>CAXIVR010000008.1:93854119-95054119 GCA_964035755.1 Teleogryllus oceanicus | reverse complement strand
TTAGAATTGAAATAAATAAAGTATTTATCATCAAAAAATGTATCATTAAAGTTATAATTTAATTATCCATGTACGTTTTATTTATTTCTTAATAAAATGTGTCTTACGTAAATAAAAAAGTTAAATGGGAAAGGTTGCCGAGAGGTACTGAGAAATGCTGTTCTCAGTCCCCGCTTCTCGTATGCCATAGTCTGCGTGCGCCTAAGCCATCACTAGACATCGGATGTTTAGGGAAATGCCTATTTTATTCTAACAAACGTATTTAAAGGCTGATAATATGTGTGCACGAATCATGACAAATGATAACATGTGACGAAGTTTTATAATGCTTATTTTTGCTTTTATTAGCATAAATGCCTTTTTTGGCATAAATACATTTTTAAGACTTTTTTTTACTTTTACTTATTATTTTCATATACAATTTAAAGATATCAAAAAATTGGCGTTGGTCCAATTTGACTATTCATTACAAAATCGTCAATTCACATCTTTGAATTTTAAAATACGAGAGAAGCCCTAAAAGTATACCAACAGATTCTTCTCTATTTCCATATTTCATAAGTATCACCCATGTTCTGAGAACATGCTTGACTGACAATATACCGATGGCACCAAAATTGTAAGTGGAAATAAATGTAAATTACCAGGTTTCAGTGTTGCTAACGTTGGACTTCTAAAATAATGCCAGTCACATCATAGATATTAAGAGATTCTTCTCTGCATTCATACTGATGTTTCCAAATTTGAAATTGCGATCTTGAAATGTTAGTGGAAATATGCAAGTATTCCTGTTTTAAGCACACTATTAAGAATAAAATGTAGAAGAAGAGTTGTAAATATGTAAATGTAGTTTCCTTTTAAAATGCTCGTACTTGTTTCGTGGATTTGAAGTTTACAAAGGAATATAGACAAATTATAAAAAAAGTTTCATTTTATTGTGTATGTAACTTATGATAATGCCTTTTTCTCCTTATTCTTGGCATTTTCAGTGTCTTTTTAGGCGCCTAAAAAGCGACTTTTAGTACCTAAACATTCTATGTCTAGCCATCACATTTATAATATAGCACATGTTGTGTTTCACAGCAATATGTGTTGACAAGAGGGAGTACCTTGCAATGAAAGCGTTGGACCGCCTTGCCAATGACCATGGGCCCGCTCAGCTGCAACTGCAAATCGTTGCGTCACCAACTGTAATAAATCGCATAAGAATATTTAAAAACTTATTCAAATTATATGGTTTATACCTATTTATCATTGACATTTTGAAACGTTTCCAAAAAAAGTAGAAAAATTCTATAGTATCATTTGAAATAAAATATCCTTCATGAAAAGTGTTGGAAACCAATCAGGCACTTTATTGAAGGCGTACGTCATCTATAGAATGCTTGCTTGCTTGATTGATTTTTTCGTGTTTCAAGGCGCTTCAACTGCTTTGGTCATTAGTCCCGTAAGTGTAGTGTATGATTTTTCTCGGGAGATGACGGTGATCTTCCCCCGCTGGATGGCGAGATCCGGCGCCGACCCACCGTCGGCTAGTGGGGTTTCCCCCTAACCAGGGCTCTCCCACCAGCAGAGCACCGCTCCAGCCGGGACAAGCTCTAAGCTCCCGACCGGTCTCCCGGAATATGTGGTAGTGTAGTGCGTGTCAGTGTAAGTGTGTGTGTAAGGGGAGAAGATAGGACAAGGAAGAAGAAGGAAAGATCGCGCGCGGTCCGTGGCCCGTTTGTTAGGGTACTGCTCCGGCATTCGCCAGGTGTTGTTCGGAGAAACCACGGAAAACTAGCGATCAAGCAGCCGGCCGCTAGAATTTCCTCCAGACAGCACTGAATTCGACCTAGCTGAAAAGCTAGTGTCGAAAATCCTGCCGCGCCAGGACTCGAACCTAGGACCTCCCGGTCAGAGGCGCTGCAGTGACATCAGCTGATGCACTGAGCTACCGCTCCCGGTCTACCATCTGCTTTTCTTCCGTTCTGGCACAAGTGTATTCAAGTAACTGATCCTCACGCTTCATAAGTTGATAAGACTTAATTATTTTCCTTTTAAAAGTTCCCAGTTCTTTCTACGCGTATACTTAAAATATTAAAGTTCAGCAAACTATTATCTGCATCAAATACTCCCAGTCCTGCTGCCGACAAATTCACCAAAGTTCACAATTCTAGCTGCTGCACGCGAAATATTCCAAGTTCCAATTTCCGCACCTTCCATCAATAATCTAAGTCCGACAATCATACGCTCCAAAGTAAATGTTCACAATTCCCAAACTCCAACATCAATTGTCTACACACGATCCGCACAGCACCACGGCATAAGTCGGAATGACTACATATTTCCCTCTTTCAGCCCTACAAAACTCGGCCCATCTTTCTACTGTTTCTTGTCAGAAAAAATTCCATGCCTAGCCAATCCCTCAATTACTTACAAATTCAAATAGCCGCGCCCCAGACTGTCATTGCTTTCTCAGCCGATCCCCAAACAGTTTACTTTATCAACTAGCCGCGCCCCGTGGTTCAAAGCAATGAAGTTTGTTGACCTTGACGACAACTCGTCTACCGTTGCTATGCCGCCATATTTACATACGTCTATCCTCACCATTCACCCTGTTAGCAATAAATGTTACTCAAAACAATGTCCCACATAGTGGTATGTGTACAACACACACACACACTCTCTCTCTCTCTCTCTCTCTCTCTCTCTCTCTCTCTCTCTCTCTCTCACACACACACACACACAGGTTTTCGTTTTACTTCACATTATTTTTCATTGCTTTCTTCGTATATATGATTTAATTGTATAACTATTAAATTATATATATATATATATATATATAATTTTTAAATAAGTAATTGAAATTGTAATTCGAGCAATAAAATTTATGATTGGTGTCACCTCCAAAATGGTGTCACCGGGGCGCACCGCCTTCTCTGCCCCCCTCGCTTCGCCACTGCCTGTAGCTCTCCGAGATGGAGCAATCTGAGATTGTGGTGCACCCTGCGCCTCCCCCCCCTCCAGGCGCCCAGCGCACACGCCCTCCGGCGGCCTCCCCAAATGGAACGGAGCGCTCAGGCAGTTCGCTCGGGTCGCTCGGCGGCGCGGCGGCGATCGCGTCTCGGGAAGTGTCCGGGTCGGATGTCGAGCTGATCGCTTCTCGAGGGGCTCATAATAGGCACTGCAGCGTTCCTTCCCCCCTAAGTAGCTTACGCCGCCCTCCGCCTTCTCCCGCCCCGCACGCGTTTCGTTCGCTCGCCCAACGCCCACCGCCCACCGCCCGTCACCCGTCGGCGCGCTCCTTCATTTGATTTGTTCGCCCCCCGAATTGGATTGGTTGTTTCAGTGGGCTTATAAACTTAATTGCGGAGTCTTTTCCAGGCCAGGTCTGTTGTCTGCGAACCTGTCTTCCGAAGAGCTTCGTGGTCGCCTAACTCACTCCGCCGTTGCGAAGGCAGGCGGACGACGGATAGGGCTGGGGTTTGGGGGTGGTGGGGGAGGAGGGCGCGGGTGGGGGCGGCGGAGCGAAACAAAAGACAAGCACTCGTCCGTCCTCTTCCAATTACCGCACATGCAATTTTGTTAATGGGGTCCCTGAAAGTCTTAACAAGTGAAGCGATAAAGGGGGTCTTGCGAGGAGAGGAAGGCGGCTGCAGCGGCAGAGGGGCGGGGCTGGGCGGGGCCGCACAGTGGCGGAATAGGACTTTCTAAAAGGGCACAGACCCTTAATCGTAATTATAAAGTTGAGCTGCTACTAATTCTAAATGCTTTTGAATCCGCATCTTTATCTTAAAAAGTTATTTGATAACCTCGAAACCACAGTTCCAAATCTTTTGTTGCTTTTGAAACTATTGAAATATCAATAAATTTAGAGATTTAATCAAGTCTGAACAATTTTTAAGGAAACTTCCTTTTACAGAACAAGCACGTGAATTTGGTTTGGGAGAGCCCCTTTTCTTCTTCACATTTTTTATCATGAAAAGTGATTCATTACTTGAATTATTACTTGAAGTATATTATCCTTCTTGTAACTAGTCAGAGTTTAATTGCTCATTATCACATCTTTTAGTTCATAAATTTTTAATATATTTCTAAAATTTTCACAATTTAATTTCTATAATTAATTATAGTTATTCCATTCTTTCGATACATTCTTAGCTTCTATACTTTCGTGTTTCTACACTGCACTGTCTTCAAAGCATCGCAATCAAATTATTTATGACGTTTTATTGCGTCGAGATACATCTTTCTCAAATTGTATATTCCCGTTTAAATTTGTAATTTAAATATTGTTTGAGAATTTAAACACAAGAATAAAAGTTATACACCCAACAATGGAGATCAATTTTCTAATAGAAGAACAATTATCATAAGAAATGTTTCAATAAGACAAAGAGCTCTAAAGTAACTTCTAAAAGAGTTATGTGTATAAAATAATAAATGTAAGATTTAAGCCCATAATTGTAGAGGATCGTTTTAATATACTTGTTAGTTCAGCTTTTTAACTCTGTATTAAGTAATGTCAACCAACTACTTTACAGTTCCAACATTTATTTAGTAGTACTAGGTGAATAATTAAAAGTTTTAAAAAGTTACACTTTGCGTAGATTTTGGTCATTCCCTGACAAACAATTGGAGAAAATGTGAGACCTCTTCAATAGCTTCTCCCATGAGCCCTACTCTTACCGTTACGCTACTACACATTAACCTTTTGCACTTGAAAATGATTTTTAAGACTACAAAAGGCGACCTTTGTCCGTCTTTTCTGAATAGAATTGCGTTTATACGACCCTGGCAAAACTTGTCATAAACTTATGTGTGTCTACCTATGCAATAATTTCACCGCTGGCTTCTTTTATGAATTTATTGAACTGTTCAATATGCAAGCATAATCAGTTGACATTCTCCATCATTATTCGCTATCTATAGGACTGAATTTCAGAGCACTCCGATACATTATTTATTTTCAAAATTACCGAAATTTTTTTGTCGCGTATGTCGTGTACAAATCATTAACTTACCGGGAACGTATTCTGGTTACGCACACACGATTACGAGTATTTGTATGACAATTCGCTTTAACTTACATTTGTTGTTTTCTCTCGATACGGGAATTCAACTCCCTGTCGATCCGTGAGGAATATGTGATGAGTCATGTCGTTTGTGACGGGCTCCTAGGTGGATTTTTTGGAGACTCCCGTTTCCCTGCCCATCTTCCTTCCACAGTATCATCATCATTCAAATCACACCATTACTTATCCATCCATGCCACAATTTACCTCATATTTGGATGAAATGCCTTACATACTGAGAATCACTTAATAAAGAATATCCGTACGTCATTAGTTCGAAGATATATAAGACTTTTTAAAGATGAATAAAAAAGAGATGAACATTCAAATGCGTACATTATACAATTAGAAAACGAATTTTATACATTTGTGTCTAGGACTCCACAGCCAATCGGATCTGGTGACGTACTGCAACGTTTTTGTGCAAAACTATATGACCACCTAGAGACGCTACGTCGCCAACTCAACATCAAATTTAAAACATCAGTGTTAAAAATATATCGTTCAAAATTCATCAGTGATTTTAAGCATCGGAATTTTCTAATATTAATGTTTTTTTTCTAACATTAATTTTAACATTGACAGTAATTTCTTACATTAATGTTCGTGTGGGCGAAAAGATTTAATTTACAATGGTCATGTTCATTTGTTTATAATTAGGATCTATCTGTCAAAAGAATGTCAAAACCAATTAACAAAAATGTTATTACTACATTGAATACTACTATATCGAAAACAGAGTGTATAGTTGTCGACTAAAACACTCAGTTCTAAGCAGAAAGTACTGTATTATTTTCAACGTGTGGTGACAGTTTTCACTAAAGGTATAGTGACATTTACTACTAAAAATTATGTAAAACGTTGCATTAAAACTGTTTCAGGGAAAGACGGATTCATTTATTGAATCTTCCCTAACTGCAACCTTAAATATTACTTCTTGCTTTCCCTGGATTTATCCCTTGACAAACCTGACTTCTTCTAGCCATTCAGCAATACAAGAAGAAATGCGATCAGTTACTATTCAATTACTAACACTATGGTTTGTTACCATTTGCCATGCTAATGAAACTTTCTCCCTTTTAACTGAAGTGAGACTGGTTTTATTTATATTTAATTCATTATGGTTTTCATTAAAAAAATTTCTGGCAACCTAACATCAACAGAAAACATCGATGTAAAAAAACTTCGACTTCAATAAATCGAATTATCGATAATTTATATGAACATTGATGTTTGGAGAAAAAAGTCGTGTTCCTATGTCCACCGCGTTGAGCTAGAATATAGTATTGCATAGAGTGACTTTTCGTTTATTTGTATTTAAATTAAAATGATGATTAGAATTATTATTTTCACAATGACTGTAATATAGTCGGCATGTAACTGTAAAAAGATGGTTGGAAAGAGATTGAAAAAAAATATGAATAGTCACTTAGTGATTATTGATCTAGAAAAAGCATACGACACGGTCCCACATAAGAAATTATTTGAAGTATTGTATCAAAGCACAATTAACAAAATATGCGTTAGAAGTATATTTAATATATATAAATCATCGGAATGTTTGATTAAAGTGGGGAAAGAGATCACAATGGAACCTTTCAGAATTACGAAAGGTTTGAGACAAGGTTGCTGCCTTTCTCCAACATTATTTATGATTTATATTCAGAAAGCACTGAAGTTGTGGTGCAGGAAATGTGCAGGTACGGGTATTGAGATAGAAAAAAATGTATATATACACTTTTGTTTGCTGATGATCAGGTGCTCATAGCAGGAGATGAGGAAGATATTTCCTTTATGACTAGAAAATTATTCGAAGAATATACAAAATGGGGTTTAAAAATAAATTTTGAAAAATCAGAATACTTGAGCTGTGGAGAAGATGCCGGAAATCTTAATATTGAGGGCCATCAGATCAAGGTTTGTAAAGATTTTAAGTATCTGGGCAGTATCTTAACACAGGATGGAAAATGTGATCGAGAAATCCAACATCGAGCAACTAAAGGAATGGGGGTAGGAATTCCGCGGCTCAAGAAAACGTGCGCGGTAATATATTCTATCTCGTTGGTCCACGAGACTGCATTTTCTTCCACTGCGCGGCGCTGGCGCGGCGCGGCGGTGGCTGAGAGAAGAGCGCGCCCGAGGTGGGGCGGAAGCGCAGGGAGAGCAAGACAAAGAGAGAGACAGAAGAGCGAGGGAGAGAGAGAGAGAGAGAGTGAGGGAGAGGGCGGGAAACCCTGAGGCACCGTAAACCCCGCCGTAACGAGGCGCGCGCTCTTAACGAATCCCTAAAACAGACGAGCGGACACAAAAATGACGGAAGCGACTGCGTAGCTCGCGGGGAGGCATGCGTCACTTCCATCGCCGTTCCTTCGCCCTTCGCTGCTGGCTGGCTGGGGGCTTTGGCTTCCCCAGCGCGATCGAGCGGCAGGCGGCAAGGCGTGGAGGCGGGGTCAACGCCGTCTCTACCACGCTCAGCAAACACGTTAAAGAATGTTTTCTTAACAAAAAAATGTTTATTTTTCTACATTACATACTGCGTAGCCGACATGGATGACCGAGGTGGTCAGACCGTGTGCCGACTCAGAACCTCGGTCCGAAAGGTCGAGCGTTCGAGTCCCGCCTCGAGCGACTATAGTTGTTTGTCTCTTGTCTTTCAGGTATGTGTGTTGCCGCGGAAGGCCTTGTGAATCTGTTGACCACACACTGAGGAGCCCACAAGTGTGTCTAGTGTAAAAGGTTAATATTGTAACGTCACAACATTTCACTCGGACCGCACAAGGCGCGGGGCCGGGGAGTGGGAGAGGGTGGTCCAGGCGTCGGGCTGGCGGTGCAACCGGAGCGGTCGCTTCGAAGGTGCAAGCCGGCGGGGGCGTGTATGGGAACATCCGGGGGTCAGTTAGCGCAGAATGATGTGTGAGAACAGATCGTCTGCAGCTGGTCGGCGGGCCCCATTGTGTGACCGGCCCAAAACTCTGTAATGAGGTGACGCGGTCCGCGGGTCTTCAGCGTGGGAGGTCTGTCACGTGACTCCTCTCTATAGTCGGTGGAGTGTTGGCGATTGGCATTCGAGTTTGGGCCGAATCGCGGTGCGGAGGCACTTTGTCAGGTTTGCGAGGGTGGCTACAGCAGATGCCGGGAGCGGTGCTACAGGTTAGCACGCTGGGGCACGCTGGGTCAGGCTGAGGCGGCTTGCCTCAGGAATGGTAGTGCTGTGGAGTGCAGCGGTAGTTTCCGGAGGAGGATGTAAATATTGTACTATGCAGAAATATTAAATAAACCTGTACAAAGAACTCCGTGTCTGTGTTGTTCTTCACACCACGACGACGTCACAATATAAGACCCCATGAGGGAAGCACACGGCGCGGATAGCCAAAATCGGCATCCCCTGACGCTGGAAAACGCCCCAGGAAGAAAGTATACTGCATATCGGTGGCGAATCGTGCGTAGCAGTGATGTCAAGGTCGACGCCACCAGCGGGAGTCCGTGGCACGGGTAGCACGACGAAGTTACCCCTCTGAGCAGTTAATCACCTCGTCACAAGAGAGCCATTGGTACTCAAAATCACCCTGAACATTTTTACACTTCTTATTCTTGAAATACGATTAAGCGGGAATTAATTGATTTGATTTTTTTGTGTTTCCGGGTGCGTCAACTGCTTTGGTCATTAGTCCCGTTTGTGTAGTGCATGTTTTTTCTCGGGAGATGGCGGTGATCTTCCCCGCTGGATGGCGAGATCCGGCGCCGATTGATTTATTAATTGATTTTTTCGTGTTTCCGGGTGCGTCAACTGCTTTGGTCATTAGTCCCGTTTGTGTAGTGCATGTTTTTTTCTCGGGAGATGGCGGTGATCTTTCCCCGCTGGATGGCGAGATCCGGCGCCGACCTACCGTCGGCAAGTGGGGTTTCCCCCTAACCAGGACTCTCCCACCAGCGGGGCATCGCCCCAGCTCTAAGCACAAGGACAAGCTCTAAGCACCCGACCGGCCTCCCGAAATATGTGGTAGTGTAATGCAAGTTAGTGTGTGTGTGCGTAAGGGGAGAGGATAGGGTAAGGAAGAGGAAGGACAAATCGCGCGCTGTCCGTAGCCCGTTTGGTAGGGTACTGCTCCGGCATTCACCTGGTGTTGATCGGAGAAACCACGGAAAACTACCGATCAGAGCAGCCGGCCGCTAGAATTCTCCTCCAGACAGCGACTGAATTCGACCTAGCTGAAAAGCTAGTGTCGAAAATCCTGCCGCTGTGGAGAGTGGGAACCTAGGACCTCCCGGTCAGAGGCGCTGCAGGGACATCAGTTGATGCACTAAGCTACCACTTGGATGGCCGTGGTGGCTAAGACCGACTCAGCGTTTCGGTCCGAGGGGACGTGGGTTTGAGATCCCCTGTGGACGTGGTTGTTTGTTCCTAGACGCTCATGTATGTGTCGTCACGGAGAGCTTCGCGTTCTACTGACCTCAGATCAGAGAGGCACGCAAGTGTGTTGGTGTCTAGTATATGGTCGAATATGCGTTCCATTGGGACGCAAAGGGAAACCTGTTGTCGGCAGGATAGAAGCCCTAGAAAAAAATTCAGAACATTTGTAATTTTTATTTATATTTTTACTTTTATTTTTCTATGCGTATTCTCTTATTTACGTGCGATTCCACCAAGTTGGAAAATGTCCTGGATTTTCTTCGGATATTTTCCTTTGACGCTAGTTGCGCTGAGAATCTCGTGGCATGCCACGGTGCCACGAAGCGTGGCACCGTCACCTGCAGGAGACCTTGATATCAATGATGTATAGAATAACTGGGTCTTTTCAAAATACTTGGGGTATCCACAAGTAAATGTAAATATTAATAGAGCGCAAATTTCAGGGAAAATATTAAACCTTTCAACTTTATTAAGGCAAAATCACCGACACGAATGAAAGCATGGGTTCAGAGTCACTGGCGACTCCAAAGGTCTGCCAGCGGCTTGGAACCCTCAATTCTTTCTTATTCAACGTCGGGAAGTCTCAGCTGCCTTCTTCCCGTCGATCTCCTTCCAAGGAACTGCTCCGCTCTAGCGGCAGAGACACAAGTAGCGCACCGCGGTGAATGATTCCCCGTGTTAATGCTTCTAACAAGACCAGCAGAAACACCTTGCTCCGTAATGCTGATGCTCTCAGCGTGACACGTCTGCAACGGAGCATATCATTGAATGTACTCTGAACTGGCTTTAGTATCCCTCTCATAAGTACGAAAATAGACATTGTTCAATAGCATAGAGCTTAAAACATGTGTGTAAGTACATCGTATTTACGGCCGGACTAATCCGACTTCTGCCAGCTAGCCGTCTTTCGAGCCCTGGACCCTGTTTTTATTTAGTATTCAACTCTGGGGTTAAGAAAGACGAGAAGCCAGCATGACGTATTCCTTTCACCGTATCTAGTATACTTGATCTGTCTTTCTTTCGTTCACAGCTGTAGAAATTGAGACGAGTTGCCCTTTGATACATTGGAGGAGAAAATTTAAAGAAAACTGCGGTTTTTGAGAAAATAATATAAAACATTTAAAAATGCCGACATCTCACGCAAAATTATGCGGAATACTACCCAAATTTTCAAAAATTTAATGATCTTACGTCAAAACTGTCTTTAAAGAAAAAATTGCATTAAGCCAAAAAAATCTCAATTCTCAATATTTTATTTGTATGAAGACGCCGAAAAACTTTTTTTGCAATTTTTCAAAAATAAGGGATTTCAACAAAAATTACATCTGCACCATTCTCTTAAGCCGTCCTTTACGCTATTGGTCAACAAAATTTAATCAAAACCTTGGGATTATTTTGTTATTTTTGTTTGAATTCTAAAATTTTGAAAATATTCCAGAGGTTTCATGTAAAGTACCTTCGAAAATTAAAATACCAATTTCAAATTCAAGGCCCCGCGACATCAGCCAGATCGATTGGGAAATATCGGTTTTGGAAAAAATCAGCCGAATGGTTTAAGCGTTGTCCATAGACGGACGGACGGAGAGACGACAGCCGTTTTGCGGTCAGTCGATTTTTCGGTATCAAAGACACATAAAACATGGATTCTGACTACATCCCGTGGTAAAGTAAATAAGTTACTAGACAGGAGCGGGATTTATCCACTTTTTTTTGTACCAGGGCCTCGCAATAAAAGATTTTTCTGTTAAAAATCCGCCGTACTCTGGCGGATAATTAAAATAACTTTCTCTTTTTACGAAGCAAGTGCGAGAAAATAAATGCAAAATAATAGAAGTAGGAATTGGTTTTATTATCAATATAGTTAAGATTTGCTTATGCTGCCGACACTAAAATAACATACCGAGTAACTTCTAATTCAGGCGAGTGGAAGAAAATGAATAAATGCCAAGTAGATTATTTCGTAAAATTTTGTACTGAAAATCTGTTGAACAAATGTCTTAATGTTACTATGGTAAGACAATAATTAATCAAAGCCTCTCGAACAGTAAAACTTACTCTCAGGCAATTGCTCTTTCCTGAGAATTTATTTCTCACATCATCCTCTAGACGATGGTGGTGTAATGAAGGTAAGTTGCCTTCAACAGTTGATCCAGTTGAATAAATTGAATATTTGTTTCTTCATAGTGTATCCTCTGCAATATTGAGCTCATCCCAGTTAAAAAGGGTGGAAGCCAAATTACAATTAACATATCGATAAATTGAATATTTTAATCTGATTTCATAGTTGTGTATTTTTATTCTTAAAGTAATGAAAAAAATTAGTAGTTTCATTACTTAAAAAAACATTGGTTAAAATTAGCATTTACATTATACGATCAAAAATGACAATCACAAAACGGCAAAGCGTTTTCCGGAAGAAGCATTCCAAGTAAGATTTAAAAAAATGAATATTTAGTCGGACTATCATAAGACAGTTAGCCCCTGTGGCCTAATGGATAAGGCATCGGTCTCCTAAACCGGGGATTGTGGGTTCGAGTCCCACCAGGGGTACATTATTTTTGCTATGAAACAAATCTCCTCCCTACAGATGGATAGTATACTGGAAAGTCATTAAGTTTCGGGGACGCACCAGTTTATTCCATTAGCCATAAGAAAATTAAAAGTTGCCGATTATATCAGGCTAAATTACGCAAAAACTACTCAAATTTTCTAAAAATTGCACAAGACCTTATTTTCAAATTTGTCTTTAAACAACATATTTCATTAAGGCAAAAAATCACTATTTTCAATATTTTTATTTTGTGAAAAATTTCTCTTTTGAATATTTCAAATATAAGGGGTTTCGAATAAATGAGATTGCACCATTACTTTAAGGTCTTTTTTTAAAAACATTTCATCAAACAATTAGGACTCATCTTTTCAAATATTTTGAAAATGGCCCAGCATCTTCATATAAAATAACTTCCAAAATTAAAATATCGATTTTAAATTCAAAGCACCGCGACAGATTGATTGGGGAATGTCAATTTTGGAGAAAAAAATAGGTTGACTGTTTATTATGTAGCAATGACCACCTCGGTCAGACAGACGTTTTGCCGTCAAATGATGTTTTTGGTATCAAGGGCTCACCTACCAGGAATTCTGACTACACAACTAGTTAGAAAAAGTAATTTACTGTAAGTAGGAAGATTTATCTACTTTTTCATTACCAGAGCCCGACAATAAGAGTTTTTGTGACGAAAATTAGCCGTTTACCATCCATCCACTGATATCTGTATTGAATTTGTTCATCACTAAACGATCTAAATTACACAGAAATAGCCTATTGAATGTATTTATTCCTAAGAATAATGCAAATAATATTGAAATCTAAAGAGAACACGATCAAAAACACTAGGAAATCAAGAAATTGGAAGGGATTTACATTTTGAAATGATATTCAATAATCATTTAATTGTTGCTATTATTACTATTACTACTATTATTATTATTAATAGCACAAAACAAACAAACCTACTTTATTTCTATACATTCTTTAACTTCATATAGAAAGGCAAATATTTTGGTCCTGAGGCAGAAAGATCAAGATGAAGAAGGCAACAGCATCGTGCAAGAGCATCGGAATTATCCGACTATGCGAAGAGGTGGAAAAACGCAAATCTCATCGCGGAGCTACGAGGAAGAGGAGGGGGAGGGGTAGAATTTCGTGGCTTCGGAGAATTTTCTTTCCCCCCGTCCGCCCTATTCGAGCGGGCGCCTAACGACTCGCGGTGGCGGTGGCCCCCCCCTCACCGCCACCGCCACCCTAATGCCTCCCACGCAACCGCCACCGTCGCCGCCAACAATACCGCCTCCATCGTCACCAGCACCACCGCCGTCACCGTCGCCCCCACCCCTGCCACTGCTACTCCCACGCCACTGCCCGCACCACCTTTACTGCCACCCCTATCACCACCGCCAACGCCACCATCACCTCCCCCAAAGTTACCACCACCGCCACCGATTGCGCCACCACCCCGCCGAGAAGGCTCTCCCGCACCCGCCTTCACCTCCGCCGCCACCTACACAGTACACAATGCTACGCCCCCTCCTCACCCGCTTCCCCTCGCCCCCTGGGAGCCTCCGTCGATCGCTGCCTCGTTTTGCCCCGCCCCGTCTCCCCTCGCCACGCCCTGCCTTGTCCCCGCGGGAACGGCGAGGAAAGGGGCCGGCGCGGTGTCTTCGTGAAATCACATTTAGGCGCAGAAGAATGAGCTCGTATAGGCCCGAAGTGGGTGCGAGAAGCAATCTGTGCGGCCATGAGGGTGTGAATTTGTTGTCTCGTATCGTGCCGGGTAGGATGATCGTTCGCTTTCTTTGGTCTCAACACAATTACGATGGTCGAAGGATTTACAGAACAAGAGCCAAGAAGTTAAATTGGATCTGACAGTAAATATGTAATGGAATGTGTATTATTAACATATGTGGGTAAAACATATTCGAATATATTCTATCTGTATCTGTATTAAATGTTCCTTTGGACCAATTAAAACAGACATCAGAAAAACGTCCCACAACAATAATTTTTACATTACATAACATTCATTTCCAGAATTTTTTTTTTTTCCCAACATATAAGCGTATTGATCGAGTTGGTGAATTTTTTAAAAGGATTTTCAACCCTCACGTCACTAATTCATTCTGTAAATTGAGGTTATATATGGATCAACTAGTCAATCGTGACACTATATTGTAGGACCCTGTCTCTTCTGTTCTTAAATTTGAAATGCTTAGAGTATTTGAATTAGAACATGAAATGGACTGAGTATTTTAAGTCCCTCAGGAAATTTTGTGACTTCTTAAAATACTACTCTTAGGGTAATTTTCATCGAGATACAGATGATAATGTAGGATCTTATTTTAATGAAAATAGAAAAGACGTTTCTTTATCCATAGTTTGTGAGCTACGGAATTAGAAGCTGAATAAATTATTGTAATAACTCTCAGGTAAAGAAATTACCACAATATAGTCTTCACTTGGACTAAAACAGTTTTACATAAAATTCCCCCCAAATTTCTAAAAAATTTACAGACTATGTAGTTGTTAGCCAACGTTCAGGAAGTAATTTCCATCATCAGACTGAAAATTACAAGATCAAAAAAGCATGATAACGTGTTAATTAACCACTTGCGCCTACTCTTGCTCAGGCAATGACCATAAAAGAACGGAAGAAAATATCAAAATATAAGTACAATTGTCTGCAATCACAGAAAATACCAATATTTTCTTTCATACGTTTAGTAATGAGGTATTCATTCTTTACAACGACGACTTTTATAACTTCAGTTTTTCACATTGCTTATTTTTTTTAAAGACTGCCGTTATTATAAAAGGCATCTGATGTCATAAGTTTATAAATTTCTAATCACGCGCTACATTCGAGACCACACACAAATTCAGAAAAAATGAAAATATTGTAAAGAACATTGAAAACATTAAAAGAAAGGAAAATGTTGATTAGCACTGATTATGGAACTAAGTATTAATGAAGAGTGTTAAGTTCGGGGAGGAAATCCTTGACTGAGGATACTCTATTGAAATACGATATTTATGCCTTCTCTTTCGGAACGAAATCACTCTCTGAATAAGGTAGGTATCCATTTTTCATTCTGATTAATTTGTTACATATCTTGTAACATTCAACAATACCTTTCAAAAGAAACAACCGTAAGTGATTTTTTTTGTAGAGATCCATAAAAATTTGAAAAATGTTTCAAACAGCATCTCCGACTAAATGCTCGACCATGATGTGCAAAACTTTTTCGTTCGCCAAGGCTAGACAAGAAAATGTCCATCAATTGTTTTGAAAGAAATTGTCTTGTTGAATTGTTGAATGTTGAATCAATTGTGGTTGAATCACTCAATATCGTTGAATCAATTGTTTGAAAGTAATTTACTGTAAAGAGAGCTATATGGATCGTGGGTCACTTATTGAAATTATAATTATATGCATGCACATTTAGCATAATTGCATGCATAATTATATGTCGCACACAAATTAAACATCACACCGAGTTATTAAGATTAAGGAAGGCTAACACGTTTTGGGGCCATTCGACAGAGCTGTACACGATATTGTTGTCTCTAATCTTCTACATCCTCCTTTCTAAGTCGACTGGCCCAACATCTTCCATCGCACCTCGTGCGGCTCTTCGTTGCCTTCTTGGTAATGAGCGCAGACTCCCTCGGCTCCTCTCGCTTAGAGCGGCGTTCGCTGGGTGGATGGGCGAGGGCGACACTTTCTTTCGGCGCCGCCCCACATCCGCCCCGCTAATGTCTTCCTCGCGCTTTAACGGCGCCCCATAAAACAGCACAGACGAACCAATCAAAAAATGGTGGCGGGAAATCCGCTTTCGCCTCGCCCTCCCCCACGTTCTCGCCCTCGCCTTCGCCCTCGCCTCGCCTTCGCCCTCGCCCTGCCCTCGCCCTGCCCTCGCCCTGCCCTCGCCCTGCCCTCGCCCTGCCCTCGCCCTGCCCTCGCCCTGCCCTCGCCCTGCCCTCGCCCTGCCCTCGCCTTCGCCCTCGCCCTGCCCTCGCCCTGCCCTCGCCCTGCCCTCGCCCTGCCCTCGCCCTGCCCTCGCCCTGCCCTCGCCCTGCCCTCGCCCTGCCCTCGCCCTGCCCTCGCCCTGCCCTCGCCCTGCCCTCGCCCTGCCCTCGCCCTGCCCTCGCCCTGCCCTCGCCCTGCCCTCGCCCTGCCTCGCCTGCCCTCGCCTGCCTCTCGCCCTGCCCTCGCTCCTCGCCCTGCCCCGCCTGCCCTCGCCCTGCCTCGCCTGCCCTCGCCCTGCCTCGCCTCGCTCCCCCTGCCCTCGCCCTGCCCTCACCCTGGTCCTCGCCCACACTCCCGCGTCCACATCCAACCTCGCCCTCGCCCTCACTCTGTCCACCCGTTTTGCTCTTGTCTTAAGTGGCTGATTTAGGTATCCAATATCACTAAAATCGATATTTTCTTTTATTCACCTACTGTATATCTCACAAACAACTTTACTTTGAGACGAGCGCCCCCCCCCACACACACACAAACGAAAAACCTACAACTCCAGCCTCCCTTCCTCCAGATGAATATCCTGGTTGTACAACTTCATAACTGTTCTTCGAAAATTCACCACGAGCTAGGTAAATGCCATATGCCGTAGACTAGGTAGATTAGGTGCAGCAGTGTTGCTGCGCTTATATACGTTCACGACCTTGACATTTAAAAAGTGTCCTCAGACAGTTATTGACTTAGTACATGTACTTTAAGTGCAAATCAATGACATTATTAATATATTATAATATTTAAACGAACTATATAAACAGGATTATGCTAGCCTAAGTACTAGATATGTAGACTACTCAGATCTCTCCTTTCTTTTTAAATTCTACGAATTTCCAAAATATTTTCCATCTTCTACATTCTAAGCAGTCTAGTTCTTGGGAGAATATTTCATGCAAACTCTGACAAGTAAATATATTTTTACCGCTCACGCAAGAAAACTAGTTTTTACTTTGTAGTATCCAATCAAAAGGCAAGAATTCATAAAACGATTTTTATTCAATGCCTAAGTTCTACAATAGCCTAAGCCTACAATAGCCTAAGTTCCGTATCATCAGCGGAGTGTACCAAATTGAAAGCCGTGTCACCGTTGTCCAGAAGAAGTCCCAAAAGCAACCGAGTCGTCGAATATCCACTGGAGAGTTCCTCTTTCGTCGCACAGGTCGTCGTCGAAGCCGATACCCACTCTATACACCTCAAGTCACTCGCCAGAACACAGTCGCTAACACCGTCGTTCGCTGTCTGCCCTGGCGTTGGGTCGGAGCCCTCTTATAGCCCGCTAGGGCTAGCGGCCCGCCGACTAGCTGCGGAGTAGGGGCGGTGGCGAGTCCCTACCCGCTTGTTCGGGCGTGACGGCCGCGCGCGGACAGCGCAGGCCAGCCCGCAAAGGTCGCCTTTCTCTCCCGCCGGGGGCGGAAACGCCCTACTGATGTCGCTCGGCGGCGGCTCTTTTAAATGCGCGCGGGCGGTCACGACATACCTTTACTGTTTATTGTTTGGAACTTCTTTCTTTACGATACGTATACGGCAAAATCGTATTGTACACGTACGACAAAGAATTTGCGCAAAAAACAACTGAGAATTGAAAAGTAAACAAATATCTGGGGTGACATTAGTCAACATGACTGCCGCCTTGCATATTGAGAATTATGAGTATACTAATATAGTGAGAGTATGTACTTGTAGGTTTCCATAAATTTGTACTACATAAAAATAGAGTACGCAGCTCGAATTGGCACACTCATTTCAAAATGCTTGATCCGTTAACATTTCATTCGTACGCCAAAGACTCGCGTTCTGCACTAGTTAGCTAAGTAATAATTTTGTGTCATTACGAGTCCATGCCAAACAGACGCTTCTTTCATAAGTTTACAATGACTCTATTAATATTACGAAAATTAACATTTTCGTAATATCAAGAATCATATATTTTCTTACATACTGCACTTAAAGAATAATTTTCTTTTATTGAAAATGTAGATGCATGTTAGGAATACGTATAGCTTAAGTATGTATGTATGAGTGTATAACAAAGTAAGTATTTAGCCAGAAACTACTTAGTTTTGTAAGAACTGTAGAATTTAATTTAAATTGCCCAAAACAGTAGTCACTCCGACGGGGACGCGGGTTTCCTGGTTTACGCCGTTACCCTGACAATCGTGGTAGCAATTACGAAATTACAAAAAACTCATGACATCGCTGAATGTCACAGGAAAGAAACGTGCATTCGCGAAATTAGTAACATAAGTGCAGCATTCCCTAGTTTGCAAAGCGTAACGATGTCTTTCGTTTCTTGATGTTCTCGCTGGAAGGAGTCAAATTGCCATCGACAAATTTAAAAATAACTATCTCTCAATATAAAACACTGATTAATTACATTATTTTATGAATAAATATTAGAAAAAAATCATTGCTTGAATCCTCGAATGAATTTTGTAACAGGGCGGGTGTCGGGCTTACTACTTCAGGTGTGTCATCCTAACTAAATCCTAACCGGTTGACTCCTATCTGCCACCCTTCCGTCGGCTAACGTCTCAGAGTTCCCCTCTCCGACACTCACCCCTTCCAACGAACCGACTTAACCGGCTGTTTAGCAGCAGGCAGAGCCGTCTGGTGGCGGCGCGGCGCAGGGAATCTCGCAGCTGGCTTCTCGGAATCCTTTCAGCCCCCGCAAAGAGCCAGCGACGCGAACCCCCCCTTCCCCTCCCTCCCTTCTCCGCATCCCCTGTCGTCACTTTGGCACTTCCGTTTTTATTTTGAGTTTCGTCATATACATAAAATAACGACTATGTTAGATGAGAGTATAAGAAAAACAGTTACCGCCCTTCTTCAAGTCTACCCTTCCATTAATGCTAATGATGCCTTTTACTTTTCCACGAGTGAAAGAAAAAAAGCCACCCCTCCAAGACCCTGTCGCCTGTTATTTTGGTTGTTAGAGCACGCGCGCGAGGTGAAGAAAGAAAGAACGAAGGAGAGGGAGGAAAAAACTAAAAGTAAAGATGAAAAGGCAGAGAAGAAGAGACCTTTTTATTCGCTGGTACGTCCCTGTTTAATGAAACCATTTCGCGTCGACAGCGTGAATTGAATTCCTAGTTGATGCCTGCAAACTCTTTTCTTCATATACGGACATTCGTTTACTCTGAAACATCAAGCGGAGAGTGAACTGAGGGAAAATCGCCGAGCAGTATTGCTTCTGTCTTAATGATATCACAGTAGAAGAACGTCCGCACTTTGTTCCGCAAAGCTGCTTGTGAGAACACGCGATGGTATGAAATGGTATAGTTCTCCTTGCCTTACAATCTTTCTTCCCAAGATACGCGTGTGTGGTTTTCAATGGATTGCTTAAATATCAAGGATGTAATATTCATGTTAAAATATCATGTTATAAATGTCGTGTTAAAATTCATGTTACAAATGTCTAACTTGAAACTGGAAAGATATCTCAACTGTATAATTTCATGGTGAATGATATTGGCTCTTTCCCTATAGACTTTATATTATATTAAGGTCAAAAAAGCAAAGAAACAAACTTCGGCACATACCAAATAGTTGCATTTTCTGCTAGCAACCGGATACGGCATAAATGTTACGGAAACATATAGTGATCAGGGCAGGCTGCCTTGATCGGTGGTTTTCCGTGGTCTGTCTGATTAACACCAGACAAATGCCGGAGCAATATCCTAACAAACGAGCCATGGCCGAGGGAGGTCTTCCGTTCCTTTACCTTATTCTATCCTCAAACATTACACACAGATACATGCACATGAGAAACCAATCGGGAGCTTAGAGCTTGTCTCAGCTGGGGAAGATAACTGAGGAGAAAAAATCCTGCAAACCGACGCGAGATCTCACCATACAAGCACCGTCTCGGCAGAGGAAGAACATCACATCATCCTGAGATAAAAAAATATACATTTCACTTACGAGAATAATTAACATAGAAGTTGTCGCGACGCGCTTAAAACATCAAATAACCAATGAACTGTTTTTCAAATTCACAATTTTGACACTAGCAAGACTGTTTTAGTTACGAATGTGAGACTGTTGACCAAATAGAATAAAATTGTTTCTATTTATTTGTGTCAATAAAACACTGGAAATAATGCATTTTCAAACTTATTCATTCTGACATTTCTTGATTTTATTGATTCTGTGTATCTAAGTGTATGAATGTTTATAAATATGTACATGTATATGTACGCATGTACGGAGGCACATGATTAATCAGATGGATGGTAAATTTATGTATCAATAGTCAGAAAGAACTGTGCGGATGTATATGTATACTTTAAAATATATTATTAATGCTAACGAATGTTTTTGCATGGGTCTTAAAGGTAGCTGTTGAAATGTACCATCTTTTGATGTAGTGGTTAATGTAGTTGTAATTTTCTTTCATCAATACAATAAATTTAAAAAATAATTTTAAAAACACTTTTTCTCGTAGTTTAGAGCAGTTATGGCTTTTCTATATGTTCTTGGATAACTTTAAGTTTGTACTACTCTTTTTGTAAACCAGCATTAAAAACTATATTTTCTTTTGCAAGAAGTAGTTCATAATGGAGAATTTTACGGCACGTATGACGTACTAGCATTTTACGGCACGGATGATTGCGTCAATCCGGCCAATCGAGAACAGAGACTGCGGAGTGGCAGCGGTAAACGGAATAGCTGAACACCGTTTTCTTGTCAGATTGACAGATGTCAAGTACCCGAGACGACATAAAAAAAAAGTGATTTCCCAAAATTAAGACTGATTCCCTTATAAATTTATAAAGCTCTTATTCACAAAATAGCGAAATGAAACTCGTTTATAATGTTGCTTTATTGCATTCGTACAAATTACAGAACTCTCACCTAATGTCGTTCGTTTTGAAAACATGCACTCGTGCTAGTATAAAGCTTAAAATTATAAACTGTTGTAAACCCTCGTTAACACGAACTCGTTTAACACGAATTTAGCCGTAACACGAACAAAAATTCCGTCCTGGCAAGGGATTACGGTAATACGGACATTTATAATACTCGGATAACACGAATGTTTATAAAACGAACCAATTATTTCGGACTTTGGAATTCTGGGATTTACTGTAGGTCCCCGAGGATTTATTTCGCACCCTTGGAATTTCTTTGCAATTATTTCGGACCCTTGGAATTTCTGAGGATTTACTGTAAGTACCCGAGGATTTACTGTAGTTCCATAAACTAGAATTGCAATCTGAGCTCGTATCTCTGAGCTGAGTGCAGTCGCGTCGGTCTCCCAGGCAGAGTGCGCATATTCCGCCGTGGCCGCGAGGCGCGCGGTGCGGGGACGGCGGGGGCGGCGGGGCGGTGACAGCCCGTCCGCCGGCGCGGCCACGCCCGACCCGCACCAAGATGGATGACGCCCCGGGACACAATAAACCGATCCTTTGTCCATTTTCCAATCCATTTGGCGTCGGAAGTCGCGTCAAGTCGGCGGCAAATAGCTCGGGGCGAGGTCGGCAGACCTCGAGGTCCCGCAAAGAGGCTCTCACCCCAGTCACCGCCCCCGCCCCCGCCGTTGCTATTGCCCACCCGCCCCGCGCCCACCGCCGCCGCCCCCTCCGCAGATGCAGCGATTCCCTGAGGAACAACAGCTGCAACCGCCTCCGCCACCGGCATTCATCCAGCTTCTGTGGCCTCTGTTCTTGGCACGTTCTTCACTACGTGTTTTACGCTGTGCTTGATCTACCGCGTCGTGGTGGCAATTACAGGTTGTTCTTATTTTCTTGAGCGTTGCGTTTGTGCAACATGCTTCCACATTCATCTTTTCTTTGGCCGACATCCCCACCCTCTGTCTTCAACCAACATTTTCACTTTTGCAACCTCATCAATCGTCGAGAACACAGTATTTCGTATTTTAATTTTTTAAATTCTTGAAACAGAGTGTTAGTACTGAGATTTTCATTGTAATTTCTTGCAAATGCTTCGGAGTTCTCACTGGTATTGCAAACACCACACACCCACAATCACCATCCGCTCGCACATAGAATCCCGCAGCGGTAACTATCTTCGCGTCGACACTTCGGAGACAGTCGTCTCTGTAGCATTGCCACCACCCGCGCCAACCCCTCTCCACTCCCACCCCGGGGCAGCGAGAAGAACGAAAAACGGACGACCGGGCGCGGAGGAGGAGGAGGAGGAAAAAAAGCTATTCATTATCGTCTGCTCTGTGACGGGCGCCCGGGGCGGCCCGTAATGGTTACTGATGATTGCCCACGACGACGCGAGCTCCCCCCCCGCCCCGCCCCCACCGGCCGGCGCCACGCCCCGCGTCTCCGCCCCCACTCCGCCGCCGCTCGCCGATCGCCCTGCCCCGCCCCCTCCCCGCCGCTGCTTCTTGCTTCGCCGTTTTTCCGCGAGACGTCGCCTCGCGCCGACTCGTCCGTCTTCCGGCGCGGGGGCGTCCGCCCCTTCCGCATCCGGCCTCCGAGCCCACGGGGTTGGCGGGCAGGCGTCCGCGCACCTGCCCACCAAGCCCCTACGGACAGTGATCTGAACGGTCGCCACCATTTAATATTGTGGCGTCATGCAGTTGCAATAATAACACAGACGTGTGTGGGTTTAGTAATTTAGAGGTTTATTAACAGTCCACCACCTTATTACAAAATAACGTAATTACTAATATCCCTACACGGAGTAATTTCCCGTTACGGCTACCACACCACTGCGCACTTATCTCAAGCATTAGATAGCGTGAAGCGCCGCAACCCACCTACCACTCAGCATCGAGTCAGCCTCTGTACGGCAACACATTGTCGGCCCTTGCACAGCTCGCGGCCCGCGCCCACCCAGACTCCGATCCGTGCCGCACCGCGTCCCGTAACCAAGAGAGCGTTCCGCCGCTCTCCAGGGCTGACGCTCGCCCTTCCCCCCACGACGCTGCCTCCTAGGTTTTCCCGCCGACGTCACATCCGCTCGTAACAAAGGCTGACGCGTGGTGCCTTAGCGTCGCCTATGCCACGCGGCCGTTCGTTACAATTGCGTTTGTGCATGACGCTACAATATCCTCTCACCCGCTAGCCCAATGATGCGACATCAGTGGCGTTACGTTCGGACGCGCAAGGCCCGCAATGCAGGCAGGACCAAGTGAAAAATGGCCTATATTTAGGGAAAATTTTATTGTTTTAGGTACTAACACTACTTTCACTTCATAAAGGAGTCCCGGATAAACAGTTTGCTATTCACTTTCATAAAGGAGGCCCGAATAAACATTTTGCGGGCAGGCCCGCATTCATTTCGTTACACTACTGTGCGATATCGATAACAGAACATCGACGTTGCTGAAGATCTAACCGGGAGAAGTGGCATTATATGAATAATGAACCTATAATATATAACTTTTAATCAACAACAATGCAGGCATTATTGATGTATGTATATCTACTGTAATAAGTCAGACTGCAGATTTTAAAGGCTTTTGAGCCTTTTTGTGTAATTTATTGTGAAATTTAATTATCACTAAATGCGTAATTTGTATGCAATTATTTCCATTTTACGGTGTCTGGTTGTGTAGGTAAATATACAGATCTGTTGTTGGATCAAAAATATATAATAAATATTCTATTAATAGCAAGTACTACGCATAACCCATCCTATACCCGTCAACGATCAGTAACTTGTAACACCAATAAGAAATGCTTATATAACGCAACACGTACGGCTGGCCCTTCAACCAGTAACCTATGCAAGCCGACTCGGAAGGCTGGCTCCTTCTATCAGTTTCGTCAGAATGCGTCATGACGGTAGGCTGGATCCTCCAACCTGTGTTGCTCGCTTTCGCCGAGCAGATAGCAAACTGTTCCGACAAGGTTGCTTGCAAGGTTGGTGCAACAAGGGACTCTTCACGATGCAACAATCTCCGTCACGATGCAACTTTTCGTTCCAACAGTGAACCTGGTTGGGCCTCTATTATCATACACTCTCTTGATACAGTTTAATGGATCAGGTATACGGCAACTGTTTTTTTTTCTCCGTGCAACTATCCTCTCATCATCTAGCCCAGTGATGCGACATCGATAACAAAAACATTGATGTTGCTGTACATTTCAAATGCCTCAATGTTGCTGTACATATTCAAAATTAAAATATGGATGTTAATAATACATCGAACAAAAACCGTCAAAGTTTTTAAACCTCGATGTTTTAAAATTAGTTTAGTAACTCTGACATTACATTTGTGTGCATCAAAATTTAATTTGACAGTGACCATGTATATTAATTTATAATTAAAATTTCAATGGAAACAGTTAAAAGAGGCCTCTTTATGTGCGAAAGACGACGAACGACGCAGAATATACCAGGGCATCAGGATCATCTTGGGCAAGAAAAGTCTACTCGTTGAAAGTATTACAAACCACGATCGGTTGGTTCGAACACACAAACTGACAGTGGTATAATAAGTAATTTCATATTTTAACTTTTACAAAATCGTACTGGTATTTTTCATCTCCGAAAAAAATATTGACAACGTAAAAAAAACGAGCATAAAATAACAATGAAATAAACTTCGGCTTCAGTTCAAAATATCGATGTTATACGTAAACACCAATGTTTTGAAAACATCAGTATCGATGACGCATCCCTACACTAGCCCCACCAGGCAGTCCGTATGATAAGAAATTGAAGACATTATGTTGGTTTTCAATGGGGCTGGGCTAATGGGTGATTCCCGACACACAAAATATCACACGGATTTCTCCTGACAACTGAATATATATGGCGGTTAGATTGATTCAGTGTTTGATGTTTCCGAGTGCGTCAACTGCTTTGACCATTACTCCAGTAAGTGTACCGCATGCTGTATCTCGGGTGCCGTTCTCCTTCCCTATTGGACTGTGAGACCTGGCGCCGACCTACACGTAGGCTGGGTTGTTTTCTTCTCCAGTAACTCCGCCAGTGGGGCACCGCCCCGTCCGGGACAAGCTCTAGGCTCCAGATTCATCTCGCGATACGTGTGGTAGCATGCAAGAGTAGGTGTGTGTGTGTGTGTGTGTGTGTGTGTATATATATATATATATATATATATATATATATATATATATATATATCACTTTATAGCCCCACCAAGGAATACGCAGAAGTTCAGAAGTAATAACTAACTGAAGGCATTATGGAGTTTTTCAATTGCATTAGGTAGATTGGCATTTCTCAACACTCGCAATATCAACAGTTTGATATCTCCTTTTTTTTTAATTTATTTCTTCTCGTTCGACATTTGTCTCTCGAGGAGTTTGAAAATAGTACAATTGGTTTCTTTTAACAACTGGATTTAAAATAGCTGATTCGGCGGCAGAGAGGAATGCATTACTGTGTGTATCAAGGTGTTCGACGATGCTCTGTTCGGCCTTGCTAAGACAAGATGCAGATGGAGAAAGAGGACTGACTTATGACGCAGACAGCTAGAAACTCTGAAGTGGTGTAGATCTCTCAGCTCCTTATAATCATTTGAATTTTTTTATCAACACGAGATATGGATATTATCATAAAATACGTCAATTTTCGTCAATATGTCATAGTTGTTATTATAAAACACGTCAACTTGGTGAGTAATCTGAAGCTTTTATGTCACTTAAAAATATGTAACTTTTAATGTGAAATGTAGTTTTAGGTTGGCTTTTGATATTAATATATAATAATAACAACAACAACAACAATAATAATAATAATAATAATAATAATAATAATAATTATAATAATAATAATATATTTCATGTTCTCTCAAATACACAAATTGACATGAATTTCTCTGAAAATAGCTGCTGAAACCCCCCAAACACAAAGTCCAAAACGAAGTAATACGGGATTAACTAAGCATGCAACCAAAGGAAATACTTTCACTATTCGAAAGAAAAATTAATCTTTTAGTGAAACGTGCGTCGAAATCGAGTAAGTCGTTCCAGAGATTCCCCTGGACAGGCAAAAATCGTATAAAAAAAGGATTTTGTATAATCTAAATAAGCATTTTACGTGATAAGACCGTTATTTAAAAATCACTGACATTCACTCCAATTTCATTTCAATACATTATTTCAAGTACTAGTAGTCTCCGATTAGGTAGTAGTAAGGAAATTTTCAGGGCAGGGACATTTTATCAATCTTCAATTTCATCTATGTTGAATTGGAAAAAGACTATAGAGCGAGGAAATGGTAAAAGACATGGTGAGTAAATTCTGGAGTTGCAGAGTAAAAGGTTCTTACGTCTTTAACTAAACTTCTCTGCTTAATAACTTTTTCCACGTGAAAACAGAACTACACATAATCGGTTACGCTCTCGTTAATGCACCCTCTGTCCAATCTGGGGATGTTTCTGAGATGATAATTCCATTTTTATATCAGATGAATAAATAAAAAATAAATAAATATGAATATGAATCTGTTTAAATATGTTTTTTAATTCATTATGATAGAAATATACAGCGTATAACTAGAAATAACATTTCCCACATTTTTTAATGCTTCAAGAAATCTGCGACGTCTGCTACTCACATGGATTCTAGGAACGGTCTTGTAATGAACTACGCAATTCGCAAAGTTTCCGTTCTGTAACGTCCTGCACGTTGGCCTCTCCGTCCCCTAGAACAACTTCCCCATAATTACAGTGCTGTGTAGAAGTTTTGAAATCTCGGCGACACGTCGGAAGGGACACCGAGGAAAATACTAGAATTCTGAGCCAGACCTTTTTCTCCTCCAGTCAACTTGCCTGCAACAACTCCACCTTTCTTGAAATATCACTTTTAGATAAACAGACAGCCTCAAAACTGTAATTTGTTATGGCGAAATAATACACGTTCAATAATATTCGTTATAAAATAATATCTAATACACGATTTACAATAATCTAAAGAAAAATCATGTCACAGTTATTTCCAATACTGTACGTACTATTTTTCCTCTTTACAGAATTAAATTTTGTAAAGAAAAGTATAGATTGGAAAAAATATAGTAAAAAAAAATATGGCTGATAATAATACAGTATACACTGTGTAGTATAAAATATGATAATCTTACTGGTAATATTGAATAAAAAAAATCCAAAGTTGATTTGCACCAAATCAACTTTGAATTTGTTTACAAATCAACTTTGGAACCGTTTATTAACAAAACATAATTTAGAATTACTCACACATTTTTAATTTTTAATTAAAAAAAAAGTGAATTAATTAAAAAAGTGAATTAATTAAAATTATAAGAAAAACAAACAATAACATAGACGCGAAAATAATGCCTTGAAAAATACCATTCACATTTTAATCGAGTTTCTTCAAGTGTCCAAACAAAAATTCATAAAGTTTTTTCCAGTACATGAACTGTTCTTCAAAGTTCTTAAATTTGGTTAACTCCTGGTTTTCTTCAACGTTGTTATATCCAGCAAAACCTTCCGTGAGTTGATCTTCCGTCAGCGTCCTTTTATGTTCGTAATCAATTTAATTCTTTCATAGTCGAATCCGTTTATATCCACCTACAACAGTGTTCTCAATCGACTGTATCAAATAATTTTTAAGATCTAACACTCTCTTTACTAATAATCTTAGATCAATTTTTCCAATCTATACTTTACAATATCCCGACATGTTCCCCTTGTTGATTTTCAACTTCAAACTTACTTCATCTGTTGTCATGACGTTCATAACTATCTCACATAGTCTATGCCTTCAGCAGGCCTGGCCATTAAATAACCGATTCATTAAAATACGTAAATCGCTTTCATCTAACGAGTTATCTTCACTTGCGTCAAAACAAAATTGGTTCCTCTTTCATACTGTTGACTGTTGTGACATCATTTTGGATATCAATTACTCAAAATAATAGAAATGAATTACTTTTTTATTAGGAACAAATGTCGTACTTAGCTTTACCACTAATACTTGTAATACTAAAGAAATGAAGTCTTTGCTTTAAGTAAATATTAGTTGTACGAGTCAGCAATTTATACCTCCCCCCTCAATATAATATTCACAATTAAGTTAATACAAATTTGTTTTAATAAAAAGTTAAAGTAGTACCCAGCCGCAAAAGAAAAAGCTGATCGTCCAAAATGGAATAGAAGCCCTTTTCATTGCGTGCCACACAAAATAATACTAAATATGGAGGCCAAGGTCATACGCTAATTTAGTTCATTTAAATTTTATTTATTACTCCTCTATATACATGCCATTGTCATATTTTGAGGATTTATATCTATTAATATCATCTTCCCCTTACATTTGTTAAGTTTGTATACCAAAATGACTCATTGCGGTAACTAACATTTTCTCTTAACGCTCTCGACGTTTTCAAGGGCTTTAGCAAATTGCAAAACGTGGTTTTCACTAATCAATTAATTATTTGGTGACCACCTTCTTTGAAGCCTGAAAGTTGCTTTTTTAACATAACGTTTTAAATTTGGGAAACGATGAAAAATAAAACCACTGAGATATAAAAATTATTCTCTTTTCTTGGGCGCGCGTGAGCTAACACACACACACACACACACACACACACACACACACATGCGCGCTCATCCACACGCAGTGTGCAGTATACGTAAATAAACCAACTTTACATACTACACGTCATGCTGCTATGGAACTTTGGCGACCGCCTCCGATTCTTCACCGAAACGGATTGTTCTCTTCCGTTTAAGTTGAACACTATAAACGGGCAGAAATACACATATCAATATAATATATCCCCTAGCCCAATTCAATGCCTCAAGGGGGCATGAAATGAAAGAAATTTCAATCAAATCACCATTTGTCAAATAAATTTTCAAGTACTTTATATAACAGTCGTTATATGAAAAAAAAAAACACGATTTTATCGGATCATCTGTTTCTAATCTCTTCGATAAAGTTGTTTTCCTTTTATCCTCCTGCTGCTCATCTTTTGGGCGTAACTAAATCGTGTGTTCAGAAGAAAATAAAATGTATGAATGGTTTCGTCTTGAAGACTACTACATTCCGATTAGAGAAAGGATTAGCGCTATCTTGGTGGGTTGAAACAATTTGCAGCCGCAAACTTCCATTACACAAGCCACCTCCCGCCGAGGTTTCTTAGAGGTAACGATGCCGGCAGCGCCGTGGGTACGCGAGCCCTTGCACATTAGCGCCATTTCCATCACATTAATATTGTATGAAATTATCGCTCTTAATCGCATGCAAATAACGGTACGCACTCAGAATACACCTTTCGTTTTCTCTCATTCCTCCTCCATCTCTCCCCTGTGTCCCTCTCTCTCCCCCTCTTCCTCTGCTCTTTCCGTTTCTCGAACTCTATTTTCCTTCTCACCTCTTCCCAACGTTGGAACGCCTGTATTATACATCAAGCCGCTCATTTTGCACACAAGCCCCGTGAGACTTTCCACCGTATTTCATTTTCTTTAATTAGACTAAATAATATAGCCTGCAGCAAGCTCTCCATAGAGATTGCAAACTAGCGGGGGCTTTTAGAAACAAAAATGTGACAGTCGAGGAGACTTTTCCCGTGCGTGTTTAGCCGCATATTTTTCGCCGTCTCGGGGGAGGAGAAGGGGCGAGGGAGACCAAGGAACGCCGGAGGGGAGAAAGGGGGGAGGGTACGCTCCTGTGTGTGCGTGTAGATGTGCGTCGGTGCGCTGAAACGAGTGGGAAGAGAAGGCGGTGGGGTGGGGAGCGTCAACAGACGACAAGCGGCGGCTACACCAGCACGCCCAGTGGCGACCGGGCGAAACACGGTCTGCGGAAAGGAGGGTCCCGTAACTTCTGAGAACGCTGCGCTGACGGGTTGCGTCGACGCTGTACTCACTTGCCCTTAAAGAATAATAATGCCATAAGGTAGGAGGTAGAGAGTTCAACGAAAGATGCACAGTAGACGCGTCGAGGACATTTTGGGTGTGCCAGGGTAATTTTTGTAATGATTTCTATTTTTCTGAATTCCATAAGCACTTATGTCTGCTTTGTCATCGAAGGAGTAAGAAGTAAGGTTTTAATATTTGCTAAATTATTCAGTTAAGAATCAATATACATGCAACATTTTATAGGTTAGAAAACTGAATGATCTTTGAATAACAACTTCTGATAAATGTTAAAAATGCCGCTCAGCAGTTATAAAATATTAATGTCTTACTTTTTGATACTTTTGATGGAGTTATCTGATGAATTCTGATAAAACAAAAATATTCATAATAATTTATCAATCCATAAACTCGTATCTTCCATCAATTTATTCTCATAAAACTCTTGTCACGAGAAACTTAAAATTCATAATAATTACGGTCGATTTTCGTAAAAATTGCGTCATTTGATATACAAATCTATTGTTATATTATTATTGTATATTGTGTATGTGACCGTCCGTTTTCTTAGACTTCGAAAACGTGTCACATGCGACCTAAGAGAGCGAGGGAAAGGAGTATTTTGAACGCGCGCCAACGCGGATGAATATTAGGAATGCTAACTAGAAATTAGAACAAGAGAGACCGCCACCATAGACCGAGGGCGAGACCGGTGGTCAGATGAAAGAAAAAGTCCTTTTCTGAGGGTAGCAGCTGAACTGGGAGGACGTATTGAAAACGGCACGCCAGGAATTGATATTGCAGTGGACTTCAGATTTGCAACTTTTAGGAAAACCCTTCAGGAAGATAAGAAGAGTTTTTTTCTTTTATATATATATATATATATATATATATATATATATATATATATATAATATATAATATATATATATATATACTCTCTTAAAGTTTGTGCTCGTATAAAAGGGGGTGATCTCTGGATCCATTTTAACTCTGAATATCCAGTTGGTCATTAATCGTAATTGGAAATTAAGTAAAATTCATATGAGAGTACGCAAGAATATAAAACTTGAACGAGACGAAGAACGCGTTTCTGGTGGGCAACTGCGTTCTCAACCCGAGGCTCCGACACTTCAAGGCCGAAACAGCTCTGTGGAAAGGGGTAGAAGAAAGCACAGCTGACTGCTCGACGCGGCCGAGAAGAGAATACAGTAAGGTTGTACTAAATAAACTGTTTTTGTAGGGATAGGAGTAATTCATTTTAATCAGAAAGCTTATTCTGTATCCGTCACGTAGAAAGAAAGGGAGGGTAACATATTTACCATGCTTAAAAGATAAGAAAAGTAAAAGTACATTTGTTTCCGACTTCTAATACGTGAGAACAGAATCAATCTTTTCTTTTAAAAAAGGATTTGAAGATCTGATATTGTAATTTAGTGATGAAGAGCCTGTGTAAGAGACGAATTATAATAGTAATCATTCTCTGGATTTTAGAGAGAGAGAGAAAGAGAGTTTCATTTTTGTGAAAGTAATGTTAAGTCAGAAGTACTAATTTTGATTTTCAATGTGTTTTTTCTTTCATTTTTGTATAAAGTAATACTTTAACGATTCTTCGAATTTCTGAAAGTGTGTGTGTGTTAAAAAATTGGGTTGTAAAGAAGAGTAGGAAATTGTGTATCGAGTTATTAATGTGTGGGTGGGTTTTTTCTTACAGACAGTCAAGAGTATTCTGTATTTGATTTTTTCTGTGTGCCATTTTATGTATCTGTCATAGCAGCAAAATATTTCTAGAATATATTCTGAATTAAATGAAAAGTGATTCTCACTCGAGTTGTGTGTAATTTTGCATTCCAATCCAAAACGATCTTCACGACCCTGCCCCCTATTTTTTTTATTTATTGTGTCCACATGGGACGTCTACACTGAGTTAGTCGACCATCTGGTGAATTGTGTTCGCCACCCCCCAAAGACGTCTCAGGTCGGGTGCTGGCCTTACGGCTTGTACCGGACGGAACTGTGGCTCGCAGTATATACAAAAGATAATCTAATTTTTTTCTCTTCTGAAAATGTATTATTGAGAATGGTTGAAATGTAGACTCTATTAATCTTCACAGGAATAGGCAAATTGAGATCTTACCTTGTTTACTTCAAATAAAAAATGATTTTTCCGTCTTATAAATTTCTCCATCAATAAATGTTTAAATATTGTTTCTCCATCAATAAATTTTGTACTGAATTGTACTGTAAGAGAACTGTTTTCTCTTGGTAGTATTACAATGGCGTTTAATAGAATTCAGATGTCAATATTTTTTGAGAAAAGATTTAATGCAATACGCATCGTTACGGATACGGAAACGAGTATTGGGCTTCAGCGCGACGAGAGATGTAGCCAGTTATTACTACCTCCATGAGGATTTCGCTGGCATTTAAACACGAACTATACGATGTCATACGAAATTGAAAAGTGTGAAGTCACACCATGTAATGCTTACAGAGAGAGAAGGAAAAATGGACGCGAATGTTGCCTATCGAGTCAGTAATAAAAATTGGCAAGAAAACTTGATAAAGTAGTATAGAACCAAGTCGCACAATTAACAACTATTGCGGCTGTATAACCACGTTTGAAGAGCGCGCCAAGGTGGCAGCGCTCAGCGGCGACTGAGGAAGTCGGCAGAGGGGGCGAAGCGGAAAGGGCGCCGCCCGAGCTTAGAAGGAAGGCTGGCCGGAGAGCCAGGAGCGGTGCAGTGAGTCTGCGGCGCCGCCCGCTTTAAAAGCGTATAAAGCTTTAAAAGCGAGCGCCGCCAGCCAGAGAGACAGATCGCTAGTAACCGTGTATTGAGTAAACTTGAGTGAGGAGATTGTACCGTGTAGAAGCGAGTGTAGGCCAGGAAGTAATTTTGGTTCATTCTGGTGTATATCTTTGTTTGACATAGCTAGTTTTTTGGTACATTCCCGGACTTTTGGTTTTTGATTTTGGCTTGTGACATGACTCTTTTGGAATCTGGAATTGTCACCGATGTAAGCGTGCAATTATTCTGAACATAACAACAACAACAATGTAATAACACATTTTGTATCCGTTTTTCCAAGTTTTTGGTGCGTTAAGCTGCCAATCCTATTTATTTAATAAATAGATAAGTCACTTGTTTGTTGAATATGAAAGAAATAGACCACTGAATTCCCCTACCTTATGGTGGATAGGACTCGTGGAGGTACAACCTCCCCCCCCCGTCTCCCGCTCCCTTGTCACAAAATCATTTACTTGTCTTCTTTTACACATTTAAAAAGAAAATTAACAAGTTTTAATTATTTATATCAAATAGCTGTTGTTTTGAATTATTTGTGTTTTATGAGTTTCAGTAAGATGTTATTTTTATGCTATTCAAGTTAAATGTTGCAAATTACTTTATTCACACTACGAACAAAATGTTAGAAAATATATTACACCATTTTGTATCTAAGTGTTGCTCCATTGTAGGGTTGATCAAGATTCTGCATCATTAGCAAGGTGCAATAAACTAATTAAAAAAGTTCTAATTATTCGTATATGCTTTTAAATACCTGGGATATATAAGTTTTTTTCGTGAACTTTTTTCTTTTCATTTCTTGATAGGATCAATAACAATTAAAAATATGGACAATATATTTTCAATCGTAACAAAAATCATTCAATACATTATTTGTGTATCTTATAATTGTGAATTAACAAATAGAAATATTTTCAATTCAGCATAAATACAACATTCTTTGTTAAAGAACATCAAATGGGCTGAACAAATCCTATAGCTCCCTCTCTCCATATAGAAAACTCCTGTTTGCGCCACAACAACACCGGCTTAGATTCCTCGGAGCATCAACTGATGTCACTCCAATACCTCTGACCGGGAGGTCTAAGGGAGCGAGTCCCGAAGGTAGCAGGATTTTCGACACTGGCTTTTCAGCTACCGGGAGCCGGGAGCTCCTAGTGGGTTTCTCGCCGAACAGAGAAGTTGACGCATCCAAAAAACACCCCCAAGTACTAGCACTGCTTGTCCCTGCAGGATACGGGCGGCCCAAGCTGACGCCTCCCCTGTTGCTATGACGACGTCCCTCAACCAAGAACAAAAGAGTAGTTTCTTTTTGTCCAGCTTTGGAGCTGGTTTGGTACGAGGTCTCCCGCGCGCCCGGCCTCCTTCTGTGAAGGCGTGTTGCGGTCACACACAGTGGGTGCGATGGTGTTTGTGTGGCAGATCCAGTATTTCAGTGGACACAATAAACTCTTTATCGGAAGTGCCGTTTTCGCAAAGAAGTTATCCTAAAATCAAGAAGTAATCCACAATATGACTCCGTGCCTAAATTGGTCTGGGCCTCCCAAAGTTTTAAACCCACCATCCACCACTGCCATAAACACGTTTTTACACGTAAGATATTTTCATCCTTTGTAAAAAAAAAAATAAAATAAAAAAAAAAATATTCACGAGTTATCAGAAATCAGTGAAATCATTTAGCACGAGTTGGTAGTGACTGGCACAAATATGAAAAACAATGATCGACTCTGTATTTATTACGCACAATATTAAGTCGCAACTCTGAATGTTTCAGTCAGTTACAAATTCGAGAAGTCTATCAACAAGAACATTCACCTGAGGGACGCTGGACTCCGCACTGCACTGCCAGAAGCTCTGCGAGTCGGCTGCATCCATCAGCGCCGGTGAGCGCCGCTGGACGCGCTGCAGTCGGCCTTTGAGCGCCCGGGGCAACAAAGCGACCGCTCTCAGTGCACGTGGGCGGGCTTAGCATTGCAGCGGTCCGCGCCCATGTTCACGTGCACGTGCGTGTGTGCTTAGCATTGCGGCGGTGCCTGTGAGCAAGGAAGCGCATCGCTGCAGCGAGAAAGCAGTTCCTGCCCCGCCCCTTCTCCCTCCCGCATGCCGTAAATAAATAAATAAATAAATAAATAAATAAATAAATAAATAAATAAATAAATAAATAAATAAATAAATAAATAAATAAATAAATAAATAAATAAATAAATAAATAAATAAATAAATAAATAAATAAATAAATAAATAAATAAATAAATATAAATAAATAAATAAATAAATAAATAAATAAATAAATAAATAAATAAATAAATAAATAAATGTCTTTATTGGTGGCGAGGCTCAAGGTATTTAGCCTGCTCTTCCGCCTGACCACATTTAGAATTAATATTACAATAGTACATAATAAAGGGAGTCATTCAATGAAAAATACGCACGCAATTTGGATGAAGATATACACATGGATGACAGGAGTAAAAGCGAGGGAGGACGAGTTTGATAGGAAATCGTAAAAGAATCGGGATGAATGGAACGGTAGAGAGAAATGAAAGGAAAAAGAAAGAAAAGGAGAAAAAGAATGAGTGAAATGTTAATAAGTTCTGTTAATTGGTTCATTGAGGTTTTGAGGAAGCTAAAATTGCGTACGTATTCTTGAATTACCGCTACAAAAACTAGAAAGGGAGGGAAATCTTGTCAGCATACAAGCGAAGACATATCAAGTCAAAAGTTCAAGCTTTGAGAGAAACTGAAAACATTGATAATGATAAATGATTTTGCGTATATTTCCTAATATTAATAATAATAATTATTATTATATGATATAGTGTCTAAAACTATTTGGTTTTTAAATAAAGTTTAAAAAATAAATTAATTAAAAATGTTATAATCAATTTCTTTTTAGGAAAAGTTAACAGTTAAAGTCTTCCACAAACTAACAAATTGGAAAATTTTAAGAACTTAGGACATTTTTTCCGTTTAGAGTATTCCCAAGACCCGAAAACCCGACCCAATATCTCTCACCCGTAAGCCAACGATTTATTCTACCTTTATTTTTACCTGCCTTTACCTGCCGTAAGAGGAGCAACAACCAGGAAGGGAATACTGGATGACCAGACTTACTCGCGCTAAAACATCTGTGTAAGAACTGCACTGTACATGTAATATACTGATTGTACCATCTGCAGACGAACAAGAAAGCGTATAAAATCATTGTATAAGAAAAAAAAGAATAGTCATTTATGCCCCAAGGGCGTTATATGGGTTCTAATGATTGAGCGGCGACAGAGAGCCCTCGGGCCCGAGATCATTAGAACCAGTCAACGCTCGCGGTACATTTTATTTTCAAAGTAAATTTATTGATTCAGATTTATTTATTTACTAATTAACCAGTTGTTAACTGGACTCTGTCTCTCCCATAATTCTCTTTCATAATTCCCTCTAATAATTCCCTCCATAAGAGAACATGTAGCACCGTTCAACTGTTTTCATGTTTCCCTCATAACCACGAACCTTTCGATCCTTGTAAGTTATGCAGTGCATATCGACCTCCGTATCGAAGGCAATAATAAACAAAACGTATCAGTAAAAAATAAAACCTTAATCGTAAACAATGATTGATTGATTGTGAGTGATTCCGGGTACGTCAACTACTGAGGTCATTAGTCACGTAAGTATAGTGTATGTTTTTCATCGGGAGTTGGCGGTGATCTTCCCTCGCTGGTATCTCCCACCAGCGGGGCACCGCCCTAGCCGGGACAAGCTCTAAGCTCCCGACCGGTCTCCCGGAATATGTGGTAGTGTGGTGCATGTTAGTGTAAGTGTGTGTGTGTGTGTGTGTGTGTGTGTGTGTGTGTGTGTGTGTGTGTGTGTAAGAGATAGGACAAGGAAGAAAAAAAATCGCGGTTGGTCCGTGGCCCACTTGATAGGATACTGCTCCGGTATTCGCCTAGTGTTGATCAGAGAAACCACGGAAAACTACCGTTAGTGGTAAGCAAGAAAGCACTATTTTCTTTGCAACAAATGATTTTAAAGGGGGATCATCCCCGGCCGGGCTTTGCTTTCGCGACCTTCTAAAATGTTAATGCTCATCGTCCCACCGATGAATATCTGCAGTTGCGATCGATGATACAGAAAAGAAAAGGAAAGCCAAACATCTCCTTGTCGTACTGACTGCGATCAAAATAGCCTCTAATTTCCGAACTCTTCATTGTTTCCGAGAGCAGTAAGGGCGGTGAAATGTATTTACGCATGTTTGCATAGAAGCCTTACAAGTGAACAATCGCAAAGATTGTGCAACTACTAATCTAGTATTAAAATTACAATCTCTTTGGTGACGTCGTTGTTTGTGGTCATCAGAACTTGTGGTTTCAATTTGGAGTAGGTATGTCTGGACATGCTGAATTGGGAGCAAAGACAGTGTTCTCAATGCTCGTGTTCCCTTGCGGTGTTGCTCTTTAAATGAAAATTCGTGAAGGGATTAGGCCCTGTTGGGGTCTCCCGATAATCCGACACATTTTCTCGCAACCATACAATATGCGTTAGAATCCTCAATCTCAAAAACATTCTAAAGTTTCTTATTTACAAGTAAGTTTATCAAGACTCGTTGCCTTGTTGATTTTATAATTCTAATTGCGCCTCTTCTCGACAGGGCAGTCTCCCAACAGCTACAAAGACGGCAATTGAAAATGCAGTAATTTAGGCTTAAGGATATTGTCAAGCAATTGTCTTTTTATTGCCATTTTCATTACCTCTCTCCATTAAATGATTACTTTAACAAATAATGAATGTGCGTGAAAGCCAAAAAATCGGTTCCCGCACAAAACCCTTCTCCACTCAACAAATGACATGAAATACGCCTGCAGGCCAATCCTCGTCCGGCGGAGACAGTGGAACCGATTTTGGTCGAAATTTTCGACGGACAAAAAATTCAAACAAAAATATTTTCGACAGATCTTCGTCCGACAACTGATGCGTTCGGGTTCACTCAGACCATTTCCATTTAGCAACACGTGCTCGAACGAAACTGGCACAAGGAGAACGTTGGACATTGGCGGTCCAAAATTCGGCCAGAATTGGCTCTACTGTGACCGCCGCCTAGTGATGGCAAATTTTTAGCAAAGCATCGATACATTGATACTCCAACAAAAGGTTTTCGTCAACACAAGGTTAATTCAAAATTTTGATGGAAACCATAAAAATATAGATGTTTTAAATAGGATGAAACATATCGAAGTGCAAGTAAAATGCTCTGGTTCTTATGTAATAAATAAAACGTCAATATTAATTTAATAGAATAGAATAGAATAGAATAGATTTATTAAAGTTCGCTTTGAGCTAATGCTCGGTGGATTATTACAATTAGATATACAATTACAAAACTATTACGAATATTTACAAATATAATTACAATTAGAATTAGAGATTAATATCCTAGTTATAATTAATTTTGAGTTATCTATATGTTGACTTATAGCTTTTCTAACACTTCACTCCACTTCACTTCACTTCACTTCATTTCACTGCGCTGCACTACACTCCCCTCCCCTCCGTGCCCCACCACACTACACTTCACTTCACTTCACTGAATAAGAGACATGACTATATTATTAATAATACTAACGATTATAATTGAATAAAATAATAATAATAATAATAATAATAATAATAATAATAATAATAATAATAATAATAATAATAATAATGATAAAAGTCCCAGTGCTATTAATGATGACCTACATAGAATTAAGTATATTTTTAAATTTCACTACATTAGAAGGAAGAGTCTGTAGTCCTTTTGCAGGTAGTTTGTTCCAATCTACTATAGTACGATTCACAAAGGAGAACTTGCCTACATCAGTTCTTTGCTTTCTACATCGTATTTTCCAGGGATGGTCTCCTCTACTTTTATAATCAGATTTCTGTAATCTTTTACTGATGTCTGCCCATGCTGAGTCCCCTTTGTATGTCTTGTACATTACGCATAAACGCGCCCGTTCCCGTCTCTTAGATAAGGGTTCCCATTCATCTCGTCTATCAACGCGTCCATGATTTACAAACTTCCCGGCCCGTTTTTGAATTTTATCTAACGCCTCGATTTGCCCTTTTCTGTACGGGTCCCAGCAGGCCGCTCCGTACTCTAAAATAGGACGAACAAGTGAAGTATATGCCAAGGATCGGGCATTCGAACTACTGTTTTTTAGAATGCGCATTACAAAGTGCAGCGCCCTCCATGATTTTTGACCGTATTGTTAATATGATCCGACCAACCCAAGTCGCTACGCAGGACCAAACCAAGTACTTACAGTTTTTACACGCGGTATATCGTTAGTTCCTAACTTGTAATTCGAGTGTACATTCGAGCGAGATTTGATAAAACAAATGAATTTACTCTTTTCCGGATTTAATTCCATCTTATTTCTGCACGCCCAGTTCCATAAACAGTTAAGATCGTTCTGTAAAACATTTTCATCCGAAGACGCGCCAATACTCCTATATATTATGCAATCATCAGCGAAAAGTCTAACTTTCGATTTTATTCCAGTTGCAATATCATTAATAAACGCTAAGAATAGCAATGGCCCTAACACACTCCCCTGGGGGACCCCAGAGGTTACATCGGCTTTCGATGAGTGTTTGTCACCTATTCTGACTGCTTGAGTTCGGCCCGTAAGAAAATCTTTTATCCACAAGATTATTCGATGATCTAATCCAGTTTTTGACAGTTTTTCAATTAAAAGGCCATGTGGAACCAGATCAAATGCTTTAGAAAAGTCTAATATTACTGCATCTACCCTACTCCCTTCGTCTAATGAATCTGCTATGTCCTGACATAAAGAAATAGTCTGGCTGTCGCACGAATAGCTAGGACGAAAACCGTGTTGATTTTGAAAAAGCCAGTCGGTTTTATTCCAGACTCGTCTAATATATTCCGCAATCATGTGTTCCATCTGCTTGCAAACAACTGATGTCAAACTTATAGGCCTGTAATTATTAACAATCCTTTTTTTTTTTTTTTTTTTTTTTTTTTTTTGTCTCCTCCCTTGTGAATCGGCACTACAATTGCCTCTTTCCAATTTTGAGGAATCGTATTATTATTTACAGTGACATCCATTAACCTAGCAAGGTAAGGAATCATGGCTTCCCCTCCCAATTTCAATATTTCTCCTGGTATTCCGTCAGGACCTACAGATTTATTTTTCCTAATTTTTGCAATCCTTTTTCTAATAATTCCTGCATCGACTCTAAAGGTTTCTATAACGGGTGTTGATTTATTTACTGAAATCTGATCCTTCGGCTTGAAAACCGACGCGTAATGCCTATTTAAACAAGCCGCCTTTTCACTGTCATTTGTAATTAACGAACCGTCAGCTCCGCAGATCGCTGGAATATTTTCTTTGTTCCCTTTCTTATGTCTTACATACTTAAGAAATTTTGCCAACAGTTCAATCGATACCAACAGTTCAATCGATAAAACAGTTCAATCGATGTTTATGTCGTTAATCGATGGTTATGTTATGTGTATGTAATTTAATGTCAATTCTGCCTTAAATTTGACTGTCATCTTGGTTTCCTAATCAATCTCCTATGTAGTCAAGGTTCAAAATGCTGTTTAACGATATTACAACGTAAACAATAATCATGAGAGGTAGTAATACGGGAGAAAAGTTGCGAATAACAAACGGTTTCGTTCCATCTGGGATTCAACGACAGTGACAGTTGTCAAAAGCTGTCGATTGCCAGCAATCCACACACACACACACACACACACACACACACACACACACACACACACACACCAAGAAAGACACTGGAAATTTAATTTACATCATGACAATTTTTTTAACATCGATGTTTCTGAACAAATATATCGATCTGAATAAAACATCGAAAGCAAAACATCGATGTTATAATATCGATGTTTCTGCGCGAAAATATCGATGTTATAAAAACATGTTTTTCCGCTATCCCTACCGCTGTCTTATACTAAAACCAGAGGGAGCCACATGACATTCGCAGGGGTGTCTCTTCGGATTCAAAACTTTCCTATTCTCCCCTCGGGCAATCCCAGACGCATTCGCCCTCGCACCGACTGTTCGCATCCCCTCCCGTCACCTTTTGCCCCGACGCCTTGTGGTGCTCCCCTTCTCCGCACCTGAACCGGTTCCCGACTGGCTGCTCCGGGGCAGGCACAAGCTACCCGGCTCCGTTCCAGTATAGTATTCAAATGGCGGTGGTGGGGGCGGCGGCAGCACCTCCGTAGATCACCGAAATGGGCCGCAAGTATTCGGCGCTTTCAGCTCCGACTGCCGGCGCGGCCGCTGCTCACTAATCAAAGAGCTCAAGTCAAAGGAGTCAAAGGTGAATGCCGCCGCTAATTAATTCGGCGTGGGCGCGACAGGCGGCGCGACCGGCGGAGGGCGCAAAGCTAGCTGCTCTGCGGGAAGATCCACTCGCCGACGTAGGAAACGTGTTGTGCTCACTCGGGCGGGGGACTCATAGGTAGAAACGTTCAATTCCTGTAAAAGAATCGATTCCGGAATCAAGCTCTATACTTTGTTTCTTTTAAGTGGCCAGACACGGTCACGCACGAAAAAGGGAGGGGGGAGGCTGATTCCAATAGGGAGCTGCAACTTCACTACACATTGGAGCCTGCCTTTCTTTTCCCTTCTTCGTGCGTGACCTCGACAGGCCATTTCAAAAATCGAAGTATGGAGGAAATAATTGTAAGACTGTCGGAAGCGATTTATTGGGGAGTTTTAGCACCTCGCGTAAGGTAGAGATGTTATGCACTAACAGTCACGTGACGGACCTTGAAGTCATAACGTCTTACCTTAGGCCTAAGGTACGACCTTATACCTTCTAAATAGTGCATGCCTATAGCAGTCTCTGCGGTCACCTTACAAGCGGCAAAATGGCCGCCTAAAAACAGGAAACGGGAATTTTTCCATCTCTGACAAAACCGATTCTCGTATGTGAGGCAGATACAATTATCCCTTACTAACTCCACAGCGCTGGAAAGAATTAACAGGAAATATTGGAGAAGTGACAGGAAAGAAATTTGTCGAAAATATTTCCTACGTTCTCAAGAACAATCGATTCAAAATGCCAGAGTGCATACTCATCGCAGAGGGCAACAAAATCTAAAACTCCGAACACAATGTACATTTATTATACTCTTGTCTCGTATCGTGGTTTAAAAGTCTCATCGATAGCCTAGACTTTGATATATAATGAAATTCTTTGTTCAACACTTGAAATGTTTCTTTTGTTATAATGCATAACGCAATGTCGCAATTGCTAAAACTCTTCTGAACGTTGTTCATTATTACCGTATAAAGTCGTTAGTCACGTGATCAGTGGAGTTTAAGGACGACTCCTTACGCCTGTCGCTCTAAATTCCCTATTCATTTCATTACCGACAATCCCTAAAGCCATTGCTAAGGCCAACAATGCTGATCCGATAGTTTACGTTGTTTAATAGCCCAACTATGCTTCATTAGTTTAGTGAGGAATCCAATGAACTCCTACATACAAACATTTGTTACACTCATGTATAAACCCCACCACGGAAATCTTTAGTGAAAGGCGAAAGATTTATACGTTTGTGAATGAATGAATTCTGTGTTTTTGATATTAGCGGCATTTACATACAGCATTATCCGCGAAGGTAATCTGTAACATCATGCTGACGTGACAATTAAAGGAACTCCTCTCTTCCCCATATGAATGGTGATCGGAGAGGAGGGACGGCGAAAGGATAGGCATAGATAAATTATTGAATAAAATGAAATGGTGATGGCCGAATAATCTGTATGGTAAATAGGAACTTTTTTAAATTTTCTTACTTTTTTTTATTTTGACCATTTTGACGCTTTCAATTTGACACTTTTGTTTCATTATTTGCGTGAGTCTAGTTCGTCGCTGTCACTTCTTATTGATTCGTCAGTGGCGTTCGTCAGTTATGGCATAGAGTAAAGATATATACCTCTTTAGTCTGTGGTCTATCTATCTTATATCTATGTAGTACCTCTTTAGTCTATGGTCGAGGACAGGAGGAGCGAGCGGCACAAGATGAAGAGAGAAGAAGAGAAAGAGAAGAAAAAAGAAAAGGAAAAAAGGAAAGAGAGAAAAGAGGGAAAGAGGGGTAAAAGGGACACAAAAGACGGAAGGAGAGAAAAAAGAAGTAAAGGGAGAGAGAGTGAAATATATGGAGGAAAGAGAGAAAAAGAGAGGGAAAAGAAGGAGAGAGGTAAAGAGATAGAATGAGTGAGACGGGGAAAAGAGAGGAAGAGAGAGAGAGAAAGAGAGAGAGAAAGGGAGACAAAAGGAGCGAGTGAAAAAGAGGGAAAAGAGAGAGGGAAAGAGGAAAAAGAGAGGGTTGAGAAAGAGGGCAAAAGAGGGAAAAGAGAGAAAGACAGAGGGTAAAGGGAGAGAAAGCGAAGGGAGAGGGGAATGAGAGGTAATAAGAGAGGAAAGAGAGTGAACAAAATAGGGTGGAAAAGTGAGGGGCAGGAAAAGAGAGAGAGAGAAAGAAAAAATAGATAAAATAACTCTTAAATAAGGATAAGTAACAAGATAGCTCTTTCAAATTTCAAACAATTTCTACAATTACTACTTCTGTGGCAGCAACGCGCCGGGTAGACGCTAGTATCCTATAATGTAATTAACACCTCGGCAAAGCTACGTTTCTCTACGTTTCAGGCTGTATTGAAAGTAACAAGGGCACCGGTACTAAAATTATTTTCTATCTTAGAAAAATATTTCTAAATTTTGAACCAGGATACCTCGGTAAATCTTAAGTATACCTCGGTAATCTTAAGAAAATTGATTTCAATTTTGGCAAGGTTGAAGTCCAACAGGTGCAAAGATATGTGTTGTTAGCTAGGCGCCCATATTTATTTGGCAGAAAGAATCAGATAGAGAGAGGATAGTTTGAACAAAGATCGATAGAGAGAAGAGAGAGAGAGTAGGCAAACGGTTACGTTGACAGCCCAACGTGAGAGTTAAATCATTATTCAGCAGCCCAACAGAGGTTTAATTCGTTTCAATACAATCCCAGTTAATAATCAAATCGACGGTTTTCAAATGGACATTAGTCACTATAGTTCTACCTTCACTGATCCGCTTGTCAAAACAAATTATTAAATTTCACTTCTAAGACAAAAACATCATCAAATAAAATAATTATAATATTAGCAAACATGATTACAATTAGAATTAGGACAATTAAAAAACTATTACGAATATTACAAAGAATTAATTAAATTAGAGGTTGATATCCATGTTCTAATTAATTTCTAGTTATCTCTAAATTGACTTATCTAACACTTCACACATTAAAATATTATACCATGACACTCTTGAATAGAGTGTCAATATGTTAGAAAATTGGATATCAGATCTCGTAGTGCTATAATTACCAGTAGGGAGTTTGCATTCAGCAATTAGAGTACGTCAAGGAAGTATTCCGTCAATACCTGTCGTATTTCGTCGTCCAATATGGTAAAACTAGCTGAACCCGTGCGTTTACACACTGTGGTTACTTCTGTGCAATCGCAGAGAAGGAGAGCTGTAAAAACGTTACCACAGAAAATGGTGTATTTCTGTTAATATTCATGTTTTCTATTTACACATACCGGGCCTTTATCGTAACTCGCCACCCATGTCTGGAAACAGCATCTCGTGTTTTGGCAATTTGGCAACGCTTGAAATACCTTCCGCATCCCTTTCACTTTTTGCGAGCCCCGGCCGCGTGCCCTCAGAAAATGTGTCACTGAATGGGCCTGAGCATAGAGTAAAGAATTATACCTCTTTAGTCTATGGCCCGAGAGAATGTGTCTAATTTTAGTCGGAAGAAAGAGAAAGCACTTCTTCTGTCCTTGTTACTCTTCAACGCAATGCAGCTACTACACTGAAAAGAGTAAACGCTTGTCTCTTGGTAAATGATGGTAAGTTTGAGAATTTTGTGGAAGGTCAGTTTTATTGTCACTTTAAGAAACCTATATTATATTATTGTTTATTGTTTTCAATAATTATTATTTACCGCGTATTTACATTTTATTAGTATTTTTAATAATTTTATTACGACTTTATTATTTCTTAATATGCAGATTCCATAATAATTATAATCGTAATAATACATTATTATTGTTATAAATAATAAAGAGCTTGTATTGTTTGACGAGCTATCTTCCTGAATTCTCTCGGAGCTGGCTCTCAGTAAATAATAATTATTGTTACGTTCCTGTTAATAAATCGATAAGTCAGTAGTAACTTCCATCCACATCTTCAGTATTAGTTTGGTTTCATAAACATACATGCCTCAGCCCACGCCACCCCATCCCTCCCCACCCACTGGGTGCATGGCGAAAATATTCAGGCGTGTGAGCCGCGTACCTGCCCGCCTAAGCTCTTGAATGAACAAAGAGAAAAGAAAAAAAACGAAAACAACAAACAAATAGAATTGTAGGCATTCTGATTCTGTGTTGTTGACGTTCTTATAAGAAGAAATCAAAGATGTCATCTTCGTCACTATATTAGCTTTATTAAGATAGCCGGATTTCGACGGTTTTGCCGTCATCGTCAGTCTCGCTGCTTTCGGCAAAAGTCGGCCGACTGCCTATTTCTTCTTCAAACAAATAGAAACAGGAAAAGTGCTGCAGCTTATGACCTGACAGTCGCCTCCTCCTCTACTCTCTCGATGTGCCAGGCACAGCTGTCTTCAAAGATGGTAAGGAGACGCGATTGCCAAATTACCAAAACAAGAACAAGTGCTTTAAGACATGGATAGAGAGTTAAGCAAAATACTCTTTATATACATGTAAATTGTTTCGGCTAATAAGAGAAAAAACTTACCCCATCGTAATGACTAAATTGTTTAATATCATAACTGAAATTTTTATGTAAAGCACGTACATTTTTTTTCTGATTACTAATCATAGTTGGATTACGAAACGTTTATCAATTTTTGGTATTTTGAACTGAAAGGAAAAAATTATTGATAGATATCTTGATAATTGATAATGATTTGGCAATAATAATACTGATGAAAAAGGGTTCAGGTGTATGTTATTTTCTTTTCTTGTAAGCTCATTTATTTGTGAGATAACTGTTCTCTAAGCTGTTAGCTAATATTACGTAAATGGTAATTACTATTATCTACAGAACGTTAAGAAATACATCCATGCAACCCTCACAAAAATAGGTTCTAGAACCAATTCTTTTAGAAGGTATTCGGATAGGAATTAGAGACCTGAGTTCACCGCGATAACAATTGAACAATACTCGAACTCATACTTTAATAAATCCAGAATACGGTTTTATTGTAACTAAAAATGTTTATGTCTTTACAATAGTATTTGTGTTAATGGGAGTAATGAAGCCCTATATAGCCCATGTTAATTTGGTTGTTTTTATGTTCCTTTTACTCAGAAACTAATAATGGTAGGGATGTGAAACTTCAGAAGGGTATTGTGGGATATGTTTTGAATAGTTTACACTAGATATATTTCTCTGGAATGTTTATTAATACTTTTATGAACAGAAGAGTGAAGGGCAATAATTTTGCTACAAATTTTGCAATATTTTTATACACAAATTGTAAAGTAATGATCATATTGTTCTCATTCTTGTAGTAAATCTGTATTAGTGTTATACGAAGCTTTTCTGAGCATTTGAGAGAGATTGGTCTAATACTTTCTGAGAAAAAGGAACAAATGTTTCAAAAAATAACTTTTTTCAGAAATCAGGTTTAAAGTATTAATTTCATTAATTTCACATTTATGTACATCTTATTCTAATGACATCGTGCTCCCTAACTTGGTTATTTTCTGTTTCTTCATTAATATTAAGATTTCTCTTCTCTCTTCTTGCTTCCTTTGTCGACATTTAAGCTTGTCGTTGCACTTTCTGTATTCGCAGCTGATCCATACGCTTGAGTTCATTCACTGTATTCACACCAATTTGTATTCCCAACTCTTTTAAAACATTAACTCTTGCATTTTTGCCATCATTAAAACAAATCACAGCATATTACAAATATATGTAAATGTTAATGTTGTTTTTTCAATGAACACATTTTTGGGTATAGGAGTCCATATTATATTATTGAAGGGTTTGGGTTTTGAGTTCTGCCATGTAAACATTTACTTAGCAAATCAGGATTTGCTAAATCTCTGTAAATAGGTTTTATAACCTCCATAACAGAATCAAAAATAGAATGTTTATGGGTATAGGATATCTTCAAAACGTTTGCCTTGTTATACTTACACCATGAGTCAATACCAGTAGGACATAGTTGGTGACAAGGATTTTGATCAGTTGGTAATCTGTGGAAAAAAGTTGCCCAAACAGCTTTCTTCATGTTCTGCAAATTGTTAACATTGCTTCTTATGGCTATACTATAAAACTGTTGAAGTTCATTTATTATTTTGTCAGAGAGTCTGCCTCTTATACTTTTGCCATCTGATAATTTTTTATTAATCAGTGTCTGCTTCAATTTTCTCATCTTGTGCCCATTCTTTTTTGGACATGTCCTACACATTTAATCGTAATTATTTCTTTACGGTTTAGCTTCTACAACACTCTTGTAGGCTTTCGAGTCGCCGTCCCTCAAGAATTCTGTTGTTGACGCATGCACATCGATAAACAAAATGAAAAATATGGCGTAAAAAGAATTCCATCGAACGATCTATATATATTTTATTCACAAAAGTCCGAATTTTTAGAAAACGCTTAAAACCAAAATTCGGTTTTTAAATTTTTTTTTCCTTTCATGACTCCCCTTAATGTCTACGATACATTAACCAAATATCATATTAAGTATATCATATACTAACTCAAAATATACTGCCCCATTAAAGTTAAATTTTATCGAGGAAAGAAATAACCTCTCAAAAATAGTAAAGATGCAAACCCGTCTGAATTTTCTTTCCTTTCCTGATATTTCCGAGGGACTGACATAAACCACAAAACAGATGGAAGATTCTCTCCAACGGTACTCATTTCGCCACGTTGGTCTGCAAAAACACTCGTCGGGAGTTAGTGTCTTTTTCCACTCGCTGAACAATTTTACGAAAAGAAAGCTATTCTTACTTTCCTTTACAGTGTAGGTTCCAGTGTACCATGGAAACTGAGAGGCTGAATTCATATTCATTTCGAAACAAGGAAAATTCAGTGAATGTTTTCTACACTAGAAATGTGAATATCTGACAACACTACAATAATAATAATAATAATAATAATAATAATAATAATAATAATATAATAGTAATAATAACTGAAATGCGCATCAACATTCAGTCACAGATCTTGCATGTTTAGTAACACAGCTGTCTGGTTGTATATTAATTTTTGCGTGCTTGCAAATTGATTTTGTTGGACTTTACATCGAAGTACATGGCACCAATCTCATCTTACGAAACATATTTGATTCCCATCTATTATAATTCTTTTAAAATCAGCAGTCCTCCTGTTAAGGATCGAACGCAAGATCATTAGATCATGCAACATAAACGCTGCCTACCAAGCTACCTACAAATTCAGAGCATTTAATTGTAAGAAAGTTACTGAACGCCAACTAAAGTCTGAAAAGTCTTACTATGTTTTAGAGATTAACATTTTCTTACTGAAAAAGAAAGATCGACCAAATTTACTATTTTTGAAATTACTGAAGCAGCTAACCTTATACCTCGTGTTGGCGTTTCATAAACCTTCATTAACGCGCAATTCGTTTTTCGACATTTATGGACCCAAAGATTTATTCGCTTCATTTCTTGTCATAATATTCAATTGAGACATTAGATACATCACAACGGTTTCTATCATTATTTCATATTATATTCGTCTTGTCAAATACGTAAGAAAAAATGTTTCTGTACATAATGGAAATGGTTGATACGATTGGATTGCAGTTTTGATTCTCCCAGATAATATAAGGTAAGCTTCATAAACGAACTTCCTTCTTCTTGGCGAAGATATTCTAGATGTTTAAGTTTGAGCATTTAATTATCTATGTTAATGTCAATACTGATACAATAATTTTTCTTTACATATTTTTCAGTAGATAAAACCGCAGTTATGTTCCTCGGCAATAGTATTTTCAATTTTTCAGTTAATATCATCTCTAAAGAAAAAAAATGATAATAAATTTTTAGACATTGACGAGAGGGTAGTTGCCAAAAATTAAAATATAAAACACACACAGAAGCTGTATTGTCAGGTGTGGGGGTTCAAACCCACGCTCTCGGGATCCAGAGCTTAATTCTGGCGCCTTAGACCGCTCGGACAACCTGACAGGGGTAACCTACCCTTTGAATAAAAAAGAAGGAAACAATTTTTCTTCCATCTAAGAGCGGAGACACACGGGAAAGCTTTAACGGACGTAAAAAATACGTTCGTTGCAGGGTTTACAGAGCAAACGTGGCATGGGACACGAGCGCGTGGGGCTACGTGCGTTGTGTTCGGCTTTTGAAACTATCCAACTCACAAAAACTCATAAAATTCGAATATTGGATCAAAAACAAACCATTTGAAACTTTACAAATCTAAAAATTATGTCATTTTACTTTCTCGCTTCAGAAAAAATGAAGTTATGCAATGCTGTGCGAAAAACTGCCAATTTTCGTCAGAAAAACGTTTATTACAGGGCCTTGGTAATGAAAAAGTGAATGAAATCAGTTGCTAACTATAGAAAAAAAATTCTCTAACACGTGGTGTTGCCAGAATGTATATTTTGTGGGTTCTTGATATCGAAAAATCGAATGATGGCAAAACATCTGTCTGTCCGTGCGCTCGTCTGTGGAAAACGCTTGCGGCTTAACCGTTCAGCCGATATTCTCTTAATTTGATATTAACCAATCTGTCTTGCTGATATCTCGGCCATATGAATTTACTACGTCGAGTGTTGTAGTTATAGATATTGGAATTAGCCGAAAATGTGTTCCCGGCCTTCAATAAGACATTTTTGACAAAAACCACTGATGACTTCGTAAGACAAGAGGCAATGCAATTGTAGAACTAAACGTCTACGAGCTATAGGATGTGTTCCCCAGAATATTATGCCATATCTGAGGCTAGGATGAACAACTTTAGGTGTTTTCATTCTTACGTCCTTCCTAGCCTCTTTTTTGTTGGTGTGTGCGTGATTTTGTCGATGGATGAGGACAAAATGAATAAGAAAGGCGAGAGATGTCGGTTTCATAACTAAATACTGAATTTGTTTTGGGTGAACACTAGACATAATGTCTGTGTCTTGTGTGCAGTCACAGGTGCTCGGTTGGAACTATTTGCAGTGTTGTCGAACCGTCTGTGTAGTGAACGACCTCCAACCTTCAGGTATGTCGATTTCTTTTTGTTTGATTAGTGATTCCGGGCGCGTCAACTGCTAAGGACATTAATCTCGTACGTGTAACTCTTGTTTTACTCCGGGAGGTGGGTGGAGATCTTCCGCAGCTGGATGGCGCGATCCGGCGCCAATACCGCCCGCCAGCTAGCGGGTTTTTTTCTTAACCAGGTACCTCCCACCAGCGGGATATCGACAGTCGGGACAAGCTCGAAGTTCCCGATCGGTCACTCGGCATCTGTGGTAGTGTAGTGCATATATGTATAGGTGTGTTTAAGAAGGGGAGACAGGAATTTTCGGGCGCCGTCCCTGGCCCATTTGTTAGGGTTCTGCTCCGGCCTTTGCCTATTGATCAGAGAACCCACGGAAAACTACCTATCAGAGCATCCGGCCGTTAGAATTCTCGATGACTGAACTCGACCTAGCTATGTAGCTAGTGTCGAAAATTGGGACTCGAACCTAGGGCCACCCGTTCATAACACTGCAGTCACATCAGTTGGTGCAATGAAAAACATCTCCTGGCCAGCAACGATAAAACGAACTCGTTTCAATCAACGTGATAAAATTGGATATAAATGTAATAAACTCTGACTAGATCAACAAGTATCTAACTTAATATTCTGAAACTGTAGAACTGGTGTTTGTTCAAAAGATTATAATTCGATTATGATTGCGTTGTCTACAAAATCGAATGGAGTATTTACGATATTTGTCAATGCGGTAATGGAGAATACATACCACTTAATCTGCAACTATTGAATACAATCAGTAGACTATTTATATTTCACCGTAAATAGATCACACAATATTGACTGAAGTTGTGTTCAAAATATGACACAAAATTTGTAGCACTGATTGAAAACTATCCAGTTTGCCGTCTGTGAAAGATTCAAATTAACGAAAATGCCACGAGTCATAGAAAATACTAATAGTCCAAGTAGCTAAATTTAAACAGAGATTTAATGACGAAAATAAATTATATTTGGCAAAGCCGTAATGGAGAATACAGACCACTTAATCTACAACTATTGAATACAATCTGTAGACTACACTTTGCCGGAAATTGATCACACAATATTAACTAAAAGTGTGTTTAAAATATGAAACAAAAATTAGAAGCAGTGATTCAAAACTATCCAGTATGTCGTCCTTAAAACATTTCAACTTTAAAATAAATGTCATTTACTTACTATTGAATTTGTTATTAATAATGAGCTATTATTTAATGTTTCTTGAGATTGCTTTAATTTTTATTATTTTTTTTGAGTCATAATATTAGTAGACTATATCATTGCATTATTTGTAATGATACATTATTTAATTATATAATGATTGTGAATGCTATTTATTCTTATACTCGTATTTTCCATTCATTTTCAACCAGAGATTCAATTTTAAATATCATTGTTTTCTCACATCCTACTCTACTCGAATTTTTCAGGGACAAAGGGTTTTAAAACTTGACATAACTTCAACCCAGCAGTTTGGGAAGGGCTGGCTGACATGTCGGTTAGCAGTTCAAGCGGTAGAGGTAAATTTTACAAGTTACATAGAATCAAAATTTGTCTGTAAATTTTTAAGGGGATAATAATAATAATAATATAAATAATAATAATAATTATTATTATTATTATTGATTATTAGATATTAAATAATTAATAAGGATCTTAAATAGGTGAAAACGTTGACTCAATGTACAATATATTTCGAAGAGTAATTAAATTATGAAAAACACTTAGGTTTAGGGAAAAAAATAGAAAAATCACCCTGTAGTTGCAATCCGATCTAACATGAAACAGAAACATAATATTGCCAACTGTTTCGATAAAGTCTTCTACTACTGTAAAATTTGTCATTCATTCCCGTTGATTCTTCTATAATATTTTGTCTAGAAAGAAAAACTAAATTATCTTGAAATCTTTGTAAACAAGAGCAACGCATCGCCGTCTAGTCTCGCTCACATTGATAGTGTGTGAATAGCCATATTCAACCAACTCATGATTAAATCAATCAGCTTACAATATTTTTGTTAGATCAATAAACACGGAACCGGAACACCCGTGTTCCAATGTACAATAGCGCTGTGAGAGTAGAGTGACTTCTATTTATAAATCGCACAATCTCCTCTGCAATTCGCTGAGCTCCTCATAGTGTCTCAAAAGCGTTGTATTCTTTTCACGAAATTTAGAAGATTTTTGTAATCCTTCGAAGTCATAGAACAGAAGGGAAATGTTTACCCCAATAAAAAATTGGCCCGTAGGGGGATCGAACCCACGACCTTCGCGTTATTTTTTTTAAATTATATTTTATTTTGCAATTTGTTTGTGTACAAACATTTGGCAAAATTACATAGATTTACGTAAACAAATACATGAGAGGAGTAAAATCCAATGTTTGTACTCCACCAATGATACATTATTAATACAAATTAACTATTAATTATAATTTCTGAAATGAATAATTTAAAGTCGATATGGAAGGTCTAAAGTATGATGGCGTTGAAGTCGTCTGGTGGAGTCACTATTGTCTAGTAAGTTGATGGCTAGAATATTCGGATGATTATGTAGTCTTTGTAGGTATTTTGCACTGGTATTCTTGATTTCTTGTTTTATAGTTGGAATCTGTAAGTCTTTGTGTAATGTTGCATTCGTTACGTACCAGGGGGCATTTACAAATTTTCTTAAGGCTATTGACTGGAAGCGTTGTAATATTTCAATATTAGAATTTTGAGCTGTTCCCCAAAGTTGAATTCCATATGTCCATACTGGTTTTAATATTGCTTTATACACAATTACTTTATTTGCGATGCTTAACGATGATTTTCTTCCAAGTAGCCAGTTTAACCTTCTAAGTTTTAGGCCTAATTCTTTTCTTTTCTACTTTATATGTTTTTTCCATGTGAGTCGTCTGTCCAGAGTAAGTCCGAGATATTTTGCCGAGTCATTTTGAGGAATAAATTGCGATCCGATTTTTATTGGTGGACACATTTCGTGCTTCAGACTGAAGGTGACTTGGACAGACTTCTTGTCATTGATCTTGAGGCGCCAGCGTTTCTGCCACTTGTGGATGGATTGCAGATGTTCTTCTACGAGACGAGATGCTTCTGCTGGATCTTCATGTCGAGTTAAGATGGCTGTGTCGTCCGCGTAGGTTGCTGTCAATGCGTTCTCAGATGATGGGATGTCGGCGGTATATAATGAATAAAGGAAAGGTGCAAGCACACTTCCTTGAGGCACTCCTGACTTTATAGGGATAAGTTTTGAAGTTTCACCGTTAAATTTTATTTGAAAATATCTCTCTGTAAGATACGATTTTAACAAGTGGTAGTAAGGATACGGTAGATTTTTCTTAATTTTATATAATAGACCTGGGTGCCAAACCTTATCGAAAGCCTGGCTTACGTCTAGAGAAATACAGCAGAACAATATTCTTTATTTTCTAGCGATTCACTAATTTCGTTTACTACTCGATGAATTTGTTCTACAGTCGAATGCCGTTGTCTGAACCCAAACTGATGATGAGGTATTATTTCATTTTCTGTAGAAGTGGATTTAAACGTGACAGAAGCAGTTTTTCAAAACTTTTGATAATATTGGCAGTAGACTAATAGGTCTGTATGATACAACTTCATGTGCTGGTTTGCCGGGCTTAGGGATGACTATTACTTGAGCGATTTTCCATTGATCAGGGAAGTGTCCTAGTCTTAGGATGGCATTGAAGATGGAAGTAAGTAAGGCTATTAGTTTTCTTGGTAGATGGTGTAGAATTGTTGCTGAAATCATATCGTATCCGGGAGCTTTTTTAGTTGGTAAATTCTTGATTGTTGTTTCAACTTCTCGAGCACTTACGGGTTTGATTTGGGGAGCTAGTTGCAATGGTGAATCTAAGAAGTTGTAAATTTCTTCCTCTTCTGTAGCAGATATTTGTGAAGGAAATGGTTGAAGATGTTAGAGAAATGGGACGCGAAGCATTCAGTTTTCTTCGTCGGTTTTAAAAAGAACTTACTCTTTTGACTGCTGGCGGAATCAATTTTGTGAGTTTATCTTGTAGGGCGTGGTTTCGATATTCTTGAAGTAATCTTTTGAGGTTTTGCGAAGCTGAATTTAGTCTTCTTTTGACTGCTGGGTCTTTAGTGATTTGCCATTGTTTCTTTAATTTACGTTTTGATTTCACCTTTTCTCTTATTACTTGTGGGATATATAGCTTTTTGTTTTGCTTTATTTCTGGTGTAGAATGCCACGCAGCTTGATGGAGTTGTCTGGTTACATATTCTATAGCTTCATTTATGTCGAAAGCAGTTTTCAATGGTAGATTAGCTGTGCTGTTATTAATTAGCCATTCTGAGAAATATTTCCAATCTGTTCTATTGTTGTGGATTGAGGTTTGCTTATGGTCTTCAATAATGATTGAGCTAATGACTAGTAGAACTGGTGAATGATCAGACGATAGATCTTGTGACCAGTAGGTGTGAGATGTAACTTTGGTTAACTCCTTTACAATAAAGAAATCTAATACATCAGGAATTTTGTTAGTGTCTGTCGGCCAATAAGTGGGTTGGCAGAAGAGTACGAGGATAATTTTCGTTTATTATAGTTTCATATAGAGATTTACCTTTCGGGAGGTTAGTCTGGATCCCACAATGGATGTTTAGAATTGTAGTCACCGCCAGAAATAAATCTTGGTCCAAGTGTTCTGAAGAAGCTTCGAATTGTGAACTCTGGATTTTATGCTTCGGAGGGCAGTATATTGCTGCAATATTCAAGGTTCCGAATGCATCTCTTACTTGAATGGATGTTGCCTGCAAATACGTGGTGTTAAATTGAGAATGTAAGTGATGTTTAATTTTTTCCGAACAAGTATAGCTGTTCCTCCATGTGCTGTACCATCCGGATGATTTGTATAATACATGTTGTATCCTTGAAGCGAGAAAAAACTTTTGTTGGTGAAATGAGTTTCTGAAATGAGCATGATATCCGTATTTGTTAACTGAAGAAAACACTTGACTTCTTCTCGGTGTTGTAGCAAGCCATTGGCGTTCCAAGCTGTTATCTTATATGATTTGTTCATTATTTAGTTATCAGTTTTGACACAAGATTTAAAAGTGCACTAATTTGTTCTGCTTGTCTGTTGAGTATAGTTTCAAATCTTTCGAAAGTCTGTTGTATTATTGAAAATAATTGAGTATTAGACTCCGTGTTTGTTGCATTGTTGTTCAGACTATCCTTCTTTTGCGAGTTTTTCAGTGCTTGTGCATAAGTACTACGCTGATGGAAATTATTTATCGAAGTAGGTGGGACGTTTTCTTGACCTGTATTCATATTGTTTTGTGAAGCACTGTAGTTTGAATCTTGTGGAATTTTAGACGCCTGTGGATATTTTTTATTGCGTATTTTTTGATAAATTTCACATCCTTTATAACTTGCTGTATGGGAACCTTCACAAAGGGCGCATTTTGCAGGCTTCGTCTTGTTTCTCTTGTTATCACAAGTTCTGCTATCGTGATTCTCGCCGCATACTACGCACCGATAAGGATGGTTGCAGTAGTGCTTCGTGTGCTCCCAGCTTTGGCAGCGATGGCATTGCACAAGATCTCGCTTTACTCTTGGAGCTTCGATTATTATTTTGGTATTTTGAAGGTACTGCAATTTATAAATGTCTTTGTTATTATCTCTTGGTTCCAAATCAATAAAAAATACCGGTAAGGGAGCTTTTGTTACACGGTGTTTGCAGTTATGAATGTTTCTTACAGTATGACCGTTTTCTTCTATTTCTGCTTTCAGTTCATCAATATTTATTGTAGGATGCATATTTTTTAAGACTATCCTAAATGCTCTTTCTTGTTTTAGCTGATAGCTGTGAAACTCAATTTTCTCTTTAGTAAGGTATTTAATAAGTGATCGATAAGCTTCTGTTGTTGCCGGTAAGATTTTAAATTTATCTTGACCTAGAGCTTGCAGTAGAATTCTTCCTTCTTCACGACTTTTGTAAAGTTTCTGACATTGCGTGAAAGTCATTTACCCCAAGGAGAAATATTGGCGGTGGTTTTGCACCTTCTGAATGTTGCTGGATTTGGAACTTTCATCGATTACTTTATCATTGGATTATCGTCATTAATTACTTGAGATCTGCAAATCTATTGCATGTTAGTATGCCACTTATATTTGCACTTTGACGTTTTGATTGTTTATGACTTTCAGGGCTGTGAGATTTACATCTCTTGCGCTTGCTTTCAACAACTTGCCATTTATGGGTGTTGCTGTCACTACTTGAATTACCGTGGGTTGGTCGATTAAGTTCTGAATTTGTTACATCGGTTGAACTTGAACTTGAAGGCTGAACTGCAGGAGGAAAAAAGGGCAATGGCATTGCTATCACTGTACCTTGTGGTATCTGATGTAAAATGAGTTGTTGTTGCTGCTGCTGCTGCTGATATTGTTGTTGAAGAAACAGCTGAGTTTGTAGTTCAGCTTGACTTGTAGTAGACGAATCCATTATAAATTCAGATTCCGGCTGGGAGGTGTTCTCCGAGGCCATAACGATTGATTACGTCTCATGGAGGCAACATATTTTTTTTTTATATCACCAGTTGAAACATAGAATTTTATAAACAGGAAATACAGTTAATCACGAATACACTACACACTAGACAGAACACAAAATGTGGACGCACAACTTCACACAATGAGTCAACGCACAACTTAGAAATCACGAGACACCGCGGAGTAGAGGGCACGTCCTCTCACCTCCACCGTTCGCGAGAGACACCGTTCGCGTTGTTAGCACGACGCTCTAACCAACTGAGCTAACGGGCCACGTTGTTTAGCAGAAACTATATTTCGTTGTTCAAGTAAATCACGTTACTGAATTTTAGTGCATTATGCTCTAAATTTTGTTCCGGTATTCATGCACTATGATATACATTTGCCTAACTAATAACAAATAACAATATGGATTTCCCCGAAATTTAGAAAAATCTGTTAAACCTTAGAAGCAACTCCAGTTAGCTTTACGAGAATACTTCACATGGATCTCTTGAATCTTCACATGGCCCGGCAATACAACCTATGATTTGGTTGATTGGTTGGTTAGTGATTCTGGGTGCGTCAACTGCTTTGGTCATTAGTCCCGTAAGTGTAGTGCATTTTTGTTCGGGAGATGATCTTCCCCCGCTGGATGACGAGATCCGGTCCCAACCTACCGTCGGCTACCGGGGTTTCCCCCTAACCAGGACTCTTTCACCAGCGGGGAACCGCCCCAGCCGGGACGAGATCTAAGCTCCCGACACGTTTCCCGGCATGTGTGGTAGTGTAGAGCATGTTAGTGTAAGTGTGTGAGGATAGGGCAAGGGAGAGGAAGGAAAGATCCGTCGCCCGTTTATTAGGGTACTGCTCCCGCACATCCTATGAAATTTTTCAAATGAAATAAGATATTATTTTAAAATCTTGATGTTCTGATAAATGGAATGTTTTCTATTTTTGCATTTCAGTAGAAACATTCACAATTTTTTGACAATTACCAAATGTTACTATTTTAGAGGTAGAACAGGGGATTGCTGATTTGATATGATTTCTGTTAGTGAAGTAATTAGTAATAGTAACAAATTTCATAGTTATTAATCACTGCAAATTTATTTAAAATGCAACTTACAGAAAATAACTTTACTTACACTTAGAACACATCACATCATTATACTCCTTGCAAACGTTCATCTAACACTTGCTGCACTGAGTCGATGATTTTCGATCTCACACGTTAGGGAATGCGTGGCATCTTTTTCTTTTATTTGTAATTTTGACTCCTTCCTCTGGACCCTTGGGTATACCGCCTACCTCCAACGCCATTTTGGTCGAACTCTTCAGAAATTCATTGAAACTGAGCAGCAACATTTGTAGTAGTAATAACTGGTGAGCTAGTTCACGTAAAAATATTCTCTGACAATGAGGTTTGTTCTCCCATGCCCCTGGATACTATGTTTGAAACAAGAAAAAAGCATTTATGCAAGCTATGTTGAAAATATTCTTTAAAAAAACTAGTGGCCATCTTGTGGGTTGTCTCTTTCTGGTGTAGGTTTAAGTCCTTCGATCAATGGATCAACGAAGAGATAATTCCTAGTTAATCGCAACTCAAATATGACACTTTTTGCGATCACATTCCGAATCTAGCATTGCAAAATTGGAGGAAATCTCGAGATCAATATGAATGATTTGAAAATGTGTACATAATTCACTTTTCCCCATAGCACGTCATACGCAGTTTTAGCTGTCTTTTAACGTTAAATAAATAAGTAAATAAATAAATAAAGTATATAAATAAATAAATAACGCGAAGTTCGTGGGTTCGATCCCCCCATGGGCCAAGTATTAATAGGGGTCCTGTTACCCCTTTGTTTTGAGTGCAAAGGAATCTTAAATTCTTCGAGGATTTGGGAAATGGATAGTTCAGTGAGTGAAATGTTGTATGACATTAAAATAATTGTAATAGATCTTGAATTCACGCGACACATGACTGAAACACACATTATTAAAACTAGAAATGGTTAGCGGTTGTTGGTCATTTCGTTCAAAATTAGTGGTGCTACATCTGCACGTAGTTTCTCGTTGTATTGTTAATCGCTATGTAAAATTTTAATATGTACTTCAACTTCCATTAGAAAACGTCTTAAACAAACCAAGCGTGAATTTTCTTTTCTAAATTCAGACGTTGAAACGAAAACAGTTCTCCGTCATTGAATTCAGTGTAATCACGTTCTACATAAATATGCCAACGAAGTGTGATGTGTGTGTGAAGTGTGATTTTAGCTGTAAAAATAATGTATATTAATGCGAACAGACAGTGGCGTCATTATTGTTACAACTGTTATTACTACAACGTTAAAAGTTACAAGAAGCAACAATGACCACTAATGCCTATGTGATTCACGATTTGCGAATCAGCATCCTCGACACCACCAGCAACAAAATGAAAATGAATAGAAATATATAATAATCGAATATAATAATTATATTCATCATCACTACTCTTCTTTATACAGGCATTTTCGTTCTTCCCACACCTATTGCACAACGAAATGATCTATAGGTTTTCATATTTAACTCAATTAAACGACCCAATCTAAAATAAACTTAATGATTAAATATTATTAGAAGTATTTTTTTAAAGATTCAATTTACTGCCCCCAAGTACCTGTAAGATTTCATTGTCAATTGAGTGATACAGCCTCAAAATGAAGAGCGGGAAATTTGTATTTACTATTTGGATTTTTCTTCGAATTTTAAAAATACAGAGAAAGTCGAAAATGCATCCAGCACCACCTTCTTTACCGTTCTTTGCTATATACGTGAAAAAAATAAAGAAAAAATGAAGAGCCTTTTCTGAGAAAATAATTGATAAAATTAAAAAATGGCCTATTTTTGACAACAAATGTTTTGCAAAACATTGTTATATTTTCGAAAATTTAAACAAGACCTTATGAAAAAATCCGTTTTTGATGAACATAGTTCATTATGAAAAAAGTTATCTTCGTAATTGCAGTTCTAGAAAGACGCGGAAAAATTGTAATTGTTTTTCAATTTTGAAAAATCAAGCATTTCAGCGAACATGAGATCTGCACCATTCTCTTAAACGTCCTTTACGCTAACTAAAGTCCAAATTTAATCAAAAATATTTGTGCCGTTTTTTTGAAAAGTGGTTAAAGAAAATAAAAAGTACGTATTGTAACGTTACTCTCTAACCTCATCTATGAGGGCCCGACGTTGTTGCGCCACCTGTAAAGTATCACTCTTCCTACCTTGTAATGGATCACCCGCACTCTCACCTAGTAACCTTATAAGTGCCCGGAAATACTCCCACTTCTTACTACTTATTTTCACCAAGTTACCATCACATCATTTCTTTGTGCCCAGCTTTCACCCTTAATTATGCCCGTCCGCTAGCTGCTTTCAGAAAACCTCCTATTTTTATTCACTGGAACTTTCTTATATGGGCGTGAGGCTGTAGCTGCCCTATACAGGACCTAAAACAAAGTATGTGGGCACGTAGGCGTAGGTTCGCATCTAACTACTCAAAAATCAGAATACATTCTGTCAATTCGCTGACGAACCTAATGATGTCCGTCATTATTTATTCTTAACTTAATCAAATTCTGAATTATTGTTTTCGGCTACTTTATACATGAATGGGGTTGCTGCCCTCTGATGACACACATGATATTACCCCACAAACCAAACCACATAAACAATACAATAACATACCATAAATCACCATAACAACAAAACAAAAATACTATTCATTCACACTGACAAATACACACACACACACACACACACACACACACACACACACACACACACACACACTGCAAGCGCATTCTGTCGGCTCAATTTTAAAATTACTTATTTTACGACAGAACTTGGTCTTCAACAAATGCGTACTTGGCTTTCTTTTCTTTCAAAACACGTGAAACAGATAAATAAATAAAGTTATCAGTCACTTCCCTTTTTGCTGGCTGGCTACTGCGACCCGCAATACACCATTGTTGCCCTCGACCAATACCGCATACCACGCAGTATTTTCCAAATTATGCTGCGACTGCTCCTCTTTACCACGTTGCACTGCCGAAATTCCACCGACACAATGGTATCTTCGTCGTGCACGTATTGTGCCATTCTATCATCTCACTTTCGTTATAATATCAATAAAAATATTGCCTATCCATCGCGTACTTATATTTCTTTAAAACACTCCATTACGCGAAGCATAATATTATACGCATAACCGCTAATATTCTAACACACATTCTCACTACGAATGTTTACTGTCCGATAACAATATTAAGTAAAAATATTAACTGTTCCTCGAGTATTTTCATACTAAACAATGTCTTACGCGGAGCACTACATGACACGTCTGACCATCAGCGTCTTTTTTCACCAGTTTTGTTATAATTGTTGTCAAGATCCTTCATCTATTTTCCAACGAACATTCACCGATCGCTTGCATGCCTCCACAAATAATATCATAACTTTTGTGACGTACTAGGATGAAAAACACAGACGACTGTTCTGATTGATATTTACAATTATTTAAATTAAAAAAACCCCTTGGAACCTTTCAGTTCTTTTCCCCCCCGGCCCCCAACCACTGCTTCGAAAGCAGAAAAAGCAACGCGAGGTGCGAAGCCGGACATAGAGTCCCGTAACTATACCAGTTACATGGCCTGTCGCCAAACCGATCTTCGACCCGAAGATCACGTGCAATGATAGCACTGGAGATACCTCTCGTCTTTCGACACACAGCGTATCCCGCGAGGCGCCTGTCGGCGCGGCCTTAAATATCCGTTGGCTCGCCCCCACAGGCAGCGGGCGTCATACGGCTCGCTGGCCAGCCCTTCCAGGGCTGCAACCGACATCTCTTAGCCTCGCATCCGCGCGCGTCCCTTTCAGGGAATTTCCAGCCGGGATTTCTACGGGTTTTCCAGCCGGCGCGGCGAGGCGCCGCCGCTTTACACCCCCATTTTGCATCCGGCTTAGAGCGGGTTTCCCCGAAGCGGCCCGGCGCGGCCCGACCCCGCAGCGCCGGACCACGCGACGCTACACTTCTCTTTGAATTCCGTCATTCAACGTCATTTCACTTCATTATTCATTCATTTTATTATTTTTAATCTTTGTATGTTTCATTTTATTGCTTCCCGATGTCTAATAACGCTAAATTAGCTTGATTTTGGTCTTTTTGCGTCGTGACGTAACTCTGACGTCATCGCAATGCGTCTTTATTCTTGTATTAATTCTAATTACATAATTTGGATTATAATTTCTACTGCGGCTCCTCGATATTTCTCAATGCTGCGAGTAATACCGTAATTTTCTGGGAAATTTCCTCTATCAATTCTAAAAGTTTCGTCGCGAAAGCTTCACGGCATTTTCTCAATATTTGAAAAAAATCGCTCTTTCACATTAAGCTTCCCATAGTAACAATAACTCTTGATTTCCAATTTCTTCGCCATAAGTGCAATTCTAAATTTGCTTACATCTTTCGAACCCCTCACGCGATTTACTTGAAACAACTTTTAACTGGTTTCTAAAATAGTGTACTACCGAATTATACTATTTTGGTTTTTCATCGTGCATTCTTTTAATTTATAAAAATTGTTAATGCGCGATGCCGCCCTCTCATGTCTTCTCACTTCCCACTCTTGTTATTTTCTGTTATGTTCACATTTTAAACCAAAACTGTTTTTGGGGGAATCTGGATCATTACACTATGTTTGACAAACAATTTGGCAAATAATACTCTAATATTTTAAAAAAATTGATCTTGACATTTTTTGAAAATCTGGTTATTTAAAACACGATTTATTAAGAAAGAATGTTTATCTTCATAAGTGTCTTCTGTAGTTGTAGGAAGACTCCGAGAAATATTTTTAAATTTTGCTATTGTCGAAATTCAGTATTTTCAACGATGATGACTCATGTACAATGCTCTTAAGCAAACTATACTCTATCCTAGGTTAAAATTTAATCAAAATTGTTGGTTCAAGTCTTTGAGAAAAAAAATTTAAACCAAATTAAAAATTGCTTATATTTCGCGAAAAATTACTCGAAAAGTTACTCGAAAACGTTCGAAAAAAATTCATGACATTATTCCTAAATCTATCTTTAAGGAACAAATTTTATTAACGAAAAATCTCTGTCTTCATAATTGTAGTTATAGAAACACTCAGAATAATTTTTGAACTTTTGCAATTTTCGAAAAATCAGGTTTTTAAACGAACATGAGACCTTCACCATCCTTTTAAACATTCTTCACTGTAACCAACAAAATTAAATCAAAAATATTGAGGCAATTTTTTTTAAAAATCGAAAAAGATCTCAAGAACATCATGTAAAGTTCCCCCCCAAATTAAAATTATCGGATTCAAATTCAAGGGGCCGAGATATCAGCAAGACAGATTGGTTAATATCAAATCAAGAGAAAAACGGCTGAACGGTTTAGCCGCAAGCGTTTTCCACAGACGAACGGACGGACAGACAGATGTTTTGCCATCATTCGATTTTTCGATATCAAGAACCCACAAAATATACATTCTGGCTATACCACGTGTTAGAGAATTTTTTTTCTATAGTTAGCAACTGATTTCATCCACTAATCCACTAATAATAATAAACGTTTTTCTGACGAAAATTGGCAGTTTTTCTGCACAGCATTGCATAACTCCGATTTTTCTGAAGTGAGAAAGTAAAATGGCATAATTTTTAGATTCGTAAAGTTTCTAATGGTTTATTTTTGATCCAATATTCGAATTTTATAAGTTTTTGTGAATTGGATTGGTACAAAAGCCGAACACAACGCACGTAGCCCCACGCGCTCGTGTGCCATGCCACGTTCGCTTTGTAAACCCTGCAACGAACGTATTTTTAACGTCCGTTAAAGCTTTCCCGTGTGTCTCCGGTCTTAGAAGGAAGAAAAATTGTTTCCTTCTTTTTGATTCAAAAGGGTAGATTAGCCCTGTTAGTTTGGCCGAGCAGTGTGTAGCGTCATGCACAAACGCAATTGTAAAGAACGGCCGCGTGGCATAGGCGACGCTAAGGCACCACGCGTTAGCCATTGTTTAGGTGCGGATATGACGTCGGCGGGAAACCCTAGGAGGCAGCGTGGTAGGGGGAAGGGCGAGCGTCAGCCCTGGCGAGCGGCGGAACGCTCTCTTGGTTACGGGACGCGGTGCGACACGGATCGGACTGTCTGGGTGGGTGCGGGCCGCGAGCTGTGCAAGAGCCGGCAATGTGTTGCCGTACAGAGGCTGACTCAAGGACGAGTCGTAGGTGGGTTGCGGCGCTTCACGCCATCTAATGTTTGAGATTAGTGCGTAGTGGTGTGGTAGCCGTAACGGGAAATTACTCCGTGTAGGGATATTAGTAATTACGTTATTTTGTAATAAGGTGGTAGACTGATAATAAACCTCTATGTTACTAAACCCACACTCGTCTCTGTTATTATTGCAACTGCATGACGCCACAGGTGTAAGGCGCCAGATTTATGCTCTCGTTCTCAAGAGAGCGTGGGTTTGAACCCCACACCTGACAGTATAGCTTCTGTGTGTGTTTTATATTTTAATTTTTATCAACTACCCTCTCGTCAATGTCTAAAAATTTATTATCATTTTTTTTCTTTAGTGATGATATTAACCGAAAAATTGGAAATACTATTGCCGAGGAACATAACTGCGGTTTTATCTTCTGAAGAATATGTAAAGAAAAATTATTGTAGCAATATTGACATTAACATATATAATTAAAAGCTCAAACTTGAACATCTAGAATATCTTCGCCAAGAAGAAGGACGTTCGTTTATGAACCTTACCTTATATTATCTGGGAGAGTCAAAACTGCAATCCAATCGTATCAACCATTTCATTTATGTACAAAAACATTTTTTCTTACGTATTTGACAAGACGAAAATAATATGAAATAATGATAGAAATGGTTGTGATGTATCTAATGTCTCAATTGAATATTATGACAAGAAATGAAGCGAATAAATCTTTGGGTTCGAAAATGTCGAAAAACGAATTGCGCGTTAATGAAGGTTTATGAAACGCCAACACGAGGTATAAGGTTAGCTGCTTCAGTAATTTCAAAAATAGTAAATTTGGTCGATCTTTCTTTTTCAGTAAGAAAATGTTAATCTCTCAAACATAATAAGACTTTTCAGACTTTAGTTGGCGTTCAGTAACTTTCTTACAATTAAATGCTCTGAATTTGTAGGTAGCTTGGTAGGCAGCGTTTATGTTGCATGATCTAATGATCTTGCGTTCGATCCTTAACAGGAGGACTGCTGATTTTAAAAGAATTATAATAGATGGGAATCAAATATTATGTTTCGTAAGATGAGATTGGTGCCATGTACTTCGATGTAAAGTCCAACAAAATCAATTTGCAAGCACGCAAAAATTAATATACAACCAGACAGCTACGTTACTAAACATGCAAGATCTGTGACTGAATGTTGATGCGCATTTCAGTTATTATTACTATTATATTATTATTATTATTATTATTATTATTATTATTATTATTGTAGTGTTGTCAGATATTCACATTTCTAGTGTAGAAAACATTCACTGAATTTTTCTGGTTTCGAAATGAATATGAATTCAGCCTCTCAGTTTCCATGGTACACTGGAACCTACACTGTAAAGGAAAGTAAGAATAGCTTTCTTTTCGTAAAATTGTTCAGCGAGTGGAAAAAGACACTAACTCCCGACGAGTGTTTTTGCAGACCAACGTGGTCCCATGGTGTAATGGTTAGCACTCTGGACTTTGAATCCGGCAATCCGAGTTCAAATCTCGGCGGGACCTTTTTCCATTGTGAGTACCGTTGGAGAGAATCTTCCATCTGTTTTGTGGTTTATGTCAGTCCCTCGGAAATATCAGGAAAGGAAAGAAAATTCAGACGGGTTTGCATCTTTACTATTTTTGAGAGGTTATTTCTTTCCTCGATAAAATTTAACTTTAATGGGGCAGTATATTTTGAGTTAGTATATGATATACTTAATATGATATTTGGTTAATGTATCGTAGAGATTAACACAAATACTATTGTAAAGACATAAACATTTTTAGTTATAATAAAACCGTATTCTGGATTTATTAAAGTATTAGTTCGAGTATTGTTCAATTGTTATCGCGGTGAACTCAGGTCTCTAATTCCTATCCGAATACCTTCTAAAAGAATTGGTTCTAGAACCTATTTTTGTGAGGGTTGCATGGATATATTTCTTAACGTTCTGTAGATAATAGTAATTACCATTTACGTAATATTAGCTAACAGCTTAGAGAACAGTTATCACACACATAAATGAGCTTACAAGAAAAGAAAATAACATACACCTGAACTCTCTTTCATCAGTATTATTATTGCCAAATCATTATCATTAATCAACATATCTATCAATTATTTTTTCCTGTCAGTTCAAAATACCAAAAATTGATAAACGTTTCGTAATCCAATTATGATTAGTAATCAGAAAAAAAATGTACGTGCCTTTACATAAAAATTTCAGTTATGAAATTAAACAATTTAGTCATTACGATGGGGTAAGTTTTTTCTCTTATTAGCCGAAACAATTTGCATGTATATAAAGAGTATTTTGCTTAACTCTCTCTCCATGTCTTAGAGCACTTGTTCTTGTTTTGGTAATTTGGCAATCGCGTCTCCTTACCATCTTTGAAGACAGCTGTGCCTGGCACATCGAGAGAGTAGAGGAGGAGGCGACTGTCAGGTCATAAGCTGCAGCAATTTTCCTGTTTCTATTTGTTTGAAGAAGAAATAGGCAGTCGACCGACTTTTGCCGAAAGCAGCGAGACTGACGATGACGGCAAATCCGTCGAAAGCTGGCTATCTTAATAAAGCTAATATATTGACGAAGATGACATCTTTGATTTCTTCTTATAAGAACGTCAACAACACAGAATCAGAATGCCCACAATTCTATTTGTTTGTTGTTTTCGTTTTTTTTCTTTTCTCTTTGTTCATTCAAGAGCTTAGGCGGGCAGGTACGCGGCTCACACGCCTGAATATTTTTGCCATGCACCCAGTGGGTGGGGAGGGATGGGGTGGTGTGGGCTGAGGCATGTATGTTTATGAAACAAAACTGTAATACTGAAGATGTGGATGGAAGTTACTACTGATTTATCGATTTATTAACAGCAACGTAACAATAATTATTATTTACTGAGAGCCAGCTCCGAGAGAATTCAGGAAGATAGCTCGTCAAACAATACAAGCTCTTTATTATTTATAACAATAATAATGTATTATTACGATTATAATTATTATGGAATCTGCATATTAAGCAAAAAAAAGTCGTAATAAAATTATTAAAAATACTAATAAAATGTAAATACGCGGTAAATTAATCATTATTGAAAACAATAAACAATAATATAATATAGGTTTCTTAAAGTGACAATAAAACTGACCTTCCACAAAATTCTCGAACTTACCATCATTTACCAAGACCCAAGCGTTTACTCTTTTCAGTGTAGTAGCTGCATTACGTTGAAGAGTAACAAGGACAGAAGAAGTGCTTTCTCTTTCTTCCGACTAAAATTAGACACATTCTCTCGGGCCATAGACTAAAGAGGTATAATTCTTTACTCTATGCTCAGGCCCATTCAGAGACACATTTTCTGAGGGCACGCGGCCGGGGCTCCCAAAAAGTGAAAGGGATGGGGAAGGTATTTCACGCGTTGCCAAATTGCCAAAGCAAGAGATGCTGTTTCCAGACATGAGTGGCGAGTTACGATAAAGGCCCGGTATGTGTAAATAGAAAACATGAATATTAACGGAAATACACCATTTTCTGTGGTAACGTTTTTACAGCTCTCCTTCTCTGCTATTGCACAGAAGTAACCATCGTGTGTAAACGCACGCGTTCAGCTAGTTTTACCATATTGGACGACGAAATACGACAGGTATTGACGGAATACTTCCTTGACGTACTCTAATTGCCGAATGCAAACTCCCTACTGGTAATTATAACTCTATGAGACCTAATTTCCAATTTTCTAACATATTGACACTCTATTCAAGAGTTCCATGATACAATATTTATGTTAATGGGTGAAGTGTTAGATAAGTCAATTTAGATATAACTAGAAATTAATTAATACAAGGATATCAACCTCTAATTCTAATTTCAATTCTATTTGTAAATATTCGTAACAGTTTTTTAATTGTCCTAATTTAATTGTAATCATGTTTGCCACAGAGCATTAGCTCAATGCGAACTTTAAAAAAATCTATCTAACGGAGACTCGTATTATAATACTGTTTTATTTGATGATGTGCTTGTCTTAGAAGTTAAATTTAATCATTTCTCGTGACAAGCGTATCAGTGAAGGTAGAACTACAGTGACTAATGTTCTATTGAAAACCGTCGATTTGGTTATTATCTGGGATTATATGCACTTTCAAAATATCACTTTACTTTCAAAAAAATTGAACGACGTAAGAGTTGAAATCAATTTTCCTAAGATTACAAGATTAACCGAGCTATCATGCTTTGAAATCTAGAAATATTGTTCTAAGATAGAAAATAATTTCAGTGGATTGACTCTCACAATCTTCATGCTCGCCAATCTTCATCAAAAAAGCTAGTGCTGGTCCCACCGAGATTTGAATTCGGATCGCGATCAGATAAATATATATCGTAATTTTTTTTAAACTGAATTTTAAAAAAGGGAAGAATGGTTAAACGAATGTTATTTTTTTCTGAACAGAAAATGATGAGAATGAGTTTAAAAAACAAATATTGTATTTTTATTCATCTTAGGGAATTTTCTCTGAGATAGTACAATGGAGGAATACTCTTTCTAGGAAGAGTTTTCTTCACTGCCATCATTTTGAATTCAATCTGCATGAGATACTCTTGATGCATTGGAAGGAAACAGAGGCAGAAACTCCTGACATTGCTGGAAGTTACCCAATTAGAATTATGAAATTACTTCTTCTTCTTCTTCTTCTTCTTCTTCTTCTGTCGCACTACGGCCCTTTAAGTTTAGCCTTGGCGTCTCGAACGATCAATGCCCATTCACTTCTCTCTTTTGCCTTTCTTCTCCACCCCCTCACTCCCATAACTCTCAGATCCATCTCCACATCATCCAGCCATCTTAAACGGGGTCTTCCTTTCTTTCTTCTTCTTTCGGGTTCTTTACAGAAAATAATTTTTGGGGTTCTTTCTTCTTCCATTCGTAATAGATGTCCGAGTCATTGTAGTCTTCTGACCTTAATTTCTGCAACAATATCTGTTGTTTTATACATATTGGTGAGTTCTCTCCTGCACTCCTGGACTCTTTATCCTGCAATGCCCATTTTCACATGTGGAGCCGAAAATGCACCTTAAGATTTTCCTCTCCCAGGACATCAGCATACATTCAAGGCTATTTGTTAATATCCAACACTCGGCACCATACAATATTACTTGTCTTATAACAGTCTTCTATACTTGGATCTTGAGGTATCTATGTATATTTCTTTTCCTTAATACATATCTTAGTGCTCTGAAACACATGGCTGAGGTCATTCGTGCTTTTATTTCCATTTCTATACTATTTGTGGAAGTAATGAGAGATCCCAAATATTTGAATACTTCTACTCTTTCATATTTCTCTTTACCTATTTCAAAGTTTGAGAGTGATTACATTAGCAGCTGTTATTAATTCTTCTACACTTTCTGTGAGGAATTTCTGGGTTCTGCTTAAGATAACATCATCTGCGTATGCTAAAAGTTGTACAGTTCTATTAAATATTGTACCTCTAGGATTTATATTGACGGCTCTGATTACTTTTTCCAAGCATATATTAAATAGTTGTGTGGATAGTGAATCACCCTGACGAAGACCAGTCATAGTTTCGAAACTTTCTGATAGCATGTTTTGTACTTTAATTTTATTTGTTGTGTTGTTTAAGGTCATTTTGACTAGCCTTTGCAATTTACTTTGGAAACCAAATTCTATCATTATTTGTAGGAGTTGTTTCCTATTAACACAGTCATAGGCTTGTTTAAAATCAATATAAAACTGATGTATTTCGATATTCTGTTCCCATGTTTTCTCTAAAATTGTTCTAAGTGTGTAGATTTGATCAGTGGTAGACCTATATTTCCTAAATCCGCACTGATAATCTCCAAGGCAATCCTCCACATATGGTTCCAGCCACCATGATAATACAGTTGTAAATAATTGAGAATAGAGATTTCATAATTAGAATTATGAAATTATTAGTAGTGGTAAAACGGCACGTACTCTCTCCCCTGTATTTTCACGCAACATTACGCAAAAAATACTCAAATTTTCGAAATATTGTACGTGACCTTATTTCAAAATCTATCTTTAAGGAACAGATTTCAATATGGTAAAAATTTTCATCTTCATAATTGTTGTTGTAGGAGGGCGCCGAAAAACTGTTGAACTTTTGCAAAACTCAGAGTTTTCTAGGGAACATAAAACCTGCACTACTCTCTTAAAAATTATTTTCACTATCCAGCAAGAAAAGTTAATAAAAAACTATGGAGTCTTTTTTGAAAATTTAGTAATGTTCCAGGGACTTCATGTAAAGTACCCCCAAAAATTAAAATATCTATATCAAATTCACGACATCAGCCATATCGATTGGGGGAAATCGGTTAAACGGTGTAGTCGTTGGAGTTGTTTACAGAAAGACAGACGGAAGGTAGTTTTGCCATCAATCGATTTTTCGCAATCAAGGGCCAAAATAACATGGTTTCTGGCTATACCGCGTGTTAGAGGATTTCTCCCCCTAAATTTAGCAACTGGATTTATCCACATTTTCGTTACCAGGACCCGGCAAGATGAGTTTTTCTGCCTAAAATTCACCGTTTTTTCGGGCAAAATTACATAACTTTCTCTCTATTTCGTAACCAGAAAGTGGAAAGAAGACAACGAGACTTTTAAATCAGAGAATACTGCTATTAAATATTTGTTTTAGGTACTCGTTGGCTGCACTAGTTGTATAGGCAACGTCGACTACTAGTGTGCGGGATTGAATTTCGAATAAGACCTTTCCAAAAATTATCAGCACATATCGTCCATCTATCACACATATCCGTGACATTTTGTGACTTTTTGGTCATATGGTTACGAGTTGGAAATCTACTCACAACAGCTAATTAATTAGAAATGTACATTGTTATAGTTTTTTGCAAAAGCTAAATGATTTGATTAGTGAGCTGTAAAAAATTATGAAAGTATTTATGAATTAATTATCTCCTATAAATATAGTACACTCAGGAAATATTGGAAAAGTGAAAATTGCTTCTCACTGGAACCCAACTTTCAGCGTTTCTGGTAATCCGTTCTATAGAGTAACGTAAACGTGAAAATTTAATAGAATGTCCAAAAAGGTCAGATTTCGTAGATAACATTACCGAAAACATAACATGTATCTCTGGGACTCGAAAAAAGACTTGATTTTTAAATTCTAAAGCACATCGTTTCCGAGTCATGCTTGATCATAGTATTATTCTGTGAAATGTGTTTTGCGTGTGGCATGCGTGCTTGATAATAATTCAAATACGCCATGATTTACGAACATCTATGTTTTTTGTCTTAAATCTCGTTGGGGAGGGGAGTTTTTATACAACGGCAAAATCCATCATCTTTCATTAGCGTATTATATGAATTCGACTGAAAACAGATAACTTAATAATGTGCAATTATTAATTTTTGGTTGAGATTTTTTATAAAATTATTTTATTTGATTTATGATAATTTTTATTATTATTATTATTATTATTATTATTATTAGGATTATTATTATTATTATTATTATTATTTAAAACGTTTTTAAAATAAATATTTGTAACTATAATTTTTAAACATTTATAGATACAGTAAGTGCAACCGAAAGAGATACCTATTCTTGGGCTATGTATCGTGTTTTATCCGATGTTCATGTTCTTACACTTATCTAGTGGGTATACTGTGTATCAAGTTGTGATTTAAAGTCATTGGCGTTTGAAGCCTGAAACATGAAGGGCGTAACTTCTTTTCTGGGGCCACTTTTTCGTTAAGAAAGGAGAAAATGAAGGAATGAACGCAATTGTGGAAATTAAATGTTTCATTACGTAAGACTATCGGGCATCCCATCAAAATTGTTAAGAGGGCACACCTACCCACCTCTCTGCGCACGCCTATGAAAATCATTAACTGGTTTATGTGAGCTTGATTCACCGCCTTTTTTGTTCCTTGAACTATGGGGAATCGACATGATTTAAAGCAGATGTGACCCAGGATTTTTCTTGGGGAGAGGATTATAGGTTTAGTGTCAAGCCGACTTGATTTTTTCTTACAAAAAATTAGTTTATGTTGAATATAAACATTATTTTATTTGTTGTCTTCTAATTAATTAAAAAAATCTGATAAAGTAGTTTCGTTAGTATAGAAAATTTATAAATATCCTTTTTTTTATTGTGCGATTGGTTTCTTAAGGGAGGATTGAAGCTCTATGAGTAGGGACGTTCCGATTCTACAGATTTGATTCCGAAATATATTAATTTCTTTCAATTCCTTCAAAATTTGTGTTCGATTCCTTTGTTTCAGATTCTTGCTGGAATGCATTCCAAAAAATTCCGAAATAGAAATAAATGAATGGAATTAATCTCATTACCATCAACAACAATCCCATCCCATAGACCAAGACAGTAAATTACTTAGGACTGACTTTTGACCGACGACTTTACTGGACAGACGCACGTACACATAGTAGCAAGCTCGCCGAGTGGAGCAGAATGTGAACTACTGTACCACTTCCACTTTGGCGCTGTGTGATTCATAAAAGACGCATAGAAACAAATTGAGCGATCTTTATACAGAGTTAAATGGGCAGACATGGCGCCAAACCAATAGGTGGCTCAGAGGTATAGGAGGAAGCCCATAGATAACATTACGCCCTGTGCGTTTGAAGAGAATATTGATAAGAGCATCGAATGACTAAATCGTTCAAATGAACTACTACAAAGAAAAATATTTTGAAGAAACGATATTTTATACTAACATTCGTGCTGAAAAATACCTTACACAGGGACTACACTTGTTACAGGTTGTACAGAACGTCCAAATGGCCGTTAATACATTCAATATCATTGATAAAATATTATTTTCCTTTTTGATGCTCGGTATAGTTTCTTGCAAGGTGCAATTCTTGGCAAGGCACCAGACACTGAGGATAGCACCAGCAGGACGCTCTTTGGTTTCAAAATGATTTCATATACATCGATATTGCTGCAATATCTTGAATAATGAATGTTTTAAAAGGAAAATGTACATTCCTAAGATATTATGAGATCTTTTTCATTTTCTGGGGGTTGTGCAACCGTGCAACTTAAGCACGAGCTGCTACTGGTCTCTCTCAAATTGGTCATTACGGTCGTCTATGAATAGCCATATTCTCCCCAACTGATGATTAAATCACTCTACCTATACATATTTTTCTAGGATCTATAAATACGGAACATGAACACCCGTGATCCAATGTATAACAGTGCTATAGAAATAGAGTCACTTCTATTTATAAATAGCATGATCTCTAAATGTAATTTTATTATCTGTGTGTACTACTTCTAGATTTCAATGGGAAATATAGTTCTTCAAATTATCGTTTCCATGTTGTGGTGGCAGGAGGTATTATTACATGAGGAAGGACATCATGGATAAGAACCCAAAATTTATTGCTTATTTATCCTTGAAAATAGATTTTATTACATGGGAGCATTTTTTTAATTAATTCAAAATTTAATTAGTATACGACTTAGTTAGGAATCACAGAATTTTGAAAACGTGTACAGAATTCACTTATCCCCATAGCAAGTCATACACAGTTTCAACTGCTTTTTGACATAAAAAATAAAAATAAAAAACTAAATAAATCTCGTCAGCCATCCCTTGAGCCTTTCATAGTCTCAACAGGGTCGTAATCCTTTCTCGAAACTTGAAGATTTTTGTAAACCTTCGAACTCATAGAACAGAAGGGAACGGGAACCCCCATCAAAAGTTGGCCCGTTGGGGGATCGAATCCACGACATTCGCGTTACTAGCACGAAGCTCTAACCAACTGAGCTAACGGGCCTCACGAAAGGCGGAAAACCGTATTTTGAGTTCTTGTCGTAGCTAGGGATGGCAAAAAACATCGATATGTATAAAACATCGATGTTTCCCACCAGAAACATCGATATATTAACATCAATATTTTACTTTCGATGTTTTCTTCACATCGATATTTTGTTGTAAAAACATCCATGTTTTTCTTAATTTTTATTTTTTTAAATAAAGGGGTTTAGGCATGTTGTAGAGTAACTAGAATCCACAGCAATATCGTTGTTTTCATCATCTGTATGATGCTGCACATTTGTCCTGTGCAATCTGAGTGAATTTTAGGTGGTTTTAATACGATGGTGTATGAATAGAAGTGACTAAAGGATAAAGTAGCAAAACACGATGTTATTTATTGTTAATTTTACTCTTTACATTCAATAATTTTTATTAACATACTACTAACGTGATGGTCACCAAACAATAAAATACATCCCTTTTACATACTGCAATTAAAATGGATATCAAATAGCATAGTCTATAATTAAAAGATCGATGTTTAAAACATCAATTTTTTTCGTCGACGTTTTCATCGTCATCGAAGACCATTTAGCGATGCTTCGAAACATCTAAGTATCGATATTTTGGTAAAATTTGTCATCACGAGTCGTATCAAGTTTTCGTTCAAGTGTTTCTCGTTAATGAATTTAAGTGTATCATACTCTAAATTTTGTTCCAATTGCCATGAACTTTGGCATACATTTGTCTAACTAGTATCAAAGATCAGGGGGCTGCTACGGCAATCCCCGAAATTTATAAAAATCCGTTAAACATGCAGTGGAGCATATTCTTATGATGGATAAATGAAACAAAACAAAGAGGAAATTCATAGTTAATCGCAATTCAAATGTGACACATCCGAACATCCAGTTTGCGAATCACATTTCCAATCCAGAAACGAGAAATTGGAGGAATTCTCGAGATACCCATGAATGACAACTTGCTACGACCAGAATTCTGCAACATGGTGCCACGGCAGTGCATGGCCCGTTAGCTCAGTTGGTTAGAGCGTCGTGCTAATAACGCGAAGGTCGTGGGTTCGATCCCCCCACGGGCCAAATTTTAATGGAGGTCTAGTTCCCCTTTTATTCTATGAATGCCGATATTCTCCAAAACGTGCCCAGATAGTGAAGTTACATTTATGTTCGGAAGCAAAAGAAGGGATCACCTCTGAATTCGCTGTAAGGATGGGGGAAATTACGAAAAAAATCTCACTGAGATGGGAGTCATGGCCCCAGAAACAGAGGTACTACAATTGTTACAAGTTCTTTGAAATTATGCAGTCTAAATGGTCAGTAACACATTGAATATAATTGCTTAAATTAATATTACTTTCCTTTTGGATTCTCCAACTGTTCAGAAACATTTTGCACCAGAAAAGATTTTACTTGGCAATTAAACATTTGTATCGAATTTAATCGTTTCATGCCACCTGGCAATATGTTGTAAAATAATGTACATATATGTGAATTTTTTGAAGTCTTCTGTTGATACTGACATCTAATGAAGATGGTTACTACGTCGAGTGCTATAGTTATTGACATCGGTATTATCTGAAAATATGTTTCCCTTGGGCACGCCATTTTTGAGGAAAACCATTGAACGGTAAATCAAGATATAAGAATGCCTGCCTTAATAAAGAGAGGCTTACGAGAGTCACGTGGGTGTGATTTGAGTGTTTGAGTAAAATTATTTTTGTAGTCTAAACGTCTGGCAGAAATAGGATGTGTTTCTCCAGAATATAAAGCCTTATCGCCGGAACGAACGTTCGCGAAATATACACTACAAGTAGCATGAATGCTGACTGAATTTTAAAGAATTCTGAACACTTACCATAATGAACTTAATTTTGTGCTCAATTCATTTAAATGATCGTTCCATTTGAGGTTTAACGGAATTGAGGGACCCAAAAATATTGTTACCTTTTTCTTTCGTTTCCTTCAAATCTGTTATTACGGAACCAATTTGAAAATCTGATATTGTACTCTTTGCTTGTTCTTTATTGAAAAGAATATTCGTATCAGCTACAACGAGAACTGTTTTGAATTCTCGAGAGCTTATCGTTTACGTATAATAGGAAGAGAATACGGCCTAAATTCGGACCCTCTAGGTCCCCGATGCGAAAATGACAAAGCATCGAAAAGATGGGAAAATAATGTCCTATCATTCCAGTACGGAATTTCTACTCTCTGAGATCGATGTTTAACGATCAATGTTTACGAATTTAACCAATCTAGAGCAATAACACAAATTCCATATGAATGTAATTTGTAAGGAAAAATGTTGTGAAAAAATGTTGTTTTGAAAGATCTAGAAATATTTCAATAGGTGCTTCATTTTGATTCATGGATGAAGAGACATCTTTAAGAAAATAATATATGGCTGTAGATTTTGATTTCTTAAATCCATATTGGCAATCTGAAAACGCTTCGTCTTTAATGAAAAAGCTTCCCATTTGTATGTAAAAATGTCTCACTAATATTTTTCAAAAAAAGCCCTGACAAAATAGGAGTTGGCCGATAATTTTGAATTTTATTTTCATGCCTTATTTCAAGAGCAACTTCATCCTGCAATTTCGAAAATATCTCGAAATTTCAGGTTCATAACGATGCATTACGTACATGTCAGTTAATGAGTGTATTATAAGCTGGTGCACAGGTCTGTGACAAAAAGTCCAGAAATTAGTCCAAAACGGACAAATATTTATTTTTTAGTTCACCAATTATTTTGAGAATTTCAGAGGGAGATGCTTCGGAAACAAGCATCGTGTCTAAATCTTTTGTGGAAACGTCATCCGTTGAAGTTTTTGGTTGAAGACCATAAGTGAGATCGGCAGCAATTCTCAAAAAATATTGATCGAAGAGACATTTTTACAGACATTGAGACATTTTCATTCATTGTCAGATTAACTTAAATATTTTTGTATTGATCTATTTCAAGAGATTTCATTAGTATTGTTTTTCAATTTTTAATCGATATGTATTTAATAAATTCTGAATTTTTTTTATTATCCAGAATTTCAGTCTTCATCGAGTCAATGCATATCCATATATAACGAATAAATTTATAAATTTATTTGTTTTTCCAAGAGTTATCACTTAAGCGGTTCTTTCCATGGAATCAACAACGACATTGTGCCGTTGGTTTATTCGATCCACTTACAAAGATCAAACGTTACCGACCAGGAAAGAAGTGCTGACGTCGGAGGTCCTGCCGATGGCTGTGCGAGGGAGAACAGGGGATCCGCCCAGGCTGTGTTCGAGAAGTGCCAACGAAGGTGAGATGTTTTCCCCTCCTTCTTCGACTTCACGGGGATTGCGTCAGCATTTTTAGACTCGTTGGAGCATTTCCGTCTCTGTTTACAGACCGTCGCGTTTCTGGATTAAAGATATTTAAAAATTTGTTGGACAACTTTCCCAAGATACTTGGATTCTTTGATGGGGAAATATTTTCATCAATCCGTTAATGAAACTATAATTATCATATCGACATAAAATCAATTGATTTTCTATGACTTTAAAATAAAGATATATACGAATATGTAAAAACTATGTGTCCTTGTTTGTTTTTTTCTCTCAACCACATCTGTTTAGAAATCGATCGTGTATGGAACTCACTACTGGTTCCACAACAGGTATATTGTTTCGTTAATCAAACTTGTTATTGTAATAACTTTCCGCACCTTTTTTTCCTTTTATATCTGACACATTTCATCACTGAAACTTTCTGTTTTACTTTCATAAATGTTATTTCTAAAATGATAAGTAAACTTAATTGGTGCCAGCCATTCGTTCAGGGAATGTAACCTAACGCAGTGTATTGAACTAGATGAATTAATGTATTCAATGAAATATTTATACGAGTAGTTACGATAAAGTGAGCGAAAATAACGTTTTAGCATTTACCTGTTGACTTCGATTAATTTTCACGGGCAAATAGATACATTTTGTCAGTTCGTTTTATAACTTTGAATGACGTTTCAATTACGATATTTTTTTTACAACAGATTTTTCACAATTTTTAACAACGGATTGGACAATGGAACTCAAATAATTGAGTAGGTATTTAATCCGCTTTACTTTAACTATTTGTGGAAAATTGGACAGTGTGTTAATTACGTCTATACAATCACTCCGAATCAGAGGAAAGCAAATTTCATTGCAAATTACACTATTGTCATTTGATGTAATGTAAAATATATTTTTCGAAATACGTTTTTCAATACACACGAAATTCCCGATTGTTCGCCGAGTTAGAATGTCTACAATGACTCACAGAAATAACTCATAGCCTTCCCATCCGCATGGACCCCCCAGAGTAACACCACAAGCACATTACTGTAATCGCCCAGTTCGACAACGCATGATAAAAAACACAGCCTCGACCCCATGCGCAAGCGAACCGAATGATGGAACGCGCACCTATTGAAATGAGCGCGGAGGGGGAGGGGCAGCTAATGGAGCTTCTCACGAAAGAGGGGGTCATGGAGGACCGGGGATCGAGAGGTGCAAAGGGGAAATCGATTAGCCGAGAGCAATGCTCTGGCGAATGAATTACCTCGACGCTGCCCGCAAATGGACCGCGAGTCCGCTCGGACCTTCCTCACGACCTATACTCATGTCACTGCAATACCTATTACCGGGAGGTCCTGGGTCCCGGCGCTGTCAGGATTTTCGACACTAGCCAGATAGCTAGGTCGAATTCTGACGCTTTCTGAGGAAGAATTCTAGTGGCCGGCAGCTCGGATCGTTGGTTTTCCGTGGTTTCTCCGATCAATACCAGAATGCCGGAGCACTACCCTACCATATAAGCCACGGACCGTGTGCGTTCTTTCTTTCCTCTTCTTTGTCCTATTATTACTCCATACACACATTTACACTTACATGCACTACACTACCACACATGCCTGGAGACTGTCGGGAGCTTACAGCTTGTCCCGCCTGGGGCAGTGCCCGTTGGAGGAAGATACCTGGTTAGGGAAAACTCCGTTAATCGACGAGGATAGGTCGGGTCTCGCCATCCAACGGGGCAATATCATCATCACCACCTCCTGAGAAAAACTCTGCACTACACTTACGGAACTAATGACCTTAGCAGTTGACACGCCCGAAATCACGGGTGATCAATGAATCGCGACCACTCGGGATTGATGGTAGAGTTCGTGCGAGATCTGCACACTCGACGGCCGTTAAAGCGCCGGCAAGACACGAGATGGAAAAGGAACACACTGCGCATCAGCTGTAGAGATGCCTATGCATACAATCGGTTTTCAGAAAAAAAAATCAGGTAGCCTAATGCGAACTAGGAATTGTAAACATCCAGGAATGGGTTTTGGCTGCGTTAGTAGTTTGTTACATTGGATTTTTTGTGTGCATTCTTACACGAAATGATAATATTTCTTCTGTCTGAGGTTGCCCGTCAAAAATCTAGGAAGTCGATGTTTTGGAGGCGGAATTCATTTTTTCTCGTCTCCTTTCCTTGTAACGTCAGCCGTGTGCAAAGATTCCTGGCGCAGAGTCCAGTGGTCAGGAGGTTAACTAATTTTCACTTGCAAATGAAAGTGTATACACACGTAAATAAAAGGTGTGGACTGGTATCAATACTGTATATTTAGCTTAAGATATTTTCTTTCGCGTAGCGATCATCATCAGAGCTATCTGAAAAAAACACAGGAATACATGAAATATAAAAATTTAAAGCATAACAAATTAATAACAAATTGTTCTATACAAAATGTAGTGTCCAGATGCGTAAGCAAACTGAGTCGTTCGTACTTTGCAGCTCCTGGGCGGAAAACGAAGTTCTGCGGTTTTTCGAGTGTGCGGCTCGCTTGAGAGGGTAGGGCCATAGAGTAAAGATGTATATAAGATGCCTCTTTAGTCTATGGTAGGGCGTCGATCGGGCGTGTGTGGGGGCGGGGCAGGGGGGAGCACGGCCGATGGGTCGAGCGACACTGCTGCTGGTGCCGGCGAGAGGAGGGCACGGGCGGGCGAAGGCGGGCGGAGTTAGGCCTCATTCACAATGCAAACTTAAACGTAACCGTAACGAAGCCGCAAAACCTAGAAATGGGTTATAAAGCGAGATCATTCACAATGCCTTGACGTAAACGTAGACGTGAGACGTAAACTTAAGAGCTCGCAAGCTCCAAGCTTCTACGTTTAAGTTTACGTCGAAATTCTACCGATGACCAATCAGAGAGCAGCATGAAAAAAACCAAATGCACAACAAAATCCGTGAGAAGGAAGGTCGACTCCAGATCGATTCTTGTTTATGCGTGTGTATTGGTGTGCGTTGGTGTGTATAGTTGAACGGTAGAGCAAAGAAGTTTGTCGAGTTTTGGTACGACTTGCGAAGTGTTGGTTCGAAATGGCAAATAAAGCGCCTCCTTCTTCTTTTTAAATAAAGCGACCCTAAAATAAATGCTACTGAAGCTTGCAACAGCACACGCTGCACGCCCAAATCTCTCTTCATGACAAAATCTGAACGTGGCGTTAAATATATTTGCGGTTCACAATTTAAAGCTCACTGCTCGCATATAATCTCAATAGGTAGTGGCGCAACAGCTGCTCGCAAATGCAAAAGGTGAAATCGATAGGAGAGTCGAAAAAAAAGCTAGAAACGCATCGATCAATATGTTGAATTCTGATTGGTTCAGGCAAAACCTACGTTCAGCTTACGTTTGCCATTGTGAATGCTCGTTTTTACGTGAAAAGTTTACTGCATACGTTTACGGCTTACGTTACCTTTAAGTTTGCATTGTGAATGAGGCATTAGGGGTGTACCAGTGGCGGCTCGTGGTCATGCCATTAGGGTGTGCAACGTTTTTCTTCTTTTTCCCACACTCTCTCTCCCTCTGTCTCTCTCTCTCACGCACACACATATACATTACATGCATGCATTGACACACATTAACATTAATAATGACAATTAAACACAAATCATCTTATGGCGTCTGATAGCATGCCGAACAATTCCATTCCATTGTTTCTTTTGAGCAATTTTTTTCTGAGGCTTTTTCATTGAAATCATTGATTTCTTACGTTTCATATTTTCAACGCTATTCATTGTTAGTTGCGCAAACACCCTTGACAGAAAAAGAACTCTCTGATTTCGGTTTCTCAAAACACATTGAAACGTAGCCTAATACTTACGTTTAAAATACACTATGGTTTGAATACTTGGAATGGTTCTGTAATGGCAACTCACTTTAAAACACAGAGAATACACATATTATATACTATTAACATTTTATGAATGCAACAGTGCACAGCAATGCGTTCGCGTTTCGCGCTAGTGCGAAAGCTCATTTAAGTGGAGAGATATCTCACACTTTCTTCGTTCAATGTCATACTTCTGTTAAAAACTTGTGCTACTCGAGTGTTATATCTTCGAGACACGTCAAGGCATTTCCCGAGATCGCCACTGCGCCTGCGCCGTAGATGGAGCACCGGGCCGGGTATGCTCCACTCCTCTATAGGCCACCATTGTTCCCCTCCTTCCCGTGCAGCCCCGCGGCAGCCTAGGACGCCGTTTCCTCGGTCGCATTCTCCCGAGTGTGCTCCCCAGGCTTCACGAAAGAAAGGCGGACGGACCGGCAATCGCAGCTTCCGAATGGCGCGTGTTTTGAAATAACATGTTTCGGGAATGCTCTGAGAGGACTTGTATTCTCCTCTTGTTAAGAGATGTTTAAGAGAAATGGCACCGAATTAATTTGGGAGTGCACATGCGAACGTGCGAATACCCACGAGCCGCCACTGGGGTGTACACATTGGGTTAATTAGCAGAGGTGACGAGAGTTCCAGAATTTGCTGGTTAAAGGTGGCTCAACACATTCGGCATTCGCCGAGTAGCGAGCTACTGCTCGCCCAATCCCGAGCAGCTGACGTTTTCGGCGAATATTCGCTCCCCTTGATGTGTTCAAAAGTGGGTAGGAAGAACACTGAATGTTCGTCACTCGGTAAATAGCAAGCAACTCATCTTCACTACTCGCGATTCGGCGAGCGGTTGCTCGCTGTTCGACGAATGTGTAGAGCCGCCGGTAGACAAGTCATATTTTGTTTTTTCAGGTTGGGATTTTATTCTGTGCCAGTACCTACTTTTAATTTCTAGAATATAGAAATTAACGTGTTTGTCGAATGTATGATTGTTTAGATGTAAGTGATCAGCGTAGTGTGAGACTCTGGTAGTTTTGTTTTCCAAACTTGTTCATGTTGTTTGATTCTCTTAGTGAATTTACTCGGTTTGTCGTATGTATATGACATTGCAGTTGTTCAAGTAGAGAAACCAAGGGTTTGAAAGTAGAATTGAGGTGGTGGCTATTGTAAGAGGAAGGGGCCTAAGAGATGGTGATATACATGGCCGTAGGGTTCTTGTTAATTGGTGTGATAGTGGTGTATTTGTGGATGTTGAGTGTGTTGGTTTTCTTATTATTAATTTGTCAATGGTATGACAGTCGTATCCATTCATCCTGGCTATATGTTTCATGGTGTTTATTTCTTTTTGTGTTTTTAAATGGGGATTGGTCTATCTCACCAACGATCTGGTTCATTAAAGTGCATACATCTTGCATCATTTTCCATATTATATTATTAAGTTGTATAACTGTATATTCATATTGATGTTATCTTCATGCCTTTTACACCAGCCCTGAGGATGGAATAAAAATTTTCCGAAAAGCCAGAAAACTAATGGTTTAATTTTTCTACTTTCCCCGACCAATTCCTCTGAACTACCTTTCCTAATTCCGCATCCTTGTCGTGACTTCTAAAATGGTTAATACAGCGTAGGTGGTAAATATCGTAATAGAAGGTCGTATAAATTTCTAGTACTCATTTTCTATTCAATATTTTTTCATATTACATTTAAACCGTATTTTTAAGAGAGAAAACCTAATCGGGCTAATTTCAATTAAGGTTATAATAAATTTACGCTATATGACTCGATGGCCTTATTCAATATTGACACCGCCTTGAACGAAGCAAGGGAAATTCGAATTTACCATTTCGATTTTTGCTCTAATTTTTTAAAACAAAGACTGCGCCGAAAATGGAACCTGCAACACTTTATTTACCGTTCTTTCCTACATACGTGAAAAAATTAAAGAAATATTAGGACCCATTTCTGAGAAAAAAATGTTTAAAACCTAAAAATAGCCAGTTTTACGCAAAATTTCGCTAAACTACTCATATTTTCTAAAAATTGATAAGACTTTATTTCAAGACGTCTTTTTGACAAACACATTTTATTAGGAAAAATCTTCATAATTGTAGTTGTAGGAAGATGCCGAAAAAAATTGAATTTGTGCACTTTTCGAAAAATCATCGATCTCAACGAAAATGAAACTTTCGCCATTCTCTAAAGCGTCTTTTGCCCTATCCAAAATCAAAATTTAATTAACAAATTTGGTGCCTTTTTTGAGAAAAAATTCTTTAAACAAAATTTAAAATTTCCTAATTTTACACAAAAGTACGTGTAAATACGGATTTTATTAAGAAAAAAATCTCTGTCTTAAAAATTTTACTTGCAGAAAGACGCCGAAAATGTGAACGTTCGCAATTATCGAAACATCAGAAATGTTAAGAAAGATGAGACCTGCACCATTCTCGTAAGTCACATTTACGCCACCAGACCAGAAAATATAGTCCAACATTTGTTGCAATTGTTTTGAAAATGTGGGGTATCGTGTAAAGTACCGATCAGAATTAAAATCTCAGTTTAAAATTCAAGGGACGTCAGCCAGATCCATTGGGGAATATCACTTTTGGAGAAAATCAGCTGAGCGGTTTAGGCGCATGCGTTTTTCACAGACAGACAGGCGGACGGACGGACTGACATTTTGCCGTTCGAGTAGTAGGTATCAAGGATCAACAAAACATTAATTCTGACTACACCACATGTTAGAAGATGTAATAATTACATCCTCCTCTATTAAGTTAATTATTTACTTAATACGGGGACAAGTTTTATCCACTCTTTCATAACAGGGCAAGACGTTTTACAGTCGAAAATTCGTCGCTTCCCTCAGCATTACGTACTTTCTCTATAGTGCGTAATCAGTAGCGAGAAAATAAAAAGGAGACCGGACTTAGGACATTGGAAAGTATCAGGAAAAATCATTGGCCGTTTGCCTCGGTAGCGCAGTAGGCAGCGCGTAAGTCTCATATTCTTAAGGTCGTGAGTTCGATCCTCACCCGGGGCATGGTTTTTTGTTAAAAAATTACTTTAACTTCTGGAAAGGAAAATGCAAGTAAAGTGGCAGAAGGAGGGTAGAAAGATGGGACCAAAAAGGAAAAAAAAAAGAAATTAGTTAAATAGTGAGGGGGAGAAATGTGAGATCTGTGAGGTTGCAGAAGAAGACTAAGAACATATAGTAGTCATTGTGTTTTTGAGAAAGGAAAGGTGTGAGAAGGGTATAATGTACAGGATAAGATGAGGTAGATATTAGAGGACAAAGGGGAAAGTTTTGGTATGGGGAAGATATACAAATATAGTATAGACCAAACATAGTATAGACCGAAGTTTGTGTAATAGTTCTGTAATGCGTCCCCAAATTTTCAATTTCTCATTCAAAAAGAAATAATTTGAATGTGCATTTCTCTTGACGAAAAAGGTGTAAGTGTTACTTCAGATAATTTAAAAATATGTAGCTAAGCCATAAAAGAAGCAATAACGACGTTTATTATTTTTTCGTATCATCACTTGAAAACCCGTATTTGGCAGAGCATTTACACGCCCCAAAGTCAGCTTTGGCGGTTTAGGCAAAGAATGACTTTTAGAGGACGATTACCATGGCAACGTCAAGTAAACAAGACGATGTATAAGTGACTGTTGACCCTTAGCAATGAATATTTATTAGTTTTTGAATACAGAATGTTTTTAATGTAGACGGCTTCATTGTCTGGGACTATGGTACAAATAAAGTTAGTAATCTTACCCAATTAAATTATTTTTACTTATGAAAGTTAATACCTTTTCAACTACGGTTACATGTTAGTTGTTTAATTTACTACGGTTACATGTATCTCTCATTTACATTTTAAAAAGAGTTCATACTCTCATTCGTATGAACTCTTTGATTTTTGAGGAAGTAAACTCTCAGTAGTAGCTTCAGCTTTCTCAGTTATAATCTTTGGAATATTGCACTCGAAACTTACGAAACAAATCGTCAAAACCAGCCGTAAATTTTACATGCTTTAACTATTGTGACAGTACTGACAACTTCGGAGGCGATAATGTACAAGAACATCTGCATCTATATGACGAAAACGCAAGGTATATATGAGATCTCTCTAAAAATTCAAACCTAGAATTCAGAGATGAGAACACGAAAAAATAATTATATGCACCTCGGCCGATATTGAATAATTTTGGACTCGGTTAGTTTACCAACCTCAGCTCCGTCTCAGTTGATAAACACCTCATCTAATATCATTCATTTTCCGAGCTTAATAATAAACAACTATTTCAGATTGCCGTTTATACTAAAGAAATGGAATTTTCTATTTATGAATAATATCTATGAATAACAAAGACAACTTACTTTATCAACTAGAGGTATTACAAATGGAATAGATATTTTATTAGTATCTATTTCCACTTCTTTTCAGTTGAGACTATCTTTTTGGATTCGTCACCCATCCTCCTTCCCAGTTGCTGTGTGTCGTCGCTAAAGAGGTCTCGCAAGGTTTGTGGTGATACCTGACGCTTCTCGACAGTTAATTGTATGCGAAGAGTGCCAGCGAACTTATATATCAAAAATCAAAGATACGTTTAAAATTCGAAGATCCTCGAGTTGGGCTATATCGAATGGTGAATATTCATTATGAGAAAAATCGTGAGAATGTTTTAGGCGTTAGTGTTGTTCATAGCCAGACTAACGGATGACAGTCGGTCGAACCAGAAACAGATGTTTTCAAAAATAACGCTTTCTGTGCTGGGGGACCACTAACACAATTTTTCGGCATCTTTTCCCCGTAGAAGGACATAACTTTCCCTTTCTCTACACAACATATTAAAGAAATTTAAGCAAACCTAAATCACTTTACGTGCCTTTTAAAAGTGTTAAAATTGCATAATACGATTACTAAAAACACGAATAAATATGCATTCAGCAAGACATTCTCAAAAACAAAAACCCCGGAATTTGCAAACATGTTCGCATAAAATATACATTTTTGAAAAGAATATGCAATCTTCTTCTTTAATGCCGTACACTGATTAGTGCGTAGGCTAGTCACCAGAAGCCCCTAGCGTGTTCTTGTGAGACTTGTTCTAAGCAAGTATACCTAGAGAGCTGCCATTGCTTTCCCTAGAGACGTTAGTGCGTCAATTTTGACCACATAGCGCAGGTCAAGATACAATGCCCGTAATCTTATCCAGGAACTCAAATCGAAACTCTGATTAGTGCTAAATTGCTAGAAAATTTAATTTTGCCAGGATCGGCCTAGTGCCTTTCCCGACATCTGTTTTACATGCCGACAAACGTCCGGATGCATGCCGTCGATTTTTGACACCTTAAAACTCCCCTGACTTTGACCGGGTTTGGACCCGCGAACGTGGGATGAGTAGCTCGGTGTGATAACCACTAATCTGGTTAGCTGCTTAATATGCAATAATCAAAGCTGGTGAATATGCAATGAAACATATTTTCGGATGTGAATCCTGCAGTACCTTACACAAAATTAGGCTTTTCGTTTTGATTCGTAGTCATTAGTAATGATCCACTACTTGAAATGCTACGAGTTGATTCAACTTTTTATCATCGAAATAAGATTAACGGAAATTGATGGAAATTAGTGGTTAATTGAGAAGTAAATGCAATGTTTATATTCTTGGAGTCAGATGTTGTGTTTTATACAGTGTACAGTGAAAACGTGAACACTGAAAAATTGTATATATTTAGCCGAAAAATTTCTCCACAATTCAATTTATCCTTTGGTATTTCAATCACAAGGAAAAGTCGAACTGTGATCCTTGAAGAAGGAGTGGAGAATTGCACTTCCGGACGAGAAAGAGGTATTGAAAAATATTTTGTCTCTAATAAGACAAACTATTATTACAGGGCCCTTGTAACGAAAAAGTGGATACATCCAGTAGCTAAATTTAGAAAAAAAAATCTTTAACTCTCAATTTCGTTTAAACCTCTCATTTTTCGAAAATTGCAGTAACTTCAAATTTGTTTGGCGTCTTCCTATAACTACAATTATGAAGATACATTTTTTTTCGTAATGAAATCTGCTCCTTAAAGATAGATTTTGAAGTGAGGTCATGTACAATTTTTCGAAAATTGGAGTATTTTTCGCGTAATTTTGCAGATGAAGGAGTACGTGCTGGTTTAGCACTACTAGTTTGCTTGGTAATCCTTGGAACCATCTTCGGAGCTTCGGCTCACTATAAACACTACCTTCTGGACATTGTGAAATAGAAATTATGAAGACGCTACTGTGCAGGGATGAAACGTTTCTCAGCAAAATGGCATATGAAAAATTTGTTCGTCTAATTGAGATGAACACGGTGGTGCTTTTTCACGTGAAATCACCATTACGGTGTTTCAAATATGATTTATTTTAGGACATTTTTTAAAAAGGCAGTCGTATAAAATACTGAAGGTTCCACCGAGATTTGAACTCGGATCGCTGGATTCAAAGTCCAGAGTGCTAACCATTACACCATGGAACCTACTTAACATATGTTCATTTATTATTAAAACATGTCAGTTATCTCGATAGACCTTGCCGTATGGTAGGCAAGTACAACACAACTGCAGTTTGCTTCTTGCATCATAACAATTGACTATAGACATTCAAATTGTAGGTTTGGAGTAAAGAGTCTGATCAATCATCCATGTTAGCGCCGAAGTAAAACCAGTGGAAATCTTCGACATGTCAAATCTTTTCGTCTTAGTGTTATGAATTGCTTAATTTGGATATAGCGATGAATACAAAATGACTTGGCCGATAATAACTATTCATTATACCAGAAACTAGACTGATTATATTGCGTTCCCGCGGTTTATTTGCAGTTTCAGAGATTTAAAACTTAAATTTTTAAATTGTAGGTTCATCATTAATGACTACAATATGTTTAGTACACATACGTACTTATAGTCTCTTCATTCTGTATAACCTCTTTTGCATTAATTACAATGTACAGTTTGTCTACCAGAGGCAGTAAACTTCTAATTGAACTGTAAAATGACAAAAATGTAGATAGAACCCTCTGATTCTGTGGTGGCGATATGTTTCATTCATATTGCATGCACCGCAGCACTAACAACACGGAAGGTTCCACAAACCTCGAAGTTCCTTATATTTTTAAGAATTGATTGGACAGCGCTACGATATCGATGAAAATGGCGCAACAACTACTCATATTTTTTAAACATTAGTCCAATAAACACTTAAAGATCTAAAATTAAGGGACAGATTGCATTGCTAAAGAAATATTTTGTTGAATATTGAAGGTGCAGGACAGGTTTAAAATTTTTCAATTTTCAAAATTTTAGAGTTTTTAATAAAAACCAAAATCTATACGAAATGTATAAATGCACTTTCCTCTTTTCAAGCAAAAAAATAAATTAAAAATGCATCGATTTTTCAAAAAAAAATTTAAAGGTCACAGAGACATCATAAAAAATGCGTCCAAAAATGAAAATATCCTAATGTTCCCCGGAACTGCACAACTAGAAATTATTATTCCTGTCACATTAACCCAGTCTGGGTCCAGAAGCTTCTAATCTGGACCAAGTTATGGTTAGTTAGGTCGAGTTCAGCTGCGGTCTGAAGGAGAATTCTAGTGGCTTCGATCGCTAGTTTTCCTTGGTTTCTCCGTTCAACTTTAGGCGAATCCCGAAGCAGTACAGTAATAAACGGGCCATGTACCGTGCGCGATCTTTCCTTCCTCTTTCTAGTCCTTTTTTCAACCCCTTACTTACATTCAATTACACTCACATGTACTACACTACCACACTTGTCAGCAGACCAGTAGGATGTTTAGAGCTTCTCCCGGTTGGAGGCGTGCGCCTCTGGTGGGTGATACCTGGATGAGGAAAATTTCCGTAAGGGGACATAGATCGGCGCCGGCTTCCGCCAGACAGCGGGGAAGACCATCGCCACCTCGTGCGATAAAAGAGCATGTAATAAACGTACGGGACTAATGACCTTAGCAGTTGACGCGCCACGAATCACTAATCAACCAAGTTATGCGTGACATAACCAAATATCCAACCGTATATACATACTTATACAAACAGACATTCTTCTCAATTTTGAAATTCAAAGTTACAAGTGACTTCTCGCCACCGGCACCAGTCTCAACAATCGTTGGAACAGCACTGACAGATAGTAATCCTCATGTGTGTGCAAAGTTACAGCAACAAAAATCTTAAACCAAAATTTTAGGAACAAAAATTCGCGGTCGTATTGTTGAGTTAATTCCTATACTTTTCCTTCCTTTACTATAGTACAGGGAAGAAAGGTGAGAAAAAAAGCCGCTGTCTCGAGGGAGGATCGCACTCACGTCCTTAAAATTATGAGACTTACGTGCTGCCTACTGCGCTACCGAGTAGCGTATTACCGATACATACGCTACCGAGCATATGTGTGCAGTACAATACTTTACTTTCAACCGAATATGTTATACCACCATTTGCTTTCATTTAACGCTAGAAAAACCCGGCAGACGTTGTCCTACCCTTCCCCTGTATGTCTCCGTCACTCTGTCCCTCTCTCTCTCATTCACATTTAGTTGCAGATGCTGTACGTCTCTGAGCTGGTGGGGTAATATCGATGAGTGTCGGACTGACAAAAATGTAATAGAACATTCAAGAAGACTCATTCTGCAGATTACGGCGTGAGAAACATTTCTTTGAGGCCTTTGGCCTTATCATCTTAATTTTTAATGCCCTAGAGCGCATCGTTTAGGAGTTATTTAACGATATAAATTCAAAATATCCGGGTTGCATTTGACATTTTAAAAATCTTCTTGTATACAAAAATTGTCCTAACAATAAAACCCCAAAAAAGGAATTATCCAATTTGGTGCAGTCGACCGGAAGTTATGCTCATACATACATTTCGACGATTTATTTTTATTTATATACATTATTTTCTTTTTTACCTTTCGTTTTGAAAAGTTAGGGGTTTATTACTCAAAAAGTCCGCATTTACGAATCGACGCTGTAATATCGAACAATGAAAGCGAAACACGACATCTGGAACTCGCGGGATCGAAGGGGTGTTAATGTGCTCATGTGAACTTCGACTCTGATTTCCTGACAACCTTTGTTTCATTTAATATCTAAAATTCCTTTAGAAATATTGAGCACAAAGAAAAAAGAAAGACAGTGTGAGAAAAAACAGAAAAAAGAAATTTACGGAGATGTTGGATTGGCAAGATGTCTGCTCTTTCATTTGCAAGATGTCAGATCTTTTCCAGATATTTTAGAAGCAATTGCAGAAAAATCACTTTCTGAATAGCTTCTTCATTAAATATATTGAATTCGCTATCTGTTTTGGTCATTTTACCTAGAAAACTGCACAGAAACAAAACATTTTCGCATAAAATGTTGTGGAAATTTGCTTTGAGCAAACTAAAGGTTTCGTTTATAACGCTAGAGGTCGGAAACGGGAAGGCCATGTCACAAACCCCACGACCTTGTCACCAGTTTGGAGACGCATAGCAGAGCGTCAACTGTGCGCTAATGTGTTAATAACTAGCAAAATAACCGGCGTTGATCGGGCTTTCTTCATATCCAATTCTCGTGATAAAGAAAAATATCAATTTTATATAAACCACAGTTTTTGTTTTTAATGAAATCGGTTCAAATTTTAATAAAATAGTATTAGTTTCTTTCATTTTATTTTACATAAAATTGCTCGTAGATTACAAATTTTTTTCTTATGCACCGCTACTAGCATAAACGAATCTTTTAGGTACCAGTTCCCCTACACCGCTGGACTTGCCGCCGCTACCTGCCACCCTTCCCCCACCCTCCTCATGGCAACGACCGACTGAGTGCTGGGCTGCGTAGCCTCTGTTGGGGTAAACGTACTTGCATAGGAACGTACAATAAACCATTTTGTATATAACCAACACCGAGTTCATCTTTCTCCCGATACTCACTCACTCCCATCATGTCATCACGACATAGGCTGCATCAACTGCGCCCACGGGGGATATGTAGAGGGTCGAAAGGCCGAGTGATATCTCCAGTGCTATCCTAGCACGCAGTCTTCGAGGCGAAGACCGGACTGGGCCTAGGGACGGTCGCGGGGGTTTCGCGGCTAAGGGATTGGAAAGGTTGCCGGAGATTTTTATTTTGTAAATTATTGTGTAAATATAGTTATATATTTCTTTTAAAAACAGTCGTCTGTGTTATTTATTTCCAGTACGTCACATTACGATACGAGCGAGGTACGAACGAGTATCGTAAATTTCACCCGAGTGTATTAATATCCATTACATCGAGTTTCATTCGGTAATTTTTTATATCACTTTTATAAATTAAGCTTTGACATTGAATCGTTTCGTGGCAGTTGACATGTAGGATTCAGCCAAGGCCACCTAAGGTGGCTGTGGTTACCCGTCCGCCTGCGAGGGAGTACAGCGCTAGTCAAATAGGATTCGTGTGAAATTACATCCAATTTATTTTAAATAATATTCAACAGAAAAATACTAATAATAAAAGAAATTAAAACTGACATATAATATAATATCAGATGCAATTTTAATGTGCACTATCGAACGAAACATTTACTAGAAGGTTTCTCAATGATTAATTGTCAATACTTGGTTTGTATGTATTTCTGTGACTGCTCGCAGGTTCACGTTGTTGGTCTTTATGTTGTCGTTGCGTCGGTGATTCAATTATTTCTCGCGGGACACAGACACACAATTTTTTTTTAAAAAAAAGTTGTCAAATCCAAATACTTGATACGTGTTTCTCTATGTATGACGAAGCGCTTAATCCGAATCTGAAGCCAGATTTGCGCAACCACCCTCCATTTTCTTTTAAATCACGAAATAAAACAACATGAAATTCTGTTTTTTATTTTGAGGTTTGATGTTCAGTCCCAAAGATTTGCCATATTTTTTTACGTATGCCGATGCACTGAAATTGAATGTGAAGCCACAATTGAGCCATAACCCTCCAATTTTTTATACCGCGAAAAACCACCGTGAAATTGTATATTGTAAATTTCACGGTGGATTTCCGCAATTTAAAAAAAAAACTGAAGGGTGATGGCGCAATTCTGCCTTCAGATTCGGACTCAGCGCGTCGACGTACGTACAGAAACATGTGTCAAGTCTTTGGGTCTGACAATTTTTATTTTTTTATTTCGTGTGTCTGAGTAAAAAGCACCACTTTCTTGTAACAAGATATTACAACGTTTGCGGGAGACTCTGATACTGAGTGTTGAGTCAGGATACTTTTTTAGACCTGAATTAAAACAGAAAGGAATTAGCGAAATTTTCAAGCATGTAACATTCCACGGACCTTTGATTCACCTAATGAAATCTTTACTATCTGTAAACAAACACATTAAACAAGATGAGCGTTTAATTGCCTTATTCAGTCGTTTCTGTTAGACCGTGTCCTTTGGAAACTAACAGATTTGTCCGAACAAATAAAAAGAAGCGTAACCCAAGCAATACGAAAAACTGAAACATTGAAATTATTTCGGAAAAAACTGCTCCCCCTTTTATTGACAATGTGCATTGTTCATCCAGGCAACCTTCAACCCTCTCGTACCCCTCTCAACTCCTGTCCCGGTGTGTAATTGGTGGGTTGATAGCACAAGCAAAACACGACGTGTATATTAAAATAACAAAGAACTATTGTTCCCGGAATATAATGCTTGCCGCAAAATATACATGACTAGTTATCGCGCATCATGTTCCAGGAAGGGACGATACAAAAAAACAGCCCCCGCTGAACGGGCGTGTAACGGGATAACAGGGGACCACGCACGACGACAACGGGTTAATGGAAGGGGGGGGTAAAGAGAGTGGGATTACGGAGGTCGAAAGTTTACGACACTCACTCCAAACAGGTTTGCTCTGGAGGCTGTCAGGGGAAAAGGGAATGAGTAAAAAAAATCATCAATAAATGACATTTTGCAGGAGAGACATTTTGTTGATTTTTTTTTGAACAAATAATAGGAAGAACTTTTTGCCCTTTTTTAACAATGTTTTGGATTCACAATAAACTGGAAGAGCTTTATGTTCAAAGTACGAAAAGACTGTTAAACTATTAAACACGTGACTTTAACTAGACTGCACTCTACAGCAGGGGTTTTCAAACTTTTTCGTCCACTGCTCCCTTGACCTAAACAAAAATTCCCGCGGTTCCTCTGAAACAATAAGTTTAAATAGTGTAAGGGTTAATACAGGCCTACCAAAGATATATAACAGGTTATTTTATTTCTACATTCTAATTAGGTATTAAAATAGCACACAACACATTTATTCAACTTTTAATTTTATTTTAAATAATATTGTATAACATTTATAATAGTATTAAAATAATATTACAATCTTTTTCTAAACATTAATGGAAAGATTGAGCTCGCTTCTTCATCAACAATTGATCAAATCTAGGTTCAATATTTAAAATCGCAACTCGCAATTGTTTTTCGACGCTCAATTTCGATCTGTTTGGTTTTCATTACTGCAATTGCTGAAAATCCAACATCACATAAAGAATGTTGAAAAAGAAATGAAAAGTCCATGGGGCTATATTACCTATTTGTGGTTACTCCTTTTTCAGCAAGCTCCAGAACTCAATGAGTGGTGATGAATCGAACTTCGATTTTAATCTAGATTCAAAAGAAGTATCGATGAGTTGCTGTTGTTCTTCAATATTTAATGTTGATGGGAGTTCTGTAATGAAGGATCTTTGATCCAATTATGGTGAGAACCACTTCTGGAAAGTATCTAAAGATCGTTTTTAATAAATCACTGCGACGCCCCTGGGAACCGCGAACCACAATTTGAAAACCCCTGTTCTACAACACTTCATTAAAAGTCATTAAATTATGTATTTAATAAAGCAATGACTTTCATTGTTATGATAACAACTATTAATAAGTTCACTTAGTAATTTACAAAATGTACAAATATTAAGTAACTTAATGGACTTTTAAATTATTGAATACTTCCATTTTTCTAAAGTGGCCTGTCAAGATCACGCCCGAAATGGGGAGAGGGAAGGCACGACTCCAATAGGAAGAACCAATGTATACTCTATATTGTAGTCTGCCTTCCCTTTTTCTTGTTCGTGCGTGACCTTGAGTTTACAAAAATCGAAGTATATAGAAAAGAATTCAAAGGCTTTCGCAAGTAACTTATTATTTTCATTACCGACAATCCCTAACGTCATTTGCCCTAACAAATTTGGTTCGTTAATAGTAGCTTTCGCAAATAGTTTATAATGTTAAGCTTTATTGTATGAGTAAACGTTTTGAAAACGAGTGACTTTAGAAGCCAACTTTCAAATTTGTACGAATGCAATTAAGCAACATTATAAGCGAGTTGCATTTATGTATAACAGCATTATAAATCAAACTTTATTTTCCGAAACAATCTTCTTGTGCCGTCTCGGGTTCTTCACATTTGTGCTAGAAAACACTGGTCGACTGTTCCGCTCGCCCTTACCTCACCACGATTCTCTGACTGCGATTGGCAAAATGTGTGATGCAATCATTCCTGCCGTAAAAACAAATACATCGTTTTCGTTCAACAGAAATGATCGTTTATAATACAGGTATAGAAAAAATACTGTATACTTGGGTTTTTCTAATATGATCGATGACACTTCACCAGCTGTTACAGTGTCACCCAGCCGAGACCTGAAATGTCTTTACAATGACGATTCAGATTCCGATTGGACGAAACCCAGTGGCGGCTCGTGGGTATTCGCACGTTCGCATGTGCACACCCAAATTAATTCGGTGCCATTTCTCTTAAACATCTCTTAACAAGAGGAGAATACAAGTCCTCTCAGAGCATTCCCGAAACATGTTATTTCAAAACACGCGCCATTCGGAAGCTGCGATTGCCGGTCCGTCCGCCTTTCTTTCGTGAAAGCTTGCGGGAGCACACTCCGGAGAATGCGACCGAGGAAACAGCGTCCTAGGCTGCCGCGGGGCTGCAGGGGAAGGAGGGGAACAACGGTGGCTTATGGAGGACTGGAGCATACCCGGCGCGGTGCTCCATCTACGGCGCAGGCGCAGTGGCGATCTCGGGAAATGCCTTGACGTGTCTCGAAGATATAACACTCGAGTAGCACAAGTTTTTAACAGAAGTATGACATTGAACGAAGAAAGTGTGAGATATCTCTCCACTTAAATGAGCTTTCGCACTAGCGCACGAAACGCGAACGCATTGCTGTGCACTGTTGCATTCATAAAAATGTTAATAGTATATAATATGTGTATTCTCTTGTGTTTTAAAGTGAGTTGCAATTACAGAACCATTCCGAAGTATTCAAACCCCTAGTGTATTTTGTAAACGTAAGTATTAGGTTACGTTTCAATGTGTTTTGAGAAACCGAAATCAGAGAAATCTTTTTCTGTCAAGGGTGTTTGTGCATCTAACAATGAATAGCGTTGAAAATATGAAACGTAAGAAATCAATGATTTCAATGAAAAAGCCACAGAAAAAAATTGCTGAAAAGAAACAATGGAATGGAATTGTTCGGCATGCTCTCAGACGTCATAAGATGATTTCTGTTTAATTGTCATTACTAATGTTAATGTGTGTCAATGCATGCATGTAATGAATATGTGTGTGCGTGAGAGAGAGACAGAGGGAGAGAGAGTGTGGGAAAAAGAAGAAAAACGTTGCACACCCTAATGGCATGACCACGAGCCGCCACTGGTCCTAAAATAAATAATATTTGAAACACCGTAATGGTGATTTCACGTGGAAAAGGCACAACCGTGTTCATCTCAATTAGACGAAAAATTTTTCATATGCCATTTTGCTGAGAAACGTTTCATCCCTGCACAGTAGTGTCTTCACAATTTCTATTCACAATGTCCAGAAGGTAGTGTTTATAGTGAGCCGAGGCCGAAGATGGTTCCAAGGATTACAAAAACTAGTAGTGCTAAACCAGCACGTACTCCTTATCTGCAAAATTACGAAAAATTTTAAAAAAAATCTTTAAGGAGCAGATCTCATTACGAAAAAAAATGTATCTTCATAATTGTAGTTATAGGAAGACGCCAAACAAATTTTAAGTTACTGCAATTTTCGAAGGTTGAGAGGTTTATACGAAATTGAGTGTTAAAGATTTTTTTTCTAAATTTAGCTACTGGATGTATCCACTTTTTCGTTACAAGGGCCCTGTAATAATAGTTTGTCTTATTAGAGACAAAATATTTTTCAATACCTCTTTCTGGTCCGGAACTGCAATTCCGCACTCCTTCTTCAAGGATCACAGTTCGATTTTTCCTTGTGATTGGAAATAGCAAAGAATAAATTGAATTGTGGAGAAATTTTTCCGCTAAATATACACAATTTTTCAGTGTTCACGTTTTCACTGTACACTGTATAAAACACAACATCTGAGTCCAAGAATATAAACATTGCATTTACTTCTCAATTAACCACTAATTTCCATCAATTTCTGTTAATCTTATTTCGATGATAAAAAGTTGAATCAACTCGTAGCATTTCAAGTAGTGGATCATTACTAATGACTACGAATCAAAACGAAAAGCCTAATTTTGTGTAAGGTACTGCAGGATTCATATTCGAAAATATGTTTCATTGCATATTCACCAGCTTTGATTATTGCATATTCACCAGCTAACCAGATTAGTGGTTATCACACCGAGCTACTCATCCCACGTTCGCGGGTCCAAACCCGGTCAAAGTCAGGGGAGTTTTGAGGTGTCAAAAATCGACGGCATGCATCCGGACGTTTGTCGGCATGTAAAACAGATGTCGGGAAAGGCACTATGCCGATCTTGGCAAAATTAAATCTTCTAGCAATTTAGCACTAATCAGAGTTTCGATTTGAGTTACTGGATAAGATTACGGGCATTGTATCTTGACCTGCGCTATGTGGTCAAAATTGGCCGACTAGCGTCTCTAGGGAAAGCAATGGAAGCTCTCTAGGTATACTTGCTTAGAACAAGTCTCACAAGAACACGCTAGGGGCTTCTGGTGACTAGCCTACGCACTAATCAGTGTACGGCATTAGAGAAGAAGATTGCATATTCTTTTCAAAAATGTATATTTTATGCTAACATGTTTGCAAATTCCGGCGTTTTTGTTTTTGGGAATGTCTTGCTGAATGCATATTTATTCGTGTTTTTAGTAATCGTATTATGCAATTTTCACACTTTTAAAAGGCACGTAAAGTGATTTAGATTTGCTTAAATTTCTTTAATATGTTGTGTAGAGAAAGGGAAAGTTATGTCCTTCTACGGGGAAAAGATGCCGAAAGATTGTTAGTGGTCCCCTAGCAAAGAAAGCGTTATTTTTGAAAACATCTGTTTCTGGTTCGACCGACTGTCATCCGTTAGTCTGGCTATGAACAACACTAACGCCTAAAACATTCTCACGATTTTTCTCATAATGAATATTCACCATTCGATATAGCCCAACTCGAGGATCTTCGAATTTTAAACGTATCTTTGATTTTTGATATATAAGTTCGCTGGCACTCTCCGCATACAATTAGCTGTTGAAAAGCGTCAGGTATCACCACAAACCTTGCGAGACCTCTTAGGCGACGACACACAGCAACTGGGAAGGAGGATGGGTGACGAATCCAAAAAGATAGTCTCAACTGAAAAGAAGAGGAAATAGATAGTAACAAAATATCTATTCCATTTGTAATACCTCTAGTTGATAAAGTAAGTTGTCTTTGTTATTCATAGATATTATTCATAAATAGAAAATTCCATTTCTTTAGCATAAACGGCAATCTGAAATAGTTGTTTATTATCAAGCTCGGAAAATGAATGATATTAGATGAGGTGTTTATCAACTGAGACGGAGCTGAGGTTGGTAAACTAACCGAGTCCAAAATTATTCAATATCGGCCGAGGTGCATATAATTATCTTTTCGTGTTCTCATCTCTCAATTCTAGGTTTGAATTTTTAGAGAGATCTTATATATACCTTGCGATTTCGTCATATAGATGCAGATGTTCTTGTACATTATCGCCTCCGAAGTTGTCAGTACTGTCACAATAGTTAAAGCATGTAAAATTTACGGCTGGTTTTGACGATTTGTTTCGAAAGTTTCGAGTGCAATATTCCAAAGATTATAACTGAGAAAGCTGAAGCTACTACTGAGAGTTTACTTACTCAAAAATCAAAGAGTTCATACCAATGAGAGTATGAACTCTTTTTAAAATGTAAATGAGAGATACAAGTAACCGTAGTAAATTAAACAACTAACATGTAACCGTAGTAAATAAAAAAAACTGACTAATCATTATGAAAAGGTATTAACTTTCATAAGTAAAAATAATTTAATTGGGTAAGATTACTAACTTTATTTGTACCATAGTCCCAGACAATGAAGCCGTCTACATTAAAAACATTCTGTATTCAAAAACTAATAAATATTCATTGCTAAGGGTCAACAGTCATTTATACATCGTCTTGTTTACTTGACGTTGCCATGTTAATCGTCCTCTAAAAGTCATTCTTTGCCTAAACCGCCAAAGCTGACTTTGGGGCGTGTAAATGCTCTACCATGTACGGGTTTTCAAGTGATGATACGAAAAAATAATAAACGTCGTTATTGCTTCTTTTATGGCTTAGCTACATATTTTTAAATTATCTGAAGTAGCACTTACACCTTTTTCGTCAAGAGAAATGCACATTCAAATTATGTCTTTTTGAATGAGAAATTGAAAATTTGGGGGCGCATTACAGAACTATTACACAACCTTCGGTCTATACTATGTTTGGTCTATACTATATTTGTATATCTTCTCCATACCAAAACTTTCCCCTTTGTCCTCTAATACCTACCTCATCTTATCCTGTACATTATACCCTTCTCACACCTTTCCTTTCTCAAAAACACAATGACTACTATATGTTCTTAGTCTTCTTCTGCAACCTCACAGATCTCACATTTCTCCCCCTCACTATTTAACTAATTTCCACTTGCTCTTGTTTCATTTCCTAGCATTTTTCTGGTCCCATCTTTCTACCCTCCTTCTGCCACTTTACTTGCATTTTCTTTTCAAGAAGTTAAAGTAATTTTTTAACAAAAAACCATGCCCCGGGTGAGGATCGAACTCACGACCTTAAGATTATGAGACTTACGCGCTGCCTACTGCGCTACCGAGGCACACTGTCAATGATTTTTCCTGATACTTTCCAATGTCCTAAGTCCGGTTTCCTTTTTACTTTCTCGCTACTGATTACGAACTATAGAGAAAGTACGTAATGCAGAGGGAAGCGACGAATTTTCGACTGTAAAACGTCTTGCCCTGTTATGAAAGAGTGGATAAATCTTGTCCCCGTATTAAGTAAATAATTAACTTAATAGAGGAGGATGTAATTATTACATCTTCTAACATGTGGTGTAGTCAGAATTAATGTTTTGTTGATCCTTGATACCTACTACTCGAACGGCAAAATGTCAGTCCGTCCGTCCGCCTGTCTGTCTGTGAAAAACGCATGCTCCTAAACCGCTCAGCTGATTTTCTCCAAAAGTGATATTCCCCAATGGATCTGGCTGACGTCCCTTGAATTTTAAACTGAGATTTTAATTCTGATCGGTACTTTACACGATACCCCACATTTTCAAAACAATTGCAACAAATGTTGGACTATATTTTCTGGTCTGGTGGCGTAAAATGTGACTTACGAGAATGGTGCAGGTCTCATCTTTCTTAACATTTCTGATGTTTCGATAATTGCAAACGTTCACATTTTCGGCGTCTTTCTGCAAGTAAAATTTTTAAGACAAATTTTTTTCTTAATAAAATCCGTGTTTACACGTACTTTTGTGTAAAATTAGGAAATTTTAAATTTTGTTTAAAGAATTTTTTCTCAAAAAAGGCACCAAATTTGTTAATTAAATTTTGATTTTGGATAGGGCAAAAGACGCTTTAGAGAATGGCGAAAGTTTCATTTTCGATGAGATCGATGATTTTTCGAAAAGTGCACAAATTTAAATTTTTTCGGCATCTTCCTACAACTACAATTATGAAGATTTTTCTTAATAAAATGTGTTTGTCAAAAAGACGTCTTTAAATAAAGTCTTATCAATTTTTAGAAAATATGAGTAGTTTAGCGAAATTTTGCGTAAAACTGGCTATTTTTAGGTTTTAAACAATTTTTTTCTCAGAAATGGGTCCTAATTTTTGTTTAATTTTTTCACGTATGTAGGAAAGAACGGTAAATGAAGTGTTGCAGGTTCCATTTTCGGCGCAATCTTTGTTTTAAAAAATTAGAGCAAAAATCGAAATGGCAAATTCGAATTTCCCTTGCTTCGTTCAAGGCGGTGTCAATATTGAATAAGGCCATCGAGTCATATAGCGTAAATTTATTATAACCTTAATTGTAATTAGCCCAATTAGGTTTTCTCTCTTAAAAATACGGTTTAAATGTAATATGAAAAAATATTGAATAGAAAATGAGGACTAGAAATTTATATGACCTTCTATTACGATATTTACCACCGTACGCTGTATTAACCATTTGAGAAGTCAGGACAAGGATGCGGAATTAGGAAAGGTAGTTCAGAGGATTTGGTCGGGGAAAGTAGAAAAATTAAACCATTAGTTTTCTGGCTTTTCGGAAAATTTTTATTCCATCCTCAGGGCTGTTGTAAAAAGCATGAAGATAACATTAATATGAATATACAGTTATACAACTTAATAAAATAATATTGAAAATGATGCAAGATGTATGCATTTTAATGAACTAGATCGTTGGTGAGATAGACCAATCCCCATTTCTCCAAAAAACACAAAAAGAAATAAACACCATGAAACATATAGCCAGGATGAATGGATACGACTGTCATACCATTGACAAATTATTAAAAAACCAACACACTCAACATCCACAAATACACCACTATCACACCAATTAACAAGAACCCTACGGCCATGTATATCACCATCTCTTAAGTAGGACCCCTTTCTCTTACAATAGCCACCACACTCAATTCTACTTTCAAAACTACTTTCCACAATACTCACTCATTACCGAAAACACTATTCAATACAAGACCCAACCCCACCTACCTCCTTATGCGGGGTTTATACTCTCACTTGCAACAATCTCACAAACTTAAACCCCCCTTGGGGTTTTCTTAAAAAAACAAAACTAACAGAGTCTCACACTACGCTGATCACTTACATCTAAACAATCATACATTCGACAAACACGTTAATTTCTATATTCTAGAAATTAAAAGTAGGTACTGGCACAGAATAAAATCCCAACCTGAAAAAACAAAATATGACTTGTCTACCGGCGGCTCTACACATTCGTCGAACAGCGAGCAACCGCTCGCCGAATCGCGAGTAGTGAAGATGAGTTGCTTGCTATTTACCGAGTGACGAACATTCAGTGTTCTCCCTACTCACTTTTGAACACATCAAAGGGAGCGAATATTCGCAGAATACGTCAGCTGCTCGGGATTGGGCGAGCAGTAGCTCGCTACTCGGCGAATGCCGAATGTGTTGAGCCACCTTTAACCAGCAAATTCTGGAACTCTCGTCACCTCTGCTAATTAACCCAATGTGTACACCCCAGTGGCGATCGTGGGTATTCGCACGTTCGCATGTGCACACCCAAATTAATTCGGTGCCATTTCTCTTAAACATCTCTTAACAAGAGGAGAATACAAGTCCTCTCAGAGCATTCCCGAAACATGTTATTTCAAAACACGCGCCATTCGGAAGCTGCGATTGCCGGTCCGTCCGCCTTTCTTTCGTGAAAGCCTGCGGAGCACACTCGGGAGAATGCGACCGAGGAAACGGCGTCCTAGGCTGCCGCGGGGCTGCAGGAAGGAGGGAACAACGGTGGCTTATGGAGGACTGGAGCATACCGGCGCGGTGCTCCATCTACGGCGCAGGCGCAGTGGCGATCTCGGGAAATGCCTTGACGTGTCTCGAAGATATAACACTCGAGTAGCACAAGTTTTTAACAGAAGTATGACATTGAACGAAGAAAGTGTGAGATATCTCTCCACTTAAATTAGCTTTCGCACTAGCGCGCGAAACGCGAACGCATTGCTGTGCACTATTGCATTCATAAAAATGTTAATAGTATATAATATGTGTATTCTCTTGTGTTTTAAAGTGAGTTGCAATTACAGAACCATTCCGAAGTATTCAAACCCCTAGTGTATTTTGTAAACGTAAGTATTAGGCTACGTTTCAATGTGTTTTGAGAAACCGAAATCAGAGAAATCTTTTTCTGTCAAGGGTGTTTGTGCAACTAACAATGAATAGCGTTGAAGATATGAAACGTAAGAAATCAATGATTTCAATGAAAAAGCCACAGAAAAAAATTGCTGAAAAGAAACAATGGAATGGAATTGTTCGGCATGCTCTCAGACGTCATAAGATGATTTGTGTTTAATTGTCATTACTAATGTTACTGTGTGTCAATGCATGCATGTAATGTATATGTGTGTGCGTGAGAGAGAGACAGAGGGAGAGGGAGTGTGGGAAAAAGAAGAAAAACGTTGCACACCCTAATGGCATGACCACGAGCCGCCACTGACGAAACCGTATCAGCTGACCAACTATTGTCAGCGAAATCAAGAATTTTTCGTTGTGTTTAATTACTTCAATGCGGAATCCAAAGGATTCCCACATACAAAAACTTGTAGACTCATTAATAACCCCCCCTGTCCCTACACGTACCGTACCGAAATCCTCGTTTTTTATTTACATGTAGAAATATAATTATGACTATATCAGGAATATTTAGCTTGTAAATCTTCATAAGGGGGTCAATATACAGTATATGCCTTACTTGTGAATGCAAACTTAACCCACATAACCTTCGCAAAACCGAATGAACGATACGGTCTGGAGACGGGCTCTAACTTCGCAGGCATAGACTAATTCTTCACTCCATGTCTCAAGTAACGAAAGTGAAAGGGGATTAGTTGGGAAGCAAGGGTGAGGGAAAACTGGCCAGGAGATGCAGTTAACGATTCCCGAAATAGAAAGGCTGTTTATGACACTAATCCCAAACAGTTTTGCATTGGATTTAGGACAGTTGCAAATGTAATGCTAAGCAATACATTTTGGAAGAAATTGTTCTGACAATCTAAAAAGCTAAACAAAAATCAATAGCTCAGGAGACAAAATTAAACAGAGACAATTACGTTCAATATACCAAGTTAAAGCAATTTAAGATTTGAAGGGCTTAGCACAACGAGGGACTATTCCACATAGACATAGTTATGAGAAGGGTTTAACCTGAACTTCACTCTTATATCTCGATACATTTTTAAACTTTTAAACATAGCAGTTTTTCATTTAAGTCCATACTGAATTTAAAGAACATATTACACTAAAAGAATGATATTTGAAGTTTTGCAGGGGGAGGAGACATTAAATATCAACACAAATTTTGTGTTGATAGCACAGTGGATGTAGCTGGTTTGTTTACTCAGTTCTTTAACTTTTCTATGAAAACGATCTAACGGTTCAAGCTGGGTCAAGCTCCTTTTCTACGCGAATCTTGTTTGTGTAAGTTGCTAGGCTCTAGGACAACGCATTAAAAAATTGTCGGCTGTCGGAGTCACTTTCTTAGGCCCTCGTAATGTGGCTTTTCTTACACTCAATGATGTTCGAATGATACAGATGCTGCGTAAAAAGTGAATAATGTACCTTCCAATTATCTCCCCCGAACAGAAACTAATTTTTAATCTACAACAAATTCTAAAAATGAAAAAAATTCAGTATCAAATCGAAAGTTAGAAAACACCATGCGGAGACCTTGGCTGAAAAAATTTTGAACGGGCTCGAAGTGGGCGTCCATTAGGCGACCAGAGGGCGGCTGTGATTCCACGAACGGAACAAGGGTCGAGAGAGAGGCGTGTTTGTTGGCCCGCCTGGGGCGTACACGACATTCGAGTATCTGCTGGGGTTGGTTTTCGGACAAGCATAGACCTCCAGTCATCTACACTCCTTCCCTCAAATACACGACCAGGAAAAATACCGTGAGATATTGGAGCTCTTTTTTATATCCGGAAATGTTCCTGTTGGACTTTTGAAATTCCTACCAACGTTTACCATTACTGAGACAATCATATAATGGAAGTTTACATGGCAAGACTGAATTTTGAATTATTTAAAGTGACGCAAAACTTTGCTTATTGAGTGTTAGAATATCTTTATTTTTAATTATTTAAGTCATTAAGTTCACTTATTAAGGTCGCGTGACTCACCAGAGATTGTAGGCTTTACGTCAAGAGCAGCTGTCGTAATATTTGAAAGTGAATAAAGGGTTATACGAATATCTTCGGATAGGGTAGGCACAATTCATAACTCATGAAGGTCTATTGGAGAAGTCACTTGACAGCAGTTGCCTAATCTAGCGATAATAATTTCCATTTCCTCTATTAACGCAAAGAAATTATTCATTAAAATAAAATTCATCATTGTATTTGAACTTCTTAATTGACAAATTAAACATTTTGAATCAAATGTCCTTGATTTTGTAATCGCGATTCGTAACCTGCATTTCAGTTAGGTAGAAAAATTCTGGTCCGTTTAAAGAGCTCCCCGTCCGTAAGAGTGGTACTATAATAAATCAAAGAGGTACGACTGCGGCCAACAGACTACATAGTAACTTGTGAATGTATTACACATTATTTCTACACACAACAAATAACAGAACCATCAATTAAAACTAGCACAAAACGAAAACAGGCAAAGAATGTGCTATTCATACATATTTTTTACTTCTTGTCAAAAATTATAATACAAGGTAGAATTTAAGAAGAAAATAAATCTGAAATAAATTGTCTAATAAAGTAAACATAATGAAAATCTCTATTCGTAGAATATATCCGGCCGACCTGTTTTCGCACGAAGCCACAATGTAACGTGATATTGCAAGGGCGATTTGGTAATGATTTTGAAGCGTTTTGATAATGATTTCGAGCAGGCTTTACGCTTACTTTCCCCGCAACAGCTTACTAATCAATAAACTCAAAAAGTTAGTGAACGAACATTTGAGCTCCAAAACGCTATTACCGTGTGCCATGATATTAAGAATAGAAATTTCTGAGGACTATTAATTGAATATGGCTATCTAAAGCACTAGACATTAGTTCACAATGAACATATATGCAAAAAATCATTCGAAGTTTCTAGGAGTGTTGTTAATATTCATAACAAGTGTAACCGCCCATATGCCGGTTCCACTGATTTTTGAGAAGCACCAGAGAACGAACAAGACACAAGATGCAATTATAGTGTTACCGAATTGCAAGAGATCGCGCCAGCAGTAAATGGTATCCCTTGCGAGAATTTATTAAATTTTCTGAACGCACTCGCGTAGAATGGAACGACAACCAATCAAAAATCACCCTTGAAAATATCAGCACTAGCACAAAGCACCGCTGCGAAAAGTTGCTGTCTTGTGCTGCCGACCGCCGATCTGGACGCACCGAAACTGTTCGTGTTGGACGGAGTGGAGAATTCGCCGTATTTCGACGTTAAGAAGCTTGAAAAGGGTAATTCCTCTCATCATGTTAAAATATCGATACCATATATGAGAGAATTGAGAATTTTAAATCATGAATATTCTGATAAATTCACGTGAACGCATTACGTAGAAATATACTATTTTTCTATCAACGAGGAAATAATATATTTCAACGTTCAAGAACGTATAATGAAGTAGAAAGCATGTGCTATAGGAAATGTTTCTTTCTATTTCCAGCTTTTTTTGTCTTTCGTCTTGGCTTACCATATAAGAAATTCATTACGAGGAGATATTGCAGTCATATTGTATAAAATTCGAAGGACTGTGGTAGCGATTCACCAGAGGACGTGTTCGCCGAAGCAAGGGGTTGCCACGACCTTGAAAGGATCTGGGTCGCCGTCACCGCTCCAAGCTGTGGAAATATTTCTTCGAGACGACGTGTCGTAAGTCAGAAAACGTCACTAGAATTTCTCAAAAAAAGAACTGTTTAAAGAAGCGAGAATTATTCTACAGAGATAGAATTCACCTCACTTACAGACGTAGATAGTCGAGTAATTATATTAAAATCATTTAAACGTAATCTTTTACAATATTGCAGTCGTAAAAGAAAGCCAGATAACTAAATCATGTAAATAATTGTAAAAACCTATTTTTTAATTTTTATAATATTTGTTTTTTTTAAACGTTTTCAAATTGTTCAAAACCAATAATTAGTAAAAGAGTTATTATGAATTGTACGATCATTGCATGACGACATTTTATTTCTTTGCTGGCTAAATTGTATAAAGTAATGCTCTACGTGAAAGTGAAACAACGTCTTGTATATATTTCATTCACTATTCAAGTGACAATTTCTTTGAAGGTGTATGTAAAGGGTATTTTGGTATGTGATTCTTTTTCAGTATTTTGTGTTTCCACGTATTATTGTTTTGTGTACAGGTATTTTATTGTGTTTTTTGTGAAGGTGAAGGGTAATATAATTTTATGTAAAGTGTTTATGCGAGTGTTAAAACGCAACTGCAGATGTTAGGTAATCACGTAATTGCTAAAGGTAGAGCAAGTGATAGAATTTTTCAATGCAATGTGTAAATGCTAGATAAAAGTGTTTAACAGAATATAATATATCTAGTACTTTGTTCATAATTAAAATATTAACTTGCCTATGTTTCTTTTATTACAAAAAGCAGGTTAAAAGACGAACCCACTCCTGTAGGGCAGTTAGGACATATAAAACCATTCCCAATTTTTGGTGTGATATTTTCATAACAAGTCACAGGTCAAGTAATACTACTAAATTACTTGAGGACCCACTGAAGGCTTTTTAGTGAATATAGTGAAAAGGTAGAGCGGTCACACAAGGCTTGATTAGTATTCAGCGTTCATGTTACATCACTGCAAAACATAATTACAATTTATAAAAAAATATATTAGAAGTAAATTAATAAATTAAATGATAGTAAGTCCCATCACCCACTTTATAATCTTAAAGTACTGTAGTGGAACTGGGTCGAGTTCACTTGCTGTGTGGAGGAGAATTCTTGAGGTCGGCTGCTTTGATCAGTAGTTTTCCGTGGGCTTGCCATTCGTTACCAGGCGAATTTCGGAGCAGTACCCTAACAAAAGGATCAAGAACCGCGAGCTATCTTTTCTTCCATTTCCTTGTCCTCTCCTCACCCCATACTTACACATACTTACTCTTACACCCACTACACTGCACGGGAGACTGATCGGGAGCTTAGAACTTGTCCCGGCTGTGGCGGTGCCCTGCTGGTGCGAGATACCTGGCTGAAGGTTAACCCCGTAAGCCGACGGTAGGTCGGCGCCGGATTTCGCCATCCAGTGGGGGTAGACCACCTCCCCCGCTATCACCAACCACCACCTCTCGCGTTAAAATACGCTACACTTACGAGGTTAACGAGTTTAGCAGATGACGCATCCGGAATCAGTAAACAATGAAATCAATTAAAGCACTCTAGTGTGCGGTAAGCGATGTTTTCCTCTCTCGATTGTTTCACCGAAAACGAAGAGACTCGTTGTATCGCCCAGCCCCTTGGCGCATCCCCTGCCAGCGTCAGCTGAGACGTGGCAGCCTGTTTGGGCTTCGCGCCCGGAAATAATATTTAAAATCAATTTTCTCGAAGACAATTATTGTTTTTGAAAAATGGGATCTGCCATTCTTTTTTAAATTTAACACAGAATCTGGGGTAGGTTTGGTAACGGGAGCTTCCGGAGATCTGTATATTACTAATTTCCAATGCGCGGAGACGTTAAAAGACCTTTGCAGTCTCTGGCCATGTGTTAGTTCATGGATTCATTAGCTTCACAAGCATTCGGAAAAATTACAAAAACCTACATATTACTATGTACACTTACTATCCAATGTGTGCAGAAATTGTAAGAAAACTATGCAACATCCGACCTTTTGAGAGATATTTATGGTTTCATTAACTACCCAGGAATCTGAAAAAAAAAAAAAAAAAAAAACATATACTATATTACTAATGCGGCCAGAAAGAAAACTATAGTCACCTCCCTTGTGAGATGTGAGCATGTTTTTTTGAGATACCTAGGAACTCGAGAAATATTCCAAAACAATGAAATAGTTCAGATTTGGGCGAAAAAATTCAAATATTTATTTGTGTTATTCTGCTCCTACCAAATGTATTACCATGTTCATGCAAATTTGTCATATTATTCTGACGCCATGCGACTGCAAATCCCCAAAGACGAGGCCACCCTGAACAAATAGTTGCTATTCTCGTGATGCTTTATGGAACAGCACCTTATACTACACTATTTTATTATAGTGTTTATGACTGTTTACCTTAAAATATTTACAGCAGTGTTATACCAGACTATTTTGTTTGTTATTGTTTCAGACCAGTAAGTGGGTTTATTATTATTTATCATTTATCATTGTATTTAAGATACTAGTATGTCTTTTCGTTTGGAAAGAAATTTGAACTTTTCACTGAAACAAATTTCGTGATTTTTGCTTTAAATGAAAGCAATTGATGTTTTAGAGCGTACTAATATTAACTAGCTTTATAGCATAACCACTAAATTTTACGACTATTATCCTAAAATTAATAGAATGAACGGTTATACATCGCCATTTTGTCCTTTAATTGTGAGAATTGCAATTAATGTATGTCGTTCGCAGTTGGCCCGCGCGCGCGCGCGCGCGTGTGTGTGTGTGTGTGTGTGTGTGTGTGTGTGTGTGTGTGTGTGTGTGTGAGATTATAGTTAACGAAGCGAAGATGGCGAGTTTTTTAAGTTCAAGATTGAGAGTTTTTAAAAGCAACCATTACTGAATGTAAATGAATGTTATATTCTGAAATCATGAATATGTGATCCTTTAGAAAGTAATGTTTGAGATTAAACTGGATGCATTACTTTTTTAAATTAAGGTGGATAGCAGGACTTCCTGAAATCGACCTAATTGCAGGATTATTCCTAATTGTGGAATTATTATTGAAAATTGCATTACCTTATCCAAAATTGCAGCATTTCCGGCAATGAATAGTGAATGTATTGCTTCAGAATTTGAAAACCCCCTTCATTTAATTAGTCTGAGACAATTAGTAAAGAACGACAAAAAACACTATTATGGGAGCGGGTCAATGTTTCTGATAGTGAGTATATTGTATTCCTCCGTTGTATTGTAACTATTCCATTGCTCTTCCTGTTGTAGAATATAATCGTTCGATTATTTTTTCAATACAGTGTTAAACTAGTTACTGTCATTATTATTATTATTATTATTATTATTATTATTATTACTATTAATTCTTATTCTTCCAGTTAGTTGCATTCCATATTAATTTCATTACAGATGAATGTCGAGAAGAATTATGGCGTCAGTGCAGTTTCCGTACACATCATTTGAGAAAGTTGGACAAAGGACGTTGTGGCGATGTGTTGGAGGAGGTCGTGTTCTCTGGGATAACACTGCTCTCGTTATTTGGTTGCCGCGAGCTTGCACGGATGTTGAGAAGAACAAAAAAGGAGAAACAAAGCAAGACAGATAACAGAAAATATTGGTAAATGAAAGAGAAACGGAAAAGAAAAGAATTGTGACATACCGTGTTGAGGAAGTGAGAAATCTACACAAAGAGTTGCGTCAAAGAAATCATGGGTTTTATGACGTATTAGAATATTTCTTAGAATGTTAACTATGTTTATTTTCAACCAACAATCAAATTTCAAAAGAATTGAAATTAGTTATTAGAACAATGAAGAGTAGAAATATTATTAGACTAGGTAGCAAAAAGCACTGTGTAAAAAAAACAAGAAAAACCGCAAAAAACACACACGAATTATTAACTAATTGTAAATTTTTTTGATTTTGTATTTTCTGTGAAATTACGTAATGTTTTAATTTCATGAATAAAAATATTTAGTTATAAAGGCGCATCATAGATTTCGGTAGAATTTGAAGAGACCCATACCTCCCGTGAGCTCCCCCCTCTTGTATCTTCAATCGAATTCTTCTGAGACAAACTTGGCGTTTTACAGTGTTGTGAAATCCACAAGTAGTTTAATTTTTAATTGACACGAACTCGTAGAGTCACGCGGGAAATACTTTGCATTTTTAACCAAGCAGTTCAGTCGCGCATAGAGGAAGCATTATAAACATAAGTACCTAATGCAGGGTCACGCAACGAATGTGTCGTACTTTTGTTAAAGGGCGTAACGCTCTAGGATCTAGGACCTGGGACTTCATCGTAGTCTCCTTTTTACAAAGCTAAAGGTCACGGAAGAGCCAAAGCCGACGCAGCGATGGTTGGGGGACGCCTGAAGCTTACAAGCGCCCCACGACGGTTTCAAGACAGCAAACGACTGCAGAGCTGTCTCCTATTTATGCGGCAAAAAAGACGTAGGTACATGGACATTTTCTGAGAAATCTTTTTAATGTTGGTGCTGAATTATTATTATTATTATTTGTATAATCTTTTCAATGGACCAAATTCCTGTTTTTCGGGTACTAATCGTTACTCTCTTAATCTTCCCGTAAAGAAAGTAACTCCCATCCTGAAAAATGATCATTGAATTATGTTTTGTCTCAATTTAAAATATTATTCCAAATCTCATTATTTTATTAACTTATTAAAGTTTATTCTTAAAAGGATAAACTTTTATGCTGTTTCTCACCTACAGGAATGTCCGAGGAGAAAAAGTACGAAAACAAATGATTTTTAGTTTCTTTGAAACGAAAATGAAGGTTTATTTAATTCTACAAATGTCTTATTCACATTCAAAGGTGTTTTCAATAATAATAATTTCCCGTAAAAATGTCGGGTCACTTTTTGCGAAAATATTCTGCCATGCAGACTGACATCAACAGTACCAGAGCAGAAAGTAGTGACTTGGTTTTCATGTATGTGGTGAAATCAGTTGACTAATAAAAGATTATTGTGATACATTTCGGTTTATTGAAGTTTAAAGAAAAGTCTCTAAGATTTTGCTGCAACATTTTGTTCATTCCTTAAGATAATCAAGTTTAGTTTTAAAGGAATTGACATACTTGTTTACCATTAAAATATCGAGATTGAAACTGTTTCTTTTAAAAAGATTTGACCCTAATTGCATTCCAACTCTATGATTAAACACTTAATATACAATTTGGAAAGAGGTTGTCACTTCCATCAAAACGTTTCAACCAGAGCCTTATTCGAAATTTCGTCCGTGTGGCCAACTCAGCGTAAGACAGAGTACCTTCTACGATATTATTCTAAGCCTTCTTTACTTGTAGTCTCTTCCTTCAAAAGGAACACTCTCAATATTCAATTCCAATGGGTTCTACTGAGTTTCACGGTCAACGGAGCAAGAAATTCGAGAGGAATGAACCGATTAGCCTATGGCGCCTCAGGCGCTACCAGCGGGAGGTTGGACAATTACAAAGGGAAAGGCCGTCCGCCGCTCAGAGCAGCGTGGCGGGTCCGGCCTGAACTAACACGAGCATATCCTGCCTCTGCTGTAGCGCGGGAATTTTCGATCTCGTGGGTGTACTTCACTTTCGATTGAATTATATTTCAAGGCTTTCAACAGAATACAGATACAGATACAGATGATTCCAAATAGCTACATTTTTTATTTTTCATTCATTTGTCTCTCGAAAACAAAATAATACTTGAAAGTTTTAACATACAATATTCATTCTTAAAATATGTTTAACTAAATATTTCATAATTTTGTTACATCACTAAAAAAAAACAAGTGCAAATTTCTTAATAAATCTGAATTTTTCTTTAAACTACTTAACACTACTATTTGTGTGGAATTATTGAACTCTTCATTAGTACCTTCAATGCATTCACTTGTAATAGATTCGTTTTGGAGAAAACCTCCGGCTTTAGAAATTGAACATAAAACATTATTTAAATCAATATCTGCAATTTTGTCTTCTGAGGTGGCAGGGTAAAAGAGCCACGCCCACTCTGCCACTGCGCCAGGACCTCGGAGCGTGGAATTAGGAAGCAACGAGTGACCCAAAATAAAAAAAAATAAAAACAAAATAAACTGGCTTGGTATGAGGTAAGAATAGGCATTGTGGATGAGATTTTTTTAGTTGGAAATTCTGTCATGAAAAACTGAGAGTTTTAAATTAAAAATCTATTGGATTTTTGTACTTCTTTGTTTATTTTATTATTTAATGCGTATTGTAGCCCTAGTTGAAATTCGTATTGAGATATACAAAATGTCCTCTCTCTACATTAATATCTGCTAAAGATCTTAGCGTCCGGCTTGCTGGGTCAATGGGTCACGATATATTATAATCCTTATTACCTCTATAATGGATTATAGGATCCGCCGACTATACAGCGCAGCTGGGAATCTGAAATAGAATGATTCTATTCCTAGTTCATTTCTGTTTGGATTGACTAAATGAAAGATCACTTTCTTTTCTAAAGAACAAAATTCAACAAAGTTTATTTTTACCTTTCTAGCAAACAATTTAGAGAATTTAAGTTAGGCCTTTGATCAAGATATCTTTCAATTTACAATTTTATATCGCGGTTAACTTATCTATTCTTCGTTGATGTCCCTCGTAGACTTCTCAGTCGAAATATCTTGCGAGCTTGCCGTAGTCCAAAGTTCCAAGAAATCCTCTTCTGCCCCTATCCAAGCTGGTCTCAAACTATCAAAATTATCAGACCCGATTACGTCCTATGACATAGTCCCGAACTCGATTACCACTCCCGACAAAGTTCCAATTTATCCATCAATATTGCTTCCACATGAAAATATCTGCAATATCATTCACTGTCCTTAAAATTTCACTGATAACCCAATTCTATCTAGATTGTACTCGTTCCCTCCCACGAACCTACGATCAGTTCAGAAGCGCGATGCCGAGCAGAATGAAATCTTCCTGCATGATTCATCCCTCGAAGACTTCGTATTAAACTATCTTCATTTTTTTTCATAACATTTGACCGTCCTTCTCTCACCCAGCCAATCCATACGTTCGTTATATTTTGGTGTAGCTGACCTTTTGATCGTCTAAACTTCTTCGCCCAATCCTAAATTTTCTACTTTCGGCATCCAGAACTCTTAATGCATTTAGAAAAAAACAAAAACTACATTGTTTATTCACGGTCGTTGCTAAGCTCTAGCTCTCGTGATATTTCGTAATGCATGTTCCACCATATTGTCTACAAATAAATGTTAGTTTATTTTAATGTGACATATGGGTATGTCACAGTATGTAGATTTCAATAAAATTACTTTTTTAAAATTATTAACCAGCTTTTCTACCCTTTTGTTTTACAAGCTACACTCACAAAATATACTAGAATTTTATTTAGCAGAAAAATAATATATGACCTTTAGGAAAGTATGCTTATTTTTCGGTGTATAGGTTTATTTTATTAGACTTGTTTCCTCTTCAAATTGACTTTCGATTACACACTGCTATTATTTTCTCTTTCTTTGCTCTATACCGAAAAAGAGTTAATCCTCTGAGTCTATAAATGGGGCAAAGAGCTTTATTTATAAATGGTTAGATAGAAAGTAATGATTTCTATTAAATAAAAATGTTGTTACCAGAATTGGGAAAGTAGCTGCAGAGCTTCCTTGTTTAGTCACTTCCACTATCTGACGTTCTCCTGGTTTACAGAGAGTAAAAATTAAATAGCACTAGATATAGTAGCCTAGTGTGACGTCGTGGGAATACACAATAATCACAGACACGAGCTTCAATGATAAATATGTACAGGTTTATTCACAATATGTACAGTAAATATTTAAGTTACTCTTAGCTCTGGTAGACGTTTACTCCCCCTGATCGCAGGAGCGATCCTTAAAAATGTAATGTCTGACTCGTGGCCCGCGCCACTCCTCAGCGAACCTTATGCACACAGCACGCGGCTCCGACGACTTAAGTCACCCGTGGAACTAGTGTCCAGACCGGCGTCCCAACACATGGGTTGCCGTACGAGCCTCGCTCGGCTCCGCACCGCCCTGGGCGCAAGTTTTGTGCGTTCGCACGAGGGTTCCACTCAGCTCGACAAACCCCACCCCCGCGCTCTGCGTTCGCTCTTATATAGCTCCCACCCACGTGACCTGAAACGTCACTGGGTTTTTCACACGGCCCGCGCTAGTCGCGTTGCCAGGCATTTTGGGCATCCATTGGCCTGGATTCTAAGAATTTTGCACGCGGCACGCGGCAATGCGCTGTCCCGCATTTTGGGCATCCCTTTCCCTAGCTCTCGGAATTCTCCCAATACCGGATTGTTCTCACATCCTGCCTGGCCCCTGACGTCTAATCCCTTGGCGCCGCGCCATTGTGAGTGGAGCGTACAATACGTTACACTAGTCATTTCAGAGTGCAGAGATTTGCACCAATGAAGCATCCGAGACATTCTTGGAAATTTAATCGCATTTTAATTTTCTTCGGGAAGCAGTTCTTTATCAAGGCTAACTAAAAATAGTTTGACTTTTACTAAAAAGTAAAAAATGTGTGGGTCATAGCTCGAAACATTGTTTGATGAGCTTCGGTGTACTTGGGAAGGACGGTCTATTAAGAATTGTAATGAAAAACATGAAAAGTAATCTAGTAATTGAAATGAAAATCAACAATTTCAATCTTATTTCAAGATAATCTTCATAACTAATAATCATCTGAATATATTATGTTTCATGCGTTTTCAGAAATTTGTTCTGATTGAGAGACGTTTGGAATTTTAGAATATTTTGTATTAAAAATTCTTCCGTTTGTAAATAATACATTTTCCCACTTGTTTTAGATATTAAGGCAATTAATAAAACAATTTTACTAAAGCAATCTTCATACATGCGTCGAAAAACAAATCTGATGAATCTACACTAAGAAAAAGTTCGTTGTTTTTTTACATTTGTAAGATGAGTAGTGACAATAAATAAAATGTTCTGTCAAATACGGTTTTAGTCGGCCTCAAAGGGATCAAATGTTATTTAGGTTCACTATATTCGATAATGAAAAAATAAACTAGTTTCTCCTGTATGTGTTAAGTTTTCATTTAGAGACCAATCAAAATATTCAAACACAATAAATTAAAAAATTCAATATGTTTATTTAGCCTTTTTACAGTTTTCTGAGTACAGTTTTTCGGTAATAACTTTTTAAATCTTCCAGAATCCAGGCTTTCTCTACATTTCTTTGTACTGTGTTCACTGTAATATTTTCTTACAATCTGGATCCCCTTGAATGACTCTAGCATTGTTGAAACATTTTTTTGCACTTGTATTATTTTTGCTATCCCCTCTGTTCTGTAAGACCCTTTCCTGCATTTACAATGCTTAATCAAACGGGAAAACACCAGTTTTTATCTGGCAGTCCGTCGATTAAGTTTTCCGACTCGAGAAATTTCCCACAGATGAAATGAAATTACCCTTCAGTTGTGCGCTTACTCAGTTCCTTTCATTCGCCGTAGAGGCTACAAAAATAGCAAATGAGATCCTCTGCCTGTAAACCCTTAGTGTTATTAGAAATTGACGTTCTGAGATTTCGTATTTCCCTCTGAAAGTCCTATTTCCCATGGTCACTGTATGACCCAATATGGATTTCACAATTACAGAAATTATTTGTGTAATGTTTGCAGACAGGGACCAGTATCTTCGACTCACAAAGACCTACTTTTTCGTACTCGTATAACCGAAAGTTCACTTGCCGAGTTCACTGCATGCAGAGTCAACTGTATAATTGAATTACATGAGAGGAACAATCATATAGCTTAATTTAGTTTTATTTCACTTTCGATATTATAAACATGTTTTTTTGCACTGAAAACGTGCTCTGGTGTCTAATTCAAAAAAAACTTTGTCAGGTGTGGGGTTCGAACCCACGCTCCCTCTCGGGAACCAGAGCTTAAATCTGGCGCCTTAGACCGCTCGGCCAACCTGACACACTGTCCCTCTCTCGAGGAGACTATAGGAATCCTTGGGGACAAAACTGGGCCATTTTCAATTACAACTGCGGTTTGTTGTAACAGGTTTTGAATAAACAAATTTGCAAGATAAATAGCTTTATATACTTATTAGAGAAAAATAGATTTTAATTCAGGAGAAAAGTAAAATATGATAAAGAAAAATCAGTCTGTGCAAATGAACACTAGTAAAATTCCAAAAAAATATTAAGAACACTAAATCATTGTAATGTGATAATCTTAGACACACTATAAAGATTAATCAACCAATAATCCTATGTTAATGATATTTTTGTACTGATATTCTTAATACTGAATTGTTCACCATTATACTTTAATCTCGAAATCAGATGAGAAAGTATTTCCCTCAATTTAAGTACAATCCGTAAGGCAACTAGGTATTGCTGCGCAGCGGTGCAGGGCGGTCCAGCGAACTTATTACATAGCAATCTTATTACATAACGACGTGGAAAATTTCCAACGAGGCTGTGAGACCGTGTTTGCTAGCCAACTGAGTATTGTCATGTTACATTTTTTTATAAATCATTTTTGTTATATCTGCATTGTACTTCTTATAACATTCGTTTAAAATCGACCATCTTCGTAACTGCGACATACTGATGTTTTTAGTGTGATGGCTTATTCTGGGCAATGTTGGAACCACCACAAAAGGTCAATAGAATTACGTTGGGAATGAGACTTTTGGAAACATCACTGCGTGAAAAAGTACAATCGATGTTTGATACGGACGCGAGCACAAGATTTAAATAAAAGGGGCCAAAATAGGATGTGACCGGCATTATTATATGATGACAAAAGTATATAAAGGGAGACCAAAGAGTATAAAGGGGCGACCAAAGTGTATAATGGGACATGTGAGTAATTTCTGTGCTTAGGAATAAACAATAATAAATAGAAAAGGCAGATTATTAAATAACAAAAAAGAAAATAAGTATACTCAGTGCCAACCAATGGAAATAAGCGGTGTGCACGACAAATATTCATAGAGCGCAGTCACCAGCAAGAAGAAACGAAATTGACGAACGATCTGTAGGAAGAGACAGTAGAGGGTCGGATAATGTGTAGAGAATGAAAATAACTATAATATTGTATTGTTATACTTATTATTTGTGTTTATTCGTAGCGTCAACATGGGAGCGGCGATATTGGGTATAATTATAAACTATAATTATAAAAGAAAATTTTAACATTTTGGAATGATTAATGTGTTTTTTGTTCAAGTAGTCCAAAAGTGTTAAGAAAATCCAACATAAATTTTCACAACTTGAAATCCCGTATGGGCAAGTTTGCCGATCTAGGTATTATAAACTTTTCTTAGACCAATGGGCGATTTCTACTCTGAAACTTAAAGGTAGGAATGATAAATTGTGAAATAGTAAAAAAACTACTGAGTTAAACTGGAGACGGTAACAAAATAGCTTGATTGTTAATATGTTAGTAAAATTATGAGTAAGAAAGGAATCGCCGGTCTCAATAGAGGTTAATAGAGCAAATACTGTTAGAACTTTTGTGCGAACAATTTTCATTTCGAAACTGATTACTATTGTAAATAGTGGCCACGAAGTTACATACATCCTAATACAAATACTGTTATCTTAATAGTCGCAGCTTCATAAACTGTGCAAATAAAATTTCCAATAGCGTTGCTTCCTGACTCTGAAGTGTTCACGCAAATGTAACCATATGAGGCCTATCAACTATTGTAAATATCTCGATGTCACATTTCACAGGATGAATAGTCAAATATAAACGGATATTATGAAAAGCACATTTGAATTATAACAAAAATTATACACAGAATTCAAATTTGAAACATCGCAACACTATTAAAGAAGCGCGAAATGAACGAATTTCATCCTGGAAGAAGAATCGTATTTCTTTTGCCTCTTCCTCACCAGAACGACAGCAGCGACATGGAGTCCACATGGGTGACGTCACGGATGTCACCAAGATAACCCGCACCTCGGAGGTTGAAACGCTGAAAAAATGCGACTTCCACTTCAACGGCCGGCATGGTCGGTGGAGCACTCATCTAGGGCGTTTATTCGTTTTAACTGTCCGGCAGAGCCCTGCGCGCGAAATTCGCCATTCGAAAACACATTTACATTAAAACCAGCATACTTTTAGAAAGTGATAAGGGAAATTCAATTTAAAATATACATCACTACTGATAAAATATACGTCACTATTAAATTTTAATATACGTCACTATTGAAGAGTCACAAAACCTATTTCCCCTGAATACCCACCCCTGTATTCATGATTATCACATTATAATGAATTACCGCACATTATATTTTAAATATTCCCATTTCTTGAGTATTTTACTACTGTTCATTAGTACAGACTGATTGTGTTTTGCTTTACCATTAAGATTTTCATTTTCTCATGAATAAAAATACATTTTTTTCCTAACAGGTGAATGAAGTTTTTTATCTTGCAAATGTTTCATGTTTACTCAAAACCTGATACACAAAACGACAGATGTAATCGAAAATGTTCGGTTTTGTCCGCTAGGATTCATACAGTCTCCTCAAAGATTGAACAGTGTGTCAGGTTGGCCGAGCGGTCTAAGGCGCCAGATTTAAGCTCTGGTTCCCGAGAGGGAGCGTGGGTTCGAACCCCACACCAAGTTTTTTTTATTAGACACCTTAGCACGTTTTCAGAGCACAAAGAACATGTTAGTAATACTAAATGTAAAATAAAATTAAATTAATGCAGATGATTGTTCCGCTTGTGATATAAATTATATAGTTGACTCTGGATGCAGTGAACTCGACTATAGTAAACTCTCAGTTATAGTGAGACAAAGATACTGGTCCCTTCGGGAAACATAACACCAATACTTTCAGTATTGGGAATTCCATTTGATGGTGATCAATTCAACATTAAGATTATTAGTACAAAAATATCAGTAACATCAGATTATTGGTTGATTAATCTGCGTATGTGTGTGTTTCGTCGTGCTGCCTGTACAGAGATTGTACTCCTCAGCATGTGTGTGAATTCTACATGGGGTTGATTAATCTTTATAATGTATAAGATAATCACATTACAATGATTAAGCGTTTTTAATATTTTGAATGTCCTCATTCCTACAATTTTACTCGTGTTAATTCGTAGTCAGATTGTATTTTGCTTTATCATCAAGATTTTTCTTCTCTCCTGAATGAAAGTGATATTTTTTCTTAATAAGTAGATGAAGTTATTTACTCTCGCACATTGTTAATGTTTACTCAAAAACTTACAACAAACCACAATTGTAATTAAAAGTGTCTCGGTTTTGTCCGCAGGGATTCTACAGTCTCCTCGAGAAGTGGGCAGTGTGTCAGGTTGGCCGAGCGGTCTAAGGCGCCAGATTTAAGCTCTGGTTCCCGAGAGGGAGCGTGGGTTCGAACCCCACACCTGGCAAAGGCTTTTTTTGTTAGACGTCCCCGGTCCCATTTTTCAGTGCAAAAAATCGTGTTTATAATATAAAAAAATAATAGTAAATTTAGCTAGATGAATGTTCTTCTTGTAAAATGCAATTATAAAGTGGACCCTGGAGGTCGTGAATTCGGATTTAGTGAAGTTTCGTTTATACTGGTCCCCATTTACACACATTACACAAATAATTCCGATAATTGTGAACTCCAAATGGACTACAGTGAACCGGACAAATGGAACTTTCTGGGAGGAAATACGTAATCTCAGAACTGCAATTTTCAATATCATGATGGGTTTACAGGCAGAGGATCCCATTTGCTATTTTTGAAGCCTTTACTGTGAAAGAAAGAAACTGAGTGAGCTCACCACTGAGGATTAATTTTCAGTTCATATGTGGGAATTCTCTCGAGCCTGAAAAATTAATTGGAAGAAATTACAGTGTATCTTTTTGATTAGAGCATCATTCGACCCAAAACATGTTAAGGTTTTATTAAAAATAAAACCTTCTAGTGAGCCTTGATGGAGACAATTGCTTCTCGGAGAAAAGTGCGTTGCGATTTAAAATTACAACTCATGGAAAACGTCTCGGATTCTTCCTTGGTGCAAATCTCTGCACCCTGAAACGGCTAGACTATTATTTCTAGTATGAATAGATTACCTTTCCACAAACGAGAAAAAGGTCAAGTAATGGAAGTGTCTAAATGTAGAACGGGAAGCTCTGCATTTACTTTTCCAATTCTGGCAATATTTTTATTTAGTAGAAATAATAACTTTCAATCTAACAAATTAAGGTAATGCCCTTTGTCCTATTTACAGACTCAGTGGATCATGCTTTTTTTGGTATAATGTAAAGAAAAAGAAAAGAGTAGTTATGGGTTCTTAAAAGTCATATTGTAGAGAAAACAAGTCTAATTGAATAAACCTCTGCTCTCTACACCGAAAAGATAAGCGTTTTTTATTATAGATTACATATTATTTTTCTGCTAAATTAATATCAAGTATATTTTGCAACCATTGCAAGCAAACCAAAAAGGGTGAAAGCGATTTCATAAAATGTTATTATATTTATATATACTTACAAATAACAAATAGGTTATATACACGTGTTAAATAATTTGAACACAGGAGTGTAAATATCCAATATATTTTAAATTAAGAAATCTCAATTTTACAAGTAAAGAATTGCAAATCCATTCGCAATGCTTATTCTTTATCTTTTTTGATTCCAAGTCTGACCTACCTTCCTGAACTTTACTTGTCTTCGCGCACTTTTCGTCCCGGAAAAATGTTCAGGTCCCACCGAGATTTGAACTCGGATCGCTGGATTCAAAGTCCAGAGTGCTAACCATTACACCATGGGACCGCAGGGTAACAGAATTGCGGACTACTGTTGTCCAGTCGTTATGAGAGTATCTTTATTCTTTACCCATCGGAAAGCTTTCTCGGGTAGTCCGAGAAGGGTAGAAAAAGTATTGTCGCACATTACCATTTTGTTGAAAGTTACAGCAATCAACTATAAATAACATTAGCACGTAAGTTTCTTTCTCAACTAAAACAAAAACTGCCCCGGGTGAGGATCGAACTCACGACCTTAAGATTATGAGACTTACGCGCTGCCTACTGCGCTACCGAGGCAGACAACACGTATTACCTATTCTTTTTTTCTAGTCAGCAAGTATTTGGACCTTGCTTGACAAAATCGAATCCAAAACTTTTCAAAGGATAGATTTTTTAATTTAAGCCAGAAAAAATTTCAACAATGCACTACAATATTGGATCATTTTCACCGCAACATAAACTCAGTGAACAGAGCCCAAACGTTGGTAGCAAGAATGTTACCTTTTTCACCCGACCCCAAGAATCACTCCTTCATTTATAGCGTTTTCCATTCGTCGCACTAGTGCGCACTCAGGGCAGCTTTCGTGTTCCATTCGACCGCTAGGGCGCACCAGTGCAAAGAACCGCGTGTTCCACTCGCACATCGGCACGGACCCAGGGCGCACTCGGGGCGCCCTAAACTGCACTGACGTTCGCGGCAGTGCAGTCCAGTGCACCGGGCCATTTTAAGGTTACGTGTGGAATTTCTCCAGGCTGATTTAGATTCGTGATGAAATTATGAAGGCAATTGAGGATCTTCTGTCACACAGGGATACATTGAATGATGGAGTATATTATGTTTTGCAAGAAATGTTTTAAAATAATGTTTGTGATTTACACGAAGTTCGGAAAATCAGATTGTGTTCTCCGAAAATATAACCTTGAATAACTTCATATTAACAAATCCAGTGCTATTTAGAAACTAAAGGGTTTTAGGTACGACTCAATTTCGAAACGCTAATAAAGTGAAAATAAAAATAGTGACCCTTACAAAATCATTCAAATATATATGCCAAGAAATGTTTCTCGCACGCCCATGCATATACCAGCGGAAATGATCATGTGAATATTTTTATTGTTTTCGGTAATCAAACAATTCTACAGAAGCTTTTCGGTTCAACATCTTGTGTACTATATCGATCACTGTCAAATCTCGAAAAATGAAATTATGACTCATACGCATTTGAAGTTTTCGTAGTTTTTAAATAAAGAAATCACACGCTAATAATTTATGAATTAAGAAGTAAGAATTACCAAAAGACTGCATAAAAATTATAACGACGATCATAATTCAAAATTATTATTTTTCGAGTTCATCAGTGTGACTGACCAAGAACAGCTGTGTATAATTTCACTGCGTAGCGCACAAGTACTGACTCAATTCAGGAATCCGTTTCATTCGTAGCTACCCTTTACGCGTGTAGGGCAGCACTGTTGCGGAGCGATGACGTTCCTGCCCTGCACTAGGGTGGGTTTCAGTGCAACGAATGGAAAACGCTATTAGTCATGAGTCAGGAACGACTAATAACATTTTGATTCAACCTTAAATATTAGCTTTAAGCTTTTTGGCGATTAATTATGAGACGCAAACCTTCCAATATTGATTTTTTGCCGAAACTGGCATGGCGTTCTTATTGTTATACAGACATTACTGCACTTTAAATCTTACAATTGTTGTCCACAAAGCACCATTTACGAAAATGAATATCATACGACTGTGTTTAACTTTTGATAAGCAAGACTTCAGGGGCCACTTCAACTTGGTTCTGCTCGCCACCTCCCCTAGCAGCTAAGACGATCCCTTGGTCGGTTTCCCCACTGCTAACGCCTTTTCATCTCTTGTTTGCTCAGGTCTTCTCTCCCTTCGTCGGCCCCGCTCTTCCCCCGCCCCCTCCCTTTGAAACTACACCCTGCCCTCCGAGACCTCCTGCGGCGCAGTGAATTCATCGACAGACCCTGCTCCCCCACCCCCACCCCCTGCCAGTGACCAAGAATCGTCTTCGGCTCGGCCTCCTTAAATAAATACCCGTTGCTGTTAAGGTTCTACACTTCGTACCAGTTTAATATTGGCTTTCAAGGCGGATGCACTACTGACAAAAATTCGACATTCATAAGCCAAACACTTTGAATCGTTCCAAACCCATAGCTTCATTATTTTAACTGTATTAACACAACTATTACCAGTATTACATCACTTGTGCCCTGCAAAAATGCTGCTGTACAAAACCACCCAAAATTGTTTTCCAAAAAGCAGCACGCACGCTGCTCAAAACAAAAAATAAATACTGTCGTTTAACATCATGAATTAAATATTTTAACAAAAACTGTATTCACAAATACTGCAATAACGTAGAATAGTTTATACGGATACACAGCAACATCAAGAATATAAAAATTATCAAGCATATAAAAAATATTGCTGTTTAATAATGCAACATGTAAGTTGTAAATAGTGAATGATACGCGATTATAAAAATATTAAACTACGTAGTTTCATTCGAAATACCGGGTGATCAGTTTAATATGCAACCAAGAGCAGACAGGCGAATTGCACTGGCAACCATGTTAGTGTCTCTCATCCTTTTGAAGATGGAATACACAATTTCTGACAAGTATCCGCCGTTAGTCCTTTGATTCACAAGTCCACTGTTTTGCTGGTTAACATAACCAGTCATACGAAACCGAGCCTCATCACTAAAAACACATTATCAAATGCCACAAGATCTTCGCTAACAAATCACAGCAATTTTAACTGTAACATAAAATATTTATGCACATTAAATGAATTAAATTAAAATTAAAGAGAAATTAATATAATTCGTCGTTAAATTTAATGTTTAAATTAAAATTCACCCAGTTTGATTCTATTTAAAACTTTAATTTCAATTAATAATTTTTCTTTAAGCTTTATATTTTATTATGTACAATAATTTATAATTTTTTCTACAAAACCAATTAGTTTAATATTGTATTTGAAAATATAATATTCGCAGTTGTGCTGCATTTTTGCAACGTTTGCAAGCTATCGGGTCTCGTCTGGGTTTATTTTGGGTGCGGCTTAGGAAATTTCGAACCCTTCCTGCCCTTTGCAGGCAAGATTAATTTATTTTTTCGTGTTTCCGGGTGCGTCAACTGCTTTGGTCATTACTCCCGTTAGTGTATTGCATGTTTATTCTCGGGAGATGGCGGTGATCTTCCCCCGCTGGATGGCGAGATCCGGCGCCGACCTACCGTCGGCTAGTGGGGTTTCCCCCTAACCAGGACTCTCCCACCAGCGGGGCACCGCCCCAACCGTGACAAGCTCTAAGCTCCCGACCGGTCTCCCGGAATATGTGGTAGTGTAGTGCATGTTAGTGTAAATGTGTGTGTAATGGGAGAGGATAGGACAAGGAAGAGGAAGGACAGATCGCGCGCGGTCCGTGGCCCGTTTGGGAGGGTACTGCTCCGACTTTGGCCTGGTGTTGATCGGAGAAACCACGGAAAACTTCCGATCAGAGCAGCCGTCCGCTAGAATTCTCCTCTAGACAGCGACTGAATTCGACCTCGCTGAAAAGCTAGGGTCGAAAATCCTGCCGTCATCAGGACGCGAACCTAGGACTTCCCGGTCAGAGGCGCTGCAGTGACATCAGTTGATGCACTGAGCTACCGCTCCCGGTCTGCAGGCAAGACAAAGGATTTCGCGGCCTGCCGGTACTCAATGTGTTTCGCATTCATTCATACTCTGAAGCAATACAGTCGTGTTGTTACTTGGTAGATCAATAGTAGTCTTTTCTAAAACGTGTGCACACACACAAAAAAGAAGTCATAACTTTCTGATATGAAAACGTGTGAAACGTATAAATGTTATTCTTCACTTCCTGCGCTCTTCACAGCAGTTTCCTAGAGCGGTAGGCGGTTAGCATCAAGAGAAGCTGAAGCAATTCAGGCATTCGATTTGTGAAGGTAAATTCTGATTATTAATTAGTATTTTTCATTTAATATTATTTTCATTATTAATATTGTATAATCTAATTTTCATGGTAAGTGAAATTGGTTAATCTCTACTTATTGGTTTATATGTGCTACAGATAGCAAGTGACTGTTTAAATATAACAATGGACCAAACAAATTAAGACAAAAAACTGAAATTCATGAAATGAGTGTTACATAGTAAGTTCAAAGTAAATATCTGTGATCCTGGAACAAGAAGTTCCAGTATTTCGTAAAGACGTTATTGAAGGTGTGATAGTATTATTGGCCAGGTATTACATTTTTGGATATATCTATTCTGCAAAATTGCAAACAACCATCAAATTCATACTAAGGTAAGTTGGAGTTGTATTACTATTACGCACTAAACAGGAAGAAAACGGGTGAAAGGAAGAAAGTGAGTGAAGGATTTGTTCGAGAAATGCAGTCAAAAAAACTGTCCCAGATGTAGGGCTACGATTCTTTCACTTTTCATTCTGGGTCTAGAACAACCGAGTTGCGTTATAAATTGATAACCTGGTATAATACGTTCGCAGTAGACACTAGGCTGTTTTCGAGGAGCCGGCGCTCAAGTGAATAGCACCGAGTGGCAAGTAATGTAGGTAAAGGGAAGGAGGTAAAGGAGGGAGGTAAAGGGAATAAACACCCTCCCCCCAACTCCAGTAACGCGATAAGACAAAGCTTTCTAAAAATATTTTATAGTTTTTGTTAAAGTTACGCATGGGGTCTATGAAACATAAGCAAGCTTGTGGTTGAAGTCACTTCTGCTTCATATACATCCGCTCATATACGATACTGAAAGTGTTATTTCCAGGGGTGATAAGTTTCGCAAATCATAGGCATTAATAGAAATGCAATGCATGTCTTTGTAAGAAAGATGTTTCCAGTAACATGAATTGCGAACTCTCGTTTCAAATGTTCGATTTCACAGTATAAATAAATAAAAAATGTAATAAAGTATATAGTAATAGATAAAATATGTAAAATAGGTAATTGTACTAAAACATGTAATATGAAAATGGTTCTGATTAATTCAGAATGTCTTGTAAATTCTAAAACACATTATGGAATGCAGATAACTTGCCCCTGTAAAATTAGGCATTTACAAGAAAGTCAGCTCCCCAGTACTAAACAAGAAACTGTTCTGATCATTCGACAGATTGACGGAAGGATTGCATAGCAGTTAGCATACAAAGTAAAATGGATAGTTGTATACATTTTCAAAATAATCAGACGGTATTTTAAATGTTTTACGTTAACTAAGAAAAGTGGGAATAACTGACTTTATTCATATTTAATTTATCTCTACTTTGCGTTTTATTTAGATTAAATCGTACTCGGATGTTTTCAATAAAGTTTGAAATTAATGTTATTAAATGTAAAATATTACGCAATAATAAGTTACACAAATCAACACTTTAAAACGTGGTAATTGTTAATATAATATTATTATTCAGGATTAAACCATATTTAAAGTTGCAAGAAATTTAATTTCTTATATAAATCCACACCAATTAGTTCAATTAAGGAAGATTTTGAGGCACGCTATGTTCATTCGAGTAACATCTAACGATACTATTGGCATTACAGTATACAGAATTTGCTTGCTTCTTTGAAGTCTAAGAACCCTCATCCCAAGGTCAGGTTGGCCGAGCGGTCTAAGGCGCCAGATTTAAGCTCTGGTTCCCGAGAGGGAGCGTGGGTTCGAACCCCACACCTGACAGGCAATTTTTGAAACGAAATTGCCAGCTTCCACCGAATATGGCACTGTGTTATACTGTGAACTGTTGCTTGAAGATCAATTTGCGGAACGACCACGAGTTTGAATAACTAAACAACTCAATGAATTGAACAGCCTACTCCAGTGAAGTGAGAGTATCCACCATCAGTTTCATCATGATGCTGTCGAAAGGGAGTTTATATTATCAATCTAACACCAATATATTTTCAAATACATTGTAAATTATTAAATGTAAGATACATGTTTCAAAATAACAGTCGAATTTTTTTAAGGTCTTCTGGCATAATGGATGAATTTATAAATGAAGTAGCCTCTTTCTTATGAGATGTAGACTGTGTTCCTCTCCTACAACCTAGTCAAATTCTAGTATTTTGTGGTATATGCAACGTTAACACAAAACAAACCTCACTTTTCACATGAACTACTTATTCACGACTACTCGTTCCGAAAATACAATGACTTTTTAAATACTTCTTTCATTGCACTTTTTGTTCATAAATACATATTTTTCAGAGTCCAGAATTGTCAGTTCTTTAATTTTTAGTTATTAACATATATGCAGGATCCCATCGGGTAACTGAACATCCAATAATAATAATAATAATAATAATAATAATAATAATAATAATAATAATAATAATAATAATACAGATAACAATAAATATTTTTCGGTATCCTCACTTCGAAACTTTCATTTGGCAGAGCATTTATACGCCACAATGGTGAACTTTAGCGCCCTAATTCAAGAATGAATTTTAGAGGACTATTACCATGGCAACGTCAAGTAAACAAGACAAATTATTTCATTCTCCTTTTACATTTTATTTATTTCCTAGTAAAATAAGTCATTTGTATATTAAAAGTTTTAATAGAAAAGGGGGCTCAGAAATGCCTAGAAATGTAGTTGGCTACAGGGGAAGTTGAAGTCCTTCATCTCTGCAATGGTAAACCCTTCCTGCCTTCTTTTAATCTACCTTAAGGTAGCTCAAGGGTAGATTCGTTGTAATGAGAACCATAATGAAGTTAAGGAGTATGGGGACGCACCACTACACAACAACCTCTTTAGATTGAATTCTATTTCTATAAAAAGGGTTCAGAATACACCCCAGTAAGATGCTTGGGAGCGCAGCTTTTAATTATTGCTGATATTGACAAAATATTATAAAAATGATGCTGCTTTAATGCTTTCTTATTCTTGAATAAAATTATAGGGAGAACCTCTTTTCGGAAAAGTAGTAACTACATTTCCATGAGTCGGATAAAGTAATTGATATTCCCTCTTGATTTATACTGTGACATACCAATATGGGGACATTTTTGTATTACAGAATATTTGTCGTAAATGGGCGAAATGGTTAGGGCAAATAATAGGTAATATGGTGCCATAGTAACGACGTCGTGGTTATTGTCAGCATAAACAAACATTCATCTGACCGTGGAGGCGACTGATTATTAAAACGGAAGTTTAAGCATTTTGTCAAATAAAAGAAAGGCGAGGCATTGTGGGGTTTAAAAGGGAGGAAAAAATTAATTCGGTCGCATGTCGTGACGGTGAGCAGTTCGCTCGTGAATAGATTAATTTGTGCATGTTGGGACTTCGAAATATTTTCGTGGGGTAGAGCAAGAATCGGACTTGAGGGACATATTCGGACTCTGAATATTTTCGTAGCAGAACCAGAAGTGAACTTGTGATACTTCTAAAATTTGGGAACGTGTCGAGTTCCGAATATTTTTGCTGTGCATCAAAATAAGACTTGGAGTTTTTCGCGAGTGAACTCTTAATCATTCTTGAACTGATAAATGTATGCGGTTCACAAACGATACGGTACTTTCTTGTTATAAACGGAAGATAGAACTAAAAGATTTGTTTTGCGGTGTAATCATAAAAACACTGGATATTTATACGGTGAGAACGGGCTTCGGACATAATACAGTGGAATTGGAACAAATATTTGAGTGGTGCGAAGCGGTGAATCGGCGTGTTCGTTTTCAAAGAAGAAAAGAAGATTCGTGGTATTTGGATTTCGGGACTTCGGAGATTCAAATAGAAGAATGGAAGCCGTTTCTTCGAGGAACCACCAATCAAGAGCACACGAAGACCAGAATCGCCGTACAAGGTTCGAACCAGGATATGAACAAGAAAGTTCTCCATGTAAATTCTTTACATTTTTATTTGCTATATTGATAGAAATAAACATTAAGTTTCCCTTGAACGAAAGATAAAATGATTTTCATTGGCCAATTCAAGCTAATAAGTAGCTAGATCAAATCTCTGTTTTCAGATTCCTCGCCATTCTGTATAGATGGCAGATCGGGTAATCGGCTATTAATAGATAATAGCGATTATTTCTGACGTGACCCATCGACCCAGCTAGCGGGATAATACTCAGTTTTTTATCAGAGTAATAATAATTAAAATATTATCGTAACCTTTTTCCTGGCGCCCATGATATTAGAAATTTGGAAACGGGTTACGACGTATCGCCCAATAATTGTAGCAGTTAGGGGTATGTTTCAATACACGTGCGTTGAATTGAACTGAGATGAATTTCGATGTTTTTCTGATTATTAGTGACACAACATTTTATTAATTTCTGTAAATTATAACCTAAAGATTTATTTACTACAAGGTAGAGGATGTGTAATAAAATGCCATGGTACTTTGTGTACATTACAGCGTTAAGCTCTCCCCGCACAGCGATGGTGGTGTAATGGTCAGCATAGTTGCCTTCCAAGCAGTTGATCCGGGTTCGATTCCCGGCCATCGCACATTTTGTTTCTCTGGTATTGAATCGTCCTCCGGAACTATTGAGTTCATGCCACATACGAAGAGAGAAGGCGAAATACCAAGAGTGATTTATTAGTAAGCAGTACTTTTAGTCGGATTTCAACGCTGGACGCCTCCGTTTGTAAGTTAGGTAATGAAAATAATAAGTTTTTTTCGTTACATCAAAGAACATTGATGAAATTAACAACTACTTTAAGTTAACAGAATTGACACTTACAAAACGACAGTAAATTTCCGGAAAGGTATGATAAATGAATATTCTGGAGCGTTGAAGGCTTGGGGCCCTGTGCCGCAGTGGATAGTCTATAGGGGTCTTAAGCCGGGGATTGTAGGTCAGAATCCCACCAGGGGTATGTACACTTAGCAAGGAACCGCGTATATTCCATAGATGAAACTCCAAACACTGACAGGAAGTCAAAACTTTCTATAGTGGCTGGTTTGTCTATACCCACAGCGCCCCTGTGGCCTAATGGATAAGGCATCGGTCTCCTAAACCGGGGATTGTGGGTTCGAGTCCCACCAGGGGTAAATGTGCACTTTTTTTTCGCGAATTTTTTTTTAAAATTTGTAGAAAATATAATAATTATTTTCATTGTATTTTATATATTCTGATATTAGCTAAGTGTATACATTACATTATATACAATATCCGTACAATGAGATACTCGTAACACCCATTATTTCATGTGTGACATCAGACCATGTCAGAGATAACACATTCAAAACTGTCACCATGAGTGTCACCATAATTTCGTGGAAACACCGACGTCCTCTTTTTGACAAGGCTATTAATAAACTCGATAAAAACTTATTTGAGTATCTCTCAGACCGAAAAGGAAAGTAATACTTATTTTAACAATGATATTTAAAACATGATTTAACATTTGTACTGTATATTTTAAAAGACAAAATATGTAATTAAGAAATAATGCAGGCTACGTCAGTTTCTGGAACAATGACCTCCATTTCAATCATTTGTTTTCAACCAATTTCTCTACTTCATTGAACAAATGCTGAGATGGCTCGTTGTTTCTGTCAAAGGATGACTGTCAATTACCATGAACCATAATTTCATTATCGCATCGGTGGTTCAGTGGTAGAATGCTCGCCTGCCACGCGGGCGGCCCGGGTTCGATTCCCGGCCGATGCAGAATTTTGTTCTTCAATTGAATGCAATAATGTCAAAACCGCTTTCGTCACATTCAGTGAAATAATTTCTCGACTTCCTAGTTAATGAAATTATGGAGGCCAATCTCATCTTCACTGGGCTCAACGTGAAGCTCTGAGTTCTAACCAGGCGCGGCTTGACATTAAAGGCTGTGAGGTGGAGCCTCTCTTATAGTAATCGCCCCCCTCCCCCGAAAATATATTTATTTATTAATAGTGGATTTGTGTTATTTTATGAAACAATCATATCAACATTTTTCTTTGTTGGTTCCATAACGGTCGTCCGTAACGCTTTTGAAGCTGTTGATAGGAAAGAGAAAGGCGTTAGGATCCCCCTTCATTCCGCCATTAGGCCTGTGTAAAACGAAGGAGCATGACGTCACGCATTCTCTGCAAAGGCTTACGGGCGGACGAAGGCTCCGGTCAGGCAGCCTTCAAGGGTGAGTCTAAAGAAAGGTGTGCTAACCAGATAGCACCACTATGCAGCTCAGCGAGTAGTTACACAGTGACTTACTCCCTGCAAAGCGATAGTGGTGTAATGGTCAGCATAGTTGCCTTCCAAGCAGTTGATCCGGGTTCGATTCCCGGCCATCGCATATTTTGCTTCTCCAATATTAAATTGTTCCCCACTATTATTGAGTTCATTCCACATACAGAAGGAGGAGAAGGCGAAATAACCAACAAGTGATTTGTGTGCAGTATTTTAATCAGACATCAAAGCAGCACACTCTTGTTTGTAAGATAGTTAACGAAAATAAGGAGTTAGTTTCGTTACATTTAACAACATTGGCTGAAATTAACAATTGCTTTATGTTATCAAAATTGACAATTACAAAACGGCCATCCCGCCGGATTTCCGGCAAAATGCACTCCAAGTACGATAAATAATGAATATTCAGTCGGAATGTTGAAGACTTGCAGACATATAAATTAGCCTGTGGATTGTGGGTTTGTGGGCGATTGTGATTGTGGGCAGATTGCGGCAACCAGGGATATGGACATTTCACTAGGAACTGCATCTGCTCCATCGATGGAACTCTAAACATTTTTAGAGTAGGGGAAGTCAACAAGTTCTAACCATTTTTAGAGAAGTGGAAGTCAACAAGTTCTGGATCGGCTGATTTGCTCACCATCCGACTGCCGCTGTGGCTTAATGGATAAAGACATCGATGTCCAAGGTCGAATACCATCGGGAGTATCAAGTCGCTTTTTTAGCGAATTTCTTTTAAAACGTTTAGTAAATATAATAATTACTTTCAATGCATTTTATACATTCTTATTTTAGCTAGGTGTTTACTACATAATAGTATATACAATATTCGTATAGTGAGATAACTCGCATTATTTCAAGTACGACTTCTCGAATTTTTCTTAGTGCTTACATTCATTCGCTGGCTTCTTATAACCTTCATCCTCCGCGGGTATTCATATTTTATGTGATTTTTATTGGAAAAATATTTCTCATCCTCAAATGAATCTATGAACACTTTTTTTAAAAAAATTCTATATATTATTCTCTTTCTCTCATTTGTTAGATACATTCTACTTCCTTTACCCTTGAAAATCATTTTTCCTTTTCTGAAAAGTATGCTAATCTTCAGTTTTTTTCTGATTCCATTCGCTCATTGGAGTCATATGAAAACATACTTCTTCATCTCTATATTATTGTCCTATTAATTATATTTTATAATATTTCATAATACCCATTATTCCATAAAATATTTGAACTACAATAGACATAAGCAAAAAGTGTATACATTTAGAAATCTGCCCTTGCAATAACACACCAATTTATTGTTTGGAATTAGCAGAATCAGATTCGGAGTCTCTTTCCTTGGTTATCCCGAAAATCACTTTCTTTAGTTATCCCGAAATCGGCCGAACCGGAAATGGCGCTGATATATGTCACAAGAATTACATACAACGGCTGTTAAAGCAATGTCTGAGCGAACAAAGCAATAGGCTGCTTAGTCATTCGGTGAAGAACATTTGTTGCATCTCGTAAATATTATTTAAAGCCAGTACCATTAAAAATGACATTAAAATCAATGAAATCAGCAAAAAATGCATCAAAATGACGGGAAAAGGAGAAAATGACTTATTAGTCGAAATCGACAAAAAATGCAAAAAATCCTAACGACATTGTTCTAAAGTGCAAAAAATGACATTTCATTAAAATGCGCATCTATAAATCACAATTATAAATACACTTGGCCGGGTAGTCTTCATTCTGAAACACTAATATTACTTCCATGTTTATTGTTCCATGCCAATGTAGTTATACTTTATAACGTTGCGTTCCATAACTCATGGTAGGTGGTTCTCCCTGTGCTTAGTTGTATGGAAGAGGGCTCCTTGCGCACGGAAATTCAAAAGAATCACACTAAGTGGGGGCTGAAATACAGAGGAGTGTCGAAAAAGTGAAAGGTGTCTTTTCAAAAGGGATTACAGTAGACATCGATTTATTTTTACCGTGGAGAGTTAGGGGGATTGCAGTAAATAAGGAAAATCGCTCGGCTGAAACCTGAGAAGTTCGCAGTGAAAGGATGACTGCCAATTACCATGAACCACAATTTCATTATCGCATCGGTGGTTCAGTGGTAGAATGCTCGCCTGCCACGCGGGCGGCCCGGGTTCGATTCCCGGCCGATGCACAATGTTGCTTTTGCCCCCATTGCATGCAAAAATATCGCTTTCCTCAAATTGACTGTAATAATGTCTGAATTTTCCAGTTGAATGAATTTTGGAGGCAGACCTCATCTTCGTTGGGCTCAACGTCGTTCCTCACTCTCTGTTCAATCTCTACTCTACGACACATTGAATCAACTGCACCTGGAGCGGTAGCTCTGTGCATCAACTAATGTCACTGCAGCGTCTCTGACCGGGAGGTTCTGGGTTCGAATCCTGACGGCGGCAGGATTATCGACACTAGCTTTTCAGATAGATCGAATTCAGTCACTGTCTGGAGGAGAATTCTAGCGGCCGGCTTCTCTGATCGGCAGTTTTCCGTGGTTTCGCGGATCAACACTAGGCGAATGCCGGAGCAGTACCCTACAAAACGGGCCACGGACCGCGCGCGATCTGTCCTTCCTCTTCTCTGTCCTATCCTCTCCCCTTACACACACACACTTAAACTAACATGCACTACACTACCACATATTCCGGGAGATCGGTCGGGAGCTAAGAGGTTGTCCCGGCTGGGGCGGTGCCCCACTGGTGGGAGAGTCCTGGTTAGGGGGAACCCCACTAGCCGACGGTAGGTCGGCGCCGGATTTCGTCATCCAGCGGGGGAAGATCACCCCATCTTACGAGAAACAAACATGCACTACACTAACGGGACTAATGACCAAAGCAGTTGACGCGCCCGGAAACACGAAAAAGTCAATCAAACAATCAATCTAAGGATGCCTTTTGTCCTATAGCAGCACTGAACATTCACAACTGATAGACACACACAGACCCTTTAGCGAGCCACTTGTTACTGGTAGGGGTTGGGGAGGAAAGGTGATGGACATGCGAAGCGCACGTCGAACTCATTGACAGTGCGTTGTTGAGGGGCAGAACCTACACCTTACAGCTCAACCACATAGTGAAAAAAATCCTGTGGTCAACTTTAGAAAAGCTTTCCCCTTTGGAATAGGAAAGTTTTTTTTTTATCAGAGAGTTACCCAGAGCCATTTGATGGGGAAATTTTTTTAATTGCGAGAATCTTGAAATACAAGGAAAATACCTTTCGGAGCATTTTGTGTTTTCGTCTAATAAATATAGTGTCTTAATTCTTTAATAATGCAAGAATTTAATTTTCTCCTTTTTTGATGGTCTACTCGTAGTTTATAATAATCGTGTAAATTAATACGCTGAGTGTATACTATTTACAAGACGATAATATCGACATCAAGTCATGTGAGTGTGTACTCGTGGGTACGAAATTGTCTGAGAAATGCAACACATGTGTTTTGGTTGAAATTGTGAAATTTTGTAGATCATAGTTATACAGAAATCAACCAGGCGTCTGCTACAGGCGTTCTACAGTTTTCTGACTCCTCTATTGTGCATAACTCGAAAATGGCGAGCACTAGGCCCAGGTTTTCGAGATCTGTCGGGTAGGTCATCCTTAGGCTGTAATGTACAAAATTAGAACGTGGACAGGGTATTACAGTATTGAGAAGGCTTTTGCATGTGTTTTACATCCCAAGATACAGCGAGTCAGAGACGTACAGATTTTCGAATTCAATAACACATTAAATTCCCCTCAGAATTTAATAATGTATGCAATTTAACTACACAAATCCAAATAAGAGTCTCTCATAATAAGAACTTGAATAATAAGTAAGAAAATTCCATATAAAAAGCATTGGGAATTTTACTCACTCCATGCTTACACGAAGTGTATGTACAATTCAGGGTCTGACCGTATGAAATACAAACTGTTAGCACGGTTTCAGCTAATTAATACTATTTCGTTAAAACGATTAACCTGATAGAACCCCACGTGCGCCCGGCTAGCTCAGTCGGTAGAGCATGAGACTCTTAATCTCAGGGTCGTGGGTTCGAGCCCCACGTTGGGCGATCCATTTTTTTATGTTGTTGTGAAAGGTGAAGCTTGATTACAAATTGCATCATGTTCGACGTGGATGCATATGAACTGAAAAATGCCCACAAGAACCGCCTGTCATACCGAGGGAGCTTCGAAGCGAGACATCAGGGGTGACGTCGCAGAAGCGGTTGGCCCAGACGCAGTGGTGAGTAGGGACAGCGCGGAATAAAAGCAGGGACATAGGATGGGGGGAGGGCGGGGGGGGGCGGGGGGGGGGCGGGGTGGGGTAGCGCGAGGGGAAATGGTGGGGGCGGGGACACACCGCTGGCGGGGAGAGAGGCACGGATGTCGGGGAGGCGATTGGGGGCGGGGCAACGGGCGGGGGAGGGCTAAGGGTTGGCGAGGGTGGGTCGAGAGGCGGGGGTGCATGGGCGGCGGGGACACATCGCTGGCGGGGGAGAGCGGAGCGGCAGGCAGAGCAGATGGCGCAGGCGGAGCGGCGATTGTGGGCGGGTGGGATGGCGAGGGGCGGGGGGCGCGCGCGTAGCCAAACAAGCGCCCGCGGGCGTGCGGCCAGTCAGTGGGAGTTGTTGACTCGCAGGAGTGCGTCGCCCTGTCGCAGAGAGCGCGCTGTTGTTTCTTGCGCTTTGTCCATTCCCCCGCCCCCGCCGCCCCCCCCCCGGCCTGGTCGCGCCGGCCAGAGATCTTTCTTCACGGACCATTTCTCCTTCGAATGCGTTCCTAGTGTCGGGTTTAGTCAGCGTACAAGGCGTACGCATTCGGCGGTTTGTGGAAGGCCTTTCCGTCTTCGTGAGAGCAAAGTGTGCATCAATAATGTCAGATGAAGAAAGTTAATATCTGTCACATGGATATGATAGAAAAACTCAAGGTCGTTTCTTAATATTCAGGAGTACGAAACATTGATGGTTGTTTTCGAAATCAGAATTTCCTGATATGTACACTAAAAAAGTCCCAACATTACTTCAAATCGATATTGGATAGAAATTTATTGAAATTTGACTTTCCTTATAACTTTATCTAAAGTTTATGCAGGAAGATCAGGATTAGAGGATGTGCAGTGGCGGATCGTAGAATTTTTTCCTGGTGGGGCCGGGTGCAAAAGCATGAATATCATCTCAGAATCAATAGATTTTTTTAATTAAAGAATTGTCATTTAATCATTCATATAATTAACACTAATTATTAATTAATTAAACCTTTAAATCTACAAACTTTCCTCAAAATCAGAAGTAGGATTTTTTTATTAAGGTTTTTAATCAAATAGTGTTATATCAACAGAAACAAAAGATTTTTCTAAAAATGATGCTAATGCTTATCTTTCGGAATACTCAGAGTTCTTTTCTTCTTTCCATCAATTTGTGTAAATGAAAAATTACTCGATTGATATCAATTTTTTCTTCAAGCCTCAGTGAAGAAAAAAGGGAAAGGCGTAATGAATCCACCGTGTTCATCTTACAGCGCGCAGAACTTCCACGTGCTCTTTGCAAACGGCGCGGCCAGACTGCCGTTCTCTCTCTGAGAAGGGCCCGCTGTTGCGGGCCCCTAGGACCGCTAAAATTAGCAAGCAGTGGTCGCGCCATAGACTAAAGAGGCATCTTTACTCTATGGTCGCCCCCAGTACGACAGGGCGCTGACCTTGTAAAGGGAGTGGAGATACAGCTTTGGGGCCCACGCAGGCCGGGCCCCGTGAGCACTACTAACGCTATCTTTGAGTGCGGCAAGTAACTATGACCCCCCCAATTCTTGTTATTGGGACTTGGGGAATTGGGAGTTTTGGGGACGAATTGTCGATCTTCACGAATAAACAATTCCAATAAAGTACTGCAATAGCCACACAAAAAGATTACTGTAAAGATATAAAAAAAACTTTTGTGTATTTATTAAATATTGGTGGGGCCCGGCCCCTGTGGCCCGTTAGGACGAGCCGCCTCTGAGGATGTGTTCAAGTGTTGAAGTCATTTTCGTATGATGATTGGATCTCGCAGATGACTGTTTAGCTCTCTCTCTCTCTCTCCCTCTCTCTCTCTCTCTCTCTCTCTCTCTCTCCTCTCTCTCTGTCTCTCTCTTTCTCTCTCTCCCTCTCTCTCTCTCTCTCTCCCTCTGTCTCTCCCTCTGTCTCTCTCTCTCCCTCTTCTCTCTCTCCCTCTTTCTCCTCTTTGTCTCTGTCTCTCCTCTGTCTCTCTCTCTCCCTCTGACTCTCTCTCTCCCTCTGACTCTCTCCCTCTGTCTCTCTCTCCCTTTATCTTTTCTCTCCCTCTCTCTCTTCACTCGGATTCTATGACAGTTTTTAACGCGACATTTTTACAAAATTGAATTATCTCTGCAGATATAAAAAAAATACTCCTATTTTGCCATAAAGCCGAGGGCATCGCGTTAGTTTCAGGTGGTAAACGTTAATTTCCATCACGGGATTCTCTTACCGAACTACAGCTTTGTTTCCTACATACTTCTAGTAAGAGTAAACGTGAATAATGAGTTGAGCATATTAATAGTGCCAAGAATGAACACTCACTATCATTATATTTTGTGAATTTGTCAAACAGTTTGCAGTCAGATTGTGTTGATAAGTATAAAAAACATAATTCACCCATTCATGAATGTAGATCTTCGTAACTTAATAAGTAGATTTGTTGGAATAATACGTAATTTTAATAAAAATGATGATCTATAATAACTTGAAATATCCAAACAATTCCTCTTATAACAAAGACTTAATGAGAACCGCAATTCTTCTGAATTTTTGACACGAATCCCCTCTTGAAAATGAGAAGGGAAATACTACTTAAGAAACAGACACTAATCAAGAAACCCAGATGTTGGCTTTACCATTAGATTAACAGCAGAAAACAATCCCCGGAAATTTATTTAGACTTTAATTCTTCTTCCGAAAGAACACCCAATTGTTTTTTCTTGGACAAATTCCGCCTTGAACTTCGCTCGCCGCAAAAGCTTCATCTCGTGCCCTTCTATCCCTCGTGCCGCTGATGAAGCTGCGCCGCCTCCAGAAATATTCCCGAGTCGGTCTTCTTTAATTTTCTTCATTTAGTTAATGGCTTCGCTTCTTTTGATGAGAACTTACCTTGTTATCGTTTCTCCCGAGTCGAGCTCACTGCTCTGCAGCTCATTCGTTTCTCTCTAGCGGTACTAGCTACAATGAAGTGGGTGCGTCTGAATAGATAAATTTATTTGATGTACTTAGGGTTAAACACTCGGCGATAAATTTAATGTAACACAAAATACAATTAAATAATACACTAAAATAAGGTCAACACATCATAAAGTGGCAAACCAATGTACATTCAGGTCTATTTTCAGACTGAAAGCATGCATTTGTTCCTACATACAGAGGCGTCCAGTAGTCTCCTCCTTTAAAACCTCCTAAAACGCCCTTAAGCAGGAGGCAGAGGGCAACTTGCTCCAAGCCCACTTAATTGTGACCCAGATTCTTTTGAATTGATAAGAAATGAAAAATACATTTATATCTCATTCACATTTAACGCAAACATTTATTTCTGATGCATGAAGAAATGAATTCTGTTAACGAATTGGGGAGGAGGACTTTTTTTATTGAAATACGGGGCTCAATTGGATCAACTGCCACAGGCCCCTGGTTTCCTTTGAGCCCCCTGCCTACATACATACTCCAAACACTTCCCAGGCACGCGTACAGTACATGCCTACTGAAAGCAGTCGTTGTTGGAGGCATGGTGGGTTATGTATGAGAAATGTCGGCAGCTAATCGCCTCGCCTGAACTTCAGCGACATCACACGGTAAATGAAGGAACTTATCTCCGCTCTTTTCGGCCAATAACGTCACGCATAGACGAACTTAAACAACACCATCTACATTTCAGGGTGTGAGTACGTGTAGATGGCGTTGACTTGACACATAAGCTTAGTGGCTATTGATCGCAAATACCTTAAAAGGTTTTCTCATTTGTCGCGTAATGTCGCAGACATTCAGGTACGCAGATTAACTGCGGACACGTTTCATGCATACCGTCATCATCAGAGTTAATCTCCTCCTCACATTCTTCCATCTTAAGAAACACCGCCCATCACTGACACACATGATTTATCACAATGCCAACACTCGTAACCACAGGCATGGCCTCTATGTTAGAGTATTGCTCCGACATTGATCGAATAAACCACGGAAAACTACACATTAGAGCAGTCGGGCGCTAGAATTGTCCTGCCATCGTTTGAACTCGAACCATAGGACCTCCTGGTTAGAGGCACTACAACGACATCAATTGACACCCTGACCCACATAAACCGGTGACTCCTCTACCCGGAGAACCTCGCCAATTAACAAACAAACATACTAATTCTTCAACAACTCGGATATTGTCGTGATCTATCCGCCGCCTTCTCCGGGCACCTGAACGCGTCCTCGCCCTCCCTAACCGGAGCACAAAGGCTTTGAATTTTCCGCCCCCGGGCCCCCCCCTTGGGGGCCCCGGCGCCAGCAGCGCCCCATACATCAACGCGGGGAAACTGGCGGTGGGCGCGCGCCGCCGCGGCACCGACAAAAGCGAAGCGACAATGCAGGGCGGCTGCCCCTCCCCTGCCCGCGCGCGCCCATCCCTGTCGACTGTTTACGAGCGCTGGCCTGTGATGGGCGCCAGGCGTGACGCTGCTGCTGCTAGACGCCGCACGTGGCCGCCATTGTCCGGGAGACTCCCGTTCCGGCGAGGGCCCTTTGCGCTGTGGGTTGAGACGCAGCCGACCATCAGCCGCCCGGCCCGGGGCAGACGACCTGCGGGTATAGCTGCCTCTGAAGGCGGCTCCATAAATTCGGATTGATTGATTGTTATTGATTCAACTGCTAAGGTCACTAGTACCGTACGTGTAGTGCATGTTTTTCATCAGAACGTGGCGGTGATCTCCGTTGGATGGCGAGATTCGGCGCCGACTACTGTCAGCTAGCGGGTTTTTCCATAACCTAATATTTCCACCAACGGGAATTGCCTCCAAGCTCCCAAGTTCTTAGTGTACTAAGAACCCGAAACAAGTATAACCAACAACCAATTGGGTACACGTTATGAAACCTCGTTTAGCGAACCAAGCCCGGTGAATGCTTATTTCCTACAGAGACCGTGATTGGTGCATCAGGTGTCACGTCAAGCCGAGTCCGATTATCTTCAAGCGTCTGTGTGCAAAAACTCTCTACTCTATATTATCCGTACGGTTTTATTCGCGTTCTCTCCTCAGCGACTGTGGGATTGCACCTCTCCTGACTCCCGATACTCATCTGTTGCTTGCGTTTGTTATAAGAGAGGGATGTCAGTGCAAAGGAAATACAGCTCTGTTGTAGAAGCGTAGAGGAAAGACTTTCCTGTGGCGCACAGACCTATTAAATTCTGGCAACCACAAATATCAGGGGCGAATTCAAGGGGGGGGGTGGGGGCTCGTGAGGCTTGTCCCCACTTCCAGGGGCTTTTGATATATTAAAAACATTTTTAACTATTACAAATCTGTACTGAAGAGATTCATTCGTTATATCAATTGTTCACGTTATAAATATTAATTATAAGTAAACAAATAAAAATAAAATAAAATATAAATTTAGCATAAATAAAAATACTTCACAAGAAAACATCAAGCGGCAGGACACTGTACTTGTAGCCTCGCTAAAAAAAAATCGGGTGCATCTCTGACGATAACGAATCGGGAAGAATATCAAATTAGTGTTCCTTTGATACTCTGAATTATAATATAATTAATACACTTGCCCTAATTACACACTGTCCTTCTTGTACAACAGACCAACACTATGCAGCGAGATTAAGCACGCAAACCAACAATTAAAACTGCAACTGAAAGAAACAAATGTCACACTTTTTGAAATTAATTTTCTCTCAGCAAAACACTTCACCCGACATGGTCTTCACATTAACCTTGCTGGAAAACACGCAGTCGGTAACAAGCTTCCACAAAACACCATCAACTCCAGTCCAACTCAGTCTCCTGCCAAAAATCCATCCCTTTCACCTCCTTACGTTCTCCACCCTCCACCCTTATTTCGAATCCTCTTACCTCCTCTGAACCTACTCCGTTTTTTCCCATTCCCAATGCCAATAAAATCTACACTTGATGCCCCAATTTTATCACAACCTGTCACTACTAGGGCACATTACAACCTTTGACCATGCACTCGAGGTAAAAATGGAGTAAATATATAGCAACTACAGTCAGATGCAGCAGAAAAACACTGATGTAGGTACTTGCAAAATATACTGCACCATAATGTTGAATCCCTTTGAAATAAAACAGTTTATCGAGGCAGCTCTACAGAGCGATTAAATCAAACGGATATTCTTTGCTTTACAGAACACTGGTTACCTCCTAATGAACTTACCAGATGGCTGCCCGTCGCCTGGCTTTGTATTCCAGAGGGCGCTGGTGTATTCCAGCCCCTTCGTAAAGTGTTTCGTTATGGCTTCTGAGAAGACATCACTATCCAGGAGTCTAAGAGTTTCACTGAGGTATATGCACGTACGCGAGTCCGGGAAATAATTAAATTTAATTACATATGTGGAAAATCTGTTAACATGCTCTCACAACCAGTAAAAGAAAGCTGCCACAAATGTAAATAAGAAGCTCTCAATCACAGCTCGCCACACAACAGCACAAAGGTCGGAACCACGTGTATCAGTACGCATCTCGCATTCAAGTCTCGGTTTTAGAATGAACATTCGTAATTATCACACAAAAAGTAAATTCAATGTAATATATAAAGGAAAAAATATTTTTTACAGAAGAGTACATAACACTGCACATCCTAATCTCAATTATTTCTCGCGGCGCACTTTATTTTTGTCGATCGAGGACGTCACGAAAGGAAGCGTCGAAGCCATTTACAAGTTAAGGCTCATTCACAATGCAATCACAAACATAAGCATAACACATAGACATAGACATTAACATAAGCGAAGAGTTGGCGTATTCACAATGTCGAACATAAACATAGGCAAAATAAGAGTTTCTATTGGCTATGAGGCATTCTAGTTTACTATTGGTTGGATATGAGAATCGATTTCGAGATATCAAAACAAATACGACAAATACAACCACGCAGCACACGAATAGTTCGCCTATCGACTTCGATACTCGATTTTGAGTTATCGAACTGTGATTGGCTCATTCCTTATGTCTGACATAAGCATAAGCACAGAAGCTTGAAGCTTGCAAGCTCTTAAGTTAACGTCTTACGTGATATGCTTATGCGAACGCATTGTGAATGAGTCCACTTGTAGACGTAGTCCTAACTTTTATGTTAACGCCATGCTTATGCTTATTTTTGCATTGTGAATGGGCCTTTAGCCAACTGCAAACGAACAAATGCAGGAAGGGAGTCCATTGGACTGGAGGGCACGACGTCCACAAAAGCTTCAGTTATGTTGCCAGCTAAAGCTGTCACTTTGGCTCATCCTTAGGAAAATCGCTCTATACCGAGGTATACCTCGCAGGCTTTTACTATAGAGAGAGAGAATCGCATAAATGTCCGGCATTTAAGATTCTCGTATTTACGATAGAAATCATGAAGATTATATCTTCTTGACGGAATTAAATGTGTATTCCGTTGAAAATGTTTTCAAAATTTTCGTTGTACATCTTCCTTCGCTAAAAATGATATTACTTTGCATCTACAGACCTCCAACAAAAAGGGCCGCAGATTACGTTCTGTTCTTATAAAAACCGGAGATAACACTTATTAAAGTCAGCAATCGCTCATTTGAATCCTTTGTTGTATGCGGAGATTCTAATATTAATTTTCTGGTCAAATCATGCAAGAAAGAACGGTTTCTCAATTTAATTACTCCGTTCAGTTTCGATATTGCAATAAATGTACCTACAAGAACCACACTAAATTCAATGAAGGCAATCTATTAAATTATAATTAACAAAACTACTACTTGATATAAAGTTACAAAAAATATTTAAGAGACAGTTACCACGATGCACAAATTCTTACTGTTATAAGAAAAACAGCACTAACACAATAAATAAGACACGTATGAGTAGATTGTTTACTAAAAGTAAAAAAAAAATATTCACTGATTACTTAATGAAGGAGTCATGGAAGGCGGTTTATAATACTGTTGATACAAACTATAAATATATTTATTTTTTCCAACGCCTTCATTTAATTCGAACACTTGCTTTCCTCTCCAAAAGAGAAAAAAATTACGGAAACGCCATTCTTGGATAACAAAGGAGACTATGGAATTATGTAAAAGCAAACGAATCATTTCTTTAATTTCTAAACATCACAACGTAGCTCAAGATTTCCTTCTCTATTTACAAACCTACGAGTCATTTTTAAGAATATTCATAAGGTTGGTTAAAATCATTACACACAATTAAGAAATTTTGAACTCAAATGACTATACAAAAGCAATGTGGAATTAAATTAAAATTACGACCAAATACACTAGATACCTTGAAGACAATGTTCTTTTCAAATATAACGATAGAAATGTGAATGATACGGCAACAGTTACCAGTCTCTTTAAACAAAGCCTTACAGGAAGTGCTGCATATCCCAGACTTGTGGAAACAATCTTCTTCTGGACATAAAAGTAACTTAATTATCAGCGCCCAACTTCAAGAATGAGGTGACAAACATAGTAATTCAAATTATTGTTCTCCATGTTGTCGCAGAAGGAAATATATATCCTTCTCGAAGAACATGTTAGGGGATATACGTCAAAATTTCTTGCAAATTAACCCCTAAAAATAGATTTATTACATCAGAGTAAGTACTTTGTTAACAATCATCGCAAAATACACTCATCTTTTTCTGTAGTAAAAATTCAAGACGTATATACCTTACGGTAGAAATAAATTATTTTTGAAAACTTGCACTGAATTCACTTCTCCCCATAACACGTCACACTCAGTAGTTAAGAAATGGTTAATGCGTCTGTCAAGAAATCATATTCCCACTGAGGGCGCTAGTTCGATTCCTCCGACAGCGCAATGTGAACACATGTTTCATTTATGTTAACTCTGATATGTCTATATAATACAAAAAAGCTGCATGGGAGAACAGAAGTAGTCGTGGCCGAGTGGTTAAGGCGTATGACTAGAAACCGGGTTTTAAAACATTTATGTTATTTCTGATAGTAAAATTATACAACATGCTGTCGGACAGAGACACAGCAGTCGTGGCCGAGTGGTTAAGTCGTCTGACTAGAAATCAGATTCCCTCTGGGAGCGTAGTCGAGTCCTACCGACTGCGTGATGGCATCTTTATAAAGAACTCATGAAACATTTATGTTAACCTGATAGTAGAAATTATACAACAATGCTGTCGGACAGACAGTCGTGGCCGAGGGTTAAGCGTCTGACTAGAAATCAGATTCTCTCTGGGAGCGTAAGATCGAGTCCTACCGACTGAGTGATGGCATCTTTTATAAAGAACTCATGATACATTTATGTTAACTCTGATACGTAGAAATTATACAACAATGCTGTCGGACGGAGACGCAGCAGTCGTGGCCGAGTGGTTAAGACGTCTGACTAGAATTCAGATTCTCTCAGGGAGCGTAAGATCGAGTCCTACCGACTGAGTGATGGCATCTTTTATAAAGAACTCATGATACATTTATGTTAACTCTGATACGTAGAAATTATACAACAATGCTGTCGGACAGAGACGCAGCAGTCGTGGCCGAGTGGTTAAGGCGTCTGACTAGAAATCAGAATCCTCTGGGATGTAGGTTCGAGTCCTACCGACTGCGTGATGGCATCATTTATAAAGAACTCATGAAACATTTATGTTAACGCTGATATGTAGAAATTATACAACAATGCTGTCGGACAGAGACACAGCAGTCGTGGCCGAGTGGTTAAGGCGTCTGACTAGAAATCAGATTCCCTCTGGGAGCGTAGGTTCGAGTCCTACCGACTGCGCGATGGCATCTTTTAATAAAGAACTCATGATACATTAATGTTAATTCTGATATGTAGAAATTATACAACAATGCTGTTGGACAGAGACACAGCAGTTGTGGCCAGTGGTTAAGGCGTCTGACTAGAAATCAGATTCCCTCTGGGAGCGTAGGTTCGAGTCCTACCGACTGCGCGATGGCATCTTTTATAAAGAACTCATGATACATTAATGTTAATTCTGATATGTAGAAATTATACAACAGTGCTGTCGGACAGAAACACAGCAGTCGTGGCCGAGTGGTTAAGGCGTCTGACTAGAAATCAGATTCCCTCTGGGAGCGTAGGTTCGAGTCCTACCGACTGCGCGATGGCATCTTTTATAAAGAACTCATGATACATTAATGTTAATTCTGATATGTAGAAATTATACAACAGTGCTGTCGGACAGAAACACAGCAGTCGTGGCCGAGTGGTTAAGGCGTCTGACTAGAAATCAGATTCCCTCTGGGAGCGTAGGTTCGAGTCCTACCGACTGCGCGATGGCATCTTTTATAAAGAACTCATGATACATTAATGTTAATTCTGATATGTAGAAATTATACAACAGTGCTGTCGGACAGAAACACAGCAGTCGTGGCCGAGTGGTTAAGTCGTCTGACTAGAAATCAGATTTCCCTCTGGAAGCGTAGGTTCGGGTCCTACCGACTGCGCGATGGCATCGTTTACAAAGAATTCATGATACATTAATGTTAATTCTGATATGTAGAAATTATACAACAGTGCTGACGAACTGAGACACAGCAGTCGTGGCCGAGTGATTAAGGCGTCTAACTAGAAATCAGATTCCCTCTGGGAGCGTAGGTTCGAGTCCTACCGACTGCGCGATGGCATCTTTTATAAAGAACTCATGATACATTAATGTTAATTCTGATATGTAGAAATTATACAACAGTGCTGTCGGACAGAGACACAGCAGTCGTGGCGGAGTGGTTAAGGCGTCTGACTAGAAATCAGATTCTCTCTGGGAGCGTAGGTTCGAGTCCTACCGACTGCGCGATGGCGTCGTTTATAAAGAACTCATGATACATTAATGTTAATTCTGATATGTAGAAATTATACAACAGTGCTGTCGGACAGAAACACAGCAGTCGTGGCCGAGTGGTTAAGGCGTCTGACTAGAAATCAGATTCCCTCTGGGAGCGAAGGTTTGAGTCCTACCGACTGCGCGATGGCATCTTTTATATAAACAGTGCTGTCGGACAGAGACACAGCAGTCGTGGCCGAGTGGTTAAGACGTCTGACTAGAAATCAGATTCCCTCTGGGAGCGTAGGTTTGAGTCCTACCGACTGCGCGATGGCATCTTTTATAAAGAACTCATGATACATTAATGTTAATTCTGATATGTAGAAATTATACAACAGTGCTGTCGGACAGAAACACAGCAGTCGTGGCCGAGTGGTTAAGGCGTCTGACTAGAAACAGATTCCCTCTGGGAGCGTAGGTTCGAGTCCTACCGACTGCGCGATGGCATCTTTTATAAAGAACTCATGATACATTAATGTTAATTCTGATATGTAGAAATTATACAACAGTGCTGTCGGACAGAAACACAGCAGTCGTGGCCGAGTGGGGAAGACGTCTGACTAGAAATCAGATTCCCTCTGGGAGCGTAGGTTCGAGTCCTACCGACTGCGCGATGGCATCTTTATAAAGAACTCATGATACATTAATATTAATTCTGATATGTAGAAATTATATAACAGTGCTGTCGGACAGAGACACAGCAGTCGTGGCCAGTGGTTAAGAAGTCTGACTAGAAATCAGATTCCTCTGGGACGTTGGTTTGAGTCCTACCGACTGCGCGATGGCATCTTTTATAAAGAACTCATGATACATTAATGTTAATTCTGATATGTAGAAATTATACAACAGTGCTCTCAGACAGAAACACAGCAGTCGTGGCCGAGTGGTTAAGGCGTCTGACTAGAAACAGATTCCCTCTGGGAGCGTAGGTTCGAGTCCTCCGACTGCGCATGGCATCTTTTATAAAGAACTCATGATACATTAATGTTAATTCTGATATGTAGAAATTATACAACAGTGCTGTCGGACAGAGACACAGCAGTCGTGGCCGAGTGGATAAGTTGTCTGACTAGAAATCAGATCCCCTCTGGGAGCGTAGGTTCGAGTCCTACCGACTGCGCGATGACATCTTTTATAAAGAACTCTTGATACATTAATGTTAATTCTGATATGTAGAAATTATACAACAGTGCTGTCGGACAGAAACACAGCAGTCGTGGCCGAGTGGTTAAGGCGTCTGACTAGAAATCAGATTCCCTCTGGGAGCGTAGGTTCGAGTCCTACCGACTGCGCGATGGCATCTTTTATAATGAACTCATGATACATAATGTTAATTCTGATATGTAGAAATTATACAACAGTGCTGGGGGACAGAGACAGAGCAGCGTGGCCGAGTGGTAAGGTCGATAGAAATCAGATCCCTCTGGGATCGTAGGTTCGAGTCCTACCGACTGCGCGATGGTATCTTTTATAAAGAACTCATGATACATTAATATGAATTCTGATATGTAGAAATTATACAACAATGCTGTCGGACAGAGACACAGCAGTCGTGGCCGAGTGGTTAAGGCGTCTGACTAGAAATCAGAATCCATCTGGGATCGTAGTTTCGAGTCCTACCGACTGCGCGATGGCACTTTTATAAAGAACTCATGATACATTCAATGAATTCTGATATGTAGAAATTATACAACAATGCTGTCGGACAGAGACACAGCAGTCGTGGCCGAGTGGTTAAGGCGTGTGGCTTGAAATCAGATTCGTTCTGGGAGCGTAGGTTCGAGTCATACCGACTGCGCGATGGCATCTTTTATAAAGAACTCATGATACATTAATGTTAATTCTGATATGTAGAAATTATACAACAGTGCTGGCGGACAGAAACACAGCAGTCGTGGCCGAGTGGTTAAGGCGTCTGACTAGAAATCAGATTCCCTCTGGGAGCGTAGGTTCGAGTCCTACCGACTGCGCGATGGCATCTTTTATAAAGAACTCATGATACATTAATGTTAATTCTGATATGTAGAAATTATACAACAATGCTGTCTGACAGAGACACAGCAGTCGTGGCCGAGTGGTTAAGGCGTCTGACTAGAAATCAGATTCCCTCTGGGAGATTAGGTTTGAGTCCTACCGTCTGCGCGATCGCATGTTTTAGAAAGAACTAATGTCACATTTATGTTAACTCTGATATACATATAATACAATAAGGCTGTAAGAAAGGAGAAGAGCACTTGTGGCCGCCTGTTAAGGCGTCTGACTGGAAATCAGATTCCCTCAACAGAAAAAGCAGACAGAAAAAAAACAAAAAAAACAGTTGTGGCCGAGTGGGTAAGGCGTCTGGTTAGAAATCAGGTTACATTTTGAAGCGTAGTTTCGAGTCCTACCGACTGCGCGATGGTATGTTTTTTGAAGAACTAATGTCACATTTAGTTTAGCTCTAATATATTGATATAATACAACAAAGTTAGCAGACAGAAACGGTGGCCGAGTTGTTAAGGCGTCTGACTACAAATGAGATTGCTTCTCATTTGTAGGTTTATGCCCTTCGGACGCTTTGGCATGATAACATGAAATAATGACACACTTGTGACTGTGATATATGGATATAATACAACAATGCGTGCAAACAGGTGTCTTGAGCCAGAAAAGTTAATGTTAGACATTTTTTTCTAAAATGTTAGGCACGGGGTTAGTTTTGGAAACTACTTCCTATGAAATTTATGAAGTAATTGGTAATCTACTGTGTGTGTGTATATAATTATATATATATATATATATATATATATATATATATATATATATATATATATATATATATATATTATCAATTTCCGAATTGCTTTTGAAAGCTCTGTGCGCCTTCTATTATACACCCTGGCTGATTAGTTTCGAGTTCTATCGATTACGCATTTGAATGTTTAATGGTGTACAAATGGATTTAGATATGGGTTCTATGGTAAGATTGTGATATTTAGATATAATGCAAGTATCGTTACGCTAGGAAGAGGGCTGTTGTGAACGAGTTCAGGCGTCTTACTTGAAATCAGATTGTTTCTTTAAGCGTAGATTTGAATGCTACCCAATATGAGTTATAAGTTTTGAACAGAAATATTTATATATTGATATGAATTCATTTGTATTATCGAGCACTTTAGTTTGTTCACTCACTTGTACAAACAACGTGTTGTACATAACAATCGTCACATAATATTCTTAACAGAAATATGTGAAACCCAGGTAATATTATTGCGTTTATAAAACACATTTTCAATATAAATCGAAATGTAATTCTGAGAGTTGGTGTTCGTTTCTGAATTCGTGAATATGTTAAAAGAATAATTTCATCTGTGAAGGAGTATTACGGAAGGACAAAATACTCAGTTTAATTTCAGTGCGATGCTGAAAAAATTGGGGAAAATTTAATTCTTGTCTATTTTGTTCGGAAGGTAATGTAGACTTTGTTAGTATCATTGATTTACCACAGAAAGAGTTGTGTGGAACTTACTTGCAGGTTAGAAATTGTGAATTTTTATAGTGATATTATGATGGTTCAATTTTTTTATTTGTATTAGATTCATGAAGAAAAAATAAACATTCTTTTCTTTGTAGATGCTGATGATTCTTAGCGTACATCGTAGATTTGAACTATGGTAACGTACTAGTTTTGTTTTTTGTTATTCACTTTAAAACACTTCCAATTTCAAAATCAAAGAGAATCTTTTATTGTAAATAAAATTTGTAAACTTTGATTAATTGTAAATGAGAATGGAAACTTTGCACAACAACTGGTAACTAAAGAAACACAATACTAGAAATCCTTTCAGTATGTGCACATTCCGTTTATGCTTTAAGACGTGTACTTTCTCTCTTCTAGTATTTCCAGGACGGCAATCTTCATCTACACTCCGAGAACTTTAACTCACTTCTATATTCCATGGAAATATTACCTTCGTCTGTACACCGAGACGTTTCATTTTATTATTTATTCCAACTTGTAGTCTACCTTTCAAGACCCTAACCTTTCGTCTATCTTTTTAGACGTCATACTTTCACCCGTTTAGCGAGAAAAATCGTGAATTTGTGAGAAACGTCCTCCTTTTTTATATTTAGTGTTACTCAATCTTGATACTATTTACAAGCAATTGTACGAACACTATGAAGAGATTACTTCGTGTGCTGTTATCAATATTTTTATTTCATCCGTGGCCCTACTATGCTCGTAATTTCTCTCAATGTTAAACATTATTCTATTAATTTTACTTTCAGTTTTAATCATAGGCTTCGATATAAAATATTTTACTCTTTACCTGTTGGATTTGGTTGTGTAATTCTATACAGAATTACGATTCCTGGAGATCAAAACTAATTATTAAATTGATTTCAACTTCTATAAGTAATCAGCCTTTTATTTTCTTAAAAATATAAACATTTATTCTGCATTCTTAAAATTCTAATGAGCTCATTAACGAAATAATTAACTTTTTCTCTGTACAAACATTAAAGTCACGTACGGTTTTGAGTAAAGTTCGTAAGCTTACTGCGATGCCTTCTTAGAGGTTCTTCTCAAACGTCTTCGGGCTCGATGTTGTCCATGGGGATGTCCTCGATATCCTTATGATCGCGTTCTTGCCTATCATTAGAATAAATTAAAAATGTTTCCAGAATATCCTTCACTATTTGATACTTTATAGGATTCCATAATTTCTATTAAATGAATACGCGATCGTGACTTTCGGATGAAACACGTACGCGCGACTATCTTCAGCGAACTTATTGGAAATTCCTCCCATCAACGGAGCTATCCTAATATAAATCCCTTCCAAACATGGAGTATATTTGAAATCAAATCCCACATTGCAATAATCCCAAATTACAATTTTAATTCAGTGCGAATAACTTCTTCGACTTCTTACTCTCTACAACGCCAAGCTATCAAAACTAATCACAAGTTACCCACCTCACTATCACTTAACTAATATCCCAGCTTATGCTGCAAAAATATTCGCACACCACCGATTGCGTTCGTTTTGTTCACTTCGGTAACTTTCGTGAGAGAGGTTTTTCATCCTTCCAAAGAATCACGGCTTTCAATGCCCTCTCTACACCCTTCGCATGTAGTGTCTCCGGGACCGTGTCTCCCCAAATAAACAGCGCTATGAGACCAAGCATAGAATACCATACTTCGTTTATTGTTTGTCCTAACAACGTATATTCTTTGATGCCCGAGCCTGCATACAATTGCATCGTATTACTATCGCTTGATGCCGATTTTCGCATTAAATGAAACTTGGGGTTCCAATCTTATCACACTCGTCCGTCTCCATTGTATCCGAACTTGCCAACCTGTATTTTAGATCCCCGTAGGCCGTGCGCGCATCTTCACTTCTTACAATACTAAAGGAGGCGTTGATGTCGTTGACAAAAAATGTGCAGTGTACTCTATTGCCCAGCGGGCTAATCGGTGACCACTTGCTAACTTTTTCGGAAATGATATTGGCCAATGCAGGCCAATAACCATGCAACATTAGCCCAGACAATGTATCCATTTTCTTTTCAGTGGTCCCTAGTAATCCATCCAAGGATGAGTAGGATTTAGTTTGTGATGCCATTTGCAACTGGTGGTGTACAAGGGTACAGTGTCCACTTGCTTCGTGAGTTGCAGTTGATTACATTCTGAATCTCGAAAGAAAATATACTTCTTGACAACGTCAGAATGCTGTAGGTTAAGTATTGAGATGCGGAATATTCCCAAGACGAAGTGACTGTAAATGAAAAGTCCTCTGTGCTCACAGCAAGGTGCCCATCTCCTCTCTGTGTACGTTCTACGTTTGCGGAAATTATGGTGCTGTAGTAAAGAAGGTAGAAAGGTGCTGTAGAAAGTAACTTGAAATTGAAGTTGTGTGGTCACAGTCATAAAATGTTTAATTGGTCGTCGTTACACATATACTGGTGTTCAAAAGAGAAAATTACGGTTAATATGTGTTTTGCTACCAAATATTGTTGGAAGAATGTTTTTTAGCGATTCGCCTAGACATTAAATTTTTTTTTTCAATTTCATAAATGTTGTGCGTTTGATTTTAATATTGTATTCATCCTAATGAGAATGCATAAACGTTTATTATGTCACCAAAAAGATATTTGTATTATATCAACCGGTTTAAACAAAACTTTGTGTTAGGGGAGTGTAGTCCCCACATCTTCAGTTACATGACAAGAACTTACCTCAGGTCAAGTTTATTTTTCACGAAAGAATATGTTCGTGTATAAACAGATTTTTGGTATCTATTTTTGCAGATGACAATACCTTGTCAAACATCTTTTTTATTTTATCGAAAAAAAACAAAACAAATTAATTAAAGACTTAATTATTTTTTCAGAGGTACGCTTATGGTTGACCCTTTAAATTTTCAAATTTTGAAGTGAAATTTTAATCAATCAATGCGCTGAAACATTCTGCTCCTTCGTCTCCCGAACTAATCTTATAGGGCAGTTCACTTGACAAGAAGCCAAACGGGAACTCGTTTTATAACAAGGCGCTATTTCTAAAAGAACTCTGTAGCAATATTTCAACTCGAACCAATCAGTGCAGCTGGTGAGTCCAAACCGAAGCAATTCAAGGGAAGGAAGAGTCCAACTTGCCAACTTCCAAGCAACATGTCAACGGCCTCTAGTAGTCGACGGCGCAGGCTCAACAAATCGCCCGTCGCCGCCGCGACAGCGCTGGCCACGCGTCGCGCCTTCCAATTTGGAGCGCTGCCCAACGGCCGCGTCGGGAATTAGCGCCGACCGAGCATTTGGCCGCCGCCAGCCAATCTGCGTCGACAGGGCGCGTCCGCGAAAAGAAACGGATACCTTATCCAGGGCCCGTGTTCGTTCCCGCCCATTCAGGGCCCGTTCTTCTTCGGTTCCCGAGAACGAAATTGAAGCTTCTAGAAAGTCTGATTCTGCTGTATCCCAAGAGCCGCACTTATTGACTCCTCTCGCTGCATCCGACCTCACAGCACTTTCATGAAATTTTTTATACGAATGTGGATCACAAAGAGTATAATATTTCAGAAGAAAGATAGTTGACAATGAAGTGTGTCAATAAAGCGATCGAGACAGAATTTTACTCTATGACTGACTACGACAGATACTCTGTGACATGGCCCCACACAGTCACCAACATGTACACCGTGCCTATTGCTCCCTACATTTACTCACACCCTCATACCGGTGCAAGTCACGCAAGTGCTTAAATGTAATGTTCCAACGCCTAAGAATCATTCCTACAAAGAAAAGGAGAGTGATTGATTTGATGATTTAAAGTCGCATCAACTACATACAGTTATTAGCGACTACTTTTATAATTACACAGTCAGTACAAAATAACACAGTAACTCAGAATCATACATATATGGTTAAATTTTGTTATACACTTCAATTTCCTTTATAAAGCAACTGAATTTAATGCACTGTTCTTTGTTATTGAGATCTTTAGGAGAACTTAATTTGTACTTGTTTCTTGAACTTTCATATTTAGGGCATGCAAACAAATGTTCTACTGAAAGAGAAATCTTGCATACATTATAGTTGCATCAGTTCTGTTCAATAAGTAGCCGTGAGATAATTTGGTGTGAAACAAAAGGAGAGTTATCATCCATACTAAATATCGTGATTCCATATTTTAATGTCATTACCCCACGCGTATTTTATATTTATGAATAGTCACTTCACTTCATTTAGTTCTGGCTCGGTTTCAAGGAACGCATCGGCTTGGATTTGAACTCACAAGTGTGGATACACTCCTAAACAAATATCCTTCCTTTTATATCCTACCAGCTCCACGTTTATCAAAAGTGAAGAAATTCATAGAGTGAATTTACAATATATCCAATTATCCTAAGGTATTTTGTTCATTGGAAAGTCGGTAACAACGACGAACCATGTATTATGACAAAACTCTTGTCCTGTGGTCCTATAGTGTAAAGTATCTTATAATGTTGTGTCTAATATCCTGTCAGTTATTACCTCACGTGCATTTGCCATACCTCTGAGAAAACCAATTGGTTGAAGAGGAGGAAACAATAATAGGACTTCAGACGTTTTACAATTAAAAACAACTCATGATCGTTTGCTCATGAGATCTTTTGTTCAATCTCTTTAGAATTATCTACAACACATGGGATTACAATACTTTTAATTAATTTGTAATTTCTTTATTGCGGTGTCGATGTGTTTGTTGTTTACTGTAATTCTCATTTAAAGTCCCAGAATACATTTAATACGAGTATGAAGGATCAATTACCATTTGTAAAATTGTACCGAAGGAAGAGTAGCACGCTGTAAACCTAAATGATGGCCTGTCATGATAGAAAAAACAAGGATTCCATTAATGATGAAGATAAAGATTCTTTCTTCTGGTGTATATTTCTTGAATTTGAACTGTCGTGTAATTCTTGTGATATTCTTTCTTATACTTTTGCCTCAAGTAAAAATAAAGAGATATTCAAAATATAAACAGTACATACTAAATTGTTGCTTACTAAGAAGAGACTGTCACACTTAAAGCATACACAATAACATACAATAAAAAACCTAATAGCAATAACTGTTTCTATAGACTGAAGTAGATTCATCTTTCTTATCCAGTCTAGCTCATTTTCAAACTTTTTGATAAATACATTTCTCCGAGTTAAGAGAATGATATTTCTCAATTATTTCAAGATAGCCATCAATTTAATTTGTTTTAAAGAATAGCTATTACCAAAAATTACTCTAGAATATTAAAAAGAAATTCCTTTGAACCCTTCCCAAATTCAGTAAACGGTTCCCTGAAAAATATATTCTTATTGCTAGTTTTCCTAATTAAACTATTGAAAATCAATTATTTACAATGCAAAGATAATCATAAAACTATAGAAAACCTTTTATGTGGACTAATATTTCACAAAGAGCTATTTCTCCTCTCCTCAACACTCAGCTTTTCTGAGATATTTTGAAATAAATGTGAGAATATCGGCGTCTGCTATTCACATCTGCTCGAAATAACGGGAACCCGACCTTGAAAGATTCGTCCACCGACTGGAAACTAACCGCGTTCAAACGTCTCCAGCGCAATATCTTACTCTAAATGTTTTCCGAATGCATTGTATATTCTTATTCTGTTCTTAATAAGTTTTGCTCTTAATATAATATCTATGAAAACAATTACGAATGTACGCGGTAGCGAATGAGAATACTGATGTTCTACTTACTTTGCTAGTGCGAAGTCAGGGAGTATGCTGGGCTGCCACGGCGTTTCCTGCAAAACGGCTCCAGAAATCTATTCCTCGTAATCACGTTTCAGAATTGCCCTCGCTTTCTGCTTCTCGTCCATCAGCTGATGTATTGATAATTTCAAGATTCAGCTCCAGTCACCCTAGCAATTATTTCCAATTACTGTTATGTCGATTCGAATCAAACGGTTTCCTGTTTAGCAAGAAATTTATTCACTTAAGCTTTGAACATGGTATAACGACATAGAAGTTCCAACTGATATTTTTATGCCAACAAAGTTCAAGAAAAACTAAAACAAATTCTACCTGTAATTCAAACACAGGTGAACCCATGGTATAACTAATTCTAATACATCCCTCGTGGGATATAGATGCAGAAAAAACGTAATTTTGTTATTATATTAAAGAGTAATCAAATATTAATATAAATAAAGTGTACACTTTATAATATTACCACAAAAACTTGAAATTACCTCCATAAATTAGCTTTGATGTGGCCTTCCTTTGTAGGTGTCTCGTTGAATAGTGAAGTCTCGGAATCTTCCTGAGGTCCCCCTTTGACGACCACCTCACACCACCTCTTACAAACAAATGAAGTAGTTGAAGCGCCAGCTCTGCGCAGACCGGAACCTCTCTCCAATAGCTTTATCCAACTAAACGATTAGATTTAGGATCGGTTTTACCAAATATTTTTTAAGTATAACTTAGTTAAGTCATTGTAAATTTTCGTGCTCTTTAATTCAGGATTGTTAATTGTTTCACTACCCTCTTCAAAGTAATGCTTAGTGAAGTACAACTTACGAGCATCTGAGAGTTTGTTGGCAATGCTGAACTCTCGTGAACCAGCTTGTGACCATTATCAACCTTGTATGTTTTGGTTTTGATTTATACTTCGGTGTTGTTTGCAGGTGCTGTAAATAGCATACGTAATGAAAATTGACGATTTTGTCTGTAAAGTGCTTCTATTTGTCGTAGTTTGAAAAAAAGAGAGAAGGGCAAGTTTCGAACTTCCGAGAAGTGAATGCATGCGAAAAAACGTTTTAATAATAGAATATAAGATTTAAAAAATGCAGTAACCACCTGTACAAAAATGGCCCGTAGTTGACGTAAAATACTCGTAAAGAAATGTTTAATTTAAGATGGTAATTTATGAGGTGAAAAATATTGGTTATGAGACGAACAATATATGCATAATATGTAGTAAGGAAACATTTGACAGGGGTAGGAAGCCAAGAGAAAAGAGAGAAAAGTACAAGAATGAGAGAGAAAGGGATATACGAGGGAGAGGATAAAGGTTGCGTGAAGGAGGTTAAAGAAAGCAGGTGCAAAATTATGAATGTATATAGTATTTAAAGATATAAATTGATGTAGGTGTATAGGTAAACAACAAGTTAGATAAGAAATAAAGAAGGTTAAGAGAGTATATGCTGCAAGCATGTGGTTTTCTTAGGGGAATAATTAAATTTGTTTGTAGATAAGCTGATGAATACTGAAGGTATTCGTAGCTTAAGAGGTATAAGAAGAAGAAATATAACAATCATTAAATGAAATTGTAGATATGGTTATGTTTAGAAAGGAAAATTAAGTGCATACAAAGTGTACCGGGTATCTCACCAACTATGGGCCACCCCCATAACTTCTAAACGGTTGGCGGTATCTTCAATCCGTTTTCTCTCGAAAATGCGGAATCACGGGGCAAGTAATATGCAGTAGAGGTATTGTTTGAATTATTTTTAGTTTTCGAGAAATTTAATCATCTTTGAATTTTTAAATGGAACTATATATTTTTCTCATCATCAGTAGATAGATCATAAAAAGCGGAATGCAATGACATATCATATGTAAGTGTTCAATAGAAATTTTAGTATAAACGTAGGCTTTCTGAGTTGTGATTTTAAATTAAACGGACGTTATTTCCTGTAGCAGTCCTTGCAACTGTCGCCTTTGGGGAAGATGGCCTTCGCTTCGCGGCGTCTCCGATCGTAACGGGCTCGACGCCGCGAAGACAACCTTCCCCCAAGCAATGGGAAATATTGTCTTCATATGGGAAATGTTTAATTTAAAATCACGTCTCAGAAAGTCTATTTTTATACTAAAATTTCTAACAAAATACTAACATATGGTATATCATTGGATTCCTCTTTTCATGATCTATCCATTACTGGCGAGAAAAATATATCATTCTATTTAAAAATTCAAAGATGATTCCAGTTTTCAAAATCTAAAGATATTACGAACAATGTTTATACAGAATATTACTTGCCCCATGATTCTGCATTGTTGAGCGAAATCTACATTTGAATATCGCAACCCGTTTAGAGGTTATAGGTGTGGGATACCTGTATACACGATGGAAAAATAAAATTTGATATAAAAACTGTAAACAAAATGCAAATACCTGCAAAAGGACATGCAATAAAAACTTCTGAATGTAACACTTCTAGAGTTGGGAATTACTGTAGAACCATGTAAATATAATCTACTAAAGACTAGTCTTAAACGTAGTTGTTACTTTCAAGGCAATTAAATAGCAAGATATTGAAATTATCTTTTCGTTTCTAAATAGTAATTACTATCGAAAGCACGGATCGCGTGCGGTCCGACGTCCGATTAAGGACAGCCTCCGCATTCTCCAGGTATTGATCACTTCCCATCACTGCAGCTGCCCGCTAGAATTTTCCTGCACACAGTAGTTTCGGCCTCGTTATGTAGGTCGAAATTCCGCCACTGTCGGGCCTAACCCTAAAACGTCCAAAAACGCTGCAGCGGTCACGGTTGTTGTCATTAAGCCACACCATCCAGAGGTAATTTTTCTTGTTCGACACCCTCTGCCGACTCTCCTCCCTTCGGAAAGAGCTTCTGAATCCGAAATTGAGTGATATAAATAAAAATGAGTAAGTACTCCAGATCGATTGCTTACGAGTACAAGTAGGAACTACTACTTCTCAAAAGCAATAGCTTATTTTCATGTGAATAAAAAGTTTCCTGAAACTTTGAACATTTAATTTTCTCGAGTCTTAATTCTCTTGACTAATTGCTCACTAACTGATCTATTGCGAAGGGACGATATTCGTTTGTTTTGTTTGTCTACGTTACCGCGCGACGCGGACCTGTTTCTGATAGTGTCGACCATGTTAGCTTAAGTGGTACAGTTGACGTATATTGTTGGCGAAATCATAAATTCACTCACTACCCAAAAGCCTCACAACCAGCTCACAACAGTCGCCTTCAGGGGTTGCTCCAAAAATTCAAAGTAAATGCTTCCCACTGGAGCAAATTCTCGAATTTATTCACAAGAAAGGAAGCAATTGAAAGCAAGCAATTTTAAAGCAAAGCTTTGAAAACCCGAGATAGAAAAAGCTTTCTTTCTTTCTTTCTCTCTTTTTTCTATCATTCTCTCTTTCTTTCTCTCTTTCTTTCTCTCTCTCTTTCTTTCTTTCTCTCTTTCTCTCTTTCTTTCTTTCTCGTTCTTTCTCTTTCTCTCTTTCTCTCGTTCTCTCGTTCTCTCGTTCTCTTTCTTTCTCTCTTTCTTTCTCTCTTTTTTCTTTCTTTCTTTCTTTCTTTCTCTCTTTTTTTCTTTCTTTCTCTCTTTCTTACTTTCTCTCTTTCTTACTTTCTCTCTTTCTCTCTTTCTCTCTTTCTCTCTTTCTCTCTTTCTCTCTTTCTCTCTTTCTCTCTTTCTCTCTTTCTCTCGTTCTCTCGTTCTCTCGTTCTCTCGTTCTCTCGTTCTCTCGTTCTCTCTTTCTCTCTTTATTTCTTTCTTTCTCTCATTCTTTCTTTCTTTCTTTCTTTCTTTCTTTCTTTAGCTTGAATACAATTTTATTAAATTCACAATAAGGTTTTGGCACCACTACCAATTGCCAACTCATTTACACCATCGCTAATATTGACAGTCTCAGATAGAGGTTTAATTTTAAAGAATGTTGATTTTAATAAAATGTTTTTATGGATATCAATAATAATATTACTAATAATAAAGGTGGTCGTAATTTATCTTCGGGAAATTTGGATTTGACTCCGCTAGGGATCACAAATTTACAGCCTAAATAAATTTTCCAGTTAGATGAGAAACAAAGTGATGAGAAAAAATGGAGGTATTTTCAATATATGATTTTTAATTGAATCTCCATGTAATTCTAACAAGAAGAAAAAACTCATTTTTATTTATATCACCCATTGTCGTGCCGCAACCTCGAGGGACAGCGCGCGTCCGCGGGGCCGGGCCCTGGGCGTGCCTTGGGCGTGGCAAGCGGAAAGGTGTGTCTGGGACGCCACTCGCGCTTCGAGCTCTGTGCACGCGGCGCTTCAGCCTGCAGCACCTGCCTGCAGCACCTGCCTGCAGCGCCACCATCGGCGTTCGCTGGAAGGGCTTGGAAACAGGCGCTGCCATTGCACAAGGTACTAGCTACATCTTGTTATAATCTGCGCACGTTCATTTTTCTACACGAGAGAAAGGGAGACTTATTTTATTCGAGACTCTGTGGAAAGTAGCTCATTGTTTGTACTGTTCAACGGCAAGAAACTTGTTCATTGCAGGACGATTCTGTTAAAAGCGTCGTGTAATGAAGTTTTCTTGATTCCACTATCATCATCTTTTCACCATGTAACTACTGCTCACGAACAACCAAAGAGCCTTGAATTCTACTAAAATTTCGTGACTTAATTGTAGTTAACCGCTTTTGTGGCACATGCCACGTCATCATCTTGCGAATCTACCATCAGCAAGCCACATAGCAAGGGTTCCAAGTCAAATTATATTGATTTAGCTTTCTATACATACAAAATACGCACGTGTCAATTGATAATGTATTTGGAATTATTTATATTAATTGAAATTAAACAAACTGTACGATGGTACTTTCCTTTCATTTCGGAAAAGAATAGGAGAAGCACGTTTTCTGTGACACTTCTTCCCCTCTCGCATCTCGCCTCTAACACAATTCTCAATATTTGTGCACGAATATATCTTTTGATTTGAATGGAAACGTCTAAAAGTTCCTTCTCTTGCTTCTTCTAATAGTGCACCGGGCGTAGTTCCGTTATTTTCGGGTATCTTTCATTTCAAGATCCATTGCATCGATAGAGCCTGACATTCTCGTCACAATTAAAGAAAACACAAGAACAAAGATCAACAAGTGTATTATCATGCTAACAGAACAAAACAGGGTCTCGAATAAAATATTGTAGTACATCACACGGCAAAAGCCCTTTTTCATGACTCGACAGAATTCCCCGCCTCGGCCTGCCGGCTTTCGCGGGTCACCAGTCTCGCCAGGAAAAGGTCTACATTTTTGCCTTATGATGTAAATTACTATTACTGGCAAATCTATGATATAGAATCTGCAGCTCGTCTGCTTTATAAAATAGAATCTGTAGCTTCTTCTTGTTATCAAATGGAGCCAATTCGCTTGTTGCCCCTTGTATCCTTCTATTCATAATTCAACTGTGTAGTCTAAGAAAAAGAGAGGGACAGAAAAAGAGTGAGCCATTGTGTGTGTGTGAGAGAGAGAGAGAGAGAGAGAGAGAGAAGAGAAGAGAGAAGAGAGAGAGAGAGAGAGAGAGAGAGAGAGAAGAGAGAGAGAGAGAGGAAGAGTTGTGGTCTCCGAGGGAAAATGAAACGTACGTAGATTACATTACGGGTAAAAAGAGGTGGGAGTTTCGAAATACATGAAAACGTTATTTTAGTAACAAGAGGAAAATATTTTAATTATTTTATCAAATTAAGTCGGACACTAACAACTAGGGAAAGGTTTTAAAAACATATTTTTAATGGTTCTAGATATATTAATTCAAATTTTACTTTCTGGCGCTTAAGAGGGAACTTCATCCCTCAATAAAGAAAAAGATTTATCCCTTAATAAAATATATTCCTTAAAGAGATTTTGAAATAAGGTCATGTACAATTTTTTGAAAATTTGAGTATTTTCCGTAACTTAGCGTGAAATATGGGCAAATTTATTTTTGTTTAAAGTCTCAAATACGGATGCATCGTTTTCGATGAAGTTTTATTGGTGAATATTCTAATGGACGTTGAAGAGAATGGTATAGATCTCATGTTGGTTCAATATCTTGATTGTTCAAAAATTTTAAAAATTCAAAAATGTTTAGGCATCTTTCTACAACTACAATTATGAAAATACAATTTTATTCTTAATTAAAAGTGTTCATAAAAACAGATCTTAATAATAATAATAATAATAATAATAATAATAATAATAATAAGGTAGGTTTTAATTGGCGTTGTCTTGTTTCTGAATGTTCCCAATATAAATAAAACTCAGACTCCAATCACAGCAATCTGCTGCTAGCAGATCTGGCCCTCGCCTCGCCGTTCGCCGTCGTCGGAGCAGCCATGTGGATGGCGTCCCAGCCCGCGGAGGCGGCTTCTTCCGCGGAGCCGACTCACGGCCGACAAAGCCCGCGCAGCGCGGAGCGCGTGCGCGCGCAGCGGCTGAGCTCGCTGCGCGTGCGTGCGCAGCGCCGCCGCCGCCTGCGACTTGGCGCAGTGCCAACGGCACTACCATGCACGGCCTCCGCTACATGGTGGAGCCACAGCGCCCTTGGCACGAGAGGTGAGCATAGGAATGGGCGATTTTTAAGCCAGTGTACGCAATCGACAGAAATATCGACTTTCTGCGCATGCGCAGTTCGAGTGAAAAGGGGAGTTAACGTAGAGGGTTGTGCACGCCTTGGTGGAGCGCCTATCGAACTTCTCGCATGCGCAGTGCCTAGTGAAGGAAACTTGAACTGCAATGCGCAGAAGATCAATAGTGCTGTCCACTAAGCGTGCATAAACTCGCTATTAGGGCAATTGTCAACTCCAAACACTGTTGATCTTCTGCGCATGCGCAGTTTAAGATTCGCATCACTAGTGCATCTGCGCATGCGCAGAAGATCGGTAGTGCGCTATGGCGTGCTCACTCTCTCTATTAATTCCATGAATACATTTTCCAGTAGTCAGTATTACGCAAAGAAGACAAGTGTCCAAATAAAATACGCAATACACCCGCTGACATCGCAACTGTTGCCAGTAAAGCGACTCTGACTCGGACTTCTTAGGGTTTGAGTCCCAAAGATGGTGGATTTTCGGCACTAGATGGATTGAATTCAGCCCTTGGTACCGCCTGGAGGAGTTATATCAAATGCTCTGATCGATAATTATACGTAGTTTCTTCGATCAATATCAGGAGATTCTGGGAAAATACTCATAGCCCAACAAATACGCCGCGAAACCCGAGTGTTCTTTCATTCCTCATCGTTGTCTCCTCGTCTTCGTTTTCACACACACACACACACACACACACACACACACACACACATACATAGAGGAGCTAAACTTGTCCTCTTGTGGAGTGCTCAGTTGCAGGTGGTACCTAGAGGTGTGAAACTCCCTTAAGCCGACGTACAGATCAAATTCGGATATCACTATCTAGAGAGAAAAATCTTAAAATCTACCCCTACTGGGGTATAACATGCATGACACTTACGGAAGGAATGATCATAGCAGATTATGCACTCTAGAAAAATTAAATAATGAATCAAGACGCACTAATCCCAAAGAAATGAATATCAAATTGGTAGATTAATTACATCAATAAATGGGTGTTTGCACGCGTGGTGGGACCGCAGGTGCAGTCATTACACTTACGAGACTAGATATTACAGACGTTGACGCATCCGAAAACCAATATATATATTCAAAGGACTAATTACCGAATTGGTTGATCAATGGCAGCAATGGCGTTCGCTCGCAGGCTGCTGTGAGTGGCGAGCGTGCTGCTGGCGCTGGGCGCGTGCGGGACGCTGGTGGCGCAGACGTGGATGCGGTGGCGCGCGGCGCCAATCATCATGGCGCTGGACGAAGGCACGCGCCCCATCTGGAACATCCCCTTCCCGGCGGTCACCGTCTGCCCCATCAACAAGATCAACGCCTCCAAGTTTAACTTCAGCGACGTGTCTCGCCGCGCGCTCCAGAACAATGCTACTGACGAGGAGTAAGTATTGTAACTCAGCATCTAGAAAATATTATATTACATAGGTAAGCATGGATTTTCGTTTTCTGATTTTGACACTTTTTATACGTAATTGGTCACCTGAATCCTATATCCATTACGTTTGTTCTATCTATTATAATTTTTAATAATTTAGTAAATATGATCAAGAAGATATAGAAAATATGCATTATCTTCAGTCAGTTAGAAACGAAAATTATTCGTGATAGTCTGTTGATTATGTCAGTTCAATTTGCATGATTGTGATTGATTCTCATACATTTTAAATGTATCTTAAGCATATTTTCGAAGACAGAAACTTCTATTTATTAATAGCGTTATGTTAAGTAATAATTATCATCCTCAAAATAAAGACACATTTATACACAAAAGTCTCATCATAGCAACAAGTCTGACGTTCGATTGCCTTTTCTTTTTGCTGATCTGTAAAAGATGTTTAAAAAATTTCAATTTCTCTTCACGTTAATGTTAATAAAGAAACTATTATTAAAATATCGTCTTACCTTGTTTTGAACCTTAAATTGGAGCAGGACAAAATTTTCGGTTATAATCTTCTGATTCACTAATAATCGTTCCGTTTTCATCCAAAGAGTAAAGTTAATCTTAGCTGCATCGTCTGTTTGTCGCAAGCAACTATGGAAGTTTCTTACTCCTTCAGCAAGAGAATAAAAAAACTATAACTGTAGAAAAAAGAAGTTCTGTTTTATGATACGGGACAAGAGCAGCAATTAAAACAACTCATCCTAGTGCGAAGTTAAATACTAAATTTTGGGACCCTAGAGAATAGTGCAAAGACTATGAAAGGACATGTACGTGGTAGGAAAGACATCGTCTGTAGTTGGAGGACCTAACACCACAACTATGTCAGCTCATAATTTAAAACCATGTTATAACATTTTGAAGAAGATGCAACAATGAAGATGACACAATGCGAAAATGACAACAATAAGATGAAAACAATTGCCTACCTTTTCCGATTCCTGCTTCTTCTCGGGTAACTGCTTATTGAAAATGGTCTCTCAAAATATAGTCAATTATACACTCACTGAAGCTACTACACACAATATTCCTAAATCCCTCCTATTTCTAGACTGCAAAGTTACTACAAATCCTCACAATATTATGATTAAATACCATTGTATCACGCACTGCCCTGCCCAGCACTGCCCTGCCAGGCCCTGTCATGCACACTGATTCTCTAAGAAAGGGTACACTGTGCTAGTAACAAATTCGGGGATTCTAGGGGTTTGATCGTACGTGAGTCAGAAAGTCCTTTCTCAGAAAAATTAATAAAATCCCTTCTGAAAATTCTGGTTCACTCCTCATTACAGCGAGGGTGTCCATACTTATTTTATAAGTTATAAACCTCTCGACAAACGCTACGGCAATTTATACCAGCAAAACATGTCATGTAAAAACGATTTTGCATTGTAGTTGTACTGGCTTACAAGAAATGACGTTTGCAGGCAGAGCGAGCCAGGCAAGGCCTGGCCTTAAAGCAATGGGAAGGAGAGAAACGACATATAATCCCAGCTAGGTGAATTCAGTGCGTTATCTGCTGCGGCTTCCCCCTCATTGCTGCCTGCCGCTGGGCCAGTAAATTAGATACACGCGCAGCTCTCTAACCAAGCTAAGATTTCAGATCTGGGGTATAATAGTTCAAGAGCAGTGGGCCGCTGCAAAGATCACTGTAGAGTGTACAGTGTGTGCAATATTTTTGATCATGTGACATACAGTTCATTGTAGATTTCTCTTTCTTTCTAGGGTTTTTATCCAGCCGACAGCCGGTTACCCTTTACGTCTCGATGGGACGCATATTCGACCATACACTAGACACCAACACACTTGCGGGCTCCTCTGATCTGGGGTCAGCAGAACGCGAGGCCCTCCGTGACAACACATACATACAAAGACAAGGGACAAACAACCATGCCCAAGACGGGACTCGAACCCGCGGTCCTTCGGACCGAACCGTGAATCGGTACTCACTCTTAGCCACCCCAGCCAGCCAGGTCGGCTTCATTGTAGATTTAATTCTCAAAAACCATTACGTTCTCATTTTGAAGTCGTAGACTTCCGCGGCCAGAGTCATGTAAATGATCTTGGCTGCCTGGGTGACGCCAGGCACAGTAACAGCAGACTAGCCCTGAGGAACACCACGGTAAGATGGTCAAAACGTCGGCAACACAGCTTCGTCACGGCCTAGTCGGCAAACGTCACCCGGTCAACCAAGATCATTTACAAGTTCTCATTTTTGCTGGGATTGAATGCACACCACTGTCTGCTCTGCTGTACGTATAATAAAGAGTTGCCTTAAATAAAATATGCCGATTTAATCAAAGATACAATAAATACATCAATAAATGGTATTTTATATTGAAGTACACAATTGACAAGGTACATTTCATGTATTGTTTTGCACACGATAAAAGCGAGTAAGTCTTGATATTTTGAGGGATTCATGCTTGTCATTCCCGGTACTCTACAATGCTCTTCTTTGAATATATGGGTTTATAAATTTTTATTTTGTGATTGTAGGAAAATAAAATTGTCTGAGATCCTCACGTTGTGTGAAATTCATAATGAGAATTTAACATCTATGGAAGGAAGAGACATAATTGCTTTTATTGAGGAGGTAACATTCATCTTTCCGCTTTCTGTTGTAATTTATTGTTAAAAACACTTACTAACTTGGTTCACTAATTCAAGATTGCTCCAGATATCAACCAAACCATTATGGAACCAGAATTCAGAAGAAAAAGCATACGTGGACTCTTTCGGCCCCTAATCACAGGAGAAGGTTTATGCTACACCTTCAACATGCTTGATCGGTCAGAGTTCTTTGTGAATGGCACGTAAGTTTAAAGGTTGATAAATTATTTACCAATAAACACTGAAATTACTGTTCTTTTCTTGATATCACCTTCACTGTACAATTACATTACTAGGAAATTTATATAAACCTAGTGTAGTGAAAAGTGTCCCAAACCATATCGATAATCGCGATGCACATATGAAGGAAAATGCAAAATGCCATAGATTCCCCCCCCCCAAAAAAAACACCAGCCTCCGAGAGCAATCGGTTACGGAGCTACAATGAGAAACGTGTTTTTCTCGCAAGATCGAAATGATAAGGAAAAGGGATCGTTCTAGGGGGGAGCGCCTTTATTAGGAGGATGTTGGCTTTAGGTTTGATACTTTTCTCATTCAATTCACGATGCACCAAGTTACACATTACAATTATTCGTTTATTCATAAAAACATGAATATATTTAACAACTAGAAAAATCTTCATTATATAATCGCATGCTGTTAACGTGATTAACATCATTACCAACCACTGATATTTGAAATATCTAATCATCCGGGAGCTCCCACAGTCTTATGCAATAATGAAATACCAATACTCTACATCCTACATTTTTACATTCACAATTATTATTACCTAACATTAACCAGTTACAATGTATCCCTCCCTCTGAGCACGTTTGTGATTGTTCATCATTATGTCCTTTCCCCAAATTGTACACTCTGAATCTTATAATTGCAATAATTCAACCCGACTTTCACAAAAATTACGAGCTTCGTTACTTATCTGAGGGTACCGCAGTCCTGTCGTGGGAATGTAGCCGCCTCTGCTAATGTCCTTGACGTAGTCGACACCGTAGTCCACCCGTCCGCAGAATCATGGATGTGTAGTGATAAGGGTCTTAAAAACTATTTTGATCTACAATTCTCAAACGAAAAACGAGTTACATTTCAATAGTTATCCAGTTTTAAATAATACAAAACACTGAATAGTAAGGTCTTGTACACTGGAGAATGAGGAATATTTAGGAATTTTAAATTAGTTTCTAATTTTTTGAGTTACATACTCTAAGCCAAAAATCACTGCTGTCTTCTTCAATAACTCGGATAACGCGTTCGTTTGTAACCAGTATACTCAAAATTTCTGACAGTTTTAGCCATGTAACGAACATGTGCCAAATAACAAATGATCGCACCTATACGGGAGCAACAACCCAGGACACGACTTCCGTTCACACTTTCTAAATAATGTCGTTTCACTCCCGATATTCTCATTTTTTTGGGGTACATAATCCGTGTAACACCTATAAGATTTCGACGTCATTCATCAGTCGTGATTGAAACTATGTTTAAATATTGGTAAAAGCATTTCTTCCAATCACATTTTGGATCGAATTTCAATTTAAAAAATATTTTTTCTATTTGAATTTGGTGCTAAAATAGGTTGACCTTAACCCCTTTACTTCCATGTTCATTAGATAAGTAGGTATTAATTGCGACATGAAACAATATTCAATGTAATATTTGGGACATCTTCAATTAACAATGAAAAATCCTTACCCTTTTCAAAAATTTTAATACGGTTTGCCCTATTATTTTTGCACACATGAATAGCTTAGTGCACTCTATCACAGGGTCTTTTACGAGCAACGAGGATTGAATCACCCTGTATCCTTTGGCATTGTAACTAAACGAACGTTTGGATAAACAGGTTCAAACCTGAAGTTGTACCATATAATATATACTGTCTTGGAAGACATTGGAAACCATAGGTTTAGTTACCATTTATTACATTTCTCTTAAAAATTTCAATTCATAAAATACTAGTAACTGGCGGAACAATTGACTTATAGTAAAAGTGTCCTCAGCAATAACGTCTTGTCCAAAACAGTATTTAGTTACTGACTAGGTATCTCTGGGAAATTGTTAACCTTCTTTCTCAGCTCTCGCTTCCACGCAGATCCTGTGTAATACTTTGCGACTGATTTAGCGAGCGAAGTTGGGTATCAACACAATATCACGTCTATTTTTGGAGTTTTAATAATGCGAAGCAAATCGCATTCTATTTCGTCTAGTTTCAGTAGACTGTTCTGCTTAAAATATAATTTTTTGTTAGTTTGTTTCTCTCTACTTGCGTACTGTACATACTGTTCTTGCGCTGGAAAATGCAATTATTGTGATTGATCAAAAGAAACTGACGAGTGGAAAATCAAAGATCACGTGTCATTCGTTTTCTGTTGGATATCAGTGCGTTTATTTTATCATGAGTGAAATATAACAGCTCTTTGAGTACATCTAAATATTGAACGATTCTCCTACAAAACTTGTTTTCTTTATAATCTCAAAAAGTTTTGAATTTTTGTTGTTTCTGAGTACATTTATGTTTTCCCCTTTCGAAGGGTATTTATGTCGAGAAATTATCTGAATTATGGCCTCAATTCATCGGAGTGGTCTGCGGTCCACGGCTACAGCGAGAATTCGGACGAAGACAGCTACCCCTTGAGGACAACAGCTACAGGCCGGGCCGCGGGTCTCACTTTCCGATTGGATGTTTCCCTGTGCCACATGGACTTGGAATGCAGGGATGCTCTGGAAGGCCACACGGTGCGTATTCCGCTCAGACAATGCGCATTAGATAATGGGGCTGCAATCGTCAATTGCAGTCGTCAATGGTGCAATAATCGTCAATTGCAGAGGTTTAATATCTTTAGTATCCCGCACACACATCGCAGTAATATTCATAAACATTGTAAATATCTGAAATAAAAGTCAGTTCTCGATTTTTAATTTCCCTGCAGAAGATGAAAATATCTGTATGCAGGTGTGAAATAATAAATGACATGAACAATTATCAGGCTTATACATAGTAACATGTAATAAAAAATACATAATAAAAAATACATAGTAACAGTATAACAAATAACATACAAAATCGAGGACCTGATTTAATTTCCTCTGCATCGAGGACAAACACGAGAAGTCATTGGGTGTAAAATCCAGCTGAAAACATTAAGTCGATACACATGAAAACATATCTTCTAGATGTAATCAAGTGTAACGACAACATAACGTAAAACACACAAAACGATAATAAATGCAATATAATGTAGTACATAAATACATAACTTCACTAAATCAAATGGCAAACACAAAGATTTGCAAAGTTTATCTCAAAAGTTCTGAGGAGATAGAATTCATTATGGCTTCGTCTTTCCTTCTCCATGATTGATGACATGAAAAACTCCGAAAAGAACCGCACATCGCGAACAATATCACACGTGAATCCGCGAACACTCACGATTAATAGAAACGCTCGCTTCCACGTGGAACAATAAACACACTCGTTGCTTATTTTGCTCGACTTTTGGTTTTCAACTAGTGGCGGCGGGTGCCCCAACAGACAGAAAGTTGCACCTCCATCGAATGACGGAAATGTAATTTCCCCAAATTGAAAATAGGAATATATAATAAAAATGAAAGCAATTCAAATCAATTAAAACTAAGTTAAATAAAAGTATATATTGAAACACTACTTACATAATTTTATCACGTAATTTTACCGCGTAAGGCATATACATTTCCCGCGCACGTGGTTCTGGCTTTCCACTAGGCGACTCCAGTACAAATTCGACTCCAGCGCATTGCAACAAACACTATTCCTTCGACACGTTTCACACAAATAAATTTATTTTATTTCCGAAACTTCACTACCCTGGAATATATTTGGCAATAATGAAAGATCCTTGCCACATTCGTATGCACAAGAACGTTCGTAAACCGCTGGCCAGATGCATCCACATAAGGACTTCCATCCAGAACGGCCACCTTTATACAAAGAACTCATCAAATGTACGTTTTGAATCAACAAACCTGACATCAAATGAAAACAAATTCTCCAAATATCATAAACAAGGCATTGAATATTGTCAATAATTGACTGAACTTGTGTACTTTCAATAACAAGCGAAAATCACAAAACTACGTTGCGATGTGTTAGACGAAGACAGAAAATGTGTAATCCCCTGAGATTGCCTCCGTCGCCGCGCAGCGCTAGATAGCGCCACTAGACTGGTTGCCCAACCGAAAGTTCCCCGTGTTCCCCGTGTTAAATCGAAGTGCCAAAGAGTAAAGTCACTAAACTCATTCATTAGGCAAAGAGCCAAGAGCGTGGTGCAATTCCTGACAAGACATCAGACACCGGAGAGAGCGCCAGTTGGACGTTCTTTGATTTCAGAATGACTTCATATGCATTGATACTGCGGCAATATCTTTAATATTGAATATTTTATATTATGAAGTCTTTTTCATTTTCTTGGGGTTGTGCAACCGTGCAACCTAAGCACGAACCACCACTGTTTTCAACGTGGCGCGAAGGAACCCTAAGGAAGTGGGCGGGTACTATTTAAAAAAAACAACAACAGATTTTCAACCTCCTTAAAGAGGTTATTTGCTTTTCTTAAATTTTACAATATACATTTCTTCAATTTAAATACATAACATTGATTAATATTCAGTAAATTACTCTGTTTCAACAATTCCATATCTTATACTTTTAATTTACAAGATGACAGAATGCATGATGTGTTTCATGCCTATACTATTAGGTTTTGAAAGAAATATTTTTACATCTAGGGGTAAAAAAACTTTAATTTATTTAATCTTTTAATTAGGTATTCCCTTTCCTCATTATATATTGAGCATTGCCATATTACATGATTTAGATCTTGAATATGGTATCCACATTGACCTGTTGGATCATATATCAACTTAATTCAAAATAAAGAATAGTTTAGACTGTGTGGCGTCATACAGTCGCCATATACAGTAAATATTGGCTACGTGCATTTCATGCGAAAGGAAGTAGGCTGCGACAGCGGGCAGCATGCAAGGGACGCCTCCCTGAACAAAGGGAGGCTATATTGGGACGGGAAACCCGGCTCTCGCTTAGGGCGAAGGGCAGAAAACCCCAGGGAGGCCGTGACGTGCGTTGCCACGGGGGCAGATTTGTGAACCCTGTAGTTCGGCTGTCTGGTAAACGCGGCTGGCGGAAGCGGCGAGATGACGCAGTTCCGTCAGCCGGGCCAGAGGGTATAAAAGCACGCTCGCACACGACTCCTTCTTCTGATTCTCGAGCTCTTCGTGGGATGTCGTGTGAGAGTGCGCGGCATGTGGCTAGGCTACGGGGGTAAAGGGTCTGGAGCCGGCGTGAATTCGTCGTGATTTAGAGAAGGGTGCATCCCACCGCGGGAGTGAATCTTATCAGGCAAGCGGTTGTGGTGACCAGGAGAAGTTCCTCTTAGAAACAGGCTGTATATATTGTAAATAGTAGATTCGGGTGTCGGAGGATATCTTTAATACATATCAATATTACACTGTTCACGTCTGTTATTCATTGTTGCGGCAATGACGCCACAACTGGAATGGCCAGCTCTGCATCGGTTAACCATTGATGCAAAGGGCGGGTACTTCAGGGACTTGTTTATATCGAAGGTTTCTCCCTGACCAGGTCACTGTGCACAGCCCCCTGGAGTTTCCGCGCCCGCAGCGCCGGGCCGTGCGTCTGCCGCTGTCCGGGGGCGCCAAGGTGAGCGTCGAACCCGTGCTCATGGTGACGGACGACGCCGCCGGCGAGGTACCGGTGGAGCAGCGCCAGTGCTACTTCCCCGAGGAGCGCCGCCTGGGCTTCTTCCCAACTTCACCCTCCGCGCCTGCGGCTGCGTGCCGTTCTTCATGCCGCGTGAGTACCATAACTCAGAGTGTGCAGGGTAAGTACCAAACTCAGAATGTGCCGCGTGAGTACCATAAATCAGAATGTGTCGCGTGAGTACCATAACTCAGAATGTGCCCCGTGAGTACCATAACTCAGAATGTGCCGCGTGAGTACCGTAACTCAGAATGTGCAGGTGAGTACCATAACTCAAAGTGCCGCGTATACCAAACTCGAGTGAGTATCGTAACTCAAATGTGTCGCGTGAGTATCGTAACTCAGAATGTGCCGGGGGGTTCCATAACTCGCAATGTCCCGCGTGAGTACCGTTACAGCTTAGTTGCATATGCCCCGTCAACTTCGCAGCGGACCGTTTGCTTTACACCGGCCTCTCCCTCCGACTTAACCTCAGGCATATAGCAGCTAAGTGCGGTTTTAGATTATTCCAACCGACGCAAGTCATGAAGGTACCCTGGTCAGGTCACCATGTGTAATGTCGTGGCAACTGCTTGGTAAAGGGTATGAATGCCGAGCGAATGACTGAGATATACGGCGAAAAGCAAGAAGTTTTTACATTATCTCCTACTGCGTACAGAGAAAGTATTGTAAAGCTGCGGGAAAAAACCCGGCAACTTTTGACAAAAACTCTTATTGCTGGGTAATGGTAAATAAAAGAGATGAATCTTCTTCTTATATATAGAAAATTACTTCCCCTAACACGTTATGTAATCAAAATTCGCGTTCCTTTGGTCCTTGGTACCAAAATATTGATTGACGACAATATGTCTGTCCGTCTGTCTGTGACCAACGGCAGCAGCTAACGTGTAGAATTTGCCTCAACATTCTCAAAATGTTCTGAAAAATTGCCCTCTCAGGTGGCAGTTACGTTGGATCACTGAGTTTTCGAAAATTGCAAAAGTAAATTTTTTTGTATTTCTACAACTACAAAAATAAGATAGAATTGCAAAAATGAAGATAGAATGAAATATGTTTCATCAAAATATGTTCATCCTTAATGAAATATGTTCATCAGCATGTTTAAATAACGTCATGCTCAATTTGTCCAAAGTATGAGTAGTTTTTTAGTCATTGTGCAGGAAAAGGCAATTTATAACAATTTATAAAAAATTGTTCTAATTTTTGGAAATTACAAACCTATTTTCCCAACATTCCTCTATTTGTAAATGATTTCATATTTTCTCACAAACATATCTAGATTTCTCGGGTAACAATTCTAATACTATAAATTCTGATTCTTTGAAAATATGTATGCAAACCGAACAGATACATTTTTCTCAGAATTGTGAAGTTCTGTATTATAAATGATTAGTAATTACATCATTCACTTTTTATTTTTCAGGTTTCGACAATACTGTTGTATGCAGCTCGTCGTTTAAAGATCGTGAGTGTGTCGATTCGGCAAAAGGTTTGTAAGTTTTGTAAAATTTCATTTTTATAAATATGTAGTAAAAACAGGAACAAGATTGTGTTTGACCCTTCTGATTTCGCTTCAGACTACCAAGGCTTATCAATTGAATGAAGAATATTTTTTTTGTTTTTACCGTTTTAGCCCATGTTCTATTGGCAACTTTATTCATCAACTACTCTCCTTTTTTAGTTACCACATCCTCCTTCACTGTATGGCTGTGAGAATAAAATTCATTTTCGTCGGAACAAGGGAGAATATAATCTAGTTGTATTTGGTACGTGCTATACTAGAAAACTATGCAATTCCATGTAAATAGAAAAACATTTTCACTTTCTCGTTTACTAGTGCAGACATAGTTTAGAAGAAGTTATGAGAAACTGCACAAAATTGACGAGAGTTTGATAGAAATGTTTTGGGGGTTTTCAATGCCAAATAAAGTTATTTGAAGCCTATCTTTACACTTTGCCTAAACTAACCGTGTGCCTAAGCTGCATATATAATTTTTCTCGAAATTAATATTCCCCAATTGTACTTGCCACACTCAGGTAACCCGCTGGTGTAAGAGATCTGGTTGAGGAAAAACCGGTAAACTGGCGGATAGGTCGACGCCGGATCTTACCATCCAGCGGCTGCGGCGCCTCTGACCGGGAGGTCATAGGTTCGAGTCCTGACGGCGGCAGGATTTTCGACACTAGCTTTTCAGCTAGGTCGAATTCAGTCGCTGACTGGAGGAGAATTCTAGCGGCCGGCTGCTCTGATCGGTAGTTTTTTGTGGTTTCTCCGAACAACACCAGGCGAATGCCGGAGCAGTACCCTACCACGGACCGCGCGCGATCTGTCCTTCCTCTTCCTTGGCCTATCCTCTACCCTTACACACACACTTACACTAACATGCACCACACTATCATATATTCCGCGAGACCGGTCGGGAGTTTAAAGCTTGTCCCAGCTGGGGCGGTGCCCCGCTGGTGGGAGAGTCCTGGTTAGGGAGAAACCCCACTAGCCGACGGTAGGCGGTGCCGGATCTCGCCATCAGTGGGGGAAGATGAATCATCTCCGAGAAAAAAGAACATGCACTACACTAACGGACTAATGACCGAACAGTTGACGCGCCCGGAACACAAAAAAAATCCAGCAGGGGAAGATCACCGCCATTTCCCGCGATAAAAATTGCACTACAATTCTGGGGTTATGACCTTAGCAGTTGACGCGCCCGGAATCACGAATCAATCATTGAACGAGTGTGCGATGTGCGCAGACAATTTCCAGAAGGTGGACTTCCGGGTGGGCAAGCGGAAGCTGGGCCTGGACCTGGAGAGCCGGAGTTCGGAGCCCAGCGGCGAGCGAGAACGCTGTCGCTGTCTACCCAGCTGCGTCTACTACAGCTATGAGGCGTCCGCCTCGGTCTTCGAGAGCAAGGGTACCCACTGGATCAGCAACCTGAGCAAGTGAGTCAATGAGGCATGGATGACAGCATTCTAAAAAAACTTCGATGTTTTTATAAAATCATGGACATATTTAACGATTTATCGATTTTTTCAAGCCTATGTTTTTTTAACAACCATGTTTTGTGTTTGATGTTTTCACGTGTCTGATATTTTATTTTTTAAAGAAAAACGAACCATAGTAATAAAAACATATAATACTATTGAGAGAAACTGAACTTTCTTCAGTTCAAAGTGACCCAGAGTGAAAAAATAATTGATGACCCGAAGTAAATTTTAATCTAAGTTCCATTTTTTTCAATTTTCGAGTTAAAACCGGAACTATGGTCTATGAGCCAAGTTTCTTGAAGTATATTCTGAATTAAGTGCCAAGCCTGTGTGTAGTAGTTCTGATCATTGCCAACAGAATGCGTAAGTAGTATGTGCCCTACAACAAATTGTGAATTATGATCTAAGTGCAGTGTGCGCTCAAACAGTGTTATTGTATTTTTAACTTTGTTCTTGCTTCGTATTGATGTCGTGTTTCTCTGATTTTTAAGTATAGAAAAGTAGCAGACCAACACATTAGTTTAATAATTCAAAAGAAAACCCTCCTTTATTATAAAATCATTTTTGTTACTTAGACTACAGTGAATCAATATTTCTTCTTGATTGTCAATATATGTTTGCAAATAAAAGTATCCAAAGTTTTTAATGACAATCATTTATTTCAGCAATTGCACAACGTTTCGTAACTAGTTTTGGTACATCATCAGGTGCTAAAATAAAGGGACACAGAAACCGTTATTCTACCTGTCTATTAGTGTAATTACTTGTATAGTTCATAAACTCTACAATTGTCTCAAAAGTATAAGTCTATTGAGTAAAATTATCTCAAAATCAAACATATCTACTACAAAAGAAATCCTTTTAAACTTATAATTTTTATAAAAACAACCAAACAACAACACAAAACACAAAACAAAAACAAAATCAATAAATACCAAATAGACACTCACCTTAGTGAGGGAACTACTATCCCATTGAATTACCTCTAGAACCATCGAGGAAACATTACGAAATTCACTCACTCTCACTCAGTTGATATCACATGACTAACAGTTACAAACAGACACTCCATTCCAAGGAATGAATGACACCAACAGGCGTATGAATATGTAGTGAGGTTACAACACGGCGTTTGAATATGCAGTGTGCCAACTTAACCACTATACTGGATCTACATTGTCCGGATCTTTAATTTTAATTTTATATAACACATAGTCATAGGCATTGGTAAAAACATTCATTTCGACGTTGGTATTAAGAGTCTGATTTAACTTAAGAAAGACTTAACTTGTTTCAGAAATGAGTCGTGGGAATCTCCTGACCTCGGTGTCTAAAATAAGTGGGTTCTCAAAGTCAAATTCATGTGACAAATTTAGTCTGTGTCTAGATAAAGAATTAAGTCGTGGAAAAGATTCTTTAATATTTCTAGAATGTTCTTTCATTCTTTGTTTAATTGGACGCTTTTTCCTTTTTTTAAATTTTTTTTATTCTGTATTTTAGATACCTACACCTATGTTTGTATTTTCTTATTTTACAGAGGACTATGTAAAAATGAAACATACGAAGAAACGACAAGTCTTCAGTCATACGTATATGTGTACTTTGATAACTTTGACCTGATACCGTTTCGTCGGATGGAAAGATTTGGAACAATTGATTTTCTAGGTAAGAAAAGTTATATTACGAGTCATTTACACAGTCCAGGCACATTAATGTGCCCCCGTCAAAATCCTGAATAACCTCCTTTTGAAGTGCTGACCGCTGCCGGACGTGCAGGAAGAGAGTCAGTTATGTTTTGTGTGGTACCGACAGTGATGTGGAACTATGTCGACTCCAGTGCCATGTTCAGGTATGGTTCCTCGGTTGCGGATCCAAGGCGCAAACAGCCTGATAGAGATAATCCCACAGATTATCGATTGGGTTTAAATCGGGGATGTTTAGTGTCAGGGGAGTAATTTAAAGTTATCTCCCGGTGCTCTTCAAACCAAGCTACTAACGAAGCTAGTCTACAAGCATGGCTGCATACTTCCGTTAATCTATTGGGTCTTCTAGAATTACCAGATCTCCCAGGTAATGCCATGAAAACATTCCTCACATCATAACGCTCCCTCCTCTAACCCGGACCCGTCCAATGATTGTTGTAGGGTGTGTTCAGACGTTTCACGTCGTATTCTTTTTTTTCACGTCGTTTTTTGTTTCAAAATTTAAGTAGTATATGACTTAGTGTAGGGATCACAGAATTTTGAAAATATGCACACAATTCACTTTTTTTAAAATTTATTTTACGTCTAAAAAGCAGTTAAAAACTGCGTATGACGTGCTATGGGGAAAAGTGAATTGTGTAAAATGAGGGTTTGACGGCAAGGTGCATCAGAGGTGGTTGGTGGTAGGAGAAATTCTTCAAAGACTTTCAAGATTAATTCTTTCATCATTTGCACATTACCAACTTCCCATGCCTGAGTCATGAAACAATCTTAGATGTCTTACGTAACGTGAAAATTTCCCGCGGTTAGACGGGATTCGAACCTAAGACTCCGTCACACGGAGCGGGCTCGTTAACCCCACAGCTACAAGAGCGGGGTTTTCTTTGAATAAATAAACTTCCCCATAGCACTTTTCCCCATAGCACGCCATACGCAGTTTTTAACTGTTTTTTGACGTAAAATAAATAAATAAAATAAATAAATTCGCCAACGACAATCGATTCAATGGAACAGAAAAGTCATCTGAAAATGATAGAACAGATGAGTCATCTGAATATAATACTTGTCGCCATTCAATGGATGTCCAGTTGCGGTATTGGCTCGCAAATTCCAGCCTTCGTCGCCGATAAACAGAAGTTAGCAAGGGGTGCATGAGTCAGGCACCTGCTGCACAGTACACTTTAACCACGACAACACGCAAACATTTTACAGATTTAGCCACTTCGGACATGCCTTCGCCCTGAATCTGAATGCCAATGATCATGCCATTTTGTACAAATGATAAATCGCTCCATTTGCATTGCGACAACTAATGCACAGTTTTCCGCTTCAACCGATACGTTTTATATACCCTTCACTGTTAGTGCTGCGATCTGCACGGAGGGAGATCATTACACATTTACGCCGAACATAGCCGGTGGTCATGTAGTCACATTAATGTGACTGGTGTGTGTAGAAATATATAGTACATTGCATGCAAAAGAAAACTTAACAGCGTCTCATTTTTTGCAACAACAATATTACAATCACCCAAAGATCCTTTTCCTTAAACACTTCCAGAGTTGGATTTTGCGTTCCTTCTGCTCTTTCAGAAATCGATAGTCCTTTTCTTCTTAGCTCATGAATTCCTTTATGCGTGTTTTTAAATTGAAGCGAATCTCCATCATAAACTTATAGTAGAATAAAATATTCCATTATCACTCTGAAAAAAGTTTCGTTTGTTTCTCTACAGAACTAGGGCAAGACTCAAGAAAAGAAAAAAGAAATGAGGAAAAATAGAGAAATTAAAAATTACAATAATGCAGTTTTACTTTTGGATCAATGAAACCATTGATAATGTCATACAAAGATTACCAGCAGCAAACTTTTCTTTCGTTTCTCTCTACAATTACTTGGCGAGACACCTACCTCGGTAACTCCAACTATTTTGGAGATGTTTGCTTTGTCCAATTTTGTTACAAGCGGTATCCGTTAAACTCGAGACAGCAAAATAAATCAAGAAGTTCGCATCCACAAAATATATCGAGACAAAACTAACAACACCGTGATGCAGTCTTTCTAGTATTAAATTAAACGGGTAAACAAAATTTGCAAATTGTATACTTTTGATACTTCAGACTTGTGAAAACTCTCTCCATGAACTGAATGTCGAAACGGATAGAAATAAAACATTTAAATAATATATTTCATCTACGATAAAATCCGCAATCGATTGGCAGCTTAAAAACGACAATTAAACATATTATTTCAAAAGTTAATTAACACGGAAGTGATAAAACGTACTAAATAATCAGCATTCAAAATGCCCTAAACTGTAGAAAACGTTTCTGTGTTCCAGCTAACTGCGGGGGCCTTCTTGGATTGTGCCTGGGAGTGAGTGCTCTAAGCGTCGTGGAGGTCTTCTATTGGCTCCTAGTCCGCCCCTGGTATGGAAATCGAAACCGCAACCAATTTGTTCCTGCGTCATGAATTGTTCCTGATTCAGATATTTGTCGACTACCAACAACTTGCCGAAACATGTTGCGCTGTTTACAAAATCCCTTAAGAAGAGCCTACGAAAAGTAGGAAATATAACTGCTGCTGTTGGTATGGAAACAGAGTAATGGGAGGGAAATTTGGAATATTTACTCCTTTGCAACTCTCACGGCCGAAACATCATTTAGAAGAAAAAGAAAACAGTCTTTGATCCGTTAAGAAAAATTCTTAATATTTTCATGATTTATCGCTCATACTATTCTAACATAATCCTTAATAATCGATTGTTACTCTGGTAAAGAATACAGCCCTAATAACAAAAACTGCATTATATCATATTATTTGCCATCATTATCTGAAGAACGGTTTTTATACCATCACTGTTCAATTTTTCGATCCTGCTGTAGCTTTATCACGTCTTTATCAGACATCCTCCTAGCAAATTAAGAATGTGAATATGATTGAAAGAGTATCTGGCCAAATGAAAAATAGACTCTTCCTGAGATCAGATGCGAAATTATTAATGTATAATAATTTTCATATAAAGTAATAACTGTACTCCTAAGAATAATAATATTTTATTTTATATGTGGATGAAATATACCATTATGTGCAAAATAATTATTCACGAGCGCGTCACCGCGAGTGTATGATTACTAACAAGCATATAATGATATTGCAGCCACTTGTAATGTAGTACAGTATTTTATCTTATACGATCGCCTTAGAAGCATTTTGAGCTTACTCTCTTCTACATGTAAGCGTAATGATGAATGATATTTTATTGATTTCGGTGGTACATTGGAAATCTTGGAGATTATATTTGAGTTGACAATCGCTGTTTTTTGCGAGAAAATGGAAGATATTCCTGATCGTATTAAAAATGTATTTACGAAAGCTGTGGGAAATTTACTGCCCAGTAAATCTAAAGAATACGAATTTTTTATGGAATGGAGGAATAAAATATTAATAACGTATGTGATGGAGTTATATTAGCTTATTTTGTGAAAGTAAGTTCCAATGCTCAATTTAGGCTCGCAGGAATGTATGAGAAAGACTGTATTAAACTTTATTATTTGATGAGCCTTGTAAGAAAATGAGTTATTTTAATTATTAATTAGTAAGTATGTGTTTCTGTGTATATTTCTTCATTTTTCAATAAAATAATGTTTGGTTTGCATAATATTTTTCACTTCGCCGACAGCACTTTTACTCCTGTTTATCAAAGGAAAGAGTGGTTAGGAAATTTACTAAGACTATTTTACGAATGAAGTTTCATAAATATAATGAACATTATTTTATTCAAATATTTTTACATCGAACAGAAATATATACATAAGAGCAATTATAAAGAACAAAATAAACATAAGACGAACTAAGAGCGAAATTACTTGAAAAAACAGTTATTGAATACACAATCTTTAAAGTTTAAAATGCGAAGGAAACATGTTTTGTTCGCTTATTTTTAAGGAAGATGTTGAATTTGAAGCGCTACTATGTCTTAATTTATTAATAATTGAAGAATGATGTTCCTTATTTATTTAGAGATAAGTCTTGAGTGACGATGTGTTGGAGTGTCCTGTAATTGAAATGATTGAAGGCGTTGTAATTGTCAACAACAGTATTTATTTCACAAATAGCAGCTTTCGATGGCTTAGCCATTATCAGTTTTCTGCTTTCTGGGAGCCACAAAAACGACTGCAGTCGTTTTGTGGTGTTAATGGTAAATGATAATAATGAAGGGAATTGAAATACTCTTACACTCAAGTTATTGTGATATTCAACTCAAACAAACTCCCACCAGTAGGGTGCGACTGTGGAGAGATTTTCCTGGTGCATTGTATTAATAGGCCACGAATGAATCTGCTGACCAAAATAATTTACACATACATGCACTCCCGCATCTAACAATTTACACGTAACCTTACCTGCGGCGGCTATGATTTGCGGCGGCGATGGTGTAACGGTTAGCGTATCGGGCTATTATATCCAAGTTCGCGGGTTCAAACCAGATCGAATCCGTGGATTTTAAGGGCGATTAAGGGCGAAAAAATCCTTCGTATGCCTTACTTCGGAGGGAAAGTAAAGCCGGCTGTCCCATGCAGTAGATTTACAGCATGTACAAGATCCTCAAGACTAAAGAGCCGCTTGAGCAAAATTCAAATTGCCTGTTTCGTCGCCCAAGTAATACCTCCTTTCTCCCGCAGTTGGAGAGTAACGAAATTTCGTTGGTCAGGCGGAAGAGAAGGCCTCGTGGCCTGAGTCTCGTCACGTAAAATAAGGCATTCATTCATTCATACCTTTTCACTTCATCCTTACCCACCTCTTTTTACCCATACACCTTACCTTTACATCTAGTGTGGCGTCATGGAGAAAAAAACACAGACATTTACAAATATGTACAAGTTTATTTACATGTATGTACAATAACCAACTTCTGCTCCGAAACTACCCCCTTGTAAGTATTTCCCTGTGGATACCCCACATAGCTAGGGAGGCCCCGCCTCCTCTGACGCTACTCCCGCGCCACTACCTCGTCACCCGTGCAATGGGCACGACACGCTCCATCCTGGGCGTAAAGTTTTGCGCATCGCGCGAGGTTTCCAGAATAAAACCCGCCGTGTGAGTTCGTCGGCTCGATTTTATACCAGAGTGCAGCCGTCACGTGACTTTCCTAGGTGGAGGGAGGCTCGCGTCTACCACCTGACCTTCCCGGTCAAGCTGGCGTCCCCTTTGTCAAAACGTATCCCAGCGCCGGGGCGCCCAGCTATTCATGCCCGCAGGTATGCGATACTTGCGCTCCTCCCACCCACGGCCGCCAACGTGACGCTACACTACCATACATTAGCCGCACATATATTCTCACACATTCTCCCCACAGAAATCAACAAACCCCGAAATTTCGCGCGGCAAGTAAATGCGACCATGAAGCAGTCTAGTAATTACCGCGATGGCCATCAGCGCTTTTGGAGCCTTCCACAACAGGGCGATAAGCGCGGCGCGGGCGTGGTTTGTTGGGCGTGGTCGCGGGGTGCGGTGCCGCCGAGGGAGGCCGCGCCACATCACGCGCGCCGCGCCATGGGCAAGGTCTCCGTCGCGCCGGCCGCGCCGCTCGGCCGCGCTTCCACGCCCGAGGCAGCGCGCCCTCGGGACGGCTGCACGCCCGGCGCCCGACGGCGCATGCGCGCGGCCGCCGCGCACCTGGCGGACTTCTGCGGCAACACCAGCGTGCACGGGTTGAAGTACTTGGCGGAGGAACGCACGCCCTGGTGCGAGACGTGAGTGGAGGGATTCGAAGGGGTTTCCCGTTTCACATTCAACTAGTGTATTATCCAGCACGTTTTCTTCCAACGTCGTTTCGCTAGTTGCGAGAGGAGTGGGACTGGGTATGGCTATTTTGACAAAGGGCATTTCATTTAAAATTTGTAGTTGGGATTCTGATGCAAAATAGTTTCTATTATAGGACAGCAAACATTTCTGGCTAACACCGGGAGCGGTAGCTCATTGCATCAACTGATGTCACTGCAGCGTCTCTGACCGGGAGGTCCTAGGTTCGAGTCCCGATGGCGGCAAGATTTTCGACACTAGCTTTTCAGCTAGGTCGAATTCAGTCGCTGTCTGAAGGAGAATTCTAGCTGTCAGCTGCTCTAATCGGTAGTTTTGCGTGGTTTCTCCGATCAACACCAGGCGAATGCCGGAGCAGTATCCACCAAACGGGCCACGGACCGCGCGCGATCTGTCCTTTCCATTCCTTGTTTTATCCTCTCCCCTTACACAGACACTTACACTAACATTCACTACACTACCATATATTCCGGGAGACCGGTCGGGAGCTTAGAGCTTGTCCCGGCTGGGGTGGTGGGAGGGTCCTGGTTAGGTGGAAACCCCACTAGCCGACGATAGGTCGGCGCCGGATCGCGCTATCCAGCGGGGGAGGATCACCGCCATCTCCCGAGAAAAAACATGCACTACACTAACGGTACTAATGACCAAAGCAGTTGACGCGCCAGGAAACACGAAAACATCAATCAATCAATTTCTGTCTATCAGAGTTTGTCTACAACGCTCGTTGATATCATTTATTCTTAATTCAACGAATGTTGGCAAAGGAGCAGGTATTCCAGAGCTCAAGAAAACGAGCGTGTTTAATATCAACATCATTGGGCTTCGGAAACTGCTGTGAGGGTTCACCGATCTCCTTCCCTTACTTTTATGACTGCCTTTGCCACCCGGATGCACATGCTTCAGTCTCCCCCTATTAAGCTCTGGCGGACTTTTACGACAACACGAATGTGCACGGCTTGAAGTAACTGGTAGAGGAACGCACGCCCTGGTGCGAGAGGTGAGTGGAGGGATTCAAAGGGGTTTCCCGTTTCACTAGTGCAGTGTTTGCCAACTCTATTAAGCTCTGTGACGTCGTAGAAATCCGCTCTCCTGCTCCAAAGCGAGTCGTGGAGCAAAGTAAATGCTCGACGCGGCGGCTGGAGCAGTGTTCCAATGATGGTACGGAAGTGGGGAGAAAAGATTCACTTGAAAAATCATAATCATCAATAATTACATTTTTTAAATAGTAGTTTTTATTTAGAATGTTCAATATGTTCAGAATGTTCAGAATGAACAGTATTACAGAATATATACATGATTCAATAACAATATGAAAAAATAAATAATAGAAAATAGATTATTACTTAACTCAAAGCAACATCTAACTTTTTATCATAACCAATATTATAATTCCACTTACATTCTTTTGTACGTAACATTTTTGGAAAAAAAGTTTTAACATTATAGGACAATAATATTTTATGCAAATTTATATAATTTAAATATTTTATTTCGTCCTGAAACAATAATTTATGTTAACAAATAGATACTTGGAAGTGGTCACATGGGAAAATTTGGACCCCAGGCTTCATTATTTCATGTACGTTTTGTTTGAGAATGTTGTAAATCCGGATGATTTCCAGTGCCTTTTCCATAATCGTCCACCTGCAAAATAATTTATTTGTCTCATGATTGTGGGTTATCCTGTCCATTCTCAGAATTTATTTTAATCGGGTTTCTCTGTGTCACAAGGTTGCATAATGCCTAGGTAGATTGAACTCTTTAATATATTCTTTCAAACAGTTTCAAATCAGTTCTTTCCAATACAATAAACACTTCGACATGGCTCCAGTATCTATAAACAATATTAACGGACGCAAATGGTCTCCCACTCATGTTGACTGAATCACCGACAATGGACCAGTGCCAAAGGTTTCGTCTCCGGCGACCGCAGTCTGTCGATGCCTCCCTCCCTCCTTTGCTCGCTCAGCTTCTCCGAGCGCCTTCTCATGGAGGTAAAGGATGCTTCGACTCCATTTCTTCTCCAATTGCCACACACTGTTCTGGTGTATCAACATCATTGGACATAACGCCGGAAACGGCCTTTAGTTTTGTCATTGCCCATTTGCACCCAAATGCATATGAATCAGTCTTCCCTTTCTTAACAACGTTGATGTCCATAAACGCATTACGACTTTGTTACACATACAGCCGTCTGTGATCGACGGGCCAGTAATGTCTCTTGGAATTATATTTGCGTTTGGGGACGAAAGGTGACGGACAGGTGACGCGCACGTCGTGATGTGTAAACCCGTTAACTACTGTGCTTTACTCCACCTGTCCACAGACTGACCAAGTTAATACCTGAAAGAGACGGGAAGGAAAGGTTATTTTAGTCCATGGATTCAAGCCTCTTATCTATATATTTCAGACTATATGGTAAAGTGTACTGTATGACAAGGTAGGCACTCAGTTGTTGGAGTTGGATTTGATCGGAGAAACCTCATAAAACTATCGATCAGAGCAGCCGGCCATTTCGATTTTTCTCCACATTGCGGCTGAATTTGACCCTGAATTTGACCTAGCTGACAAGCTCCCGCGATAAAAACATGCACTGCACTTGCGAGACTAATTACCTTACCAGTTGATGCGCTCGGAATCACTAGTCAATCAATTGAACATGTGGGAGCTATTTTTGGAAAACCATTTGGGGAGGCTGCGATTATAGATTAAGTGTCGGGAGAGTTTTAAAGAATTGACGAAAGATATGCTATACATAGTTCTCAGTTTTTTCATAAGGGAAGGTTCTGATATCGACAAGTATTAAGACTGTTTGCAGACTTTGGCGTTAGGATTATGAAATATTGAGTATTAATATCAGTGTAATCTGTGTCTGGGCGGAAGGAAATCGGTTTCCCTTTTGGTTCTCTCTTTATTCGTGTGTGTCTGTATGTGTGAAGTTCACGCGCCAAACACACTGGTTCACGGAGAATACAGCGCCCTAAATTTGCAATACTAACTTTACGTAAGTAATTTAACTTTCAGTGCAGTCTATACACGCTTATCACTAGTTTTTTACGCGAGCGAGACGATTTGCCACGAGACTGGTGGGCTGCTCAGGTTTTCATTAATGCGTTAATGCTGTAGGCCACTAATCAATAGGACAGGTGCGAGCTATTTTGGAGCGTTGTTGCTGCAAGCCACTATTGGCTGCCTGCGCAGTGTGAGAGCTATTTTCGAGCGTTAATGCGCAGGCCACTAATCATTGACGGTGCGAGCTAGCGTTGTTTGCAGCCATAGTTAGACAGAGTGCGAGCTATTTTTGGAGCGTTGTTGCTGCAAGCCACTAGTTGGCTGCCTGGCGCAGTGTGAGAGCTATTTTGGACGTTAATGCCGCAGGCCACTAATCAATTAGACCGTGTGCGAGCTATTTTTGGAGCGTTGTTGCTGCAGACCACTAATTGGCTGCCTGGCGCAGTGTGAGAGCTATTTTTGGAGCGTTGTTGCTGCAGGCCACTAGTTCGCTGCCTGGCGCAGTGTGAGAGCTATTTTTGGAGCGTTGTTGCTGCAGGCAACTAGTTCGCTGCCTGGCGCAGTGTGCGAGCTATTTTTAGCGTTGTTGCTGCAGGCCACTAGTTCGCTGCCTGGCGCAGTGTGCGAGCATTTTTAAGCGTTGTTGCTGCAGGCCCTAGTTCGCTGCCTGGCGCAGGGCGCTGTGGCTGGCGAGCTTCGCGCTGGCGCTGGGCGCGTGCGCGGCGCTGGTGGCGCAGACATGGTGGCGCTGGAGGGCCTTCCCCATCATCGTCGCCATGGACGACCGCATGCGCCCCGTCTGGGAGATCCCGTTCCCCGCCGTCACCGTCTGCCCCATCAACAAGATCAACGCGTCCAGCTTCAACTTCAGCGACGTCTATTCGAGGGCGCTCGCCGAGAACGTCACTCGCCAAGAGTAAACAATGCTCTCCAGTGAATTTGTTTACCATTACCTGTTTTCCGTTTTTATGCGTCGGCACAAATGGAGGCGGGCTCAGTATTTATTGATTTCCTGCACACTCCGTTTTGATCATTTTTGGCTCTGTTTTTACGGCCGGATGCCCTTCACTCTGAATCTAACCATAGAGGACCCACAAGCACATTGTACATGCACAACACACATAATCACACATGCCCGAAGAGGGATACGAACTTTTTTTTTTTTTATTTAATAGGTAATTATTACAGCCAAATTAGAAACTTGATCCAATGTGGCTAGGCCGAAGGCCTTTAAGCCATTACAATACCTACATTCTACCGAGTTCTAACCTTTCGCCTTCTGGTATTCACCCCAAATGGTCTCTCCATCGCCTCAAAGCCGCGGAAACGAGACCATAAGGTACGGCTGAGGAAAACCCTGAAGGGGAAAACCTGCCGTCAGAAGCCGAGTACATGCTACTCTATCCGGTTTTTAGACTATTTATTTATTTGGCGCGGGCGTCAGGCATTCTCCTTCCAGTGTTTGGCCTCCACCGCACCTGAAAACAAACAGCACCACAGAAAATCGTCCGCACCAACGCCTCTGCCCTAACATTTCCGATTCCCACTTCCCTTCGCCCCCTAATGTGCTTTATTTTAGCCGTTTCCTTTTATTTTATTTTAATTTAATTTATTTTTAATTTATTTAACTTATTTTAATTAATATAATTTTAATTGATATAACTTATTTTAATTTATTTAACTTGTTTTAAATTAATTTAATTTTAATTTATTTAACTTATTTTATTATTTTAATTAATATATATATATATATATATATATATATATTTTTTTTTATTTATCTACTTATACTTAACAATTGACTACAATTTATAACTTTTTTTCTTTTTTTTTTTTTTGTTTACTAACCTAACATAACTTACTGACTAACTAATTATTGTTAGTTTATTGATTTATTACATATTTCTCTCCAGTCTAGGCTCTGCTCGTACTAACCACTGCTGTTTTCCCACTCCTTAATTTCCGTTTCTCTAGTGGTCCGAACCTTTCCGAGAAATGTTCCTAATTCTTTCATGAAGTTAGCTCTTTTATCCCCTAGAATGTTTTGGGCGAGCGTTACGTTCCTATGTTGGAAGTAGTAATTTCCCATTCCCATCCATTTTCCTTCCAAGTTTCGGTCGCACTGCAAATTAAAAGGATATGGATCCAGTCTTCCCTATCACCGCAAAGCACACAGATGCCATTACCATTCGAGTCCTTTAATCTACGTTGCATCCACCCCCCGACCCTGAACCAAGCGTATCCCCTCTTGCGTCCTTCTGCAGTGTGTTTACGTAACGTTCGCAACCCCATAACGGACTCGCGTGAATTTGCGCAACTAGCGAACGTTTTTCGGCCGTTGCTGCCAGGATCTCTTGCCTTTTAATATCCGCAAGTCTATCCGAAATTAACCGTTCTATGTCACGTGTTCCCCTATCTCCCACCATTTCAGGAGAAACGTTTCCCAGACCTGAACGTTCCAGTAGCAGTTTAATTTTATACGACCAGTAGCGTTGGTTGCTTCCCTGTAACTGCACCCGAAAACATCTATTTATAAGTGAGTCAGCCTGTTCACCTGCTAATTTAATCCAAAGTTTAATGGGTTTCATTTTAAAATCTTTCCAAATTCCTACACTACCGACCTCTCTTAGGACTCCGGCATTTGCTGCGAATCTAGAGACTCCGAGAATTAATTTGAAATACGATCCTTCGGTCCGCGACCAATGCGACACTCCTTCCTTAGCGATCTCAGCTATCCGGATAGGGAACACACACTACTTTTTCTTTTTATTAATAAAAAATATGAATGTCTATTTTTAGTGGTTGCACATATTTTCATTAATTTTTCAAAGAAAGCTTTACCGAGCATTTTTCATAAATAAATCCAAATCATCCCACACAAACTTTTAAATTCATAATTCAACAGTGGGGGGGGGGGGTCGCGGCAGCGTATTGGTTAAGAAAAATGTTTGCAAGTCTGATGGAGCCAGGTTTGTCCAATACAAGCACGGCTGAGGATTTGTATCCACTCATGACTTATTCAGGACAATCCTAAGTTTCAATGAGACTTCTCTCCAAAAGAGCATCGATATTTACTGTTTTTTTAATAGTAAACAAGTGAGAACTCGTCAAAATTTGACGGTGAGATCTGAGATAAATGTAAAATACTGTGCCCAGACTAATGTTCACAATATGTTGCATTGTTTGGATCTTCAGGGTATAATGAAGATATTCTGTGATGTGGAGTTCCCAAAATTTTGAACACGTATGGCCCATGACCAGGTGGCAATGCAATATGGCCCACATATTCCAATAATACACCAAATGTCACAAAAGAAAATGCACTATTATACTGACGGATATTATTTCTAAAGTTTTTTGATGTGTCACCATCTATAAACATCTATAAATTTGATTACTTATGACATATTGCTTGAAGGTAAACTTATTTTCCCATTTAAGCAACACAGAATAAACTCGTTTGCAGAATTTCTCTCGCATGGGAAGTACAAAGCAGAACAAAACTGACATTTCATAGACAACGACCCAATAGAAAACGAAATGACCTCACTATCATGACACCTACGCTGACTTTCTCTTTCCCTGCGTCGAGTTAATGTACGTTTGCGTCTTTTAGGACGCGTGGGCAACGATTCGGAATTCGACATAACCTGTGAACAAGTTCACTTATTCAGTACAACCGAGCAGAACCCACTGTCCGAATGTTCTCTACAAAATACATCACAAAAGCATATACATGCAAACTGTCAACGCAACAATGCAATTATTACACTGAAACAAAACCTTAACGAATTGTAAACAAATCTCAACAATCAAAACAAAACATTAAGCAGCGCCACCATGTAGCAGCGTGGATTCCAATCTAGTTTTTCATGTAATCGATTTTGAAACAGCCACCCTTTGGAAGAAAACAATTGACTATTGATAAGCGTACTATTAAAGAATGATTTAATTAATTAATTTACACCGTAAATGTTGGTGAATCAACACAAACAATATCTGATAACACATCTATGGATCATATTCTTTCATTTAAAGGAAAAAAATACTACAATCGGTTCAGTAGAAGCTCTAAACGAAGCTATGGCAGAATACCTTATTTTTTTAAATATATACATATTAGGTGAAAAGTATCCCATTAAAGCATGACGCATGCTGCGCCATCTTCACCCCACTTCTACACATAACACCATCTTAGAGACACCCATTACACTAATTGTATAGAGGGCCGTGGAAGTGGGTAGTACCAGGAAATCGGCTGAAAGAAAAGATTCCGAACATCCTCTAACCCAAAGCAGGTTAAACCTGTTATAGTACTCAAAGTACATATCTAAAAATAATACTTTGCGTTTTTAATCAATACGTATATTTTGTAGTTAACAATTCGTTTCCGAAAAGAGAATAAACTTTGTGATCAGTTTGGTGTCGGCTAAAAACAGAAATAATTTGGAGTTTTATATTTAAGTGAAGATGTTCTGTAATTTATGTTCCATAACTTATAAAAATAATGAGCAGCATTTGTAACAGTGTCGCTTCTGGAGTTTGCTGTTGAGTGTGGTTTTACCCACACGTGGCAGCCATGGTACATTGCTAGCGTGTCAGTCTGATGTTCCTAAATTCAAGGATTCGATTCCAGATAGAAACCAGTAAATGCGCAATTCGATGGCACACATACAGCATGATTATACGTAGTGTAAAGAAATTATTTCGTTAATCAAAATAAACTACCAAAGGGCATTCAGGCTTGTTTGATGTCTAATTGCAGTGATTTGAACATTTACACTAGTTAAGCATGATAATGCAGTGGCCTTTGACATTATTTCTTGTATTATTTCTTTGTATTATTAGTTTTAAATGCCATTATCATCCACCATTAAGCTATTAAGTAAATAATATTACATCAATTTTTCAGGAAACTTCGAATGCTGGAGCTCAGTGCTTTATGCGACGGAAGGTGGCCTTTTGAAACAGATTATAATACCTCTGGCATTGTCGAAACTGTGGAAAGGGTAACATTTTCCTTCAGTTATATTGCTCAGTTTCAGAAGAAACAGTTCTTAATTTTTAGTTCTTTCTGCAGTTCTCTCCAGATGTCAATCAAACAATACAATCGGTGGAGTTCAGAGGGAATCCTTTGCCTAAAGGATTAGAATTCCAACCTATCCTCACCGAGACAGGCCTTTGTTATACATTTAATATGTTAAAGAGGTCAGATTTCTTTACAAAAGGCACGTAAGTACAATTTTTTATATATTTACCAATCTTTGATAGATACAGACTCGTCTGTTGCACCTTTTGCGAATGTGATATAGAAACCCTCAAAAAAGTCTGTGAACTTTCAGATATCATGTAATTTTCCACCATAGTTATTTGGTTTAGGATGACAAGAACATTTGTTAAAACAGGCCTTATTTACAACGTAATATTCAAATACTACATGATCACACGAAAATTACCTACTTAGGTGCCTTAGAGCGTCAATTAATTTCACTGCAAAACCTCTGATTGATTTTTTCGTGTTTCCGGGCGCGTCAACTGCTTTGGTCATTAGTCCCGTAAGTATAGTGCATGTTTGTTTTCGGGAGATGGCGGTGATCTTCCCCCACTGGATGGCGACATGCGGCGCCGACCTACCGTCGGCTAGCGTGGTTTTCCTCAACCAGGTCTCCCAGTCGGGACAAGTTCTCAGCCCCGGACGATCTCCCGGCATGTGTGGTAGTGTAGTGCATGTTAGTGTAAGTGTATATGTAAAGGATGAGGAGAGGACAAGGAAGGGGAAGGAAAAATCGCGCGCGGTCCGTGGCCCGTTATGTTAGGGTACTGTTCGCCTGGTGTTGATCGGAGAGACTACGGAAAACTACCGATTACAGCTGCCGGCCGCTAGAATTCTCCTCCAGACAGCGACTGAATTCGACCCAGCTGACAAGACAGTGTCGAAAATGCTGCCGCCGTCGGGACTCGAACTTAGGACCTCCCGCCCATAGGCGCTGCAGTGACAGCAGTTATGCACTGATCTACCGCTCCCGGTGTAAGGCCTCTGATTGGAAGGTCTTAGGGTTCGTGTCCCGAATGTGGCAAAATTTTTGTCACCAGCTAGATAGTTATTAGCTCGATTTAAGCCAGTGTCTGGAGGAGAATTCTAGTGGCCGGCTGCTATGATCGGGAGTTCTTTATGGTTTCGATCAACACCAGGTGAATGCCGCAGCAGTGCCCTAACAAACGTAACACTGCGCAGAATCTTTCCTTACTCTTCCATGACTTATTACCCCTTCCTTACGCACACCTATACTTACACGCTCTACTCTACCACATGGCGGGAGATCATTCGGGAGCTTAGAGCTTGTGCCTGGTTGGGTGGCGCCCCACTGGGGGGAGATAATGAGTTGGAGAATATCTCGCAAACCGACGTGTAGGTCGGCCCCAAATCTCGCCATCCAGCGGGTAAAAATCAACATGCCACCTCCGGCGATAAAAAATGCATTACACTTACGGGACTCATGACCTTATCAATTGACGCGCCCGTAAATATCAATTACCCTACAAAAGTGTTTCTAACCCTCAAAAATATTTGATCATAATGACATTTGAACTTAGGTTATTAGGTTTAGCAAAGCACTTAGTATAATCATTACTACAATCGCTTGCGTCAGCATAACGTTCCTTTTAAAACGAAAATCCGACCTTTTAAAAAGAAAATTTTGAAGTATTTAAAAAGGTTGTTTTAGTGCAAAACGTACAAGTTGAGAAACAAATTCAGAAAAAAGTTTGCATATTTCAGAAAATTCAGTTTACATATTTTCAAATGAGGGAACTATTTCACTCAAAACGACGCAAAAACTACTCATATTTTTAAGCAAATTGAAATCATTTCAAGATCTTACTTTTGAAGAAGATAATTAATTAAGAAAAAAATCCATGTCTTCAATACTGTAGTAATGAGAAGTTTTAAACATTTGTGATTTTCGAAAATTCAGAGAGGATTGACATAATTTTTACAAGCCTACCTTGATCTGTAAGGGAAAAATAAAAATAAAAACTTCACAGAAATGTTTGGAAAAAGTATGAAAATATCGTTCCCGCTACATGAAAAGTACCCGCAAAATTCAGAATATATTTTAAAATGTAAGCGACGCGACATCAACGACAGAAAGGAGGGAATATCGGTTTGTGAAAAATTGCTTTCGTTCTAGCTGTGAGCGTTGTTCTCAGACGGGCGGATGAATAGACACAAAGAAACACGTTTTGCTGTAAACCAATTATTCGGTATCAGGACCCACAAAACGGGGGTTCTGAATACATAAAGTTACAGGAACTAATTTAAGATACACAGGGACAAAAATTTTCCTTTTTTTGTGATTTCTACAATTCGTGAATGTTTGTGTCGAAAAATAGTATGTTTATGTTGCAGCATACATAAATTTATGTATACTACGTACGTAGTAATATATTATAATCAATATTTATTTGAAACACTAGTAAGTGTTTGCAATAATGAACAGGGTATTCATATGGCCGGACTGATATTTATGAAATAAATTTCCTTACAAAAGCGAGGCGACCGATTATATTCACAATTGCATAGAAGTTACCTAACACCTCAAAAAACTTTCAAATGACACACTCACCTCATGACCTAATCGATATATGTTCTTGCATTGAACGAACGTAGGGTACATTATGAACATTGTCGATTCGTTTATAAAGTGCTCTACAAAAAGGTAATATTAATTTGCCGAGTATTTTTTACTGAATGCCAACAATATCATTTAATATAATAAATACGTAGAAGAGTATGTACAATTAAACTTGGCTGGAGGAGACTTCTAGAGGCCGACTGCTCTGATCGGTAGTTTTCCGTAGTTTCTCCGATCAACACCAGGCGAATGCCGGAACAGTACCCTACCAAACGGACCACGGATCTTTCCTTCCACTTCCTTGTCCTATCCTCTCCCCTTACACACACACTTACACTAACATGCACTACACTACCACATATTCAGGGAGACCGATCGGGAGCTTAGAGCTTGTCCCGGCTTGGGCGGTGCCCCGTTGGTGGGAGAGTCCTGGTTAGGGGAAAACCCCGCTAGCTGACGGCGCCGGATCTCGCCATCCAGCGGGGGAAGATCACCGCCATCTCCCGAGAGAATAACATGCACTACACTAACGGGACTAATGACCAAAGCAGTTGACGCGCCCGGAAACACGAAAAAACCAATAATAATAATAATAATAATAATAATAATAATAATAATAAATGAAATCAATATTAATAAAAATAATAAAAGAAAATCAAATCAAATCAAATCACAATTGAACTTTAAATTATGTAACAAGTTATAAATTATTAAACTCATTCTGTCAGGCTACACGGAACGAGGCCTTACATTGCGTACAGCACCGGCCCCGTGGAGTGGACGCAGACGAGCGGCTACGCCAAGAGCGCGGGCCGGGACGCCTACCCCTTCCGCGCGATGGCGGCGGGCGCCGACTCCGGCCTCAGCTTCTCCATCCACGTGCCTCTGTGCCACATGGACGTCGAGTGCACAGATGCGCTCCAGGGACACACCGTAAGCACTTCATTTCAAGAGTTCGTGTTAGCTCTCTGTAACGTTGACATTTAACACAGACACACACACGAAAAAGTTGTCAGAATCATGTGTCAAGTCTTGGGGTCTGACATTTTTTTGTGTGCCTAATTAATCTAATTAATTTTCAAGATTGAGCTTCTTACATCGTATGGAAAACTTAAGCGGTTTTATTCCTCCCATAACATTACATAAATTGTTTAAAGTGTCGCCCCGTAATCACTTTTTCGAAGAATCAAATTGACGAGTATTCGAAAAATCAGGTTTGAATGCACTGGGTGTAAGTATTCGTTACAGCAAGGCTGTGGGTTAGAAATCCCCGGAAGCATGGATATTTTCAGTTGTAGCGTAATGTGTATTTCATAAACATAATGTACCATCTGTGAATCCGAATCCTTCCGCATTTTTCTATCCTTATTCCGCTATATTGTACGAGTAAAATTTGTAGGTGGCGCAATGAGACGAAGGGCTTCTAGACCTAGCACGATCTAGGGGCAATCTGGCTATGTACTACTGTCAGGTTCACAAGCCACATTTGATACGCTACAACTAGGTATTTAGACTGACGTGAACCTACCACATACGATCCTCGTTTATGAGAAGGATGGAAGAACTGATGATGTAACGTAGTGGTTGCGCCTGAAATTTTAATTCAGTGAGTTTGGGGAAAACTGACAACTCCAAGGGATTAAAACGGGTGAAAATAAATAATCCATTCCTTTATCCATCCATCTGTCCGCCTGAAAGTCCGGAAACAGAGCAGCCTTAATCGCCGCTCCAAAGAGTAGTGATGCAAACGAAAATAAAATTACCAATTTCGTATTTTTTCTTTGTAAAAAAACCTGTTTTGGAGTAAGATTTTGAATCGCAACTACGCTATGTTTGAATATTGGTCGCTCAAACGAATTCGTGAAAAATTGAGAGCGATCAATCGAGTGGTTCTAATTGTTTGTTGACGCGTACAACTTTAAAGATTTTTATTGAAATACAATAGAAGATTTTGAAATTTTCGTTTCTATTCTAGTCTTTCCAAGCATCTTTTAGTTGCCTATTTGGGCTGTTTTTGCGACTAAAAAGGACTATCCCGCGTCAACTTTGACTAATCTTTCGACATCCTTTCCCAAACTCCATAGACTGATTGCATCCTGTTTGGTTTTCCTCATGAGTTCAAGGAAGAATTCGCCCAGGTATCAGATGTCACAAAATCAACCTCTCGCTTTCATATTTGATAAGCGTGAAAGAGAAAAAGAACTAAAGCTCCATTTAACGTTGTTCATTTTGTACAACTCTAGAATTGTAAAAGTAAAACAGCGCAAGAAAAAATTGTTATTTTGGAAGTAAACTGTATCAAGTGTTTTTAATTTATTGAAACTGATTTCTGTCTATTCCGTGAGCTGTTCCACAGAAGAGAGAAAAGAGACATATGCAGAATTAAAATAAGTGAATTTTATTTCATTACTTACACCGTCCTGAATATATTGCCACATGTCTCACAAGTCTCAAGTCACAGGAACACAGATCTCACCTGAGTTACAGGTTCTCTCGACTGGTGGGAGAACATGTATTTACATGACTCAGAATGTAAACAATTAAATTGTTTCCTGTTTTCCCATCCCAAAACACCGGCCGTTTTCCCGTCCCAAAACATCGGTATACGCCTTTTCAGGCAGCGAAAAACGAAAGGGATTTGTCTGGAAGTGTGTGTGAGGGAAAGTTGACCCCGGGGATGTAATCGGGCCATGGCGTCTAGAGTGACTAAAAATGTTAGGGAATTAACTGGGAAGTGAATGTGAAGGAAACCTAAAGAGATGCAATCGGGCTATGGCATTTCAGGTAACCAAAAGTGAAAGCGGACGAACTGGAAAGCGGTTGTTAAACCTGACCGCGGGATGTAAACAAAACTGTAGTTTCTCAGTAACCAAAATCGAAAGAGTATGATCTGGGAAGCGGGTGTGAGGAAAACCTGACCGCGAGATGAAATCGGGACTTGGTTTTTCGAGAAGTGATAGGATATTAACTGGGAAGCGAATGTGAGAGATACCGGACCGCGGGACGCAATCGGACCATGATTTCTCTAGTACCCAAAAACGATAGAAAATTAACTGGGAAGCAAATGTGAGGGAAAACTGAACCCGAGATGCAATTGGGATATGGCGTCTCGAGAACGTAAAGTCATAGGATATTAACAATAAAGAAAATGGGAGAGAAACAGGACCGCGGGACGCAACCAGGCCATGATTTCTCGAGATGCAAAAAGTGATAGGGAATTAACTGGGAAGCGGGTGAGAATGAAACCTGGCCGGGGGATGCAATCGATCTATGTCTTCTCATGCAACCAAAAGAGAAAGGGGATCAACTATGGGATGCAATCGGGTAATTCACGCTAAACGTACCGGGAGCGGTGGCTCAGTGCATCAACTGATGCCACTGCAGCGCCTCTGACCGAGAGGTCCTAGGTTTGCGTCCTGACGGCGGCAAGATTTTCGACACCAGCTTTCCAGCTAGGTCGAATTCAGTCGCTGTCTGGAGGAGAATTTTAGCGGCCGGCTGCTCTGATCGGTAGTTTTCCGTGATTTCTCCGATCAACACCAGGCGAATGCCGGAGCAGTACCCTTCCCAACGGGCCACGGACCGCGCGCGATCTGTCCTTCCTCTACCTTGTCCTATCCTCTCCCCTTACACACACACTTACACTAACATGCACTACACTACCACACATTCCGTGAGACCAGTCGGGAGCTTAGAGCTTGTCCCGGCTGGAGCTGTGCCCCGTTGGTGGGAGAGTCCTGGTTTGGGGAAAAAACCAGTAGCCAACAGTAGGTTGGCGCCGGATCTCGCTCACCGCCACCTCCCGGGGAAAACATGCACTACACTAACGGGACTAATGGCCAAAGCTGTTGACGCGCCCGGAAACACGAAAACTCAATCAATCATCGCTAAACGTGCGCCTTATTTTCATCGGCCTATCAACGGAGCGACGCGCACGCGATGTGCAGGTGACGCTGCACAGCCCCACGGTGGTGCCGTGGACTCGCGACCGCTCGTTCCGCGTGCCGCTGGCGGGCGCCACCAAGGTGCGCGTGGAGCCGCACCAGATGGCGACGGACCCCGCGCTGCGCCGCAAGTACTCGCGGCCGTGCCCCACTCACGCAGAGCAACTGCGAGCGCGAGTGCCTCGCCAACTTCACGCTGTGCCCTCCTTTCATGCACCGCAAGTACTCGCCATGCGCTCGACACGCGTCGTTAGCTTTGCGTTAGTCACACCGATTGACTGTCCCAGAGCAGGACATGGCAGTTAATGCGTTACACCACCGGCTTGAGTTGCTGCGTCCCCTTCTTCATGTGCCGCAAGTACTTGTCATACGTCCGACACGCGTCGTTTACTTTGCGTTAGATACACCGGTTTGAAAGGCTAGGTGCGCTTCTCCATGCAACACAAGTACTCTGCATGCGCCGAACGCGCGTCGTTAGCTTTGCGTTAGACGCATCGGTTTGGGTGGCTGCGTGCCCTTCTTCATGCACCGCACGTACTCGCCTTGCGCTGGACGCGCGTCGTTAGCTTTAGACACACCGGTATGAGTGGCTAGGCGCAGTTCATTTTCTGCAGTGCTTCTGACAGGGAGGTCCTAATTTTCGCGCCTGGACAGCCGGTGGCTGGATTTGCTACACTAGCTACGTAGCTAATTCGAATTAAGCCGCTGTCTGGAAGAGAATTCCAGTCGGCTGTCAGCTCTAATCGCATTTTACGTAGTGTCTTCAATCGTCACCAAGCGATTGCCGCTGTAGTACCGTAACAATCGGGCCACGGACCGTACGTGATCTTTCCTTCATCTTTCAAAACCTATCCTCACCCTTACTTAAATACCCTTATATTTACATACATTACCCTACATCACATGCCGTGAGCTTAGAGCTTCTCCCGGCTCTGGCAATATCCAGCCGGTGGGAGATACCTTCATAGAGGAAAACTCTGCAAATCGACATGTAGGTAGGCGTCGGATATCGCCGTTCATCAGGAGAAACTTTCCACCACATATGGGAGGGGGAAAGCAACACTCTTACGGAACTACGGCACTAGGGAATGACTATATCAGATCAATCAAGCAATAGATAATAGTCATTTTCCGCTTAAATTGTTTAAAATGAAACTGAACTCAGATCTGTTTGTAATAAGAGATAAGAGTGTCCTACAGAAGCAAAAATGTTGCTGAGCCACACCAAAAACATAATTTTCCCAAAAGCATGCACACTCCTCAACACAAGAAATTAGATACTCTCTTATTACACTTCAATAATTTAAATAGTTAATACAGTACTCACAAACACTAGAATAACAGTATAAATGGATGACAAGTGTACTAGTTCTGTCCACGCCAAGACTATCAAAAACGATGCTATTCCATAACCCGTCACGAGAATAGAAATGATAATAGCTAGCGGCCTGAAACGTTACAGTTGAATGACCTCAGCAGTGGCGCCCTGAATATGAAAATGTTCATTGTACGCGCAAAAGTTGATAATAGGCATATTTCAATATTTGAATTTTTAGTCAAAATCGAAACTTTATTTTAGATTTTCACGGAGATGCTGATTATTTACCGTCACCATTAATATCTATCATACATCATGAATCTGCATATTTTTCTTTCAATTTCTGGAAATGCAAATCAGTAATATACTTAAATAAACTGGCAATAACGAGGCCGCAAATTAACACCCCAAACTCAAATAACTCATAATTTTGAACTTGTCTGCATTTGCAAAAGTCAGTGTATGTAGAAAGAAAGTCAAATCGAAACACTATCTCAGTGTTCACAAGTAAGATAAGGAAAACTCATCACTCGCCACTCGTCAAATTTTACAGATCATCGACATCATGTTCTTCGTACCATACTTGAGGTCCTTTTGGACCCAATCATCATTATTTTGTTCATATTTTTTTTTCAATATTTACATTATAATATTAGTCTTCTAGATAGGCATTCATGTGCTTCTGGGCAGTTACCAAACCATTTCCCAAATTTCATTATAAAGTTATTATTTTTTTCTTTACCCGGGTCTGATTTGAATCGAAGGCGCACGTGATACCTACGTAAAAACAATTTCCAGTGCGAGGAGCATCTTCAACAAATTTCTGCTACGCGTAAAATGCGAAGACAGTGTTTCCGCCCGGGATCGAACCAGGGACCTTGCGCGTGTTAGGCGCACGTGATAACCACTACACTACGGAAACACATGTTAGGAAGTGCGAGGAGCATCTTCAACAAATTTCTGCTACGCGTAAAATGCGAAGACAGTGTTTCCGCCCGGGATCGAACCAGATCGAACCAGGGACCTTGCGCGTGTTAGGCGCACGGGATAACCACTACACTACGGAAACACATGTTAGGAAGTGCGAGGAGCATCTTCAACAAATTTCTGCTACGCGTAAAATGCGAAGACAGTGTTTCCGCCCGGGATCGAACCAGGGACCTTGCGCGTGTTAGGCGCACGGGATAACCACTACACTACGGAAACACATGTTAGGAAGTGCGAGGAGCATCTTCAACAAATTTCTGCTACGCGTAAATGCGAAGACAGTGTTTCCGCCCGGATCGAACCAGGACCTTGCGCGTGTTAGGCGCACGTGATAACCACTACACTACGGAAACACATGTTAGGAAGTGCGAGGAGCATCTTCAACAAATTTCTGCTACGCGTAAAATGCGAAGAAAGTGTTTCCGCCCGGGATCGAACCAGGGACCTTGCGCGTGTTAGGCGCACGTGATAACCACTACACTACGGAAACACACGTTAGGAAGTGCGAGGAGCATCTTCAACAAATTTCTGCTACGCGTAAAATGCGAATAACCACTACACTACGGAAACACACGTTAGGAAGTGCGAGGAGCATCTTCAACAAATTTCTGCTACGCGTAAAATGCGAACAAAGTGGTTCCGCCCGGGATCGAACCAGGGACCTTGCGCGTGTTAGGCGCACGTGATAACCACTACACTACGGAAACACACGATAGAAGTGCGAGGAGCATCTTCAACAAATTTCTGCTACGCGTAAAATGCGAAGAAAGTGTTCCGCCCGGGATCGAACCGGGACCTTGCGCGTGTTAGGCGCACGTGATAACCACTACACTACGGAAACACACGTTAGGAAGTGCGAGGAGCATCTTCAACAAATTTCTGCTACGCGTAAAATGCGAAGAAAGTGGTTCCGCCCGGGATCGAACCAGGGACCTTGCGCGTGTTGGGAAAGGCCCCGGAACCGGCCTTGCGCGTGTTAGGCGCACCACTACACTACGGAAACACAGTTCGTTTGGTCGGTGCCATCAATTTTGTGAGATTTTTGTTCAATTTATCTTTCTGTACTTCATCTTAAATGCAGGAAGAGTAGGTTTTAGCGTCATTGTTTGAAGGACAAATACAACTCTAAAATCTTTTTACTGGCTTTTCTTTGATAACGTAACGAAAAACAATAGTCGTTTGAACTGAATTAGATATGTCGGTGTTCTCATCTCCAATAATTCGTATAAATAAAATGTGGATTCTTCATTTATTTTGAAATTTCTTCTTCACATACCTTCATCCTAAATTAATCTTTATTATTTTGAACTTTCATTAAATACTGTCGATTTGAAGATGTGTTTTAAAAAATAATGTAACTCTGAACTAAAATTCAGATGGCCCTTAAACATTCCAATATGTCATGATTTTTCACTCGTCTCTCCTCAATTCAAGTTGAAAAGTTCCGCAATACGGACACAGTTAATTAAAGTATTGAGGACATACCGGTTATGCAGATATTTTTTATTTTCTTCTGGTATCTTTCTCCTGTAAACGATGTACAGCGGTGATGCTATACTGGAATTTCCGAACAATATCATCTTTCCTACACTTATTTTTAGCGGATTAATGATTCTAGCAGTTGGCGCGTTTGAAAACACGAAATAATTGATATATCAAAGCTACATGTGTCGTCAGGAAAAGTTCTGCAAGCACAGTAAAACCTTAAAAATCTATATGGTTTTGCCAAACCTCAAAAACTCAAATTATTTTAACATTAACTTGCAGAAAATGTATGTTATATATTGCTAAATACATGCAGAATTAGTTCTTAAACTATTGTTTCCTTCAAGTGTTTATTCTTGGGTCTGCCCTTCACAACACATTGGTCTTCTCTGTATACTGGAATTGTATTGGTATGTTGCTTTGAAGCTTAAGTAACTTTCAAATTATGTACTTCATTGAAGACTCAACGTTTCTTGCAAAAACCCTTTTGTTCTAGGTTTTGTTGAAACGAAAGTATGTGATTCGTCCAACGCCACAGAAGAATGTATTTTGAAAGCCAAAGGTAAATCAATAATATTGTTCTTTCCAAACTTTACGTCACTCACACGTTTAACAGTTATGAGATAAAATGTAATAAACACTGGCTCCCAGATGTGAACTTATTGTCGAGATGGAAAGTTCCTGGTGGATATCGTAAAGGTATGGGAGCGTGTCGCGCAGAGAAGTTTCAGGAGTTAAACTTTTTGTCGATGGGAAGGCCGTATGGGAGTGCGCGCAGAGAAGTTCCAGGATTAACTTCTTGGCGACTGGGAAGGTCCTTGTATATCATGACGGTATGGGGATGTGCTGCGCAGAGAAGTTCCAGGATGTAATCTTCTTGGCGAACTGGGAAGGTCCCTGTAGTATATCATGACGGTATGGGGGCGTGCCGCGCAGAGAAGTTCCAAGAGGTGAACTTCACGGCGGAGGCGGCTGGGGAGGTGCGAGTGTTGGAGGAGCCGCGCCCGGGGAGCGAGAGCGCTGCCGCTGCCTGCAGACGTGCTCCTACCTCGCCTATGAACCCACCACCTCCTCCGCCGAGACCAAGGCCGCCCACTGGCTCAGCAAGTTCGACAGGTAAGGCACCGCGATTGTAGAGTCGTGTCGCTAAAACAGCGTGGGCATGTGGCGCGTGGTGGGCACCGGATGCGTAGACAAAGGCAGAAGCTATGACGCACGGGGTTTTTTCTGACAGGGTGTGCGCATCGCTAGGGCGGAGGCAATAGAGGATTGTATGTATTAAAAACGATACCAAACAACACAACTGAACACGAGCACAGTTGCAAGCCACAGATCACTCATTCTCAGTTTGTCTATGCTACAAGCTTTCTGCTCACCAATATGGCGGGGGTGGCTTCAAGCTTGTGACGTCATGTCATCTCGCTATATTTATAGCTTCATACACTAGTATAGGTTCTTTTTTTAAAGATCGATAATTGTTGTAAAAAGCCTGAATGTTTTTTTCTGTTGAATGCTGTGTCACGAGCAAGACTACACCCCTCTGGAGACAGGGAAAATTGTTATTTCTTTTGAAAAATTCTATTAACCAGTCTTCTCCAGCAATTTATTTTTCTAGACATTAATCTGGACATTTAACATTTTTTGCAATAGCAGTTTAATAGGCACGTTTGCGTTATTTTTTAATACAAACCGTAAAACATTTTGCTGCCACTTTTTCACTTTTTCATAGACATGACTAAAAACTTGCTTACATCTGTAGTGAGATTTGAGTTCACCCCCTGCACAAGAAAGTGATTTTATAATTTTTCCTTGCGTCTTAATGTTTCCCTCCTGAGATCACATTCATCGGGTGCACTTCTTATGCTTCTATCTTCTGCAACCGCATTAATTGCTCTCTTGATATATGTTTCCTCGTAAAGTTTCCTCTTTGGTAGTTTTTCTCTTGTATGTTTAAACCATATTTGGTGAACGATAGTCCCATAGTGTCCCATCATAACGTGACCCATTTTGTCCCGGGAGCGTATCATTTTCAATGGGGTCAGATATGACCTACAAAATTAGTTACCTAACTTACCTACAATGCAGGAAGATGATAAAAACTTCAGGGAATTGCAACCTTCAACTTCAATAACTTTATTAAAATGACAAAAAATAATATTAAAACAAATACGCCTTGCCAGTAATTTACATCGAAAAGAAAATATCAGTTTATTCTTCACGTTTCCTTAGACAATGAAGTCAGAACATTGACATTTCCATAGTAAGTATGGCCATAGTGTAACATTTAATCATGATCAGTTTAACCAACCTAACTACCCTAGGTACCTGCAAATATTCAGTGATTCATCGCACTCCATGACCAATGGTGCCCTGGTCTCCTCTACTTATGTTACTATTGAATCATGTATAATATATTCTTAATATTAATCATTTTCACAGCTACTAAATAAGAACTAATGAAATAATGGAAATATTAACATTATAAAGATACATATGTAATGCAAAGGAGTGATGAGGTAATTGCTTCAGGTATATTTTAGTACAAATGTGTTTCTTATAAAAATAATTATATTTGTAGACAAATACCATTAAAAGTAAATTTCTGAATACACTCATTCAAAAACCATCATGAATTCAAAAAACGAGACGCTTTTTTCTTTTCACGATTTCAGTACTTCACACATTTGCACTTACATTCAGGGTGGCTAATATAGTAGACTTTTATTGTATCTAATGAACGATTAAAGTATACACTATTAACCGATATTTTAAGACTTCAGAAAACATTTTCATTCCAATTCATTCCAAAAATAGATTGAAAAAATATCAACCGATGGGCGTTTTATAAGTCTACATTAAGTTCAAAAGTGAGCTATTCAAATATTTATCTGGTGTCTAAATGATGTTTGATGTTGGCTGAATATATTAATCAAAAGAGAGCATGTCTTCAAATTGTTGTTCACACCTACTTCACATTCATCCAAATTATTCGTATTAACTCTCTTTCAGAGAGCAGTGCCAAGATGAATCGTACAGAGAAAAGACCACGGTGAAGAGCTCTGTGACGATATACTTCAAGGAAACTTATTTCATTCCCAACCGCCGCGTGGAGCGATTTGGAGTCATCGATTTCTTGGGTATGCATCGTTTCCTCGCAATCACCTTATGTCACCGTACTTCATATGTATTTTTGTATTTACTACCATCATCGCTTTTACAATCTAAATATTCTTGAAATATCAATTTAATCATCATTCGTCTATAAACCGGTGTTTTATAGTGATATATTTTTTCATCCATATCAATGAACGAATTATGGTGACGGACCACATAATTTTCATTGCCTGTCTATTTGACAAACCTTTCTTCATATGATGGAGGTGTAAAAAGCCAAATATTGTAGTTTATAATGTACCATCGCAGTTGCCATGGGGAACACCGCCACCTCCTGGTATATGTCATGCACTACATTTACAAGACTAATGACAATAGTATTTGATGAACCCAGAAGAATTAAATTATCAATCAACCACTAACAACACATTTTTCTCTTTGGTATTGTTTTCAAGAAAGGTTATTTTATTTTGTCTTATGTATGTATGTATATATATATATATATATATATATATATATATATTTATATGAGTTGTTTATGGTAAGGTAAAATATATTCTTCCTCATAAGAACCCTACCCACTGTCCAATGAATATCTTCAACGATCCATTGCACCTGGCGTTGCAGCCAACTGCGGGGGGCTGTTTGGCCTGTGCCTGGGCGTGAGCGCCCTGAGCGTCGTGGAGCTCCTCTGCTGGCTGCTGGTGCGCCCCTGGTACCACAAGCGAAATCAGCGCGCTGGAAATGACGCGCAGCCCCGAATCAGCTCTCTCAACACTTATTCATCTTAAACTTCATTTTTTACTCAGGGAATTCTGATGAGGTATTGTTCGTTTCAGTACGTGATGTTTGAAAGAACCGTTGTCTTCATTTTTAAGAGAGCCCTGACAATAGACATTTTATTATTTGAAACATATGGGTGAATAATGGACTTTCTGAAATTTATACTCTGGAATTGACTTTTGTGCTGACAATGTTGGTAATCTTAATGTTTTCACGTGTGTCTAAGCCTGGAAGTAATACAGTAATATGGTAACAGATTAAGGTGTAGTAGAAGTTTTTAATATTCCATCCTGTCCACAAACTTGTTATCGCGGGCCGTGGGAAGTTAAAGTTAATTGTGCTGCGGGAATCGCGTAGAGATGAGAGAATGGGGATTCCGATATTAGGAAAAGAATTGGAGAGACTAACTACGTTATTATGTTAAGAGTTCCAGTCAGGAAAGTGTTGGGCTACGTTGAATGTTTCTAACCATACCATGAAAAGCTGTTAGAAACTGTGAATTGACCATCATTAACTCATCATTCAAAAGAAAATGAAGTAAAAATAATCTTTAAAAGAAAATTGAGAGGCAATAAAAAAACATATTCATTTCGACCATCCCGACTGTATCGAGACTAATTTAATCCTGCTAGTTAACCGATAAATTTGTGTCTTTACAATTATACAATATTTGTGTTTCTAAATTCTGTGGTGTCGTGGGAATTTACTACAATCACAGACAGGAGTTCACCTATAATTACGTTTATTTACAAACAATTATTTAAATGTAATACTTTTAAACATTTATGTGAAAGACGTTTCCCAGACCGCAAGAACGATCTCTAAACTTGGGTTTTTCTTTCGAAGCATCTGAGGATAGTATCACCAAGATGGTCGACTCTTGGATGGATGCCCTAGTTGGGCTATTGCAGCAGACAGTTATTTAAATAAACTGCAGGTGGTTCAAAATGAATGCCTAAGGGCCGCCCTCTCCCCGCGGTACACTTATAAGAGATTTGCATCGCGACATTTCAATGCCACTGCTTAAAGATCACCTTAAAAGCATTACTGCTAATTTTTTTTGAAAAAGCTGCTGACTCGGAAAACACTAATTACTGAGGTCGCTTCATACGAACCCGATAAACGGGCGAAGTATAAGCGACCTAAGCAGTTCCTAGAGTAAGAGAAATCTGAAACAGCGACATGAGACTTGAAACATAAGTTTTGAATCACTGCACACGCAATGCGCGCGCCAGTTGGCTAATATCTTTCTGATCTGTTTTTCTTTTTCATGTTGCAGGATTGGCCGTAGATGCCCGTAACAGTAGGAATGGCCCCACCGCAGTGGCGTGAATGTACTTTCGTGCGTTCACAAAACTGTACAAGTTAGTCAGCTCTCGCGTGGGGTATGATGAGAGTCGAAAAACTGGGTGGTATCTCCTGTGCTCTCAAGCACGCGGTGTTCCAGGCGGAGACCGGTTCGGCGCCAGGCCATATAATAACTGTGGTTGCAAGGGATTCGGCGTTCGACAGCATCGCGTTGCTCACCTGCGTTAGAGCAGTGGCACTGGGCTGTAGGCCTAAGGGACGGTCGCGGGGTTTTCGCGGCTAAGGGAAAAGGTCGCCGGATATTTTATTCAATGTTTGTATAATTAACTTTTTTTTTGTAAATATAGGTGTGAATATTTCTCTCCGAAAAGTGTGTTCGTGAATTCCTGTACGTCACAATACACTCGCATCATGTGACATGACGCAACGTCATCACGCGTTCGCGCGGCGCCCAACATGACGTGATTGCCACGCCGCCACACGGTTTCTGGAAGCTCCCAAAATACCTCAGGAATGAGAGCGTAGGCTTCCGCGGCCGGAATTGGAACTTACTTGGCTATCCGGGAGACGCCGCGTCCAGGGCACAGGTGTCGACGTTTCGGTCGCCATTCAATACTAGCGCAATACTACGCCCTGATGAAGGTCGCAGAATGGCGACCGAAACGTCGGCACCTGTGCCCTGGACGTGGCGTCTCCCGGATAAGAAGAAATAAAAGAAGTCATCTTCGTCAACATATCAGCTTTATTAAGATAGCCGGCTTTCGACGGCTTTGCCGTCATCGTCAGTCTAAAGAATACAGAAAGATACAAAAAATTTTTATAAATATATACACAATAAGATAGAAAAAAAATTAATTAAATTACAATTGATGGATAACTCTAAAATATTTAATTACAATTGATTAATTAAATTACAATTGATGGATAGCCAAGTAAGTACCTCAGGAATGTTTACCCCTGCGCTTCAGCCTTTCCATCCAGACTGCTTGTGATACCCTGAAGGCCGCTCCACAATAGCCCGCGAACGGGAACTGGAACGTGAAGGCGGGGTCGGGAACGGGAGGTATGTGCGCTTCACAATAAACGCCAACGGGAAGAGGCAAGCGCTATCAACCAGTAGCGGCTAAAACAAGAACTTTAAGAAACAGTTGCCGAAACCAAAGCACTTCTAGCTATGCTACTGTGTTACTCTTTGCATTACTATCTGTCTGATGTTTGCGTGAGCTTCTACGAATAAAAAATACTTTAACGAAAAATATAATAGAAAATAAACTATAAGTACTACGAATGCCAAAACCACTACGAACTTACGGAAAATACAACTACGAGAAACTAAAATTTTCTAATAACAACAGCTCAATTACTTTAATGAAATTTTTTTTAAAAATGTGTGAAATTTTAATTGTAAGTTTTAATATGAATAGAAAAACAATTATATTATAATTACTAAAAATAACTAAAAAAACTCAACAATGACTAACAAAACCCGCTTCAAACCCTAACCTCGTAAATCCACGCTCTAACCTCAATATCGCCCTACACTCTCAATTCCGTTCGACCAGTGTCGCCTGTCGCGCACAATTCGCGCGCTCGATCAGCTGGAGAGCTTCGCCGCCATTTGCTGCACTTTCATTGGTCGAGAGGCTTCGCGTTTCCGGGCTGAGATAAATGTTGACCATCCTTCCCGTTCCCGTTCATGTCAAGCTTCGCGTTCCCGTCGTGTTGTAAACGCCTTCCTGAGATGTCCATCTTTTAACTATCTTTACGTTCCCGTTTCTTTTTTTAATTTGTTGCATCTACACCTTGACGCAGCGCGTCTCCAAGCTCCGTAAGGGGAGTTGAGCGCTTTGCACAGGGGAGTAATCCTCCATTAATGTGCTTTGTTCCTGGAGTAATCCTCCGTTACAATAATCTGTAGTCAAGTCCCGTCACGTCGCAGTCTGTCAGTGCCTTTTACCCTTCAGCCAGGGGCTCGACGACGTTAGATCCTGGCCGGTCACCCAACCAAGAACCCGCGAGTCTCGAATTCGCTTAACGTTCGTGACTTCACGGAGCGGAGTAAACAAATTCGGCTATCGCCGCCGTTTCTGTTCCCGGGCTAGTGTGGAGCATCCTTAATGGCTTCTGCCCAAGTCCTATTCCACAGCTCGCGCCCTCATGGCGCCCGACTTCCTGCTTGTTGCGAGGTCAGCTTGCAGTACGTTACAATACATAATAAATTAGTAATAAACTAGCTCGACCCTGGCGAACAATTCGCACTTTCAAAATCATTATTTTAAAGGAGAAAATAGTTTCATATCGGATTCTAAGTTCCAACGGCGAGCCCCAAACTCTGCGTTGCAGGTTTCTCGGCGTTTCTCCCTGCATTAAGCGTTGAGATTAAATTGCACAGAAAATCAACATCTCTTTAATTTTATCACGGTATATTATTTATTTTTCTATTCATTCAATTTAATGTTATATAGATTTGGAGTTATTGCTCCAATCTGACCACCCCTAGAAGAGCTAAATCTCCAAAAATGCTGAAGATTCAGGAAAGACTAGAGTATAATACTCCACTCGGGTTCAACCTATCACCCGTTGCTCTCCCACATGACCCCCCAGCCATTTCCTCATGTGTCCTCTCCTATCTTGTGTGCCTACAAAACTCGGACCCCTTAAGGAACACAAAAACTCCTGTTTCAATGTCTTAGAACACATGTCTTCCGAGATATCGTAATTATTATAGTGTCTGCGTTCTCTATGTCATAATCTATTTTTTACGCCTTAAATATGGTATAGGCAGAAATGGAGAGTCATTTCTTATCATTAAAACGCTTACAATTTTTTGCTGACATTTTCCTATGAATTGTAAAAAATGTTTACAGTTCTCAGCCTATGATATGGGGTCGACGTCATTGAAGAAATAGAATAATAGGTAGTTTTTAAAGATGGGCTATCATTAGGATATTTCTAATAAAATGTTTTTTGAGATGTATGTGATGAATTTATTTATATTTTTAACACAGCAATAAAGTTGGTAAGGCATTATAGAATCACATGGATCTGTTGAATTAGAATTTGTTGGTAAATTTTAAAATAACGAATAAAGTAGCTACCAATTGCAGAACAAATCATAAAATGTGTATAAATATTGTAAAATTATTGTGTGCATTATAAATAAAAAGCAAATTTGTCACATTATTCATTTATTCATTTTGACATATTCCTTGTTTTGAAGTATCACGTTGGACAAGTAAGCTACCGAAGAAAATTCTTGAGTTGATAAAGTCAACAAAAAGAAAATATAACAAGAACAAAAATATTTCATAAGATGAAACCTTTCCATATTCCCACCGAGCTACCTTCGCAGTTTTTAAATATATGTATGTTTTAAAATTACCATTTTTAGAGATATCTTTCAACATCATCGTCAAAAAATGGCCACACGCTTTTCTGTCAAAAGATTTGGAGGACAAAGGAAATGATCACATATTCACAGTCAGTGTAATAATGGTTGTAACGCATGTAATGTAATAATTAAATAAACGCAATGATACATTATTAGATAACATAATATTACTTAAGAGAGGTGAATTTATTGAAGACATTATCTGCAGGGTTGGGCAGTATTTAAAAACTTGTATTTGAAATACGTATTTTAAATACATTTTGTATTTAAATAAATACAACTGGTGTATTTAAAAAAGTAAATACTTCAAATACAAATGAAGATAAGGATGATAGTTTCTTTACTTTTTTGATTCTGCAAGTGAATAACCCTCATTGAAACAAAAATAAAAGCCCCTTTCATATTGAATTTGAATTTCTTTATTTCTAAATTATAAATAAAACCATTAAAAATGCTGGAATATTATCCAAGAACAGAAAATGAATTTATTCCTTATAACTAGAGTCCCGGCATTGCCATTTTTGCCTATTTTATTTTCTTGAATGTAGTTTTAGGCAACTTATCCCATTGTCAATGTTTATCTCAGAAATGGCTTTTGCGAGTTTTATAATGCCTTTAAATGCTTATTTAAAAGATAATCGCCTAATCGAGCGTTAAGAGCGTATAAGTACCTATATTGAATTTTCCGCATTTTAAATATTTTTTGTTTACTATATTTTGTTTTCTACAATCATGTTTTGAGAAATCACGGATGGGTAATTTTTTACCAAACAAGTAACAATCGCGTAAAATCTGCCAGGGGTCCTCCGATCGAGAATCTCTGTCCTGTGTGTTCTTGCCTGTAACGCAGCAGCAGGGACACAGCTTAGAGACATGAAAATTTGACACATGCGGGCTGCCTTGCCGAAGCCAGTCAGGGCGCCTCAGAGAACAGGAAATTGCTCTGTCTTTCCCATCTTCGCAATGATTAGTGACATTTCCCTTCCTTACCAAGAACACAACTGTCATTAATAATAGTGCTCCCGGCATCTTTCGCTTTTCGAAAGTAGAATTACGCAAGAGAGGGGAATTTCCTTCGATAATTTTGTATTGGTTTTGACGTTTGGTGCATGCCAGATCAGAAAATTTGCTATTCCTGTTAAGCGTGCTTGCTACAATGCCAAAAGAGAAAGTTTCAAGAAATGCGTTGTTAAAAGAGTGGATTTATGAAGAAGATTGAAGCGGACTGGAAATGTATTTTTTTGACAGGGTTGTGAAAAGGTGGTAAACTGTGCAAAAAAATTCATACAACATACAAATACTGCAACTCATGTAAAAAATGCGGAAAAAGTGAGAAAAACTATTCAAACCTTCTTCAGCAAGTGCAGTGAAAAGATGAAGACAAGAAAGAATTTCAACACTGACTTGTGCCGTCCCGCAAACATTCCATTTTCAATAGTTGGATATCTAACATTTAACCAGTTTAACCAACAAAATATACAATTCCATCGAGTCAACTCTTAGGAAATATTATCTAACTCTGCAATATGTTTTGACACTCGAAGAAATTTGATTTTTTTTATTTTTTTTATTTTTTTTATTTTTTTTGATTTTTTTTTTTGAGAATTGTGTTCATTCATTATGTAGTATGAATTATGAATAAATTTTAATATTATTCAATCATAAACCCCATTTCCCTGCCTATTTTTAAGTTCTTACTTTCTAAGTGCCTATCTATAGTCAACTGTAGTGCATATTTCCCTGCATATATTTATGTTTTTACGTGCCAATTTTCCTGCCTATTTTCGACCTTATTGGTGCCTACATGTCCGAGCTCTACTTATAACACTAGTTTACGTTAATCCGCACCACTTGAAGGACCGTCTTCCTTGGCGGGTTTTATACATTCGCCAAATAGGGGTTTATTGTCTGATGATTTGTTTGAAAAAAACTAGACGGTTTAAAAGGAAATTCTCCTCATTTGAGTTACACTTATAAGTTATTGTTCAAAATAAGACTGTAATATTTTTTTGTAAATATATTAAATTTTTATTTACGAAGTATTTTGGCGAAGTATTTAAATACTAAATTTAAAGTATTTTGTCCAACCCTGATTATCTGTGACTATATCTGAAAGAAACTTTTATCCACACTAAAGCATTTTTTGATCCTGAATATTGTGAATCATATTGACTGTAAATTTCATCTATTTCACCTCTGTACTCACGTAAACCACATGCAGCTCTAAGCGTATTGCGTATATGTTCGTTTATGCAAATAAAATGATCATTTCATTTGATGAAATATTAGTTTAAAAATTCGTTTGACACAAGTGAACGTGACTGATAACATTTATTACCTGAAGCCATTTCATCGTGCTAAGTATTCACATTTTTTCAAAACAAGATATTTAACACGAGAAAAGTCACGCAACAAGGTGATGGTTGTTGGTGAACGTTTAGCATGATAAAATCTGTTAGGCTGCGTTATGTGTGTTAGATATGTACTATATCCATGAAAAGCCATGTCGTGATGTATTTTGAAGGCTAACATCGCAGCTGTCGTTGATGTAAATAAATTAGTTTAATGCTTCCTATTTCTCTCGTTTAATTTCTAAGTATTTAAAAAAACAAAAACGTACATAACGAAATAAGTTGCAAAAGTCCTGTGCCAGCAAAATAAAATATACAAACCATATTGTCTCTAAATATCAGTCTCTAAAACTAAAGTGATGGCATTAAGAGGCAAATATCCTATCAGAACTAAAATAATAAAAGAAGACAAAGTAATAGAGCAAGTCTGTCAGTCTGTCTCTCTGTGAACACTGCTAGCGCCTAAACCACGTGTACAATCTTTTGCATATTGAAGAAACCCCTGCCCATCTGGCTCTACTTGAGGCTTTGAGATTTTGAAAAAACATTCTTTAATATTTGGAGGTACTTTATATGAAGATTTCCGGGCATTTTCAAAATTTTCTGAAAAACGACTCTAAATTTTTGCTTTAAATTTCTTTCAATAATATAGTAAAATGCTCCTATAAAGCTGCCATAGGTCCGATTTTCATGGTTAATTCTAAGTTTGGAAAATTTCAAAAGTTTGAAGTTTTTCCGGCGTCTTCCTACGACTATAAAATTGAAGATAGAGATTTTTCCTTCAAACGAAATTTGTTGTCCATTAATAGTTGTATCATAAAAGTCAGGTATATTTTTTCGAAAATTTTAGTAGTTTTCGTGCAATAGAGCGTAAAATATTTGCAAATTTAAAAAATACAAAAAAATTTTAAAAAGGCCAAATTTTTTTAAATTTTTGAGTTAGTACCAAATACACCCAATTTGATGACATAAACGCCATATTGCTCTATTCATTTGTTGTTGTTTTTTCAAAAATTACAAAAATAGAATTTTTTGACCTGTCTCTCACGTCGGTATTATTTACATAAGAGGAAATTTCTTCACGTTCTTGCATTTATGAGTTCATTCGCGTTAAATATTGTCAAATAAACTTTCTCGATAACACAACAGTTATTTATAAAAATGAGCTCAAAATTCCACATTTCCAGAAACACAAAATTCTACATATCTTAAAAATATGATTAATAATTCCTTATTTTTGTAAGGTTACTGTCAGTGATCAAAACAGCCGTTACTATGTTGTTATTTTAAACTCCCTGAAAGACTTGTAGTCGAACAGGTAGAAATAAATTTAAAAAAAAAAGAAACACAAAAACTCCATTTTCTCAAAAATGGCTCCAAATTTTTCTGCAAATTTTTCTAATGGATATTGCTAACTGCACTGTTTAATAGAGCGTAAAGTGCATTTTGGTGTATTATTTTGTTTGTTTTCAAATATTACACAAATGTAATTTTTTGAAATGTCTCTCCCGCCGTTAATATGCAATTTCCAACAATTTGTATAAATTATTACATTTGTGAGTGGAATTGTTAAATATTTTAAAAGAAGTTTTTCGAAAACTCAGTAGATTCCTGTGAAAAGGATATTCAAATTTCGCATTTACAGTAATAATACAGCTTAATCGCCGTTTTCTTGAAAACGGCTTCAAATTTTTCATTGAAAATTGCTTTTTAGGAAGAGGTTTTACGTTTCTTTAATATTCCTAAAATAATATTTCGGTTCAACTATAAGGAAAACGAAAAGTTGGAAAATGTCAAAAAAATGTACTTTAGGTGACGATAGATGGCAGCTAGAAAGAGGATAGGGTAAGTCCGTAAAGCCAGTCCACACGAAGGAAAACTTTTCCACGAGAAAGTCTGTGCCATTCTGTAGCATCTCTAGTTTTGTTTTATTTAAAGTCGCATCAATGACAAGGTAATTAGTGACTGCAAATATACATGTTATACTACAATGAACACAGAATTAAAATTACGTAGTGAAAATACAATTAAAACAAGAATGAAACAGTAATTTTCAATTGACGATCAGACTTATAAATCTTTATACACTTTTAATTATTTTACACATTGTTAATATTTTTTCCTTAAAGTCACTGGGGTATAAAATATTTTCAAGATTATCATTCTGTGGAATTGATTGGTGTTCATTGACATACTTTGTACATGACTGAAGGATATGGACAATTCACAGTTGTTCGTGGCATGATTCACATTGTAAGGGAGCTGTGTGATTTAACAGATGTGAGTGAGATACATTGGTATGTTCATATCTAATTCGAGAAAGTGTCACTTGATCTTTGCGATTGAGTTTTTTATTGTTTTTTTTTAATTTATTTGTTTAACAGAGTGAGCTGATTATACAACGCTCAGCCATACGGCTTTTCAGTTGTTCGGAGCGAGCATTTTCAGACGAAAATATGCGAAGGGGGTGGCTACGGCCACCTCCCATTAAACATATATTGAAGTAGTGCGAATGATAAAGTGGAGGAATACATATTGTTGACTTTTTATGGGAGGACTATTTATTTCATTATCTTATATCAGCCAGTTTCCGGGGGTATTTTGTTGGTTCTTAGCTTATGGAAATCATGAATCATTTTATGTATACAACGCACATTTTATTCATCGGTTGTCATGCACATGCACCTGCTCAGCGAGCTGTACGGCGAGACGGCGGAGGAATACAATTCGATCGCGCCCGCCAGCTCCGTTTCTCGACCAGCGGCCCTAATTTATTTCAGAATCCGTCAAAAAACAAAAACTCCGTTTTAAATTTGTACTTAGCTAACTTAAAGCACTTACTGTTATTATTCTCTGGAGAAGCATGTCATGTCATAGCTCGTTTGCCGATGAAAAGCGGTTTGAAGCACGCAGCCATGACCTTCCTATAGGGCGTGGTCCCTACTGCAGAAAATCATTAGCCATGTCCCGGTAGCTTTTCTCTTTCAGTTGAAGGTCCTCCTGGGCGCCGGCTCACCATGCATTCTGACAGGTAAAGTAGGTTTCAGCATCCGCAGGAAACCTTTTTTTTTCTCATGGGCGTATCGTTGGCGTTAGCGGTAATTGCACTGCTCTGAAACGGAATGTGTGATTTAGAACCTCGTGTATAAGTGTGGGTATTTTTTAGAGATGTGAAAGATACACGCTTTGTTCCAAATACCAATATTTTCAGTTATTTTAAGAAATAATGTCAAGGATGTACAAACATTTGTTTGTTGGATTTATTCAGACATGAAATAAACGTATTTAAATAATTTTTCAAAAGTAGATTTTCCTTCTTGTATTTGTGACGTGGAAAGAGAAGACAAAACAACCAGATATCCCATAATATCTAACACATCATACATTATTGTCCCGGAAGCATATTAGTAAAGTGCACATGCACTCGGCATCGAGCAATTGTCATAGGCTAGCAACCGAGGGGCACGAAACCGCGCGAAATTTGATTCTGTGCGTTTATTGATGAAATTTTTTTTAAATAAAAAGTATTATCTCATTTATTATATTTATTATTAAGTATTATCTAATTTATTATTTATTATATTTATTATTAAGTACTATCTAATTTAAATGGCAACTGAAATCTAAGCTTCCATCGTACGTTTGCATTCAGAATAATTTAAATCTGGTTTTTGATGCCAGACAATATGCTTCAATGTTTTTATTTCATTTATATGGATATATACCTCTTCATGTGGGTGAATTGCACAAATTTTCATAAAATCAAGTAATTCGTTCTATTCATTTCAGAATCTTCATATATATATTAGAAGATTTTGATGTGTTTTAAACAAAACATTATTTCTGCTATAATATTATGGTTAATAAAATAATTTATTTATAAGCATTGGTTACTCGTACCTCAAAAATGCAAGTGTAGGGAATTCAGTACACAGTTAAAGAACACACCATTTTGTAACCGCAAGTAATGGACAATAATCGTTGCCCCAATACATGGCAACTCGTTGCTAATACTTTAACAGTAGAGATAATAATGAATATGACATTGTTGTTATGAAGATGATACCTTTCTTCAACAAATCAATAATGAAATACCATACTCGGAAGTTCAACACACTCAAGATCCTTCAATTTATGCTTTGAAGCAACTCGTAAGTTATTTTCAGTATATATCGGCAATTTAAATTCCAAATCAAAGACAGCATAGTACTAACTCACTTATGCAATTTTAAATAAATGTTACACAATAATAACATTTATTAGAGTGATTGCAATAACAAACACAAACAGTTATGCTATTTTAATAGCTATAATCCTTTATCTCAGCGAAATAAAAAGGAGATAATTACAATTTTGATTGACTAAATACACTATTATATATATAAATTCAAATAAAATTTTTTTAAAAAAAAATTTTTAATTTTCTTTCAATTTAATTTTTGTAAATAATTTTTTAAAAATATATGTATGATATTACAACATCAATTTTTAAATCAGAAAAATAAACTTCAATTAAGTAAAATATATCCTAAATTATCCATTAATGAAGTTCCTAAAAAGCGAAAAAGATAAATACAAATGCGTACAATAGAAATAAGATACTGACCTAGAACGATTTAAATTTTTTTTCATAGTATAATAATAATAATAATAATAATAATAATAATAATAATAATAATAATAATAATAATAATAGTAAAGTAAACCATCTAACCCTTAACAATGCCAAAACTGCTAGTAACTTGAACACACCCAGAAACACATTACTATTCGGAAAAAAATTGATGAATATCCTTCTCAATGACTTACTTAACTGTCAAAAAATTATACTGCAATTTTCCTTTTTAAAAAACCTATTCACTCATTCTTATTTTCAAACTGCACTAATTAATAATGAATTTTCACATTTTTGGAGAGTAAAAGTATATTTAAAATTTTCAAAATTACCTTCTCCGTCATTGAATTACAAATTTGTTTAAAAATACAGTAAATGTTGCATATTGTCTCCGTCGTACAAGCCCGTGTCAACGTGTAGTAGTCTGTGTACTGCAGTGTGAACCATTCGTTTGATGATCCTTGAAGAACCACCAGTATTACGGTACCGACCTACGTCGGCTTGTGAGATTTTCCCCAAACATATATCTTCCATCAGCAGGGCACCGCCCCAGCCGGGAAAAGCTCTAAGCTCCCGACTGGTTTCCCTTCATGTGTGTATGTGTAGTGCAAGTAAGAGTGTGTGAGTAAGGGGTGAGGATAGGACAAGAAAAATGAAGGAAAGATCGCGAGCGGTCTGCGGCCAGTTTGTTAGGGTACTGCTCCGGCATTCGCCTGTTCGGAGAAACCACGGAAAACTACCGATCAGAGTAATTCTCTTATTGGATATCTCCAGGTTTAAATTAGTTTCTCACTTAACCCCTATGCAGTTAGTTTGCAGACGCCCAGTGCTTAACGAATGCCAATTGAAACACCTAGGTGGCTGTGTCTTAGGTGTTAGTAAGTGAATCCTGCATGCTACGAGTAACTGCCACGAAAATGTTTAGTGTAAAAGTCCTTTTAGGTTTGTTTGTCCAATTCGTGAAAGCACTGTTCTAAACTCAATGCAATTGGTATTACAAACATTCCTATGAAGTTTACACCACTAGCCCGTTCCTCGCTCGTGTCAATACACTCTATTCTCCTGTATTAATACCCATTATTACTTCATTATTAAAATCAAATTTTATTCGTAATTACTATTAAAATAAAATCATAATTATCTTTAATTATGATATTAATTTCTGGCATCTCCAAAAATGTTATGTATAAATTTATTCATCATCCTGAAAAATTTGTAAAATTGAACAGGAAATAAATATCTTTTAAAAAGTTATTTTGTATTATTCTGTTATCTGCATTTACACATGTAAGTAATGATAGACATTAAATAGAGTTGCAGATAGGATTCACATTCGCAAGACAAGTTTCAAATTCCTGACATCGTGGGAGTCGTACGCAAGCTACTGTGACGCCACCAGCGTGCACGGCCTCAAGTACCTTTCGGAGCGGCGTCGACCTCTCTATGAAAGGTGAGTGGACTACTTAGTAATTATTGGACTACTTAGTGATTATTGGACTACTTAGTGATTATTAGTAAGGTGTAAACTCTCAAAAGCATTATATTAACTATTTTTTCTTGATTCTATAACTTCCGTTAATTTTTCAAATAATTCATATTTTACGTTCCTTAACTTGAGTGTCATCATTGGAAGCATTTACACCAACAACAGAGAGAGTGTCATATACTATCTTCATGTATAGTCAACCTATTTTCTCGTTAACTGGCGTTAACAATTAAATTTGGTAATTTTGTTGCTACGTTTTAGAAATTTATCTACTCAGAAATCGATATCCCTGATTGTGCTCTTTCTTACTTACCCACTTCACTATAAAAATGTAAGTAATCCCATTTCCTTTCATTTCCATATTCTTTTCTCTTCGTGTCTGTCGTTGCCACTATATCCATTTTCATTTCCTTCAGCTCTTCAAAGACTACCTTATCTTTGGTTGAGATGTCTTGTTCACTCCATCATTCAATAGTCATTAACCGTTACCATAGCTTATTTCTGTTTCAAATCATCTTTCCAGGCGCACTTGTAGAGTGTTTTGCACTTAATATTTTTCCCAAGAATAGATCGCAGGCCCAGAGCCTCAATCTCAAACCTAGAGGACCATCGCCATTTACTTTAGCCTGCCAAATTCTCGGTGAGTTGCTTTCTCCACATCTCCGAAGTTCCCACCTACACTCCTGTTCCAATCTCCTGAGCGATTTCAATGAAAAGTTATTGCTCAGATCTTGTATGGCAGCTGTACAAAATTGACCGACATAAAGTTAACAGAAATTTAGTGGCAAATGATGACAAACGTTTAAAGAAGAATATGATTGCTTAAATTTTGGAGCAAATTTCTAATGTTTAGAATCGTTATTCATAACATGTATTCACAATATAACAAGATGAATAAATGTTTCATTTACAGAACTATAATACGAATTATTGAAATATTCTTGTATTGTTGAAATTTTATAACAGGTTAAAATATGTCTTTAATTAGCAAAACAACTTCCTTATAAAATTGTAAATACATACTTCTAACATATGTAAAGAACATGAGCCTCATTGTCTTTCGCTGTCTTTGTTTAATGCTCAAAAAATTCAATCAGGATTGTCTTCCCATATGTGGCAGGCTGCTGTGGTTATGGGGCATCGCCTTATCCATGGTAGTGTGCGGTGCTTTGCTCTACCAGACATGGGCCAAGTGGATGGCATCCAACATCATCGTCACCATGGATGATCAGCAACGCGCTGTTTGGGATGTACCGTTTCCTGCCGTCACCATTTGCCCAGAGACCAAGATCCGGAGATCGGCGTTCGACTTCTTCGGCGTCTACTGCAAGCAGCCCAACGTATCCCTTGAGGAGTGAGTTGTAAACATCTGACGGCGTAAAAAGGCATTGAATTTAGGACTATTTTGTTTTAATTTTATATATTGTTCAGTTACAATAACTTACATTTAAACTTTTAATAATACTGGTGCTTCGAAATGTATTTTATGAGCACTCAGAGTTAAAGTGGACAGAATTTTAAGTAGGCGTCTTTAGCCGAATTCCTTAACTGCGCTTCGTGAAGTCACGGTAGTTAATAAACTCGAGACACCACGGATTCCTAGGCGGGTGACCGTCTGGGAACTCCAGAAACTACCGGCGCCGAACTCCTGGACGAAGAGATAAATGGCATTGACTGACTGACTGCGAAGTGACAAGGCAAAAAGTTTACGGGGGATTACCGCACTGGATGCGGAAAATTTAAACGCTGAATATCCAGGAAGGACTGAGACGTAGTCAAATTCGTAGTCACAACGAATTTTAAAAAAGTACACTGTAAAAATTGGGTCAATGTTAAATTTTCGTGCAATCTTAAATTTTAACAAACCAGCTACTTCGTGTGAATAAATGCTTTTTTTAACCCTCACAGGTACAGTATTAAGCGAGCAGTATTAAGTAAAAGAAATGTGCTTAGTGAAAACGGAGTTAACCATAATCAAATAACAACTTCTGGCAAACTCTATGTCTCTTGCCCTACAGGAAGGGCCGGATTTGCTTGCAGGCAAAATAAGCAGTTGCTTACGGGACTTCATCCATGGGTGGGGGCCAATTTCCCGAAAATGTTTATAAAATATTCGAAGAATTTGTCATAAAATATATATGTATCGTTAAAAAATTGATAATCTATCTACCTTACTAAAAAGTATATTGTACTGTACCACTAGTTTATAGTACTAAAAGTTAAAATACAATTTTATGTAATATTTAATTTTGAGTGAATCTGAAGGAGTTTTTTCAAATGTGGAGCCCAAACTATGTTTGGGGTCCCCAAAGTATTTTCACGTTTTTCATTCTTCAATTATTGTTCGCCAGCTTATTGTCGTGTCCAAAAATCAGATCATCAAATTCAACCGTACCAGAAAGAATTGTAAGCAGATCAATGCTCGGACCGCTATTGAAATAACACTAGTAATTTATTCAAATTGAAGATAAATTACTTCAAATTAGTGACATATCATCACTATCAAACTTTTGAAAATTAATTAATCAAATGCATGTCAGAATATAGTTTCGCCGTTATAAACTTTAATACATACTTCTCCTTTTAGAAAGAAAGTATGTATGTTGCAGTTCAAAAAAAAGCCGAAAATCAGTATAGTCATAAAAATGAGGAATCATAGATTATGCTAATAAATAATTAATTGACATCAGTTGATTAATAAACTACCTCTAATTTCCAGGAACTCAACATTTTACAATCTTGCAATTCAGTGCAAACAGATTCATCTCGATGATGACGTCTTTAAAAATTCCAGTACCATAGATCTCATTGAAAAGGTAAATAAAATTATTACAAAATTGAAACACAATTTTATGGACTAGCATGATTGTTTTCCAGGGTAAGTTATACAGTCGTACGTGAAAATGGCTTGCCTACATTGAAACTTTTACATACGAAAGCTTCAACTAAAGAAGGTTTATTTATTGAGTGATGAAATGAATGCAATGTTTGATTTGTTACAGCATTCGCTGGAATTGATAGACACAATTGCCATCACTGATGCAGACACACATTTCTACCGATTTGAACCTCTCTTAACAGAAGAAGGTCTTTGCTATACTTACAACATGCTTCCAAGACAACATATTTTCCCCAATGATACGTACGTATAGTATACATCGATTGGATGTTTGGATAAATCGATTGGAATTATCTTTTGTTAAAATTAGAGCCACATGAAATCAAAAGTTGAGGAATTGATATTTCCAAATGAAATTTTTACAAAATAAAACACGTTCGTTTGAGATTAACGGGCGTGTATTCAAAGGATTACTTTTCTGATACCACATTGTCAAGATTGGAAAGAGGAAGAAAATCGTAGAGAAAATGAGATAAATATGAACATACGTTATTAAGTACAGTTTTACCAATCCTTTGCAAATGGAAAAACCAGAAATTAGTTCTTGGGATGAAAAATGTTCCATCTGAGAGGCAATTAATCCATATTTCTATTATATTTACTTATGTATTATTAAATTTCTCGTTAATGTCTTTTAAAAATAGTCATCAATGAAGGAAATAATCTAAATCGAGATTTTGACAGAAATATACATTTAGGTAATCCTTTATTACGATAGAGAGGGTTTTCCACTTCCTATTATAAGTAGTATCTCAATATATTTATGTGTTAACGTCTGTTAGTACATACATCAGTCAACAAGATGTCTAGCTAACGTAAACAACTTGTTTTAGCATACATTACTCCAATTTACATTAAGTTAATCAAAAGAATCGCTCTTTAACGCTATGATATTCTAGGCCAAACGTTGAAATGATCATTTAATATTATATTGGATTTATTGAGTCTGTTTTAATGGTCGTGGTTCATCAATCAATATAGTATTATGGAGTCCAAACGTAGAATGAAGAAAGATATATAGATATGTCAGTCTCACAATACATCTGATACCGGTTCTATCAGTGCCGAGCACTCTAATATTAACTGGACACATAGAATATCAATCCAGCAATCGAGCTATTGTCCTCGCATTCATTTTTTTACTTGCAATTTCTAAAATTTATGAAGAGTATTTCTTCTTAATTAAGGGAGTGCAAGTCCTCATTTATCAGTGAAATGGCAGTGTTGTAACAGTGAACTTGCAGTTGTAAATGCTATTAATTTCAGGGAAATATAGCACTGTTCATAGCATTTCAGGCAAACCATTATTGACGTTACCACCTGGATGACATAGCAATTACCGGGAAGGCGAAATGCAAAGTCAGCTCCATACACAATCACTTAAGTCCATGATTGTGAAGACACATTCGAGCTGAAAATACTAACAGTTCTGTAAATGATGAATTCATGAATACAGATTGCTAATGATTTTAACACGTGGCCGATAATAGTTGAGGGGGAGAGGTGAAGGTAAGCGAGGGTTCACGATTGTAGGGCGAGTCAACACAAAATAATAATGATGAGCACGTTCCTCAATGCGGAATATTGTATTGTGCCGTTTCAAAGCGGATACCAAGAAGGCTGATTTATTTACGTACCAAAATGAAAATAGCACGCACTGCCTCCACAGATGAAATCAAATTCCATTTATTGTGATCATGTGGACTGTATCGTTCATAATACAAGTCAAACAATTACAACCGATGATTCCACTGTGTGTATGTGTGTGTGTGTGTGTGTGTGAGAGAGAGAGAGAGAGAGAGAGAGAGAGAGAGAGAGAGAGAGAGAGAGAGTCGCTTTCCGATATAACTCTGCCGTAACAAAACGCATGCGCAGAGGCACAGAAGTGGATACACGATACAGAGCTTACCGAAGTACAAAAGCTCTCTATTAAAATTGCGTTGCCGGTGACAGCTTCCACTACGAGAGAGACTACCTCGGCTACGCGGTGCAGGACGTGCAGTGGAGCGCGGCCAAGGGGTTCTCCCCGCAGGAGGGCGTGCGCTCGTACCCGCGGCGCGCCGTGGGGGCCGGGGTGCCCTCCGGCCTCAGCCTCCAGCTCACCCTCGACAAGAGCGACGTCGACATCTTCTGCTCTGGGCTCGCGAGGGCTTTAAGGTGAGTGGGCCCCTCCCTCGACAAGTGCGGTCGACATCTAAAGTGAGTGGACGTGATGCCTCCTGCTCACCCTCGACAAGAGCGACGTCGACATCTTCTGCTCTGGGCTCGCTGAGGGCTTTAAGGTGAGTGGGCGTGATGTCTCCAGCTCTCCCTCGACAAGTGCGGCGTCGACATCTAAAGTGAGTGGACGTGATGCCTCCTGCTCACCCTCGACAAGAGCGACGTCGACATCTTCTGCTCTGGGCTCGCTGAGGGCTTTAAGGCCTCCTCGACAGTGCGGCGTCGACACCTAAAGTGAGGGACGTTGCCTCCTGCTCACCCTCGACAAGAGCGACGTCGACATCTTCTGCTCTGGGCTCGCTGAGGGCTTTAAGGTGAGTGGGCGTGATGTCTCCAGCTCTCCCTCGACAAGTGCGGCGTCGACACCTAAAGTGAGTGGACGTGATGCCTCCTGCTCACCCTCGACAAGAGCGACGTCGACATCTTCTGCTCTGGGCTCGCTGAGGGCTTTAAGGTGAGTGGGCGTGATGTCTCCAGCTCTCCTCGACAAGTGCGGCGTCGACACCAAAGTGAGTGGACGTGATGCCTCCTGCTCACCCTCGACAAGAGCGACGTCGACATCTTCTGCTCTGGCTCGCTGAGGGCTTTAAGGTGAGTGGGCGTGATGTCTCCAGCTCTCCTCGACAAGTGCGGCGTCGACACCTAAAGTGAGTGGACGTGATGCCTCCTGCTCACCCTCGACAAGAGCGACGTCGACATCTTCTGCTCTGGGCTCGCTGAGGGCTTTAAGGTGAGTGGGCGTGATGTCTCCAGCTCTCCTCGACAAGTGCGGCGTCGACATCTAAAGTGAGTGGACGTGATGCCTCCTGCTCACCCTCGACAAGAGCGACGTCGACATCTTCTGCTCTGGGCTCGCTGAGGGCTTTAAGGTGAGTGGGCGTGATGTCTCCAGCTCTCCCTCGACAAGTGCGGCGTCGACACCTAAAGTGAGTGGACGTGATGCCTCCTGCTCACCCTCGACAAGAGCGACGTCGACATCTTCTGCTCTGGGCTCGCTGAGGGCTTTAAGGCGAGCGGGCGTGATGCTCACCCTCGACAAGAGCGACGTCGACATATCCTGCTCCGGGCTCGCCAAGGGCGTCAAAGGTGAGTGGGCGTGATAACTCCAGCTCACCCTCGACAAGAGCGACGTCGACATCTTCTGATCCAGGCCCGCCGTGGGATTCAATGTGAGAGGTCATTATGCCTCCGCGGTAAAAAAAACTATTCCTTCTTGGCGAGTCTTGGGTGATCCAGTAAGTGCAGTGCATGGTTTATCCCGGGAGGAGGATGTTCGTCTCCGCCTGAGGTGGTGGTTTAGAACATCAACTGATGTTACTTCAATGCCTCTGCCATTGAGATCTTAGGGTCGAGTCCTGACTTTGGCAGGATGTTCGACACTAGCTAAATAGCAAGATCGAATTCAGCCGCCGTCAGGAGGATAATTCTAACGGCCGGCAGCTCTGACCCGTGGTTTCTCCGACAAATACCAGGAGAATGACAGAACAGTACCTTAACAAACAGGCCACAGTTCACGCTGGATCATTCCTTCCTCTTCCTAATTCTATCCTTGCCTCTTAAAATAACAATCCACACCTCACACGTGTACACATGCACTACACTTCCACACATGTCTAGAGAGTTGTGGGAGCTTATAGCTTGTCCCGCTTTTCTGGGTTGTGCCCCGTTGGCGGGAGATATCTGGATAGAGAAAACACTGTAAACAGAATTGTACATCGGTGCCGGATCTCGGCAATCAGCTGAGGAAGACCATCGCCAGCGCCCGCAATTAAGCATGCACTACACGGGACAAATGATCATTGCAGTTGACGCGCACGGAAACCCGAAATAATGAATCTCGCCATGGATGGTGAAACCTGGCACAGATGTACACGCCGGTTTTCAGGTTCTTTCCCGTCCAGGTATCACTCTTAGTGGACCGCCACTTCAGCCGTGACAAGCTCTTAACTGCGCTTGTCAAGTTTAGTTAGTTAGTGCGCAAAAAGCTGCTTAACATGCTAACTGAAATCTCAACATGAGTGGTAGTAAGTGAGTGTATCTGTAAGGAAAGGTCAGGAAAGAGGAAGGAAAGATTGCGCATTGCTCGTTTGTTAAGTTACTTTTACGGAAGCCTGAATTACTCGCCAGAAGTATTAAATATAGTATTGATCGAAAAATAACCACGGAAAATTACTTCTCAGAACAGGTGACTGCAATAATTCTCCACTAGTAAGTAGCTAGCAAGTATTCGAATAGCTAGAACAGAAAATTTGTCTCCATTGGTACTGGAACACGTGAACCTTCTGGTAAAGGATGAAGCAGTGTTAATGGTGTTGCCAATAAGCCATTGCATCTCGTGAAATTTTCTATATTCGTCTGCGATATATGAAAAGCTGTTGCCAAAACAAAATGAGGTAGCAGAAAAGGAGCATATAAGAACGTAATGCTTCTAGTGCCTATCCGATGATTCTTTATAAAGAAATGCTCACTTATGCTGAATTTAAAATAATTTTTATTAGTTGATTTTTAATGTTATGCAGTTGAGAATTTAAGGACTTTCCGCCACATAGAATATGAGTAAAAATTATATTTGTGAATGTGTCATCGGCATGTCGGTTTAACGCTGTAACGATAGAACGTTTTTACGTTGTAAGTACTTACTGTATAGTTATTTTAGCCTAATATTTTGAAAATAATAATATGTTCTACATCTAAACATCTGAGAAAAATCGTAGTCGAATCGCAAACAAAGGCCGGACCCCCTTTTTTAAATTTATTTATTTAATGTCACTGTTCAACAACTGGATCATAAATAATAATCAATTTAGAGTTTACCAAGTTTTACAATTATTTCATTAAAGAATAAAATACAGTTCATACAAACATGAAATTGCAATAGTGTAACTTTTTTGCGTATTTATATCATTGGAATGGATACACATATTTATTTAGTTACAATACAATGCCTTTGATATTCAAAATACCTTTGAAGGGTTCTTCTAGGTGAGATGTAGGTACAGAATGGATTTATATTAAGGTGTAAATTTTTGAGATTTTTAAAATTTAGAAGACTTTTATACATTCTTCTGGGGAGGAGAAGGAATTAAATAAGGAATCTTTTAAGTTTAAGGACTGTCGTATACAGGCTATTTCAGGGCACTCTAGAACTATATGGGATGTAGATACTTGGGCTCCACATTCAGGACAGGGTAATGGTATTAGGTGCATGTGGGAGAGATTAAAGTGGCCACGTAGTCTGGTAATTTGGACTTGTTGAAATCTAGTGAGACGGAGGTTAGGGGGAGCGGGTTCGATAACGTGTAACCCCTCTTAATCCGGTTCGAGCCTTTGAATTAATTGGGTCGCCTATGTGCCAAAACTAATGGTTCTCCGTTGCGGCATCGGAAGCGGTAGCTCAGTGCATCCACTGATGTCACTGCAGCGCCTCTGACCGGGAGGGCCTATGTTCGAGTCCTGACGGCGGCAAGATTTTCGACACTAGCTTTTCAGCTATGTCGAATTCAGTCGCTGGCTGGAGGAGAATTCTAGCGGTCGGCTGCTCTGGTCGGTAGTTTTCCGTGGTTTCTCCGATCAACACCAGGCGAATGCTGGAGCAGTACCCTAACAAACGGGCCACGGACCGCACGCGATCTGTCATTCCTCATCCTTGTCCTATCCTCTCCCCTTACACACACACTTACACTAACATGCACTACACTACCACATATTCTGGGAGACCAGTCGGGAGCTTAGAGCTTGTCCCGGCTGGGGCGGTGCCCCGCTGGTGGGAGAGTCCTGGTTAGGGAGAAACCCCACTAGCTGACGGTAGGTCGGCGCCAGATCTCGCCATCCAGCGGAGGAAGATCACCGCCATCTCCCGAGAAAAAACATGCACTACACTATCGGGACTAATGACCAAAGCAGTTGACGTGCCCGGAAACACGAAAAAATCAATCAATCAAAAAATCCGCCGTGGCTCGCAACAACACTTCCTTTGCTTGGCCCACCTGCAGGTGACGCTGCACAGCCCCGACGAGTTCCCGCGCCCGGCGCAGAACTGGCTGCGCGTGTCGCCGAACGCGGAGGCGCAGATCGTGGTGGCTGCGCACGAGATGCGCGCGGACGACGGCGCTGCGCCGCTACTCGGCCGCGCAGCGCCAGTGCTACTTCGCCGGCGACCGCCAGCTGCGCTTCTTCAAGCACTACACGCAGCAGAACTGCGAGCTCGAGTGCCTCGCCAACGTCACCCGCCGCCTGTGCGACTGCGTCGCCTTCCACATGCCGCGTGAGTGTTTGCGAATGGCGCGTCGGTCAGTGGGTGATGCGTTGTTGGCGACATTCGAAATGAAAACTAGTGGTGATAAAACAGCACGTACTTTCTCGTCTGTACTTTCATGCTAAATTACAGGAAGAGTACTCAAATTTTCGATTGATTGTGATGTACTCCTCCCCCCACAGAAAATTAAAATTTAAAGTTAAATTAAACATTAAAAGTTTTTTTCTGGCTAAACAACGCTCTCGAGAACAAGCATGCGACTGACATTTTCTATTTGTGTTAGTGAAATATCTACAATGGGGAAAGCAGTAACTCGGTATGACGATTGATAAGCGGTAAATTTAGTAGTAAATATTTATGTTATTTCTGGGATAATTTTTTACCACTTTAAGTTTTAGTTATCGTATCTGTTACTAAAGATGTGTTTTGGCGATAAATCGCTCCCATCTGAGTTTACTGTTAGTCATTTTGTCGTGTGATATGAGATAGTTAATGTAAATTGCGCTCATCCACATTTCTTCACACCCCTTGTGAAAAGAGAATCTATACATATTTTTTTAATGTCAAAGACGAATTGCAACTTTGTTAATTACGATCTTAATTTAATTACGTCAGAAATAATAGCTCTATAATTTTTTCAATAAATTAAGATAAACCTTAGCCTTAACCGAATCAAATTTCAGAAGACTTTCGCAAGGATTAACTTATTTCCACATGAACCACTTCACACAATTATTATCTTCAGCTACAACTACCTTACAAACCAATGCTTTACATTTAATATTGCATTGAGAGTATTTATAATTGCCCACTTGAACGAAACTATATTTTCCACTATCTAGGAATTATATCTCAAAGACGCCATGCACTTTTGCTAGATGTATATGACAAATCTCAACAATGAAGTATCATATCTTTGATGAATGGGATGCCTGGTCCAATTTGCATACATACGGTTTTAACGAACCAGAAAACAGACGGATTGATGGAACCCCTAGCCCATTTGTCTCCTTCAGTACTTTTACTTTCTCGCTACGGAGTAAAGTGAAAGATATGTAATGCTGCGCGAAAAAATGGCGAATTTTCGACAGACAAACTCTTATTACCGGGCCCTGGTAACGAAAAACGGGGCAAATCCGGTTGCTAATCTTAGAAAAAAATCCTCCAATATGTGACGTAGCCAGAAAATGTATTTTTTGGGTCATTGGTTGCGAAAAATTGATTGACGGCAAAACGTCCGTCCGTCTGCGAACAAAACTAGCGAATAAACCGTTCTGCCGATTTTCTCCAAAATCGATATCCTGCAATTGATTTGGCTATTGTTGTGGTGTCTTAAATTTGAAACCTATATTTTAATTTTGGAGAGCCCTTTACATGAAGCCCCTGGGACATTTTCAACATTAAAAAAAAAGCTCTATCGTTTTTGATTAAATGTTGTTGTTGGATAGTGTGAAGAATGTTTAAGAGAGTGGTGCAGGTCTCGGTGTACGGTGAAAACCCTGATTTTTCGAAAATTGCAAAAGTCCAAAATTTTTTCGGCGGCTTCCTACAGCTACAATTATGAAACAGAGATGTTTCTCCTAATGATATCTGTTCCTTAAAGAAATATTTTGTAATAATATCATGAATAATTTTTCATAAATTGGAGTACTTATTGCTTGCTTTTGCGTGAAAATACGGGGGAGAAAGTAGATGTTGGTTTATCACTACCAGATATTTTATAATACTAATTAGGTAACTTCCAGCAATATCTGGAGTTTCTGCCTCGATTTCCTTCCAAGACATCAAGAGTATCTCATGCAGATAGAATTCAAAGTAATATCAGCGAGGAAAACTCTTCCTACAAAGAGTATTCCTCCATTGTGCTATCTCAGAGAAAATTCCCTAAAATTAATGAGAATATAATATATGTTGTTTTTTAATACATTCTCATTATTTTCTGTACAACAAAAATAACATGCGTTAAACATTTTTATAGTTTCGCACCAATGAAAGGTGTTGCGATTATGCAATACAAAATTATGTTACATCAATAACAAAAGTAATACCCTATAATGTTATTAACACCTCATCAAACCTACTCTTCTCTAACAGACTATATTGAAAGCAACGTACTTCATCGGTCCCATGGTGTAATGGTTAGCACTCTGGACTCTGAATCCAGCGATCCGAGTTCAAATCTCGGTGGGACCTGTCCGAGCTTTTTTGATGAAGATTTGCGAGCATTGTGAGAGTCAATGATTCACTAAAATTATTATTTCTATCTTAGAAAAATAATTCTTAATTACGAATCAGGATAGCACAGTAAATCTTTTAATCTAATGAGAATGGATTTCAATTCTTACAATTTTTTCAAAGTTATGTTATATTTTGAAAGCGTGTTTGTGTAATCAAATCAACTGTCTTCAAAAGAACTCATTGAAATTCTTCCCTCACTGATACGGTTGTTAAAACAATTGATTCAATGTCACGCTTAAGACAAACACATCATGAAATATTCTACTTATAATATCAGTCTCCATGAATATGAATTGTACCATGGTACAGTGGAATGAGCAACGGACGGGATCGAGAGTTTCAATCTGTTAGAAAATTGGCAAACAGGTCCCATAGTGTTGAAATTACCAGTCGGAACTCTCAATTCAACAATTCGAGTACGTCTAGGAAGGATTTCGTCAATGTTTTGTCGTAAAATATGGTAAAATGATACTGATAATCGCGAAGACGTTTAGTGCAATGCCCATATATTTGCAGTATTCATTTTATAAGAAAACATACGTGAGAGTAAAATATCCAATCACTGTAACAAATAAGTCACGGTTATAGAGACGCTCAGAATTTAATAACTTCGTAGTTCACAGAAATAGAATTTTGTTACTTTTTGGGCGAACTGATTCTGTCCATACTCAATATCCAAAGTAATTTTAGTGCAGTTAATCTAGTAATTATTGTTATATTCGAAGTTGTCACCATGCGCTGAATGCAATCACCTCACATCAACTACAAACCAGCAATCAAGCAATTTACTAAATGCAGTCTAAAGGGATTTGGAAGCCTTCGGAAAATACGTCGACTCACAGACAGCATTTAGAAGGTTGTGTTCTCGTAGCCAGCACGTCTGTTACCTCAGTAGAGTATTTACTATACTATATATCAATTCTAATGAATCTTCTTTTACATCATAAAACATACTGTGTCATAACAAGGTAAACCGGTGATGTCAGATTGCCTTCAAAATCTTAAATTGATCCACTTCGGGTCGCAGCGAGCACCACAACGCCACAGAATGAAAAAAGCATTCTGGAAAAAAACATGGGTTGATTTATAAACCAGAATCGTTGCAGCTTTAACTGAACTCACAAACCCAATAGAAGTTACAATTTGCCGTATGAGCTGCTCTTCACTCCAACACGCCAACCCATGAGGAAACTGCTGTGAACTGCGGATGTAAATGCAGATATCTCCTAAATCACACAACAATCAAATGCTTGGGTTACACTCTCTCACTCCTCGAGAATAATATTGAATTATTTACAGTAGATGTCAGTTTTCGAAACTCACAAAAATGGATTCTAGAACCAATTCTTATAGCAGGTATTTGAATAAAAATTAGGCTCGGTCAATGGTTGAGGCGGGCAGAGTCGTAACGAGAGTTTGTTTTCAAAGTACGTGGTTCGGCGGAGTCGTGAGAACGAGGCACGCGCGAAGACACTCCGCGGAAATGCGTTTATTGCCCATTTGATTGATTGATTTTTCGTGTTTCCGGGCGCGTCAACTGCTCTGGTCATTAGTCCCGTTAGTATAATGCATGTTTTTTCTCGGGAGATGGCGGTGGTCTTCCCCCGCTGGATGGCGAGATCCGGCGCCGACCTACCATCGGCTAGTGAGATTTCCCCCTAACCAGGACTCTCCCACCAGCGAGGCACCGCCCCAGTCGGGACAAGCTCTAAGCTCCCGACCGGTGTCGCAGGATATGTGGTAGGGTAGTGCATGTTAGTGTAGTGTCTGTGTAAGGGGAGAGGATAGGACAAGGAAGAAGAAGGACAGATCGCGCGCGGCCCGTGGCTCGTTTGGTAGGGTACTGCTCCGGCATTCGCCTGGTGTTGATCGGAGAAACCACGGAAAACTACCGATCAGAGCAGCCGGACGATAGAATTCTCCTACAGACAGCAGCTGAATTCGACCTAGCTGAAAAGCTAGTGTCGAAAATCCTGCCGCCGTCAGGACTCGAACCTAGGACCACCCGGTCAGAGGCGCTGCAGTGACATCAATTGAGGCACTGAGCTACCGCTCCCGGTTTGCCCATTTGTATTTTGTGCTTTCAATACGCGACTAAGTGCTAGGAGGCACGGAGGCTAAGTGCTAGGAGCTAGGAGGCACCCCCGCGGGTAGAATTTGGGACTGCGCCCTGGTAGCGAATTTGATCCTGAGATTATTCGCGATTGAACAGATAACATTTGAACAATCGTCGTATTATTAGTTTCATTAATCCACATTAAGATTTTACTAAAACTATGGATGTTTATGACTTTACAGTAGTATACTCATTAATTTCTACCATACATTAACCAAAACCATACCATATATTAACTCAAAATATACTATACCATTAAAATTAAATTTTATGGAGAAAAGAAATAACGTTTGAAAAGTAGTAGGTTCGTAATCCTGTGGAAACATCGTTTTGGGAGCTAACACGTCTGAATTTTCTTTTATTCGCTGATATTTCGAAATGATTCACATAAACCACAAAACAGATGAAAGAATCTGTTCTACTGCAGGCAAAATGGAAAAAAGGCCCACCGAGATTTGAACTCGGATCGCTGGATTCAAAGTCCAGAGTGCTAACCATTACACCATGGGACCACCGCGTTAAGAAGGAACCCGTCGATAATTAGTATTTATCAATCTTTTTCTCCTCGGTGAACATTTCCATGAAAAGAAAGTTAGTCCTACCTTACTTTACTATAGGTTCCAGTGTACACTGGAAACTGAGAGACCGATTTCATATTAATTTTGTAACAAGAATAATTCAGTGAATGTTTTCTATCCTAGAAATGTGAATACTTGACGTCAATAATAATAATAATAATAATAATAATAAGCATTATAATAATAATAATAATAATAATAAGCATTATAATAATAATCATAATAATAATAATAATTATTATTATTATTATAACAATAAACATTGCATGCCTGCAGTAGCAAAAGTACTACTAAATAATACAAGAAAAATCGTATTCCAAAACGTAGCACACCCACTGCTCAGAAACAACAAACTGAATATTCACATATAACGGTACCATAACACAGTACAGGATAAATACAGTTCAACAGTTCTTTGTTTTAGGATATGAAAAATATGGCTGAACCGTAACACAGCACGTGAAAAGCAAATAACCAATCGGGTGGCGTTTGCTCTGGAGCTTTTACGTCGTAAGACGTCAGCTGAGTCATAAACAGTGACGCACTGAATATGAGAATTCAGGCGGTACAGGAATGCTTTCAATAAAGGGAATAATACAATGAAGTATTTGCACTTTCGGTCTAAATAGAAACAGTTTCATTGCTTTCGAATTTTCTTGTGTTCCTGGGTATCTAACGAAAACATAGACATTTCTTACGAAGCCGGAGGCTGCATAGTGTTCCTTCATTTCTGCACGCATTGGTTATTAATATAAATAATAGGGGGATACGCTTGGTTCAGGGTCGGGGGGTGGATGCAACGTAGATTAAAGGACTCGAATGGTAATGGCATCTGTGTGCTTTGCGGTGATAGGGAAGACTGGATCCATATCCTTTTAATTTGCAGTGCGACCGAAATTTGGAGAGGAAAATGGATGGGAATGGGAAATTACTACTTCCAACATAGGAACGTAACGCTCGCCCAAAACATTCTAGGGGATAAAAGAGCTAATTTCATGAAAGAAGTAGGAACATTTCTCGGAAAGGTTCGGACCACTAGAGAAACGGAAATTAAGGAGTGGGAAAACAGCAGTGGTTAGTACGAGCAGAGCCTAGACTGGAGAGAAATATGTAATAAATCAATAAACTAACAATAATTAAGTTAGTCAGTAAGTTATGTTAGGTTAGTAAACAGTACAAAAAAATAAATAAAAAAATAAAATAAAATAAAAGTTATAAATTGTAGTCAATTGTTAAGTATAAGTAGATAAATAAGTCAATAAAAAAATATATATATATATATATTAACTTAAAATAATTAAAATAAGTTAAATAAATTAAAATAAGTTATATAAATTAAAATTAAATTAATTAAAATAATTAATTAAATTATAATTAAATTAATTAAAATAAGTTAAATAAATTAAATTAAAATAAAATAAAAGGAAACGGCTAAAATAAAGCACATTAGGGGGCGAAGGGAAGTGGGAATCGGAAATGTTAGGGCAGAGGCGTTGGTGCGGACGATTTTCTGTGGTGCTGTTTGTTTTCAGGTGCGGTGGAGGCCAAACACTGGAAGGAGAATGCCTGACGCCCGCGCCAAATAAATAAATAGTCTAAAAACCGGATAGAGTAGCATGTACTCGGCTTCTGACGGCAGGTTTTTCCCCCTTCAGGGGTTTTTCCCTCAGCCGTACCTTATGGTCTCGTTTCCGCGGCTTTGAGGCGATGGAGAGACCATTGGGGTGAATACTAGAAGGCGAAAGGTTAGAACTCGGTAGAATGTAGGTATTGTAATGGCTTAAAGGCCTTCGGCCTAGCCACATTGGATCAAGTTTCTAATTTGGCTGTAATAATTACCTATTAAATAAAAAATAATAATATAAATTGATTGAGTTTTTCGTTTTTCGAGCGCGTCAACTGCTTCGGCCATTAGTCCCGTTAGTGTAGTGCACGTTTTTTCTCGGGAGATCGCGGTGATCTTCCCCCGCTGGATGGCGAGATCCGGCGCCGACCTACCGTCGGCTAGTGGGGTTTCCCCTAACCAGGACTCTCCCACCAGCGGGGCACCACCCCAGTCGGGACAAGCTCTAAGCTCCCGACCGGTCTCCCGAATATGTGGTAGCGTGTAAGAGGAGAGGATAGGACAAGGAAGAGGAAGGAGAGATCGCACGCGGTCCGTGGCCCGTTTTGTAGGGTACTGCTCCGGCATTTGCCTGGTGTTGATCGAAGAAAACACGGAAAACTACCGACCAGAGCAACCGGCCGCTAGAATTCTTCTCCAGACAGCAACAGAATTCGACCTAGCTGAAAAGCTAGGCGAAAATCCTGCCGCCGTCAGGACTCGAACCTAGGACCTCCCGGTCAGAAGTGCTGCAGTGACATCAGTTGATGCACTGAGCTACCGCTCCCGGTTTTAGGAATATAAATAATAATAATATAATAATGGTAATAATAATAATAATAATAATAATAATAATAATAATAATAATAATAATAATAATAATAAGTGAAACTTCGCACCAACATTCAGTCATAGACGTTTATGTTTAGTAACATAGCTGTCTAGTTTTATATTAGTTTTTGCGTGCTTCCAAATTGATTTTCTTGGATTATGACATCGCAATACACAGCAGTGCCCGGGTAAGGAACACGCTATCATCAGATTATTCAACGTATGCACTGCCTCTCACGCTACGCACACCTTCAGCTCTATTAATAATACGGAAGTTACTCAACGTTAAGTACAGTCTTATTCTGTTTTATATTGTAAAATTCTCTTATTGAGAAAGAAAGATCGATGCCCTTTGATATTTTTGAAATGACGGGAAGCAGCTAACGTCATAACTCGTGATGACGTTCCATAAACCTTCATTGAGACGCAATTCACTTTTCGACATTAATGGAACTAAAGATTTTATTCGCTTCATCCATTCACCAAAAATTCAATTGAGATATTAGATTCATCATAACAAATTGTCTCCTTTTTACACATTGTTTTCTGCTTGGAAAATATGGAAGAAAAAATGTTTTATACATAAATGAAATGGTTGTTACGATTGGATTGCTGTTTTGATTTTCCAATCTAGTATAAGGTAGGCCGTTTATAAACGAACTTCCTTCTGTCTGGTGTAGATATTTATGATGTTTAAGTATTAACGTTTAAATATATATAGACATGTTAATGTCAATACTGTTTCAACGATTTTTCTTAAAGTATTTTTTGGTAGATAATAATGTAATAATACTCAGCAACAGAATTTCCAATTTTTCGGTAATATCATCACTGAAGAAACGAAAATTGTTAATAATAAATTTTTAGACATTAACGTAAGGGAAATTGATAAAAACTAATATACAAAACACATACACAAAACGATATTGTCAGGTGTGGGGTTCGAACCCACGCTCCCTCTCGGGAACCAGAGCTTAAATCTGGCGCCTTAGACCGCTCGGCCAACCTGACATGCTCCAGGAGTACTTTTGAGTAAAAAAGTACGAAGCAATTTTTGTTCCTTCTAAAGCCGGAGACACATGGATGCACTTTAACGGACGTTAAAAATGCATCCGTCGCAGAGTTTAAAGACATAAATGGGGTATTGGGCTTCGTCCGTTGTGCTCTGCCGTCCGTTGTGTACCCGGAGTTCTATGTTGAAACATTCATTAATTTCTCAAAGAATCACAACTATTACGTGTTGAAACAAACATCCTACTTCGGACCAAAAGTCAAAAAATGCAAATATTGGAACAAACACATAAAACTTGAGAAACTTCACAAATCTAAAAATTATACCATTTTTCTTTCTCGCCGCAGAGTGGACAAAGTTATGTAATGCTACGCAAAAAACCTGCTAATTTTCGGTATAAAAACTAATCTTAGGACTCAGGTAAAGAAAAAGGGGATAAATCCAGTTGCTAAATTTGGAAAAAATTTTCTATTCCGTGGTGTAGTCACAACACATGTATCGTGAGTCCTGATATAAAAAAAATCGAAAGACGGCAAAACTTCTGCCTGTCCGTCCGTCCGCCTGACCGTTCTTGAACAACGCTAGCGGCTAAATCGTTCAGCCATTTTCTCTAAAATTCATATTCCCAAATCGATCTGGCTGATGTCACAGCCTCTTGAATCTGAAACCAATATTTTCATTTTGAAAGGTACTTTACATGAAGCCACTGGAACATTTTCAAAATTTTCAAAAAAATGGCTTCATCGTTTTTGATTGAATTTTGTTGTAGTATAGTGTGATGGACGTTTAAGAGGATTACACAAAATTCTTTGAAAAACCAAAATTTTCGATAATTGCTAAAGTTCAATTTTTTCGGTGTCTTCCTACAACTACAATTGGTGCGAAGATAGAGATTTTTTCGTTAATGAAATCTGCTCCTTAAAGATAAATTTTGAAATAAGGTCTTGTACAATTTTTCGAAAATTTGAGTACTTTTCGCATAATTTTGCGTGAAAATACGGGCGAGAAAGTACATGCTGTTTTAGCACCACTAGTTTAAAGAAGGAATTATTGTTTCGTAGATTAGTACTTTTAATATTTTTATGTATTTTTTACAGACTAAAGTGCACATTTATTGCACCATAAAATAATAGTAAATTTCACGAGAATTAATCCCGTGTGCTTGTCCGCACAGCTAACAAAACAATATATACAAATACTAACCATTATATCTACATTTTTCACCAAAAATTATATCTACTTTTTTTCCTTAAGAAATACAACGAGGTTCTTAAACCTATTTGATATTTTCGTCTCTCAACGCTTATTGGATGCTTACGAAACAAATCAAAACGATGGCTATGTTTAATCGCTCCGTGAACACTCAACATTCTTTTACAGCTGGACTGGCCCATAAACAACACGCATTTACAATCTCTATAAAAGAGATTCTATCTCGTAGTATCTAACGATATAGATACGAAGTTGTGAAATTGGAGTAACATTTCTAACTTGAATCACTTCTTCAAAAAAGGACGTGTCCTCCAGTAATCCTGCAGAAAGAATAAGTACAGGAAAGGTTCATGCGCTTTTATCGCAGCTCAAAAAATGAGATTTTAACTCAAACTTGTGAATCGTTTCTTTTCTTCTGGGGGCTTTTTTCCAGCGTCAAGAGATGCCAATTTCTGCTATCCGCGCCAGATACCCTCTACGTCCCACTCGGGGGACACGTATTAACCTATCCACTTGACAACCTCGCAAGGCCTTCCGCGACCACACACTTAGATGAAAGACAAGGGACAAACAACCTATGTGTTGCGGCGGTGTCCGCCACACCAAAAAGCGCGCCGCGGAGTCGGCACGTCGTGACGTCAGCGAGCGTGAACTGGGCAGCCGAGCAAAGAAGGAGCCGGCCAATGAGGATGGAACGGCCGGCGCGCGAAACCTCTACGAGGAGACGAGTCTTCGACGCGGCGCAAGATATAACGGGCAGCCGCAGGGGTAGTGGCAGAACAGTGTAACGAGTGTAATTTGAGCTTTGATTGTGTTGAGTATTGTGATTGTGACCCGGCAGAGTACTAGGTGATTTCTTCTGAATAGCTGTGTGATGTCGGCTTTGGACTTGGACTTCTACGGAACATCTGGTGACTCGGCTATGTTATATAGGTTTACTCTTTTTGGATTTTGGCGCAACTTTTTGTAAAGCCAGCGAAGCTGTAATAAAAATCTTGTTATTGTTAATTTGCTGATTTCCATACATAACACTATGCTCACGGGGGACTCGAATCAGCGACCTTTCAGACCGAGGCGCTGAGTCGGTACACGCTGTAGTCACCTCAGCCATCCAGATCGGCACAAAAGTGTAGGAAATGATTTTAATGAATTATTTTGTATGTAGCATACGTTCTTAAATACAATTTCCCTCCAATTACATTGAAATTTATTCTGGGGTCGTTGGCTCCCTCTCATTGGTGTTCTCCGGAAATAGGAGTGGAATCAATATGCAACTGTTTATTGCTTCGTCACGTTGAGAAAAACATCCAAATAATTTGCTCACAAACTGTTGTACGTCCTGAAGTCAAGCAGTAAAATCCATGTGAGAAGAGGATGACACATTCGAAACAGAAAATAATGCAGATCTTGAATATAAATCGTGACTTCAAAAATCGAGTTTTCTCAACACCAATAGTAAGTTTATTTTGAAAAAAATATCGCGGTTAGCAAACGTTCTGATTACTTCTTTATTGTTATTCCTGTTTGGTGTATTCAATACAGTAATAAGATATATTTCCCTGCACTTACTCGAATTTAATAAAATAAGTATGGTATTTACACTTTCAAAAGTAGTGGTTGCAGTATGTCTGTATTTTTGAATAGTGGTTTCTATATGGATTTCCTTACAAATCTCAAAATCATTACATTAAAAAGATAAAAACTTAATTATAAAGCTTGATAGTAAAACAATTCACCTGGAATCTTATATACAGTGAATGTTATTTTATTTATTTTCAGGAGAAATCGGCACTCAGGTCTGCGGAGGTAGAAAATACATGTGCATGAAACTAGCGGAACGTAAGTCCTTTCCACAAGATTATCACAAATAAGATTACTTTCATTTACATACTACTGAATTTTCTTCATCAAAAGAAATTATTATTTATGAATAAAGTTTTGCTTAAAATCCGATTGCCAGACATGTTAATGTGAATATATATTTTTTCTCAGCTGTCAATATACTATGACAAATACATGTATATATGCATGACACTCATAGGAGTATCTCTAGCTTAAAAGTATTTCCATCTGCTCATTTATTTTTCACAGAGCACCATCAATTTATAGAAAGCTTTAAGGTTAAAATGCTTCTTTCGTGCATTATATTATCTGTGCACAAGTTATTTTTCTGAATGGAACTGTTTTCTAGTGTTCAATGAGAATCTATTTTACTTCAAATGTCGGCTGTTTTTTGAACTCTTTAACTAAAATATTACATATTAAGCAGAGTCACTTTTCTTCGGCATTGTGATATACTCCTCATTATTATTATTATATAGAGCAAACGTGTTGAAAGTGCATATTTGTTGGCCAATCTATCACTTGGAGTGTAATTTTAAACTAATGTCAGATATTTTGTAGGATTTAGATTACATAGTCTCAGCAGTATATACGTACTTTCAGTTTGGTCCAAACTTACGATATTCTTTTCCAAAAACACAATGTCGAAAAGAAATTTCTTCTGTCAGATCATCAGAAGAATCCAAAAACAGCACCAAACCAAATTAAAGGTAACGGAGACGCAGGCATAAATCACAATATTTCACACCCAATTCCAATGATTCTTTATTTTGTACGCATGAATATGTAAAAATATACAATCACAATGCCGTAAAGCAAAATTTTATACTTACTTTTGTGTTACGAAACCAGTTGGAATTATAAGCCTGAAACATGCTCAGATTTCTAGAGAATCTGCGGTTTTTATTGAATAGCAGGTTTAATACAATTATGGACTTATGTAAAATTAATGTCACTCTCCTAATGCCGAAGGAATTGAAAATGTAGTGATCTCATTCTATTACCTTAAATAGTGCAGAATACGAGGCAATTTTTGAGACATTCGTGTTCGGAGTCTGTAACAGACATCTCCATCAGAATTTTTTGGTTCAATTTCCCTCGATATCATGACCAACCTCTGTGATGTACCCAAAGTTCACTTCCTTCACGCCTCTCTCGAAACCAATTTAAACTAGTTGGTTGATCTTTCTGACTTTAAAAAATATTTTATGTGTGACATTACAAATGGATTCGACGTGCTAATGAATCTTGTGTCACGTGACTACAATAAACAATAAACGCCTGGAAACCCATCCAAACCATCTAGCCCTAAACCTTTTAGACAATAACCAAGAAATATCTCGCCTCAATAGAACCTCCTCTTTCCAACTTCCTTACCGCTTTAGTATTTGACATTGACATACACAAAACAAAAATAATTCTCCGTTTTGTGTTCTTATTATTCTAATTTTTTTTCTCTTTTATGTTAGAGTCTTTGTATATTGATCCTGGAAAGTACCAATGGGGGACTTTTCTGTAATTAATTGTTTCATTGATCATTTTATTTTGAATTATCATATTTACTTATTATTTCGAATCGAAATAGATTGTAAATTTTCATTGTGTTAATAAAACAACGAAAAAAAAACAAAAAAACAAAAAAAAACAAATAAAAACAAAAAAAACGTGACTAACTCCCGGAGGGTGCAGGGGCCTTCCGGCAGCTGGAGTCGGGCCTGAAGCAGGACGAGCAGGAGCACCCGTCCGTGCTTCGCGTCCTGAGTGAGTTGAGGCCCTGCAGCTGCTTGGCCGCCTGCAACCGTGTGGTCTACCACAGCCAGCGCTCGCAGTCCGAAGCCAACATTGATGCTTTCGTCAAAGCGCATCGAGCCGACATCGACAATCGTCTCTCCAATAGCAGAGAAATGATTATATTGAAATCGTAAGCTTGCTTGATTTTTTATCGATAGTGTAGTCCAAGGCCCCACAATCCTACGGCAATGACCGTCCTTCCCCGATGCAAATTGAAGCTTGCGCTGGCAGCCATGATGGGGGCAAATTTACGCGCCTAATTCAAATACTTCGAACTTTCACAGAATTTTGCCTTTTTTAATAGCCCTGAATACGTATAGTGGAAGATGTATTGAAATACTTATTGTTTAAAATATGATATGCAAAATTAACATTCAGACGTCAAATTTGTATGTATCTCTGCCATAATATCATACGTCTTTTTAGTACAACTTTCAAAAGCATTAAAAAATCACTGTTTCTTAAATGGGGTCGCCCACGTACTTTTGAGCGCTTGTAATGGCACGTTTGAAAGCACCAAATAAGCGTTAGCTTCTATTAGCAAATGTATTACTCTCAAAATGGATTTGTATGTACTCCACGAGGTTGTCCACTCTGTGATAAGTTCATATGCCATTGAAGATATTTTCTTGAAAATATGTGATTTTGATAGATTTGGGATATTTTCCCTCACAAAACGTCATATTGTAGATGTCGGGACTTTCTTTTGGAAACTTTTGTAATCATTTCTGAATCTAATCTACACTCTATTAAAAATTGTATATCTAGACTTATTCTGATGTACTTGTGAAATTACACCGTGCAGGCTTTCTTCGCACGATTTATACATCTGTAACTCGCACACTACGTTTCCATTTTACTTCTTATCGTATAAAGTCCTCTTACCCAAAAGACATGCAAACGATAATGAAATATTGCCGCAATCCGGTTCAATGCCCATGTGCTTGCCTCCAACATGGCTGCCAGGAAACGATTCAATTTGCAACGCTACACTAGCGCTACGCGTGGGTATTACTCCAATGTCTTTGGTGTAGTCCAAGCTTTGGGTGTTTATCTTCTTACTTCTTTTGTTTTTAAATCTATAGATTGTAGGGATTATGTGCCTCCCTGTTCTCTGTCAGTCTTTTAATTTGTAACATGTATTCATTCAGTTTCATAATTTAATTGATTGATTTGTTTTTTCGTGTTTTCGGGCGCGTCAACTGCTTCGGTCATTAGTCACGTTAGTGTAGTGCATGTTTTTTCTCGGGAGATGGCGGTAATCTTCCTCCGCTGGATGGCGAGATCCGGCACCGGCCTAAACTCCAGGCCGTGTATTAGGCCTCACTAAATTCGCAATATGGCAGCTTGAAAGATTTCCTGTCGGAATAGCCAAACTATCGATCAGAGCAGCCGGTCAGAGGCGCTGCAGTGAAATGAGTTGATGCACGTGCTACCGCTACCGGTCATAATTTAATTGTTCTTTATATTTTTCTTCACTAGCTCGTATCATAACAGAATGCAATCAAGCACAATATCAAAATAAATATACGTTTTTATACTACTCTTATGAGTAATATCAAATCGCGAGCGCACACTGCATGCTGGAACATCCAGATACATTGACGTAGGTTATGCGCTAACGGATTTGTGTGTGTGTACGGCATTGTTGCGGACTCAGCAAACAATTCTAAATTGAATCTGTCTTCCACCAACTTTGAATAATTGGTACGATTTATGACCCAGTCGTGTGGGAATTCTTGCTGTAGACGACTTTGAGAAAATATTCGAATAATATTCCGTGCCGTTTCTTCCAGGAATCCCTGAGAAAACGTTCAGAGGCGACTTCCAGAAAATCATTTTCAGACATTTCGATGTCAATTAACCGTGGTTTGAATTTCGGTGACAAATGTTAGTACCTATTGTGACGACTAATTCAAAAATGTAACAAACGAGCTGGGGAAAACCATAGACATATAGTACTAGACTGGCAATGAACGATTCTTTTTGAAGCCAACTGATTGCGCCCGCCGCCATATTGGATCACTACACTATCACTGATGAACATATACTGCTATACGTCAATGAACGTTTAGAAAATCCATGAACACAAATTTTCGACGTACAGTTACTAATAAAAACTCCAATATTGAACAGGAAATATTTTTGGGAAATAAAAAAATTAATCTCAATGTTTTAAATCGGTTTTATTGCTTTATAGTCAAAAACAGAACTACTGTCCATTCTGTATTGACATTTAAGAGGGGGATAAAAAAATAACATTTAAATATCCAGAAGCAAGGCAAGGGACCATCTCAGCATGGATCTCATGGATCAAGGGAAACTGGATGAAAACCTGATCGAGATGGAGGTCAGCTGACCCAAAAGTAAATTACATTCTTTATACATAATAATTTAGTTAGGTTAAAAACCTTATCTGTTTCATTAAAACAATAAAATTTACGCCAAAACTGAAATTTAAATACACAACTAAATTAAAAATATTTACAAATATTTACAGAAAGATGAGGATTATCCCCAATTCTACAATTACTTGTACTATTTACATTAATCTACAATAGCTATGCTTTAGGGGAAAAATAATGTAGTGTCAGAGCAAATGACCTTAATCTTTCATCATAACCATCGTCAAGCACACTAGTACCCGAATTCTTGCTGGCTCTATATATTAAAGAACAGACATCTGATTGCAAACTATTTTTTAAAATGTCAGCATTACTCTCCAGGAACAACTTCTCTTGCACTAAAGAGTCAATAATATCTTGATCGGTCTGTATTTTTTTCCTGGCGCCTCACTTTCTGCTGCAATACTTTTATTTTCTTCTTAGCACTGCACAGTTTTTCACTGCATTTGTTAAGTTCCTCAATTAATTTTCTCTTGTGTGGAGATACTTGTGGGCTGTGAGGCACACTGCCCGATGAAGCCTCATTATCGCTGTTGATGCCACTCAATTGCAGACAATTATCTGTTTCGTTTTCTGACGAATTTCTTTGTTTAGGTCGTTTTCGTGCTGTCTTCACATGGTTTTGAAGATGTGAAGGATACGCTGGAAAAATGCTCGGGACAGCTCCTTCTCTTAGTCTATTGTTCTGGCCGGTTAAGTCCATATCTTCTGGACGAAAATGCTGGGAGCAAACACCAGACGCAGATGTTGGTTGCCAGTTTTCCCTCCTAATGGCATTAACCCATGCTTTTCTGCAATCTTCTCGCTTTGGAAAACTAATCAAAATTAGAACAAAACAAAAAGCATTAGAGGTTAGGTTTACAAATCACTCCTCAGGAACTTTAATCAACACAAACTTATTCTTTTCTTACTCAATTTTAATTAGTTGTTTAATCATACAATCTTAACATCAAAAATCGTCAACAGTCAGTAAAATTCAGTAACTAGGTAAAGAAAAGGTAGTAACTTACCGGTGTATTGAAATTCCAATTTCTTTTCCCTTGTGTCGCGAATTCGAAAAATTGCATCCAAACACACGCAAGTATTCACCATGGCGGTGGAAGTGAGTCAGAAATCACAAAACACAACGGAAACAATTCGAAATTAAGAAAAAAAGCTCATTAATTTAACACGTACAGCATAGGCAGCGAACGAACCTGTAGTGACAAAAGATGGCGACGAGCGCAAGATTTTGGCTTCACTAGCGCCAATGTTACGAGATAGGACGTTGCCAGTCTAGTACTATATGTCTATGGGGAAAACACATGATGGAGCAAGAAGACGGAGGATGGTCGGGGAAAACAGAAGCTTTATCTTGAAGACCAATAGACTTCGAAAATATATTAGATCAGAAGCACTTCGAAAAGATATTCGATCGTAATCACATAGTAAAAAAACTTCTTGGGTAGCATTACTAAATATAATCTCTAGTGAGACATCGAACGTGAAAGCTTGTAAGAAATATTCTCATGGAGATTTACGTAATATTCTACGTTTATTTGCAGTATGCCAGTTTAGTTTCCAAATAGTTTCATAATACAATCCTTGCTAAGAGTTGCAGTTTTGATGGTAGGAGAAATTTGCTTAGTAATACAACTATTTAACCCAGGTAGTGAATAACGAAGAATAGCCGTTCAACGTGAAGATACCGAACGAGTGTGTCTTGCGGATTGTAATGAACAAAATTGAACGTATCAAATATGTATTTAACAGTGGACATTGGTGATGGTTATCTGAGACAATCCTGCCAAAGAATGTAAGGAACCCGTCTTGCCCGAACGACTGGAGAAAGTGAAAGAAAATGGACCGCCTAAGGTATACTCAAAGACACAATTGTGGCAAAGACTTAAACGAATGTTCCATATAAATAAAAAAATAGAAAAGAGAATTTAATATTAAGACAATTATCAAACCGCCAGGCTTTGCTCGTATAAGTGAATTTTTCAGGCGAGCATGACGAATTGCCTTCAGCTTAGCTAGCATACTTGACATTTTTCGTCACATAGCTATAGAAACTGACTCGATCGTAATGGAAAGTAACAGCCCAAGAATTGAATTCGGGAGCGCACCACGGAAAACTAGCACGCTGACCATGAAGCACGCGAAAGGCAGAATAAATATATTTGTTTAAATTTAATGTCAGTGTATGTTACGTGTTTATGTTGTTTTAATCTTTCACTAGCTTTAAGTTACGTACGCACAATAGTGAATCATAATGTAAGGTCTCAAAAGCTCTCACGGACACAATTTATACCGCAACCTAATATACGAAGACGTTATGAATGTACTAATACTCAACATTTCTGAACCTACATCTCAACACAGTCCTCTTGCTCGTCCAAACATTTGCTCCATCGGTAGATCAGAGTATCGATGAGTGAATGGAAGAAACTGGCCTCAAGTCCATGAGAACCTCTCTATCGGCATACTGAACTACCACATGATTCGAATTGCTTCCCTCCCAAGAGATTCTTCTATAGTCTAGCAGAATAATCATAATACGAAAAAATAAATTTGAGGGCCATTCTTATACCAGTGTATGAGTCTGCTAAATAAATTGAGTCCGTGACAGCTCTTATTACATTACACTTTGATTTGTGTTTTAATATTTTTTTGATATTCGATTAACATTGTTTCCTCATTGGAGATAAATCTTTATAATGTACAATTTCTTCATTGTTATAAATAGTCAAGTGCTCGAAAATCATATTAAAGCGTATATACGATAAAATACTATCTCTTTTCTCTTTTAATCTGTGCAAAGTTTTTCATTGTAATTTGCAGATATAATGAAAGCAAGTTATCAAGCACAATATCTATTTATTTTGAAGAAACCTATTTTATTCCTACACGTCGTATGGAGCTCTTCGGTACTATTGATTTCTTAGGTTGGTATCAATAAATTTAATTTTTAAATTTGTAATAATTATGTTATTGGTCTATGAATACTTTAGCTTATTTATCTGTAGTTGTCGTATCTTTATGTACTACTATCATTAATATTCATGTAACATGAAGAATTCTTAACGACCAATTGATGAAATATTGGAAGGCAGGTTAACGGGACTTGGTCATAAGTAAACACAAACTATAAGTTGGTTGTTTGTCGCCGTTTCGGAAAATTTATTTCCATCCTCAGGGCTTGCAACTACAACATGAAAACATAATTAATATATGTGCTGCATGTTCCTCCATCTCAGGCACCTCTCGGGGAGTGAGAGACACACAATCCTTCCCACAACACCAACACACACCATCATGGTGTGTTCGTGTGAACTTATAGTTCGTGTTTACTTATGACCAAGCCCCGTTTACCTGCCTTCCAACATTCATGTTCTCAACTTTCTTCACAGATACATATTATAGAGATTCACACATAGAATTACAATCTATGTCATACTGAAAACTACACCCTACCCTTATACAAACCTCTCTATTTTTTCTTCAGCTTTCCATCTTTATTTTCCCAACTACACGTTCACATCCCCTTGTCTTACACTCCATCATTCCCTATTAATTTTATTCGTCATTAAACCTACTCCTAACACCCTCTTTTCCTACATTATCCTCCTGCTTCCTCTCTTAATTCTCTGCCCTCATCGCTTCCCCCCTGCCTCCATCGTCACGTAATACATTATATCTCTGCCTATTTCTCCATTCATACTCCGTTCTCCAACTTTTCTCACATCCCTCGATGACACATTTGGGTAAGTGATGTCTCCGCATCTTGTTCTCTATGCTAAACCTTGCTAACTTTTTTCTACTATCTTCTAACTCATGACTCTGCCTACTAACTTATTTCTACTTCAAGCTCTCTCTCTCTCTCTCTCTCTCTCTCTCTCTCTCTCTTCTCTCTCTCTGTCTCTTTCAAGCTCTCGGTCTCTCGTTCTCGGTCTCTTTCTTTTCTTCTTTTTCTTTCTTTCGAAGTTTTCTGAGCTATGATTCAATATAATATGAATGAAAAATTTTAAAAAAATGAGTACAATAATTTCGTGCGAACTTGACAAATGATCATTTTATATTAGCACCGTACCATATTTGTAGGAAGAATACCTGACGCGGTACAATATTACCTTTTCAACAATCTGGAACACTATGGTCACCGTAGCGCAAATATTTAACTTTTGATTGGTTGGTGATTCCGGCCGTGTCAACTGTTAAGATCATTAGTCCCGTGAGTGTAGTGCGTTTTATTGCTAGAGGTGGCGGTGTTCTTCCCCCACTGTATGGCGAGATCCCGCGCCGACCTACCCGTCATCTTGCGGGATTTGCCCCAAGCAGGTATCTCTCGCCACCGGAGCACCGCCCCAGCCGAGTCAAGCTCTAAGCTCCCGACTGGTCTCCTGGCCTGTGTGGTAGTGTCCTATGCATACGTGTAAGTGTGTGCGTTTGTAGGGACGAGCATAGGACAAGAAAGCCGAAAGAAAGACCGCGTGTGGGCCGTGGCCCGTTTGTTAGAGTACTGCTCTGGCATTCACCTAGTTTTGTTTGAACAAACCACAGAATACTACCGATCAGAACAACGACTGCTAGACTCCTCTTCCATACAACGGTTGAATTTGACTTAGTTATGTAGCGAGAGTCGAAAGTTCTGTCCCCGCCTGGACTCGAACCCTAGGACCTCACTGTCGAAGGCACCGCACTCAGTTGATGTCCTGAGCCACCTAAACCTCATGCGAATGTTTTGCTCTGGTACTTGAGAGGCTTAACAAGAGTAGTACAAAATACATGTAGTAAGTAGTTACAATTGCACAATGGACTGTAACTATTTACTAGATATGTATAATGTTATAATCAATCTGCATCGTGAACTTTGATATTCATCCTGCAATTTGTATTCAAGAGCTTGTTGCAAAATGTTATGTTCAGAAATAATGCGAAATCCAAACAATAATAGTTTATTTTAGCAATGTTTTACAACAACCGTCATATATGTACTATACCACTTCATTATTTACACGAGAGAGAAAGACAGAGAGAGAAAGCGAGAGCGAGCAAGAGAGTGAGAGAGAGAGCGAAAGAACGAGGGAGAGAGAGCGAGAGAGAGTGTATACCATTTCTGCAGCATCTTCGTGACCACTCTGTGTTCCCAATGGAAGCACAGCTACTTTCCAATAGACACTAACAATACCGGGCTCTATCAAGTAGACTGGGGTCACTTAACATCCTGCAAGAGTTCTAACACTCAACCATTAACACACACCGGAATCAACTTATCTACCTACTGATTACCATCCTGATTAACAAGCTCTCGCAGCACCCTGTTATGCCACTGGTCAAGCCGTGACTCGCCACACTGCTCCCACTCCGGTGGCTGCCTTCACTAAGGCGGTACGCGCCACATATATCCATAACACAAAATAAATATTTATGCTTCTGTTGTCAGTAGTCACTAGTTGCACGGAACACTCAACGGTGCATTTCAAGAAAGAATATTTTGAAACGTGTATTATGTGTACATATATTTTTAAAATGCGTCTTCAGATACATGTAAGAACGTGCCACAATAAGCTCAGTTGCTTCCGACAATGGATAAAGATGGAGTTCAATGCCATCCCAGAACAGAGTGCAGGGTAATTGAAAGTAAGAAGTGTTTATTTTGTGGGTAATTTCTAACTGACCGAAGATATACTAACCTGCGAAAAATTTTCGATCACTTTCACATAATATTCCTTTGTTAGAAAAGAATGCAAAATTGGGTACGTTAAGTTTGCTCTTCAGAATTCTTGCATATGTAATTTGCATTCTTAGCCTTCGTGGATATCTAAGTATGTAGAATATCTTATCAAGCTTATAGGTTTGAATGCAAAAAGGCGCCGTTTTCAGGAACATCAAATTTATCAGTCGTCAACTTTCGGACGTCAACTTCCAAATTCAATAAAATTTTTAAGGAAACGCTCTCAAATTCGGTGATAACAGAAGAAATCAACAGAACTCTTTTGTAAACCTTAGAACTTTTTACCCCCCAACCCCTATTGCTTTTATCACGAGCATGATTAAGAAGTGTTTAATGATCAATGAAAACACTTTTGGTTTCAATATATTTGTTTAAATTAAACCAAATATTGAGTCAGTGCATTGCGTATATTCTAGAAGCAATGTATCAGGAGTATTGTCTTCATTAATATGTACTTGGGGCTGATGAACTGGTAAGCGGATCACACAGCGTAATTGTTCAGTCATATTGTAAGCGAAAATTCTGCAGCAAAGTTTCATATGCATTCACATACCTTTTATTTCAAAAAACAGAAACCTCATTGTGAACATTATATCCATTTACCGTTGTAGTGTGCATGTCTCCACAGTCATGACCTTTGTATTATACTATTGTACAATTGAATGTAACTATTGTACAACCTCACACCCACAGACTTGCCAGCGCAATGAATCGAAACGGCAATTGATTATAACTCGCAGAACAAAATGCTGAATAAATGATGGTAGATACAAGTACACGTCATTCTATTAATTTTACCATTTTATTAGTATTTAATATGGAGACTATAAACTCAATGAAAAATAGCTTGCCTATCTGGGACCCGCTAACGTCCATTTAAAGCACAAATTACTAAAACTGACAAAGTAGAAAGCTCAAATTACTTTTTAAACGAAAACCTTTAGTGTTTTAAACATAAAGATTAGTTAGCACTGTTTAATTTATTTCTTCAAATGGACTTTAATTTTAATGTTTAGTGCAAAATTTAAACTAATCGATCGCTTGTTGCAGCCAACTGTGGGGGCTTGCTCGGTCTGTGCCTGGGCATGAGCGTTCTAAGTCTCGTCGAGATTTTCTACTGGCTGTGTGTGAGACCCTGTCATCGCCGTCGAAAAATATACCACGAAGACAAAAATGAACCTCGTACATATCCATTAAACAACCAAATACTGAATAATTGTGTGGTGTAAATCAATAAACTGTGTTGAGCTTACATAGCTGAATTTGTTTTAGCTGATGAGCAAAATTAATTTTTCAAAATAATGGAGAATGAGGCCTAATTATTAGCCCACAATTCAGATAAAAGACACCAATGAATTTTTTGAACTACAAGTATAATATTAAGTTTATGAAATTATTCTTTCACATTAATTTTAAGAGAGAGTTATAAGAGTTGATTAAGTGCAAAGATTCATTTCCAAATCGCAATCTTCTAAAGAAAGACCAGAAGATGATGTTTTTAACGGGTAAAACTCCACACATTAACTCACAAAATTAGTGATAGGAAAATTAATATTAACTCCTTTGTTTCCAAGTCCAAATGTTCATTACTTTACAAATAATTATATCAATAATAGTAATATTAATAACAATAAAACTATTATTACTATTATATAAAAATATTGTAAAGATTGCTCATTTAAATAGTTAGGTATCAATGAACGTGCCTTCGAATAAAGAATCAAATAACATCAGACTTCAAACTTTCAAATTAGAATTGAAGATCTATCTAATTTTAAATGGCATTCTGTCAAAAATAATGTTATGATCCAACATAAAATACGAGGTAGCCACCACCCACCTCACATCGTAGATACCGCAGATATTGTAGATACCAATCCTATGATTGGGAGCCAGTTCAGGTTCTTGATCATGAAGCTAATCAGTATAGGAGATTGGTATCTGCAATGCTCTTCATTATATCAAGAGAGTTTACCTTAAGCAACAAATTGATACCGTGAAACTCAATGACAATTGTTTTGTAATTTAAAATACTTTTTGCATCTTTACTCAAAGACTAGGTTATTGGTTTTCATACGTTTATATTTTGGTCTACCATAATCACATCACGTCGGTGTTTACGACGTTTCAAATGTTTCCATGTTTTACTACATTTCTTTATGCATTATTTTACATAATCTTTATATTTTACATCAATTTACCTGTTTTAAAGTTTTCATGCCACATATTATTTGTTTTATTATCATTCTTTATTACACATAATATTTTTTGCTGTCGTCACGTACGCATATTGCTTATTCTTTCACTATGATATAACATTTATTTGAGAGGCATGTTCATTCACACGTACAGTCCACAAGGTATGTTTTGATAAGACATATATTTTATTGATAAGCAATGGACAACAAAACGCAAGATATTGTTATAATGGCGTATTCGTTCAAATCCTGGTTTTACGTTTCTGCTTTTTACTTAGTTCTCTTTTTTTCTAGACACATGGAAAAGGCCTCTATCTATAATAGAAACGTTGTAAAATAATGTTGTAAGGTAGTGTTGTGATGTAAAATATACGTTATTTTGCTGTTAATAAACATTAGACAATCAAACTAATCGTTTTAATGCACTCAAACAGATTTAAAGTACAATATTTAATTTAACGAATAGTTTTTTTCAGTGTACTAAAGTTCATTCGTTCTTACAGAATTAAATGTTGTGTAAATCGAAGATAGTTAAATTACTCATTTCATTAAAGTATTATTTATACTGCAGTGCCTCCTTCACTTATCAGATAATGTGATGTTATGAATTGTAATTTATAAAACAAAATTCAAAGAATTTTAATTACAACGAAAATATATGTGTTTTTATTATGAATCGTTTTGTAATTTACTATGTATTCATTCCTTCTTGCCCAACAAGTCCTTCCTAATCCAACATGAAATTAATTGTATACGTGACAGCCAACGAGCAAGTGTCCTAGTCACTGAAGCACAAGTTGCCCCGCCCTTTGTACGAAAACGAATTAATTCAGAAGATCATTTTCAGCGGAAAATTTATGGAGGCTAGCCAGTAAATGTTTGCTTCGTGTATAAAATACAGGAGCGGAATTCTCATCTGCAAAAACCTTCTCCATTACCATTATGTCTCTCCCGGTACTCCGGAGACATCAAACGAGCCCCTTTCCGAGGAGGGCGTAATGTAATGAACAGTGAGGAGAAGCGAACAGCACGGCGTGTAGAACGCGGTGGCCCTCCCATACATTAAATGCGTGGGTGTTCTGCCGTGCACGCACCCCACACCGCTCGGTTCAATGCACTTGGCGGGCCCTGGTCGGGGCCAAGCACCCGGAGAGTTGGTCAGTGACTGTCAGCGCATTCGCTGGTACGGCGCTGATACTCGGGTCCTACGGCCACGTCATTCCAAGAAAGATCTCCTTTCTGTAAGTTATGTGAATTTTGGTTTAAATGATAGTTGTTGATATTATTATTATTATTATTATTATTATTATTATTATTATTATTATTATTAGTGATCGATTTTTTCGTGTTTCCGGGCGCGTCAACGGCTTTGGTCATTAATCCCGTTAGTGTAGTGCATGTTTTTTCTCGGGAAATGGTGGTGATCTTCCCCCGCCGGATGGCGAGATCCGGCGCCGACCTACCGTCGGCTAGTGGGGTTTCGCGCTAACCAGGACTCTGCCACCAGCGGGGCACCGCCCCAACCGGGACAAGCTCTAAGCTCCCGACCGGTCTCCCGGAATATGTGGTGGTGTAGTGCATGTTAGTGTGTGTGTGTGTAAGGGGAGATGATAGGACTAGGAAGAGGAAGGATAGATCGCGCGCGGTCCGTGACCCATTTGGTAGGGTACTGCTCCGCCATTCGCCTGGTGTTGATCGGAGAAACCACGGAAAACTACCGATCAGAGCAGCCGGCCGCTAGAAATCTCCTCCAGACAGGGGCTCAATTTGACCTAGCTGAAAAACCGCCATCAGGACTCGAAACTAGGACCTTCCGGACAGAAGCGCTGCAGTGACATCAGTTGATGCACTGAGCTACCGCTACCGGTTTATTATTATTATTATTATTATTATTATTATTATTATTATTATTACTTATTATTATTATTATTATTATTATCGTATCTGTCACTTATGACTACGCTACACGTTCTCTTCTGAGACCCAGTAGTGTTCTAGCCTGGAGAGAGATTAACGTGTCATTATGGAGATGAGCTTTTCGGCTGTATACCTTCGTAAGACAAGGTTGGTACGCTTTCAGTTATAAATTATGAAGTGTTAGGATGGTGACGAGGGGTGAAGAGACTATCACAAATACGACCGTGTTTAAGCAGGACTCCAACCTGCGGACTCCTCGACGCAGACGACGGCTGCCGCAACAGTCAGCGCCTCGTGGCCGGCTATTATTATTAACATTATTATTATTATTATTATTATTATTATTATTATTATTATTGTTAGTTTCCCAGTAGAAACTGGGCCTATGTAATCTTTCTTTTGGTGTCTCAGAACTACATTCAACTCTTATGAAATGGGAATTCGTCCTACCTCACTTGAGCTTACCGCAAAAATATTCAAACAATGTGGAAAGTACGAAGTAAAACTGCCTTTTGTCCAAGAGTTTGTAATTGTATTGTCAGTTCCAAATCTCCCAAATTATTTTTAAAATTTTCCAACATCACCTCTTTGTATGAAATGGCAAACTATGGGCTTTCTCCAACCACCAAATCTGATTCAAATGTATTGAAAACTCCTCGTACTACCTCAGTTTCCGTAATTTAGTTTTCCTGATGTTATAAGTCTGGAATATTAATTATAAATTCTGTATTATTGGTTTTATCAATGAGGAGGATACCAAACATGTCATAAACCAATATTTTGCCCTTAAAACTCGGGTCAATTTTCGACACATCGGTCTTTGTATTTGTGATATGGAGTAAGAGTACCATGTAGCCTGTGTTAATAGAAATTTCTTGGTTTTCTAAATTTCCGAATTGATTGTCTTCCAAGATACGCGTTTTCTGATAATGAAGGACAACGCGCCATAAAATGTTCAATGGAATCAACATATTCATTCAATTCCCTGTCCGGGTAACTTTTCATTTGAAAAATGTAAATAATAATAATTTGTTCTTCTTCATCTTCTTCTTCTTCTTCTTCTTCTTCTTCTTATTATTATTATTATTATTATTATTATTATTATTATTATTATTATTATTATTATTATTAGATGCTATACTACTCTTTTGATAAATATAAAGAAAAATATTCAGATCATCATCCAAAGCATTTTTATAAAAGCTTGTTAGGAAATCATTACTTCGGTACCTCCTCTCAGTTTTCGCACTATTCTTGAGGTTGCAATTTCATCAGTCTTCTGGATTTCCTTGAAAATATTAATGTTAGCATTCTAAAGTTGTCATTTCTATTCTTCATTCCTGAAGTTGCACTTATAACAGCTTAACTTTTAAATAGTGTCTCTGGACTAAATGCGCGGTACTAGAGGCGATAATGGGCCATTGTCTTTAGTTTTAACAATGGAGCAAACTCTGAGATTTTATCGACATGCTAGCGACATGCAGTGCGTTTTTCGGATTTGTTATGGTTATGTCGATTAGGTTGACTTGCATTGACCTATTGTCTACCACAATCAATTCAGGTTGGTTAAGTGGGGGAGAATTTTTCTGTTCCATTGGACGGTATTTCTCACTTTCGAGGATATTGTCGGGTAAGTAAATATGAGAGGAAACATGTGAGGAAACATGCAGGAGAATACACACTGGGCTTAGTGAAATTGGAGACGTATGTACTGTAATCGCCCGGTGAGTAGCCCCTACAGAAAGGGGTTCACCGTCACACACGGAGTGCAGCGGTAAGTTATGAATGACAGGGCACACACACTAAATTTGTTTAGTGGGCGCCAAGCGTGCATCTTAGCTGCCATCCAGCTCCGGCCTTGAGAACATCAGAGTTTGGGTGTTCTGGATCGAAGGGACGCATTTCGTCTACTCGCTATTTTAATAATACACAGAGATGCAATTTTATAAAGTGTAACCCGTCTTAAGTGGCGGGAACTCGTTTATTGATAAATAGAAAGTTCTTAAATACAATATGAAATTACTATATTCTTAACAATTTCCTGTCCAAAACTATTATTTAAATTAAATGGAGCTGGGGAAATGCACAGAAATTATTACTATTATTATTATTATTATTATTATTATTATTATTATTATTATTATTATTATTATTATCGTATGGGTTATTTTGCGGAGAGATGCGGGGAGGCTGCCTGTAGGCAGTGTTCCGCACCCGAGTTTCGACCCAGGCTTCCTTCGAAGCCTACCCCCGACGCGGGTCTGGGGACTTTTTATCTAAGCAGGCGCACCCTGTGGGCAGTCCCATCTGCGCCTGGGATTTGACTCTCACTTTCTCCGCCACATGTCGGGCTCAGTTAACTATATCCGAGACGTCTGGTTGAGAGAAAGTAGGATCTCTTTAGGGCGGGATGTTGTCGGAGGGATTTAATTTCACCGGGCATCCTGCCAGGATTCTTTTACATGCCTCAAGAGTGACATGGCTACTGTGGATTTTCCGCCCTTCGAAAAATCCGGGTTCCTCGGCCGGGATCGAACCCGCGCACTCCAGGCCAGTAAGCTAACCCCTCACCCACCGAGGAGCTCGAAATACACAGAAATAATGTTGCATGACGAATGCACAGAAATAATGATGGCCATGATCGTATTACCTCATTTCGGTGGGATTGCACACCCGCGGGCCTTAACCGGTCAATACCGGCGGTGGGGTCCCGACGAACCACGGTTGAAGTGACCTCTTATACATCACGAGTCAATCTCGTGCTCCCGTCGCATGCCCGGGAAGTCAGCAGCCGTCCGCGACCAAGCTCGAAGCGATGAACTCGATGCCGTTATGCAAGACAAGGCTGTCACACGCCACATCGTCTGCGTTCGTTCACCATTTTTAATGGCTTTAGGGTGTCGGCCCGACTGATCCCCCACACGGAATTAATTCCGATTGAATGAATGAGGGAGAGTCGGATCGCTCAGGTTGGCAGGTACCGTTCAGTAGATATTTGACTCCGCCATAAGTTGCCTAAGTCTAGTCTTATAAAGTCCTTCTTCCTCATGTCAATGTGGCGTCATACGGGTGTAATCAGTACACAGACGAGAGTGGGTTGTAATAACAGCAGGTTTATTCACAATTTAGACCGCAGTCACAAATAACCAATGCACTGTATGCAATTAACTAACTAAATAGACCCCACTGCTAGGAGAGATATTTACAACGGTTACCACACCGCAACATACTACCTAATGTTTCGCCGTGCGTAGTACCGCCTGCCCTGAGACTGACTACATGTCTCACTAGTCACGATAATAACTGCCGACTCCTTCGCCGTGTGCACGCTGGCACCTCTCACGGACGACCTACGCTGCCGCTGCCAGGATCTCAAAGAAGGAAGAGCTATTGTTCTCACGGCCCTTAAATAGCCCTCGCGACGCTGCCCGCCGCCTCCATTGCCTCCGCCCTAGCGATGCGCACACCTGTCAGAAAAACCCCGTGCGTCATCGCTTCTGCCTTTGTCTACGCATCCGGTGCCCACCACGCACCACGTGCCCACACTGTTTTAGCGACACGACGCTACCTCACTAGTTCAAATCTCCTCTCTCGCGTTCCTATAACAAATGTTCTCTCACGTGTCCAGATCAAGTCTCCTTAACAAGTGTTTGCTCTCACGTTTATAGCACCAGTGTCCTTTTTCTAAAATCGCTTTCTTCTCCCCACCCCATTTGAAAATTTCTATAACGTGCGTGATGCTTTGATTGGTTCGATATCCAGGCCTCTGGAACCTTCCACTAATCTTTTCCGTCGATTGGCTCTAGGCAATCCCTCCCCTAGCAACCTACTTTACTATGTTTTTAATTGGTCGCCTATGTGAAACCGTGGGCACGGGGCGATCTCGGAGAAAGGCTGCGAGGCAGCGTCCGCTGTCAGCTATTCGCTGATTATTTCATGGTGAGCTCATAGGAATTAACAGGTGAAGTGCCATCGACTTCGCTAATGTGACTGTTCCGGTACTCAATCCGTAAGACGTTAACTTAATAGCTTGAAAGCTTCAAGCTTCTGTACTAATGCTTATGTCAAAAATAAGATATGAACCAATCACAGTACGTTAACTTAAAATCGAGTATCGAAATAAGTCGATAGACGAACAAACGCAATCCATGGCATGAACCGCCCCCTCCCGTCATGGACACAGTCAATATCTCGAAATCCATTCTCACATCCAACCAATAGTAAACTAGAATGACTCACAGCCAATATAAACTCTTATTTTGCTTACGTTCATGTTCGACATTGTGTCTATCTCAGTCTATCACTTATGTTAATGTTTACGTCTATGTGTTATGCTTATGTATCTGTTTACATTGTGAACACTTCAATCTATCACTTACGTTAATATTTAGTCTACGTGTTATGCTTTTGTTTATGTTCGACATTGTGACAACTTTAGACTATCACTTATGTTAATGTTCAGTCTATATATTATGCTGAAGTCGTAGGCTTCCGCGGCCGGGGTCATGTAAATGATCTTGGCTGTCCAGGTGACGCCGCGTCGAAGGCTGTGTTGCCGACGTTTCGACCATCTTGTCGTGGTCTTCCTCAGAGCTGTTGTGCGACACAACACCACAACAGCCCTGAGGAAGACCACGACAAGATGGTCGAAACGTCGGCAACACAGCCTTCGACGCGGCGTCACCTGGACAGCCAAGATCATTTATATATTATGCTTGTGTTTGTGTTTGCATTGAGATTGGGCCTTTTCCTCGGAGATCCGCCCGGCGGGCCTGCTGCGCGCCACCCTGGACCTGGCCATTTTGTCGATGGAGAGGGCTCCGCTGGCTCCGCGGGCGCGCGCCTCGCGCATTCGAGTGCGCCCGCGGCCGCAGCCTCAGCTGCCAGACCCGCCGCTGGCAGCGCGCCTCGGCGACTGCTGCTGCAACTGCGCGCGCGACCTCAAGAGACACCTGGCGGACTTCTGCGACAACACCAGCGTGCACGGCTTGAAGTACCTGGCAGAACCCAGCCGCCCCTGGGTCGAGAGGTAATTAGAATTGTTTTTAATTATCATCACAACCTGACAAAATAAAAAATATGATAACAAGTTGTAATAACATGAAACTCGGAGGTGATGGTTGCTCTAGAATATTTCATGGTCTCCTCGATGATTATATTAGATAGCCGTTTAACTGTCCTCTTGTAAGTACTGTCTAATGATAAGACAACGTTTTTCGAAACAAAATTATCTCTTCAGATCGACGCGACTTGTCCCGGACAGCCAAGAGACATACTCCGGCCGCGGAAGCCTACGTAATCACACAAATACCTTGAACTCGCACTACATTGTTCGTATGATAACTCATAAAGAATATGCGTATTGTCTTTGTACTCTAGAAAAGACTCGTCTTTTGCAAATGTTAAGGTGGTCAGCGAGTTCGGCCAGCCGCGCGTTCGGCGAGCGGCGAGTTACACGATCCGCGAGATCAGGGGTCACAGGATCGGCGGTTGGCGAGTTCGAACCCTGCGTAGAAATGTTTGTTTACCAGTCGACTGCGACCTATTGAACCGTCTCTTCATACACTACCCTTATCTTAACATCCCCTCTTTATTGAATGTTCAAGTAATGAAGTCAGAGTCGTCTGAAACGGCTTCGTTACGACTTAAAGGCTTTGGTACTGGAGCTCCCGATTGGTTGACAATGCCCCCCTCTCCTTCCAACTCATGACCTTGAAGTGCCACTACATTTAACACTAGAACGACCGAAGCCGTCATTTTGACGGCTACAAAATATTCAAGTAATTTTAGCTTCATCAAAATGAACAGTATCCCAATGTGATTAACTTGATTTTAGGATGTTGAGGCTGCAAATTAGCTTGTTTTTGGGAGAGCATCAGAGTTTTGGGAAATCAACGTCGATGATTCGGGCTGACGACAAGAATCCTGTCGCCTTTCCTCTGTTGCCACAAGGGAAAATGTTGAAAGACAATTATTTAAGAACTATTAGTTTACCTCCGCGTAAGAATGATAGAGTATTGAAGATGTTGTCAGTGTAACCTCGTGTAGGCGAAAAGAATATCTTTTCCTGTCGTTATTCGGGCTTAATACAATGCCACGCAAGGCCCGCCCCCAAACACTTCTGTTCACAGAGTCTGCACAGCCGGTACCAATCGTCAAAATCTAATTTTTCAATTACTTAGCCTTTTTACTGACGAGGCGATCGTTCGTGAAGCCGTTCGGGTAAAGATTCTCAAACAATTGACTTTCGCGGCGTCTTATGTGGAAGTCCATCTAATTTTCAGAAATTGTTAACAATAGGAAATTGTATCTCTAATCGCCGGTTCCCAGTAGCTGGCGCAATCTCCTTGAAAGCAGTTCAAACGTTTCAAAGCAGTTTGTCCTTCCAAAGAGTTTCATAAGAAAGACGTCTTTGCCTTTCTCTCTGAAAGCCTGCTCGCTGTTTTTAAAGCAAAAATATTACAAGTCCAACGTGGAAAGTTTAAAATGTATACCCTTTGCTGTTAATTAGCACCAAGTGATTGTTATAAATCATTAAATTAATTAATTTAAATTAATTTGGCCCTATATACCAACAATATTTTTTTTTAAATTATATGTAAACTTCATTCACTCGAAATTGTTATATCTTTCGATTTATGTTAAACGCCCGACAGCCGTCAAATTGACCGCTTCCAGTAGCAGCTAAACTGTGCGATCCGTGTCAAATTGTCTTGTTTATATCATCTTATCTCTCCTCCGAAAACGCATGGACACTCTCCTTTAAACGAAGATTAATGCAACAAATCATTAGGGTTCATCATATTCATCATATAAGTGTCGATTTCAGAAATCGGTTGTAGAATGAAATACAATTGGTATGTTGTCTTACGACGAAAGGCAACTCATATACATATATATATATATATATATATATATATATATATATATATATATATATATATTTGTCGTGACCGGCCGCACAAGTTCGAAGGTGCCGCCACAGTAGGGCGTTACCGCCCCTGGCGGCAGCGGCCAGCGACAAGCGCAGGCCTTAAAAATGGGCGGCCGACACGCCTGAGCGGGCGAGGCGAGTCCCAACCCCGCCCCCGGCTACGCCTGCCAGCCTGCGGACCTTGCGGCCCGGAGCGGAATATAAGCCGGCCGCGGCCCAGGGAGAGGCAGAGAGAGAGTGAGCGGCCGAGTAACTGCGAGGTGTGTGGCGACCAGTGATAGAACTTGGAATATTGTGATTACGACGAACAGTGCTGCGACCACGGACTTTCCCACTACGAAGAATTGGTGACTCGGCGATATTTTGGTGTTTCTACTGATTACGACAACTCGGCTAAGTTTCTTTGTATTTTCTCCTGGATATTCGGCACTATAGCTTTGTACCTGTTTTCTCTATCAATAAATTGTTGATTGAAGTTCGAGCGTGTTGAATTTGGACACATCAAATTGGCGACGAGGAGAAAACAACAACATGGAGCCCGAGCAAATAACAAAGTTGATCATGCTGATGCAACAACAGAACAGCAACAACAGCAACAGATGCAGCAACAGCAGCAACAGATGCAGCAGCAGCGGCAACAGGCGGAGGCACAGATGGCTGCATTGTTGGAGGCGGTCAGTGCCCGCTCCCCTCCACAGTTCCCTGGTTTCCGGCCGGACGCAGAAGAATGGGACGAGTACATACACAGGTTGGAGCAGCACCTACTGTGTTACAAGGTAGGAGACGCAAAAACGAAAAAGGCGTTTTTTTGAGCTGCGTAGGCAACAGAGTGACCGACCTAATAAGGAAGCTGTTCCCAGAGAGAAATATCGAGTGTCAAATGGACAGAAATGCTAGAGAAACTCAACAATTACTTTAACAAAGTACCGCATGTGGTTGCAGCTAGATTCAAATTTTTTCAATGCAGAAAAAGCGAGGGGCAAACACACAGCGAGTGGATTACGGAATTGTCCGGGCTAGCGCGGCATTGTCAGTTCAGGTGCCCGCCATCAGATAAGGAAGTATCATACGCGGAGACTTTAATAGGGACATGGTAGTGCTACACACACCGGAAGAGAGAATTAGGTTTCAAGCCTTACAAAGTGATAACCCGTCATTAGAGGAAGTACACAACCTATGTAAAACATACGAAATGACATGTGAAACAGTTCGCCAGATCGCAGCAGAGTCGCATGTGCACCATGTCAAGAGCAGTGGGTCGATACACCGGGGAAGGACGGCAAAAGAACACGAGACCGACAGTAACGCCAGTGAGTATAGTGACAGTGCCGAGAGTGGTTACCGCAACAGAGGCGGCAACCGCAGTGAGTGGAAGCGCAACCGCCGACCCAGCGGCAAACCAGTGTTCAGGGGAGCCAGTAACAGTGACAGTGACAGTGACAGAGTGCAAATCAAGAAATCATGTAAAAACTGTGAGAGGTTACATACAAGAGAACAGTGTAGGTTCCGTAATGCGCAGTGTTTTTGGTGCAAGAAAGTGGGCCACATCAGGGAAGTGTGCGGAAGAAGGAGGCACACGGAACGGTACAAAAAACAGGAGCAAGACATGGAAATCGATATGATCAGTCAAGTACTCGACACCCACAAGCAGGAGAAACTGATGGTTGAAATTGAGCTGGGAAAAGTACCGGTGAGTTTTCTGTTAGACACAGGGGCCGCGGTAACGCTCATCAATTTAGAAACTTACCGGCGATTAGGGTCACCCAGGTTGCAGAGGGTACAAAAAGGCTTGTACGCCTTCGGCAGGACCCCGATTAAGGTGCTGGGGAAAGTGTCGCTAAGAGCAGCCTACAAGAAGAGACAGACAGAGATTGAAGTGATCGTGGTGGACCGTTATGACGTCACGAACATCTTAGGCCTCGACTCCTTTGATAAGCTAGGGTTTGGAGTGGTGGACTCGGTGAACCAGATCGACGACAAAGAAGAGACACAGGTCATCAGGGAACTGGAACAGGAGTTTCCAGAAGTGTTCTCACCCGGACTCGGGGAGTGTAGGCATTTCCGAGCAAGCATCCAGTTGAAGGAGGGGCACAAACCACGCTTTTTCAAGGCAAGACCAGTCCCGTGGGCCCTTAGGGAAAAAGTGGCCGAGGAGCTGAAGCGATTGCAGACTGATGGTGTTATTACTCCCGTGTCAACAAGCCAGTGGGCCACACCTTTGGTCGTAGTGAAGAAAGCCAATGGTTCGATTAGATTGTGCGGGATTTCAAAGTACAGTGAACCAACAGCTGGAAGTAGAACAATATCCAATCCCCAAGCCGGAAGACTTGTTCTACAAGTTGTCCGGCGGGCGAAAATTTTCGAAAATTGACCTGCGGGACGCATACCTACAGCTACCACTCGACCAGGACGCCAAGGAAGTTTTGGTAATTAACACCCCGTTAGGACTCTTCAGGTACAACAGGCTACCATTCGGCGTGAATTCCGCAGCCGCACTGTTCCAGCGCTGCCTAGAACAGTTGACAGCAGAGCTGAGGGGTTGCTGCAACTACCTGGATGATATCATAGTCACGGGGAGCACGGAGAAGGAGCACAAGGAAAATTTGGAGAGTGTATTTAAAGTGCTCCACCACAATGGGTTAAAGGTGAATAAGGACAAGTGCGAATTCTTTAAGGACCAGGTAGTGTTCTTGGGGCACGTGCTGGACAGCACCGGCATTTCACCCACTAGCCAACACGTAGAAGCCATCCTGCGGCTGCCACCACCGGCAGACGTGAAGCAGCTACAGGCATTATTGGGAAAAGTAAATTATTATAATAAGTTCATTAGGAACTTTTCTACTATCGCAGCTCCACTCAACAAGCTAAGGAAGAAAGGAGTGAAATTTGTTTGGTCACAAGACTGCGAAAGAGCACTGAACCAGTTAAAGGAGGCACTGGTGAAAACAGCTAAGTTAAACCATTTTGTGCCGGGTAGGCTCACCACAGTAGCGGCCGACGCCTCGGAGTATGGTCTCGGGGCGGTATTATCGCAGAAGGACGACAATGGTGTGGAGAGGCCAATTGCGTTTGCGTCAAAATCTCTCAACAAACATCAGAGGAATTACTCTCAAATTGAAAAAGAGGCATTGGGAATAATCTTCGCGGTGAGAAAATTCAATGATTATTTATATGGTAGTAAATTCCATATAATAACGGATCACAAGCCGCTAGTGCAGTTATTCCACCCAGGAAAACGGATCCCGGAAAGCACAGCGAAGAAGCTGCAAAGGTGGGCGCTATTCTTGTCGGACTACAATTACCAAATTCACTTCAGAAGCACGACTCAGCATGCCAATGCAGACGCTTTATCCAGGTTGCCAGGAGGCCCGGACCTGGAGTTCGACAAGTTGGAGGAAGAATGCCTACAAATCGACGCAGAAGAGTGCTTAGTACTATCGGAATTTCCATTGGGAGCCAAGAAGATCGCACAGGAGACGGACAAGGATCCAGAGCTGCGGACAGTGAGGAACTACGTAAGGGAAGGCTGGCCACTTAGGTGTTTGAGGAGCAATGCTTCTTGGTACTCCAAGAAGGACAGGTTAACCTGCAAGGCGGGGGTGTTGCTCTTAGCCGGAGAGGAGTTCACAAGAGTTGTCATCCCGAAGGTGCTAAGGAAGACAGTGTTGGACCTCCTCCATGAGGGACACTGGGGGGTGGTCCGTACGAAGCAGTTGGCGCGTCGTCACTGTTTCTGGGAGGGGATGAACGCGGACATCAACCAATTACTGAAGAGGTGCGAGGCCTGCCAACTAAATCAAAGTGCGCCTAGGAAAGATTTGGTTCCCTGGCCGGAACCTAGTGAACCGTGGGAACGGGTGCACATAGACTTCGCGGGTCCATTTTGGGATAGGATGTGGTTGGTAGTAGTGGACGCCAAGTCAAATTACCCGTACGTGGTGGAAATGGCCAGCACCACGTCGGCGCAGACCATTAATGCCCTGGAAAGGATTTTTGTGACCGAAGGGCTCCCGGTCACATTAGTCTCGGACAACGGGACCCAGTTCACGTCCCAAGAATTTACAAACTTCTGCGCGAGCAATGGAATCCAGCATGTCTGCGCACCGCCGTTTCACCCGCAATCGAACGGGGAGGCGGAAAGATTTGCAAGAACATTCAAGACGGCTATGGCGAAAGCGCGCGCAGCAGGTACGCACAGGTCCAGAGCGTTGCTGCGGGTCTTGGCCACCTTCCGCACCTTGCCAGGCGCGGACGGCAGGAGCCCTGCCGAGGTGCTACACGGGAGACAACCAAGAACATTGTTGTCTTTGCTGAGCCCAGGAGATCCGTACAGGTCGGTAGGGACGCAACCTAAATTCCAGGTGGGTGACATGGTTTATTGTGCTTCTTTTAAAAAATGCCCAGCATGGCTTCCGGGCATTGTCACGGCGGCAAAAGGGAGCAGGACGTACTTAGTCCGCACAGAGGGTAGGGTGGTGACACGCCACCAGGGGCAGTTGAGACCCGGTGAACCCCAGCAGGGTAGACTCACTCCCCAATGTGTCCCAGCAGGAGTTTTACAAAAAGTAATGAGGGAAACCATTTACATCCGCAGGAAGCAGCCGCCGCGGGGACGAGCGAGCAGAGCACAACAGAGCCCCCAGCAGGGGACGTCGGCGAGCCAGGAGAGGAAGACGCCGGGGAGACACCCAGGACGAGGTTGCGCCCCCGGAGGAGCACCAGGAGGGTGCGTTTTGCGCCGTATACGACGCAATTGGGCGCGGAGGTGTCGTGACCGGCCGCACAAGTTCGAAGGTGCCGCCACAGTAGGGCGTTACCGCCCCTGGCGGCAGCGGCCAGCGACAAGCGCAGGCCTTAAAAATGGGCGGCCGACACGCCTGAGCGGGCGAGGCGAGTCCCAACCCCGCCCCGGCTACGCCTGCCAACCTGCGGACCTTGCGGCCCGGAGCGGAATATAAGCCGGCCGCGGCCCAGGGAGAGGCAGAGAGAGAGTGAGCGGCCGAGTAACTGCGAGGTGTGTGGCGACCAGTGATAGAACTTGGAATATTGTGATTACGACGAACAGTGCTGCGACCACGGACTTTCCCACTACGAAGAATTGGTGACTCGGCGATATTTTGGTGTTTCTACTGATTACGACAACTCGGCTAAGTTTCTTTGTATTTTCTCCTGGATATTCGGCACTATAGCTTTGTACCTGTTTTCTCTATCAATAAATTGTTGATTGAAGTTCGAGCGTGTTGAATTTGGACACATCAATATTCTTCTAATTACTGTAATCGATCAATAAAAATATGACCTGAAGTACGTATATTTACTTATGTGAATAAATTCCCCCAAAATCCAGAAATAGCCCATTAAATTCATGAGCCGTCAAAATGACGGCCCACGGGCATTCGCGGTAGATGTCGGGCGTTCAAGTTAAATCGGAATATATACTACGTAAGCAGTGGAGTAACGAAAGAGGGAAGTATATACTACAATCCATGTTTTGTGTTAACCCAACCACGTACGCTGGCTGTGCGCAGGCTGCTGTGGGTGGCGGGGATCGCGCTGTCGCTGGGCGCATGCGCAGTGCTGGTGGCGCAGACGTGGGCGCGGTGGCGCGCATCGCCCGTCATCGTCGCCATGGACGAGACGCAGCGGCCCGTCTGGGAGATCCCGTTCCCCGCCGTCACCGTCTGCCCCGTCAACAAGCTGCGCGCCTCCGCCTTCAACTTCAGCGCTGTCTACAGGAGTCAATGCCTCGGCAACAACGACAGCACCCAACAAGAGTAAGTGGGCGTGGCCAGAATACAGAGTCTTTATTTTATCTCGCAACCTGTGTCTGGGAGCACCCAGAGCTCTCAGATATGAGTAGGCTACTATGACGCAAAGATTTTTACTAGTTTGCGTCACGAACCACGTGACCACAACACGACCACTTTGTTTCAAAAGCAGCCACACCAGTCGCAGACCGCCAAGTTGCTTGGAGAACAAGAAGTGATGATAAACATTTTGAAAGTGGCATAAAGTGCCAATTTTTAACGAAAAGTAAAACGATAACGATTTAATAGTAATAAATGTTGCAATATTAAAGAAAATGCTTCGAATAACTTTTTGAAAGACTTGCAACAAAGTGATGGTTGCTTTGGTAACTATCAGTATTCCAAATTTCCGTTAATATTGTGACGCAAACTGGTGCCTGAAGCTCATTGGCTGAAGTCGGATACTAAGCGAAAGAGACTCACCCCCCTGGGGAGCACCTGCTTTTGTTGCGGTAATTTGGCCTCCGCGTATCTGTGCCACTAGTGAAGACACAGTCGTTTCTGACACGTCGGGACGGTAGAGAAGGTGAGTGTCAGGTGAGCTACAGCAACTTTCTTGTTTCTGTGTTTTTTCCCTTTCAAATCTCGTGGCGGTGAGGAATATAACTCACCAGTAGAATTCCTTTCGGGCTGATCTAGACAAGGCAGGGTGGCGAGAGGAGGGCTGTATTATGAGCAGACAAACAATTTATATTTTTGAGATTCTGTCCAGAAAGTTCAAGAACAGAACAGTGATAATCAGTATGTGCAGGAAAATTATACCAATTTAATGATTTATTAACCGCAATGTAATATCGATTATTATTTGACTTACACAGAAGTCAATAAGATATAGTGAATCATTATTATTTGTCATTATTTATAATAATAATAATAATAATAATAATAATAATAATAATAATAATTGATACTGTTAGTAGAGATTTGGAGATATATTAAAGACCGATCCTAAATGTAGCGATTAAAATGACCAGAACGGCTTATCGAGGATTATTAATTTTGGAGAATATGTTCTGAAATGTGAAGACTCTAGCGTTGACCACAGATGGATGAATAGACAAGGCGTTCTGCTGACAACCATTTTAGTTTCTCGCTACCGCTTACGCAGAAGCGAATTTTCGGCGAAAAAACTGTTATTAGAGGTCCTGGTAACAAAAATTGGATAAATCCAGTTTCTCAATTTATAAACAGGGCCTCTAAAACGTGGTGTATTCAGAATCCATGGGAGATCCTAGGTTCGAGTCCTGACGACGGCAGGATTTTCAACACTAGCTTTTCAGCTAGGTCGAATTCAGTCGCTGTCTGGAGGAGAATTCTAGCGGCCGGCTGCTCTGATCGGTAGTTTTCCGTTGTTTCACCGATCAACACCAGGCGAATGCCGGAGCAGTACCCTACCAAACGGGCCACGGACCGCGCGCGATCTGTCTTTCCTCTTCCTTGTCCTATCATCTCCCTTTACACACACACTTACAATAACATGCACTTCAATACCACATATTCCGGGAGACCGGTCGGGAGCTTAGAGCTTGTCCCGGCTGGGGCGGTGCCCCGCTGGTGGGAGAGTCCTGGTTAGGGGGAAACCCCAGTAGCCGGCGGTAGGTTGGCGCCGGATCTCGCCATCCAGCGGGGGAAGATCTCCGCCATCTCCCGAGAAAAAAACTTGCACTACACTAACGGGACTAATGACCAAAGCTGTTGACGCGCCCGGAAACACGAAAAAACCAAACCAAACAAAACAAAACCAATCAGAATCCATATTTTGTGGGTCCTTAATACCCAAACTTCCTATGACGGCCAAACGTCTGTCCGTCCGTCTGTGAACAACGCTAGCTGCTCGCTAACCGTTCAGCCCATTTCTCCAAAATTTGTATTCCCCCGTCACTCTGGCTAATGACCCCTTGAATTTGAAACCTATATTTTAATTTTTGGTGGTGGTAATGTCGAAAATCCTGCCGCCGTCAGGACTCGAACCGAGGACCTCCCGATTAGAGGCGCTGCAGTGACATCAGTTGACGCACTGAGCTGCCGCTACCGGTCAATTATCAAGAAAAGGATATTTCATTAATTTCCCTCTGTTCCTTAACGATAGATTTTGAAATATGGTATGTACAATTTTTCGAAAATTTGCGTGCCTTTCGCATAATTTGACGCGAAAGTACCGACGAGACAGTACGTGCTGTTTTAGCACCACTAGTTTTTGTTGTTAAAGACTCATAAAACTTCGATTTTGATCCTACATCATGTTAGAGTAAGAAATTTACTGCATATAGGATCAAGATTTATTCACTTTTCCATACCATTGACCCACAATATGAGTTTTTCTGTCGAAAAGTCACTGCATATTGCCGCAGCTTTACAATATTTTTCTCTTTTATATGTTAGTTCGTTGTATGGCGAGAAAATAAAATGTAAGATGAGCACTACCTCTTTTATCTTCTTTCTAGGGTTTTTATCCAGCCGACAGCCGGTTACCCTTTGCGTCCCGATGGGACGCATAATCGACCATACACTAGACACCAACACACTTGCGGGCTCCTCTGATCTGGGGTCAGCAGAAAGCGAGGCCCTCCGCGACAACACATACATGCGAAGACAAGGGACAAAATACCGTGCCCAAGGCGGGACTCGAACCCGCGACCCTTCGGACCGAAGCGCTGAGTTAGTACTCGCTCTTAGCCACCTCGGCCATCCAGGTTGGCTCTATCTCTTTTATACTGTTAGCATTTTCCGTGAATACGACTTCGGTTCATCACTGACCGTTATTTACCAGGGATTGAGAGGATCTCAACTGCCCTACATGTAAATTAGCCCTCGCGATTTGTGACCCAACAACGACGCTCGCCACTTCAGAGAGGTCGATCCCCAGATGTCAGACTCGTTCTGTTAATACAATCTTGGATGAAATAATAGATGTCAACCTTGTCAACTCAGATTTATTCAGAGTGTCGGCTTTAGATGGCTTTGCCGTCGTCGGTTTTGTCGTCGGCTATCAGAATAAAACTGTGTTGACAAAGATATCTATTATTGTATCCTTTTAATAATGTCAACAACACTTCATTAACATTCACACAATTAATTCATTCTTGGGATTGTTTTAGTGTATAAAAACTTGTTTATGCAATCAACTTTTTTTCACTTCTCCTTACACTTCTTACTTTTGTATCTGGGCTGTTTTATCTAAAATAAACTTCTTTAACGTTTTTAAAATTCCCATCCGGCAAAATAGTTTACAATCTTTACAACTTTAAATCGTTTTGGATTCTCTTATTTATAACTTACTTTAAGATCTTCCCGACAACTTACTAATTACTTGCTTCATCCTTTCAGTGAAGGAATTATTACTGATTTATTTATCTGTCGTGCAATTTCGAGACACCTACCCGAACCGAACCCGCTAGAGACGCAAGAACATTAACAAGCAGAATCCAATGATAGTCTGGTTTTAAACGATATTTGCTACTTGGCGCCCTAATCCTTGGGCAGTAAGATATAGTAAAATATTTGTGGATGACAAAGCGTTTTTAATTAATCATTAACTTTGAAAGGGCAAATCCAAATACAAAATCATTGAAGCAGTCCACAGAGTTCTGAGTATGGTCCACAGAGTTATGAGTTTCATCGCTCTTGAAATTTCATCTCAGCTTTTCTACTTATTCATTCTGACAATATTCTGTACGTCGGACATATATAATGAACTAGGATGCTGAATAATATGCATAAAATATTTTATGGTGAAATTGTGAAAATGATACCCTTGGATGACAATGTAAGAAAGGCACATTAAGTACACAGAATCGATCTGATACACATTTTTGCAATCGATTTGTAGTTGTCGATAATTTCTCGAAGATTCCTGACATAATTAACACGCTGTATAATACTGTAATATATACTGTAATATACTGTGTAATACTGTAACTGTATTATAAATTTCAAAATGTTTCAAAAATATGTACTTCAAAGAAAAGTTTTGACTTTTTTTTTACTCTCAACGTTTTACGATTAACAAACGTTTTCTCTTCTAGATTTAGAATCTTCTGATTTTCTACAGACCAATCATAATGTTTATATGTTACACTAGTCGTTCTATAACAACACATACTTTCTCGCATAACTGTAAGTAACTGCCCGCATTATTTCCAGCTCATCATGCAGAAAAGCAACGATAACCTCACATATAAATTGAACATCCAGAACTAAAGTCCATTCAATATATCACTTTATAATGCATTCAAAACTACGATATCATTACCCTATGCATATCTGGATACGAAACTCTTCCCGACTTTAATAAAGTTGATTATATCATTTTATTGAACTTACTGTTAGAGAACATTGTAACATTAATGTTAAGTAAATAAATCCGCCTTATCTTTTCGCACCCATCGATTAATAATGAACACCTCAAATATTCGTCGGTGCGTAGTTTGACAACAATGCTGCGTACGGTGGTGACGTCAACTTATTGTAATAAAAGTTCGTACAAAATTATGGTACTAGTTTTTTCATATTTTTTTCATATATTTAAATCGTATTGTGAAGTAAAAATAATATGAAATAGTAAATGAACGAATACCATTACAAACAAATTTGGAGATACGTCAGTTAAATATTTCTCACGTTTAGCTTTTCCTTCCACATTGTGTACATTGGAATAAATATGTAAATTTCTGGCAAATTCTACTAACGTTTCGAACGCCTAGTGCTAATACTATGGAATAAAATGATAACTTTTATTTAAAACGAAAATGAAATTCATTTACATATTTTTATTATCAACAGGGAACAAATATTTTTGGATTTATTCGTTCTATGCGACAAGAAAGGAATAGACAACTCAGAAGACAGGTTTAGAAATATTAATACAGTGGAAAGCATCGAAAAGGTACCGTTCACACAAAAATATTATAATTATCATAAAAGTTTGTTTCTATATACTTGCAGAAGAAAATAAATAGTTAACATTTTAAATATTGTTTTCTTTCAGTTTTCACCTCAAATGAAGGATACAATATATTCAGCAGAATTCCGACGTAAAGATCTGAAGACTTATTTCGATTTTCAACCAATTCTCACTGAAGAAGGACTATGCTTTTCGTTCAACATGATGCAAGGATCGTACTTCTTCCGAAATGGCACGTAAGTGCAAATGCTTTTGCAAACGATTCAACAAATTATTATTAATTGCCTAGACTAACTGAAACACGCACTGATTCCAACAATTCCCACTATTTTCAGTACATGATAGGAAACAGTCCATTTTAATCTTGCGTCAGAAATCACAAGTAAATATCAGGTAGCTTCCGAAAGAACATGGAATTTTCTAAGACTTAACCAATTCCTTTGTTGCAATATTTTTAAATGCAATCCATTTTTGTTTTAATGTATCGGAATGAGCTGGATGGTTTATATAGTGGTGATAAAAGCATTGGCAGAAGTCACACCAATGATTTTAGTGCTCTAATGAAACTTCAATCTTTACACTTATTTTTCTTTTCCCATTTAAAAGTACGAACAGCCATTCACAAATAACTTTAAAATACTTTCTGCAAGCTTTGTGATATTTGTCCAAAATGCATTGTAAGACGATGGAATATTGTGCTATTTAAAACATAATGAATGGTAATTAAGTTGTTGGAGAGATTGATATCTTTGATATAATTAATGACACATTGGTGCTGTGTTCGTATGCAGTAATTTCATGTCTTTATTACTATTTTATCTCGTAGCGATCATCGTAGCGATATACTAGCCTTATCAAATCTAGCTATTTAGGGTCTACAATCAAATAATATTCCTCTACTGGGCGTGATGTTTTCTTTATATTCAGGTTAAGCTATTTTCACAGCAAAAACTTTGCGTATGTCTGAAGAGATTGCCTTTAACTTAAATGTCCAGCAACGTTTCTTGGCATTTTAGAGAGAATATTCATCGAACCGAAAAGTAAACAATCTGTGTTTGCATTTCACGCATTTGATTCTCCAATCATAATATGAAAGTCATTCTTAAATAATAAATAATTTATGACCCTTCATATGTTGGCAGTGCTGCCGCAACACAAGTGATTGGAATACAACACGACAGTCAGAATTCCGGTGTAAGATACTTCCAATACGGCCGCCCTCTATCTTCACACACCGTACAATATATATATATATATATATATATATATATATATATATATATATATATATGTGTGTGTGTGTGTGTGTATGTGTGTATGTGTGTGTGGGTGGGTGGGTGGGTGTGGGTGTGCGTGTGGGTGTTTATGGATGGATGGATACTTTTTAATGGTTTTTCGAATATCGAGGGAATGCCGGAACAGTCCCGGCCACGGACCGCAGACAATCTTCCCTTCTTCTTCCGTGTCCTATCCTCACCCCTTACTACCACAAACTTACATTTACATGCACTACACTATCATATATGCCGGGAGATCAGTTGGGAGCTTAGAGTTTGCCCTGGTTAGAGCGGTGCTCCGTTAAGGAGAGGTATTTGGACGGGGAATTCAGTAAACCGAGCTACACGTCGGCGCGGGATCTCACGTCTCAGCGGAGAGAATCTCCGTCACTTTCCGATATACAAAATGCACAACACTTACGAGACAAATGACTATAACAGTTTGCGCGCCTGGAAGCACAAATCAATACTATTTCTATATATGTTGTCATTTTAGGGTCGGATTAATCCAACTCCTAGGCTCCACACCAGACATATTATCCACACCAGGGATATGGAGAGTGTTTTTAATATTCACACCAGGGATATGTGGAGTGCTTTATTTCCACGCCAGGATATGGGGGTTTTTTATATTCACCCAGGGATGGGTTTTTTAGTGCTTTTATTATTCACGCCAGGGATATGGGGAGTATTTTTAATATCCACACCAGGGATATGTGGAGTGTTTTATTTCCACGCCAGAGATATGGGGGGTATTTTTATATTCACGCCAGGGAAATGGGGAGTATTTTTATTATTCACACCAGGGATGTGGGGAGTTTTTATTTCACATGGGGAGTATTTTTATTATTCACACCAGGATTGTGGGGAGTGTTTTTATTATCCACACCAGGGAGACATGTGGCGAGCAGGACATATTTCTATCACCGTACCTATCTCATTTGGCCTGCCAGAACGTTCTTTCGTCACACAGCAATAGAAACTCAGACGATTTGTATTCGAAGCTTCATTTTTGGTCCATTTTTCCCCTTTGGGGGAATCGAATTCTGGACCTCTTCGAGACAAACGGAGACGCTCTCCCTGACTCACACACTCAATCAAGAAGATCGTAAAAACTGTCCTCTCCCGTGCGTGGCCAGCAAGCCCCACTAGTCGCGGCGCTGGTTCAACCAGGTGAATGCAGGAGCAGTTCCTTCACGAAATGGCCAGGGACCGCCAGCGGTCTTTCCTTCCTCTTCCCTCTATCCTCAACCCTTATTTTGAAACATTTTATAAGTATCTGTACTGCAATACCACATATGTGGGGGGACCACACAGAAGCTTAGTTCTTGTTCAGGCTGGGGCAGTGCCCCTTTAGAGAGAGATTCCTGGAGGAGGAATATCGCTCCTTGAAAATAGATTTTATTACATGAGAGCTTTTTTTTAATTTTCAAAATTTTTGTAGTATATGACTCAGTGTAGGGATCACAGAATTTTGAAAATATGCACAGAATTCACTTCTCCCCATAGCACGTCATACGCAGTATCAACTGTTTTTTGACGTAAAATAAATAAATAAATAAAGCATAAATGCACGTGGGCGCCGAATCTCACATTCCAATGGAAAGAAACACCGCCACTTAGGGGATATTTCGTATAACAAACACAACACGTACGGAATTAGGACCATATCAGAAGACATGCCCGGAAACACTAATAACCAGGATTCGGGTTCTGATGACCTAAAAAGAGACTTTTAAAAAAGAGAAGAGCGATCTATTAAATGACTAAAAAAGGGAAAATGACCTAATTTTTTTAAAATACTCAAAAATTTATATGAAGATGATTATTTATTCAATGAATTTTACAATTTTAAATGAAAAGTATTTATATAGATTTCTAATATAAATATTTAAAATAAATTCTTTATTTTAGGAGAAAATACAATCCCTTGCTCCCACCTTCCAACCGTCAGTTTTGAATGGTCATAGATCCTTGTTAATTTGAGAGTTCGAAAAAGGGAGTCCACTGCAGTAGTGAACGTCGTCATGAACTGGTGATACAATAAAAACTTTTTTAGAGTGTCATTGTAAATTCATGAAACATTCACTAACAAAACACACGAAAATGAAACAAAATGCTTGAAAATGCTAAAAATGACACAAGGGTCCGAAAAATTGGAACATGACAAAAATGACAAAAAAAAGTCAATAACTATACATTTCTATAACCTATATGTCGTAGTTAATATTCATTTACAAGTTATCTGCGTTTAGAATGCACCAATGAAACGATGACATGTCATCAGAACCCGAGCCCTGCTAGTCACTCAATAAGAGCACAAAAAATGACCTCTCCTCTACTATGCTCGCACTTTTTCTTGATCCTCGAGCTCCATAGTCCTCGCTCAGCCCGGTATAGCACGGCCCGGTATAAAATATGATGAGCTCCACTCGAAACGTCACGGTTCAGTTTGCAGTGCTGCCCACCTTCTTCCTTTCCAATGCGGACTTCCTAGTCTTCGGTCTGTCTTTCTATCGACCTGTGCGTACCATGTTCCTTCTCGTTACTCAATTATTTCTATAACTATTAATTATGTCATCAGAATTTAAAAAATCTTCCGTTGTTTCTCATAGCTATCTAGCCCAAGACGAGTTATTACGCCGACTTTTCTGTCAATGAAGTTGACTGCCCTGCACTGCCGTGACGTAGACAGAGCCCGCCTCTCCCGCCCCGCTGTGGAGTATCAACAAAAACTGCGTGATTAGTACGCGGGCTCCGTGTTGTGCAGGTTGCATCACGCGCGGCGCTACCTCAACTACCGGCGCCACCTGCGCGAGTGGACGCCGTCCAACGGCTACGCGCCGTCCGCCGGGCGCGGCGCCTACCCGTTCAGGGCGACGGCGTCGGGCGCCGGCACCGGCCTCGCCTTCACGCTGCGCGCGCCCGCACGCGACCTCGACGCGCACTGCCGGAACGCCTACGAGGGCTACAAGGTCAGCACCCGCCCCGCCCCGCCAGGGCACTCGCTCTATACTGCTGGACCGGAAGCGGTGGCTCAGTGCATCAACTGATGTCACTGCAGCGCCTCTGACCGCAGGGGCCTAGGTTCCTACTCCTCACGGCGGCAGGATTTTCGACACTAGCTTTTCAGCTAGGTCGAATTCAGTCGCTGTCTGGAGGAGAATTCTAGCGGCCAGCTGCTCGGATCGGTGGTTTTCCGTGGTTTCTCCGATATACACCAGGCGAATGCCGGACCAGTACCCTACCAAACGGGTCACGGACCGCGCGCGATCCGTCCTTCCCCTTGCTTGTCCTATCCTCTCTCCCTTACACACACACTTACACTACCACATATTCCGGGAGACCGGTCGGGAGCTTAGAGCTTGTCCCGGCTGGGGCGGTGCCCCGCTGGTGGGGGAGTTCTGGTTAGGGGGAAACCCCACTAGCCGACGGTAGGTCGGCGCCGGATCTCGCCATCCAGCGGGAATCTCCAGGCCAGCGGGATCCAGCGGGCCATCTCCGGAGAAAAACATGCACTACACTAACGGGACTAATGACCAAAGCAGTTGAAGTGCCCGGAAACACGAAAAAAATCAATAAATCAATCAATCACAGTTGGACCTCAAGGTCACTGACGGCCCATGACCACGGTAGCTTGTAGGCACGGTGTTTCGCATCTTTGTCAGTCGAGCCGCTAGAGTCGCTTCATCTGCGGCACTGCTTGACACGGTCGTGAGCATGCGACACCTAGCGGCACTACTGAAAAAGACGCGAGAAAACGTGCCTAAATTAGAGTTCTAAGAAGACCCCTATAGAGCCTTACCTAAATGCTACCGTGTTGACGGGGCCTTCAGTGACCTTGAGGTCCAGCTATGTAAAAACCGCAGTATAGGATCACCGCCCGCACGGCTGGCCTCCGGGACCAGGCGCGCTACTGGGTTGGTTTTCTCAACGGAAAATGCCTGGCAATTAATACGCAATAAATCATTTGGGGGTTTCCGTCGAGCTTCGAACCGAAATTAACATATATGTGTGTGCAGGCATCGCATCAAGTCAGCTTACACTTATTTCCTCACGAAAATAAGCGGAAATTAATTCGAAATTGTAGAAATTAATTAGCAATAAATAATTTGACATTCATTCGGGTATGCTTCCAGCTTGACACGCCTTTGGTTCTGGAAACATTAGGTTCGAAGTGGAGGGGTGATGCAAACTTCTGTCCACGACTTGCCTGAAACAGTTATCTTCGTCTTGCAGACAAAGCATAATTTTGTAGAGAGTTTTCCTATAACGAATTATCTGATAATTTATTTGGAAAAATCAGCGAAGGCATTATCCGTTGTGATGGTGTTTGCAATATTTGCCTCCACCTTATTTCTGGTTGTTTTTGAGAACGTAGCCAACGCTCCTCCAATCACAACAAAAATCGTGATTTCACTTTGGCGGGTCATACGCAGAGGGGAGAAGTGTGACGGTCGAAAATGGTCTATTTCTCGAGCCACATGTTCTGATTCCAGCCCGTTGGTCAGACCCTAGAGTGTGGCTAGAGATCAATGATTCGAGTTCTATAATTCCTCGCTCCGTCAAATTCCTCAACTCCAGATTTAAAAAATTGTTTCGCGACTATTCAGTTATTCCAATTCTTTGAGTTGTATGCTTAGAAAAAGGTTTCTCTCGGCTCTTTTCAGAATTGAACTTTGCTGAAATCTAATTATATTTATCATTTTGCATAAAGCGATACTTAAGATAATGTAGCATAAATTACTTCGTCTTTGTTTACATTTTAAAAATCTAACACAATTTTTGACGTACCTGTAGCGAAAATAACTATTTCATTTCCCAATTATTTTCAGTTATTATCTTTCGTCCTTGCGGGATCCATCAGTGAGAGCGTTTCAGATTTAATAAATTTAATTAGTACGCACGATTTAATAAATTTAACGATGATAATCATTCCACTCTTCATTTTTTTCAATTTGATTGTCTTCGTCGGTTCGCGGGTTCGAGTCCCGCCTTGGGCATGGTTGTATTTGTTTTCGTCTTTTCACCCCTTATTACCATATCGTTACATCTTCATGGTTACAATACCGTTATCTCCAATAGTGGTCGCTAATGACCTAGATCTTATTGGGACCTTAATTTTTTTTTTAAAAAAGGCAATACTTACAGTGTCTTCTCGTGGCGACTCTTCTCCGACTTCCCAATCACGCGTAAATTATTTTACTTGTGACATTTCACAGGTATAAGCGGTCTAATTATTCATGACATGCGGTTAGAGTATACTTGGGTTTTCCTAATGTGGCGGCTGGGGGTAGTATCTCCAAGATGGAATTCGGTCCAACTTTTTGAGTCATTCTCAGTCCTGCCGCTAGAGCTGCTTGATCTGCAGCAGTGCTTGATGCGGCCGCGGTCATGCGACATCTTGCGGCAGAACTGAGAATGACTCAAAAAGTCGTGCCGAATTCCATCTTGGAGGTACTACCCTCAGCCGCCACGTTAGAAAAACCCAAGTATATACTTAGTTTTTTCTAACGTGGCCGATGACATTCGGTCATTTTTTACACCTCCTGCCTTATAAATGAATCTTTATAGCACTGTAAGCGCATGTTTTAGGCAATGAGCCCCGTTGAGAAGGACGTTGGCGAATTACTTAAAAATATTCATTTTATAAGGCAGGAGGTGTACAAATGACCCAATATCATCGACCATGTTACGAAAGCCCAAGTATAGTTGAGCGTGCGTTGCGCAGGTGCAGCTGCACAGCCCCGCGGAGTTCCCGCGGCCGGCCGAGCGCTCGTTCCGCGCGCCGCTGCGCGGGTCGACGGCGCGCGCGTGGCGCCGGCCGAGATGGCGGACGCCGACGTGCGCGGCGGCTACTCGGCGCAGCAGCGCCGCTGCTACTTCCCCGACGAGCCCGCCTCGCCTTCTTCCGCCTCTACTCGCAGAGCAACTGCGAGCTCGAGTGCCTCGCCAACCTCACGCTGCGCCGCTGCGGATGCGTGCCCTTCCACATGCCGCGTGCGTAGCGCTTCTCTGTTAAGTGCTTAGCGCTTCCACATGCCGCGTGCGTAGCGCTTCTCTGTTAAGTGCTTAGCGCTTCCACATGCCGCGTGCGTAGCGCTTCTCTGTTAAGTGCTTAGCGCTTCCACATGCCGCGTGCGTAGTGCTTCTCTATTAAGTGCTTAGCGTTTCCACATGCAGCGTGCGAAGCGCTTCTCTGTTAAGTGTTAGCGCTTCCACATGCCGCGTGCGTAGCGCTTCTCTGTTAAGTGCTTAGCGCTTCCACATGCCGCGTGCGTAGTGCTTCTCTATTAAGTGCTTAGCGTTTCCACATGCAGCGTGCGTAGCGCTTCTCTGTTAAGTGCTTAGCGCTTCCACATGCCGCGTGCGTAGTGCTTCTCTATTAAGTGCTTAGCGTTTCCACATGCAGCGTGCGTAGCGCTTCTCTGTTAAGTGTAGCGCTTCACATGCCGCCTGCGTAGCGCTTCTCTATTAAGTGCTTAGCGTTTCCACATGCAGCGTGCGTAGCGCTTCTCTGTTAAGTGCTTAGCGCTTCCACATGCCGCGTGCGTAGCGCTTCTCTGTTAAGTGCTAGCGCTTCACATGCCGCGTGCGTAGCGCTTCTCTGTTAAGTGCTTAGCGCTTCCACATGCCGCGTGCGTAGTGCTTCTCTATTAAGGCTTAGCGTTTCCACATGCAGCGTGCGTAGCGCTTCTCTGTTAGTGCTTAGCGCTTCACATGCCGCGTGCGTAGCGCTTCTCTATTAAGTGCTTAGCGTTTCCACATGCAGCGTGCGTAGCGCTTCTCTGTTAAGTGCTTAGCGCTTCCACATGCCGCGTGCGTAGTGCTTCTCTGTTAAGTGCTTAGCGTTTCCACATGCAGCGTGCGTAGCGCTTCTCTGTTAAGTGCTTAGCGCTTCCACATGCCGCGTGCGTAGCGCTTCTCTGTTAAGTGCTTAGGGGCTTCCACATGCCGCGTGCGTAGTGCTTCTCTATTAAGTGCTTAGCGCTTCACATGCCGCGTGCGTAGTGCTTCTCTATTAAGTGCTTAGCGTTTCCACATGCAGCGTGCGTAGCGCTTCTCTGTTAAGTGCTTAGCGCTTCCACATGCAGCGTGCGTAGCGCTTCTCTATTAAGTGCTTAGCGTTTCCACATGCAGCGTGCGTAGCGCTTCTCTGTTAAGTGCTTAGCGTTTCCACATGCCGCGTGCGTATGCTTCTCTATTAAGTGCTTAGCGCTTCCACATGCAGCGTGCGTAGCGCTTCTCTATTAAGTGCTTAGCGTTTCCACATGCAGCGTGCGTAGCGCTTCTCTGTTAAGTGCTTAGCGCTTCCACATGCCGCGTGCGTAGCGCTTCTCTATTAAGTGCTTAGCGTTTCCACATGCAGCGTGCGAAGCGCTTCTCTGTTAAGTGCTTAGCGCTTCCACATGCCGCGTGCGTAGCGCTTCTCTGTTAAGTGCTAGCGCTTCCACATGCCGCGTGCGTAGTGCTTCTCTATTAAGTGCTTAGCGTTTCCACATGCAGCGTGCGTAGCGCTTCTCTGTTAAGTGCTTAGCGCTTCCACATGCCGCGTGCGTAGTGCTTCTCTATTAAGTGCTTAGCGTTTCCACATGCAGCGTGCGTAGCGCTTCTCTGTTAAGTGCTTAGCGTTTCCACATGCCGCGTGCGTAGCGCTTCTCTGTTAAGTGCTTAGCGTTTCCACATGCCGCGTGCGTAGCGCTTCTCTGTTAAGTGCTTAGCGCTTCCACATGCCGCGTGCGTAGCGCTTCTCTGTTAAGTGCTTAGCGCTTCCACATGCCGCGTGCGTAGTGCTTCTCTATTAAGTGCTTAGCGTTTCCACATGCAGCGTGCGTAGCGCTTCTCTGTTAAGTGCTTAGCGTTTCCACATGCCGCGTGCGTAGCGCTTCTCTGTTAAGTGCTTAGCGTTTCCACATGCCGCGTGCGTAGCGCTTCCATGTCACGAGCTTAGCGCTTCCACATACCGCTTGCATAACCCTTCCTCTACCACGTGCGTAACGCTGCCACCTGTCGCGTCCGTAGCCCATCTACAGGCCGCGTGAGTAGCCCTTCAACAGGCAGCGCCGGCCCTTCCACAGGCAGCGTGCGTAGTGCTTCCACATGCAGCATGCGTAGCGTTTCCACATGTCACGTGCCATAGCGCTTCTATATGCCGCGTACCCTCATCTGTATTTCTTGTAACGAATCGATTCAGATGTCATGAAATCTGTGAATGAAAGCGAAAAACGAGTAGCATTGTTTAATTTCACTTGCCTTATGGCTTCACAACTTTTAAGTTTTCTCGAAAGTAAGTGTGTTTTTATTCCTAGGTTTCGTGACCACCGTTGTGTGTGGTACATCATCAGAAATTATAACCTGTGTCATGGATGCAGAAGGTAAGCAATATTTGCTTTCTATGATTAAATCCCTTTATAATGCATTTATTATAGTGTAAATTTATATAAAATGATGACCAACAAATTATTTCTATTACAAAAAATAATTATTTTAGCAGACCCTATGTCTCTGTCATATACCTGCAAAGGGGAAACAATTTTTTCAATACCTTTACCTTGTAATGAAATAGAATAATGTGGTAAGTATCGGGGGTAATGAACGATTAACAAATTACACACAGTTTCAGTTGATAAGTCATAGACGTTGATGCGGACAGTTAGTTAGTTAGTTAGTTGGTTGGTTAGTTAGTTAGTTAGTTAGTTAGTTAGTTAATGCTTTGTTTTACGTGGCGAGACTCGGGCCATCAAGCCCGCTCTTCCGTCTAACCACGCAAATTTCGCTACGCTCCTTTCACCACCTAGTGGAGAAAGGAGGAATCTTGGGCGACGAAACAGGCGGAACTCAATTTTGCTCAGAGGCTTCATTTAGGCTTGAGGATCTTTTACATGCAGTAAATCTACTACATGGGACAGCCGGCTTTACTTCCCCTCCGATGAAAGGCGTACGAAGGATTTTTCGCCCTTAAAAACCCACGATTTCGATCGGGTTTGAACCCGCAAACTCTGGTACAACAGTCCGATACGCTAACCGTTATATCACCACAGCTAATAAAGAGCTTTTATCAGCTCCACCAGTTCTGCGAAATTCGCATGTGCTGATCCTCAAAGAATGGTAAACTATGGCTAAATTTTGACAACACGTCACTCAAAAAGAGTGATTTACAGGAGAGAAAAAGTACGTTACAAATTTTCCAGTACAGATTAATACAAAAATATTGCCAATTTTCGCATTTTTTACAAATTTTTGGTTTATTTATGTGATGCCTATCGTTAAAGAGCACCCTCGGACAAGATGGTTACTGAAACCAAATGACATACGAGTTGTTACACTATAACTCTAAAGTGAAAATAAAGTTTTTGACAGGTTTCTTAGACCCTGCCCACCACCCACGCCATTCTACAGCCAACAACGTGGTTTTTTAATATTTTTCATCAAATTAACACTATTTTAACTCTTTAAAAATATGAGAAATAAGAAATAATTTATATTATAAGAAAGACATTTATTAATATTTTCTCAGTCCCGAATTAAAGCACGAAAAAAATTGTTTTCGGGGCCCTCTTTGGAAGATCTAATTTTCGGGTGACATTATCTCCAAAGGGTCCAATTTTGAGACACGTACTGTTAAAATTTAACTATTGTTAAACATCTTCACTTGTCTATCCGGGAGATAATTTTCAAAAGTATATTGCCATGTTTTCAGAAACTATGTTGATTGATGTGCAGGAAAACTGCTGTTTGTTCCAAGAGCAAAGGAGAAAATGAAAGGAGAATTGAAACCCTTCACGTGTAATGTAAATAAAACTGTAAATGCATTGTTCTTGATTGTATTGAAATAACAATTCTGAGTGGCCGTACGTTGATATTTATTGTCTCATAGGTAGTTTCTCAGATCGGAGAAGGAGGTGTAAAAACCTTAATCTCGGCAGTTTAGTTAGTAAAACGGACGGTGGTATATAGAGATTAGGCAACCATCCATACAAAGCACATATATATGCTTCTTTAAAGCTTCTGTATGTGTTGTGCAGTTGATAATTTCAGGTATTACAGCAATTCATGTCACAAGTGTACTTTCAATTAATTAAATCCTGAGCAGCAGATAATTTGTAAAACATTGCGGAGCTTCCTATACTATCAAAATGGATTTTTCACGATAACAATTGTGGTTGTTGTTGTTAATAATAATGTATTAATAACAATAGTGTTATAATTAGGACACGGATTTTCATCTTTTCATTGGTACATTTAGTCGCAGATAACGTTAATGTTTGTTTATCACAACATTTAGGTGAGAGAAATGTATAGTTTGGGGTCATTTTAGGTCATTTTTTGTACCCCAGCGTCATTTTTACGCATTTTGTTTTCTTTTATATTTTTGTTAGAGAATGTTTCATGCATTTGCAGTGACACACTGAAAAAAAACTTTTATTGCATCATCACTGCATTATGAAATTAATTCCTGCAGTGGACTGGCTTTCGAACTCTCAAAATAACACAGCTCTCAGATCGGAGCTAAAGATATCCTGCGAAAATAGATACTTTATATTAAATATAATTTTATATAAATAAATTTTATTTAAATTTTTTTAATCTATTCAATAAATAAATATTGGCATACAAATTTTTTTGAGTATCTTTTAAACAATTAGGTTACTTCCCCCTTATTTTTAAGTCATTTTGTAGGTCATTTTCCTCTTATTTTTAAGTTCTTTTATATACGTATTTAACGTACGTATCATTTTAAGTACTTGTTTTTAATTTTATTTTTAATTTTTAAAAACGATTTGAAATTTATTAATATTTTTTTAAATTTATAAATAAAGTTTTAAATGTATAATATCAATCATTATATAAAGTTATTTTTAAGTCATTTTTAAAAGAATTTAGAATCCGAGCCCCGGTTATAATTGAATGCAGTAACGTGCAGATGTGTAGGGCAATGATTAGCGTGAATGCGAGTGTGTGCGTGTCAGGGGACTTATTTTTAATTTTATTTTAATTTTAAAAAAATATTTGAAATTTATTCAATTTATTAATATTTTTTAAATTTATAAATAAAATTTTAGTGTGTAATATTAATTATTTTATAAACTTATTTTTAAGTCATTTTTAAAAGAATTTAGAATCCGAGCCCCGGTTATAATTGAATGAACTCACGTGCAGATGTGTAGGGAATGATTAGCGTGTGTGCGTGCGGAGCGCGAGTCAGGGGACGCTGGCGAGGCGTGGCGTGCGGCGCAGAGGCGTTCCAGGACGTGGACTTCCGGGGGGGGGGGGCTGCAGCTGCCTGCAGACGTGCGCCCACCTCTCCTACGAGGGCGAGGCGTCCTCCTTCGAGGGCCTCCCCGCGCACGCGCCGCTCGGCCCCACGCGGTAAGCACTGCGCGCCCACTACGCGTCCACTACGCGTCCACCGCACGCGTCCTCCACTCGCCCCCACGCCCCGGGCGCGTCCTCCACTCTCCCTCCACGGCCCACTACGGGTCCCCCGCCACAGCCCCTCCACGGGTCCACCACATGCACCCTCCACAGGCGTCCTTCACACGCACACTGCTCACCCACTACGTTTGATTGATTGATTTTTTCGTGCACACCAACTGCTTTAGTCATTAGTTCCGTCAGTGTAGTCCATGTTTTCCCCCGGGAGATGGCGGTGATCTTCTCCCACTGGACGGCGAGATCCGGCGCCGACCTACTGACGGCTAGTGGGGTTTCCCCCTAACCAGGACTCTCCCACCAGCGGGGCACCGCCCCAGCCGGGGCAAGCTCTAAGCTCCCGACCGGTCTCCCGGAATATGTGGTAGTGCAGTGCATGTTAGTGTAAAGGGGAGAGGATAGGACAAGGAAGAGGAAGGAAAGATCGCGCGTGGTCCGTGGCCCGTGGCCCGTTTCGTAGGGTACTGCTCCGGCATTCGCCTAGTGTTGATCGGAGAAACCACGGAAAACTACCGATCAGAGCAGCCAGCCGCTTGAATTCTCCTCCAGACAGCGACTGAATTCGACCTAGCTGAAAAGCTATGTCGAAAATCCTGCCGCCGTCAGGACTCGATCCTAGGACCTCCCGGTAAGAGGCGCTGCAGTGACATCAGTATCTACTATGTGCCCACCACGCGCCCACTACGTGCCCACCACATGCGCCCTCCACACGCCTACTATGTGCCAACCACACGCGTCCTCTACACGCCCACCACGCGCCTGGTGGCGCACGGAGGTGAACGAATGACGAGACTAGACGGCTTAGCCATGACCCTGCAGTGCCTCTGACCCTCGAAGATCCTATGGACTCAAGGCATCAACTGATGTTACTCTATAGGAGGTTCTAGTATTCGAATCCCGATGGTGGCAGGATTTTCAAAACTAGATTGTCAGCTAGATCGGGTTCTGTCGCTGTCTGAAGGAGAATTCTAGCGACCCTCTGCTCTGATCGGTATTTTCCCGGGGTTTCTCCTATCAACACTAGGCGAATGCCGAAGCAGTACCCTTACAAACTAGCCATGGCCTGCGCGCGATCTTTCCTTCCCATTCCTTGTCCTATCCCACCCCTTACTTACACACACCTAAACTTATATGCACTTCACTACTACACAGGCCGATAGACCAGTTCGGAGCTTAGAGCTTGTCCCGGCTGGGGTAGTGCCCCGCTGACAGAAGATACCTGGTTGGGGGAAACCCCGGTAGCCAACGGTTGGTCGGCGCCGGATCTTGCCGTCCAGGGAAGATCACCGCCACCTCTAGAGTAAATTACATGCACTATACTTACGGTACTAATGACCTTATCTGTTGACGCGTTAGGAATCACTGATCAATAAATCAATTAATAGAAGGTCCTAGGGTTCGTGTCCCAACAGTAGCTGGATTTTCGACACTACCAAGAGAGCTATGTTGGAGCCGCTGTCTGGAGTAGAATTCTAGCGGCCAGATACTGTCATCGGTTTTTTCCCGTGGTTTCACCTATCAATACTCAGTCAGTACCATCCAAAATGCCGAATAACCGCGCGTGATTTTTGTCTTCCTTGTCCTATCCTTACTCACACACACTTACATGCTTCCCATAAGGACGTCAGAATTTTTCTTTATTAATGCTTCCTGGAAATTACGTTCATATTAAATAAATGTTAATGAATATATTTTTATTAGACGAAGTCTTCTAAAAGGTATTATTCTCGTTTCAGGGAAGAAGAAGAATTTTACACAACCGTATCGATCAACTTCAAGGACACTTACTTCATACCCACTCGCCGAATTGAAATGTTCGGAACAATCGACTTCATAGGTAAGACTTAGCAGCCGGATTCCACTACGGCCATATCATATCAGAATATTTTAGACAGTATAGATTAGTTTTACTTTTAGTTTTGAGTTTAAAAAAGCGATAAAAAAACCTAATCGAAAAGTACACTAAGTACACTATAAGTACAAAAGTACATTGAAAAAAGAGCATTTAAAATAGTAATTTATGCTACAAGGACGGTATTACACTACGATATATATATATATATATATATATATATATATATATACTACGATATATATATATACCTACATACATTTGATTGAGCTTGACTTCTGGCGGAACGGCGTTTCAGTTTCTCGGGAATAATTATTAACTTATATTATAAATATGTAACTATTTCTACGAGTATAAAATTTTCAATTAATTTGGTGCGCGTTTCGGAACCTAACATTTCATATAAGTCAATCACTATATTAGATAGATAGATAGATAAATAGATAGAGAGATAGACAGATAGACAGATAGATAGATATATAGACAGATAGATAGATAGATAGATAGATAGATAGAGAGAGAGAGAGATAGTGATAGATAGATAGATAGATAGATAGATAGATAGATAGATTTCACACAAACTCCATTTGTGCAAATCAAAATTAAATATGAAGTAATAATAAATTAATCTTCCTTTTATTCCTTTGTTACAAAAATATTTTTATACGCCTTTTTATCTTTGGCAATCTATACTGTTGCTTGAACGATGTCCTTTGCCTCAGCCAACTGCGGGGGCCTGCTGGGGCTGAGTCTGGGCGTCAGCGTGCTCAGCGTCTTGGAGCTCATCTATTGGCTGCTGGTGCGACCCTGCTGTTCCAGAGGGCGGCCCGCCTCATAACGCAGGTGGCGCCGGGGGACTCGCTTTACCCAGCCCTCACGTGTTTTCGACAAGCGATCGGAGAACAGGCGCAGAATAAAGAACTTTTTGCCAAGCGTTCAGACTAATACGGCACGAGTTGGCAGTTCCCAATTAGCCACAATGCCAAACCAACTACTAATACAATCAATATTCTTTCCATACAAGCAAGTCGGGTGTGTGAGAAAGATTTCTTAAAAACATGTTTATTTTTCTTAACAGAAAATTTGGTAAATTTTCCAATTCTATTATTTTAATCCTTAGATGTCACTTGAAAAGTACTCATATATTAAAGAAGAGTTATTCGAAAGTCGTATATGCCTCTCTGTGTAGTTTTCTAAAAATTATTTAAGTGTCATCACCTTCAAAAGTCTCCTCTTGAACGAAGGCTGTAGAATTTCAAGATGATAATAAAATGTTACTGAATGGTATAAAATGTAGAAAATTTGAAAGGAAGATTCATCATGTAATTGTAAATTATTGTTTGAGATAAATATTGCCATCCGTTGTTATATCTATAAATCTATGAATTTTTAAATTCTATATGCGAAAATTTTTTAGTGAAAAGGAGTATGTTCTGAAATACAAAATTTGCACAAATTTATTAATTTTCTCATTTATTTTCACATTTTTCCGTAAATCATGTTAATAATTAATGGAATATAATGATAATGATGTATGTAGTATTAAAAAATCTTACTTGATAACGTGTATCATTTTCCCTTACTAATGGAAATATAAGAAACGAATGATAATATTTCTCTAAATACACTCTAAAATAAAATTATGTGAAAATCGCATTTTTCCGCATGTGTGAACTGTACAATAGCGAGGACACGCTTATCAACAACAAGTTTTAAAAATTGATGCGACGAAGTACAGTCCCGAAGTTCAGAGATTTTTCTGTCAAGTTAAAATAAACACCTGCATAAACATATCAATTATTATTCGCAATAATATAAAATGTAAGTACGGAAGTACATTTTCTTTAGACTTTTGTATTATTTTTTATCTTTTGCTTCCCTTCTAGTGACAAACCACGGAGTTCGTTTTTCAGGACTTCATGTAATTAGTCACAGCTCATCACATTAATGAGCAAGATTAAAAGTAAAAAGGGAGAAAGATATGAAGTAGTACCTCGAAACCTTGAAAGATTAAAAAATCATAATATATGATAAAAAGTATGTTTTTTCTGTGAGAGAAGTAACACGGAGGACTAACAAAATTTGCTTAATACGAATACATTACGAACTAAGTACTCAAAATCCCAGAAGGGTGTGGTCACATTAACTTTGTCGCAGAAGCCTAACAAGGTACAGTCAGTGCCCGGCCGCTCTTCCAGAAGAGGATCATGGCGTCGGCAGCTGGGTGAGTCATTTCTGACTACAGTTTTTTTCTCAAAATTAAAGTGTTCTTACCCCCTCAGTTACCGAACGGACCTCAAGTTCCATTGTGGACTCATCTTTGACTTCATAAATTATATTCATGATCTCCTAATGTGATCTGCATATCTATTATTTTCAAAAATTTTCTTTACAATGCATTACAACATATTTCTCTACATTTTGCTTACAATTCCATTTGTGCTTTATCAAAAATAAACTTTTAACTAGTGTACTTCATCAATACCAGGCGAATTTCAGAGCAGTTCCTTAAAAAATGGCCGCGGAAAGCGCGCAAACTTTCCTTCCTCTTACTCTTCCTTCTCCTATCAACACATCTTTTTCACAAACACACTTACACTCACATGCACCATACCACACATATCGAGAGACTAGTCTTGGAACCTGTACCTTCTGGGTCAGTCTCGCCGGTGGGGGATGGCTAAATGGGGAAAATATCGTAAACTTATGTGTAAGTTGGTGCCGGATCTTACCATTTGACGTAGAAAAGAACTCCGCCACCCCGTGATAAAAACGTTTTTTACATTTTTTATTGAATATTTACATGCGTTAGCCTGTGAGGCTTTTAGCAGAAGGTTAAGAAAAGATACAATTTATTTTAGATTATAAGAATTGAAGGAGAAACAGAATGTAGCAAATGTATAATTCAAAAAATAATTCAAAATAATTTCCTGTACACGTAAAACATCGGCATCTCCTTGATACCGAACCGGGAGCGGTAGCTCAGTACATCAACTGATGTCGCTGCAGCGCCTCTAACCGGGAGGTCCCAGGTTCGAGTCCTGATGGCGGCAGGATTTTCGACACTAGCTTTTCAGCTAGGTCGAATTCAGTGGCTGTCTGAAGAAGACTTCTAGCGGCCGGCTGCTCTGATCGGTAGTTTTCCGTAGTTTCTCCGATCAACACCAGGCAAATGCCGGAGCAGTACCCTACCAAACGGACCATGGAACGCGCGCGATCTGTCCTTCCTCTTCCTTGTCCTGTCCTCTCCCCTTACACACACACTTACACTAACATGCACTACACTACCACATATTCCGGGAGACCGGTCGGGAGCTTAGAGCTTGTCCCGGCTGGGGCGGTGCCCCGCTGGTGGGAGAGTCCTGTTTAGGGGGAAACCCCACTAGCCGATGGTAGGTCGGCGCCGGATCTCGCCATCCAGCGGGGAAAGATCACTGCACATATCCCGAGAAAAAACATGCACTACACTAACGGGACTAATGACCAAAGCAGTTGACGTGCCCGGAAACGCGAAAAAATCAAATCAAATCAATCAAATCCTTGATCCCGTTGTTTTACATTTGCTGGAATAATGACCATTGTCATTGTCGCGCCTGGAAACACCAATCAATGGTATCCCTCGTCGCTGCCCGTCTATTTGCCCCGCTGACAAATCTGTTCCTCGTGGCTGCCGTTTGTGTCCGTGCCCGCCCCTACTCAAACTTTCAAATAAAAAGGACCGATAAGTTTAGTTTTTACCCACAAAAAATCTCAAAGGCAAGTTTCGATATAGGGAAAAATGTTGAGTTAACTAAAAATGCAACAGAGTGAGTATAAAAAGTGCCAAATATTTGCTTTATTTTCTCGCCGTAAATTATTAGTTTTGTTTTCGTATGCTTGTTTGACCATACTAATGTGGTTATAGGTTGTTTGGTCACACTAATAATTATAAACAAAATAAATAGCAATTATAGTTACTTTTCTGAAAATCATGATTGATATACTTTTTTCCAAAGAATTTTTTTTATTTATTATTTTCTAAAAACATTAAAAAGTGAAAAGCCAAGTTATTTAACCTAAAAGAAAGTAACAGCTACAAACAAGTAAGATTCTGAGATAAATGCAAGACAAAATTTTTCTCTGAGAAATCATTGTTTTATATTTTTCCCATTTTGCGCAAGTTGATAACCTAATACGAACAGTTTTTTTCATAAGTTGGAACCAAGAGTTTTACCCCTAATAAAATAAAGAGTGTTATGATAATCAACTTTCTGATAAAATTATTGTCTAACACGACTTAGATCATGAATTTAAGAAGTTTAGAATTGATTAATCTAGATCATCATTAAATAAAAATGAAACCAGAATGACAAGAATTAATTTTAAGATATATTTATTGTTATATTCTCTATTGTATCCTATTTTCTAGTATATCGCCTGTGACACAAAGTACAAGTAAGCTGTATTTGCCCCACCGAGTCTGGACACATTTGGGAGACTTTTTTGGAAGTACTAGTGTGCATGGACTGAAATACCTAACGGAGCCACGACGACCATTGCATGAAAGGTGAGTGGAGAGTCTAATTGCTTTTGTATTGTATTTAGCACCATTTGAGCTCCTGAAATACAGGATCCGTCATCATACAGGGCCGTCATCATTGATGTGCCTTATAATATAGTGGTGTACAAAAAATAATAATTACAGTATTCTAATATTAATTATGTTAATGTTCATTTTAACTTCCTCTTCTTAATTGATGTTGAACTTCAACGAAAATAAATTCAATTCCAGAAAAAAATCACAAATATATTGAACATAAACACACGAATGAGAAAGACAAAATGTCCATAAGTAATATGTGACAATACTCACAATTGCTAAAATAGCTCAAAAACAATATGAATATCTATTAACTCGTATTTTAAGGACTTGATTATATGGATAAAATATAGTAGGTGTAGATTCATTTGACGAAATAAACTTGAGTCCAATATTGTCTATCGTATATGGGTTAGAAATGTTACAATACATACGAATCCGATTTCCTCATACGCGCCTGTGAAAACTGCGATGCATTATCATCAACAGTGAAGTGAATTATGTTATTTGTTGGGATACAACAAATGTTATTTGTTGGGATTTTTCAAAATCTGGATGTTTACCTATCATTTTAAAATTATCATTTTAATCAAAGATTAAAATCTGATTTCCACTATACACAATTAGTAAGATATTTCAAAGTAGACTCAAAGTGGAAATGCACTCTGTTTCTTCGACTTCTTATCATGAACAAGGGTCTTCTCCAGAAGTCCCTTGTTCATGTCCCTTCTCCAGAAATCGATATCAGTTAGTGCCAGTCTCTCTGACCAATCCCTTGACCAACCGTTTACACTAAATGCTGTTTCTTATTCAGCACAACTGTCTGTAATATCCATTTCTCAAGATGATGTCTTGGGGGAGTTGTTTTTAGATCAGGCTTAGAAAATACGTCATTATTTTGTGACGAACGTATTAGGTTAATTTCAATCAAAGATCACTCCATAGTTCAAAATCGTAAATATATTTATATATTTTAAAATGAATTATCAATATTTGTTATAATAATCCGAATACAATAGTCCGAACAAATCTTATTCAATTCCGTTCCAATGGAAAATTGCATCCCCACGGTTCTGGCAAGTTCTCTTCTCTGGCAAGTGGGATTCTATTTTTATCGTCATAAATTATTTTCATGATGAACCTGTAAAAGATGTCTTGTTTGCTAATAATTTGACAATAGTTTGCAGTAGAGAAAAAAATAATGTTTCAACTAAATTAATTCATCATAACCTCGGAAAACTCTGATAGTGGTTTTTGAAAAGAGCATTTCCAATTTTACAAAACAAAATCTGAGAATATAATATTCCCAAAGAAAAGAAAAATTGATACAATGTAAAAATGGGAAAGAATGTGTTCCAACAACGCCCTTGTTAGAATTATTGTACACTAACTACTGCACTACACAGGGCACTTGTTAGAGTGCACTGTATTATTGAGATTGGATTAGTGCTGAACCACAGACCTATGATAACTCAATAGGTAATTGGTTAGGATCTGTTTTACAGCATCCTTCATGCATTATACCCATACATGTAGAAAGACATACATTTACTGTGAAGACATGTAATATAGTGAAAAGTCTTTTAGCGAACCAGCTGATTAATATTTTAAAATTGGTCTATTAGAGGGGTGGTCTTCTAAAGGAAATATCGCACTATTAAATTGTACTCACCGCTGTTAGTCCGACTTCTGCGATAGGCATCGTAACACTATTCTGGTTTCAAATGAAACCTTTATTGGAATGTATAATTAAATTACTTAGATCAACTACGTTCATACGATTACAGAAATGAATAGTACAGTGTACTTTAAGAATAGTCCTTAATGTAATGGGTTATTGACACACGGTGGGCTCCCGATTATCGTAATTCAGGGGTATTATTTTTTTCTGAGAAATTATCTTTCAACTTTATGACGCGGTAGTTTCTCAATTTTTCCTGACACGTCTCCCGTTTGGGGGTTTCGTGAAATTTCATGCGCCCGATATCTGTTGTTTACCTGAAAGACATCGGAAACAGCTTCACATACAGTAGTTCGCGAACTCCCGGGTTTATTATTTCAATGCGAGGTTTTCTGATCGTCTTAGAGGGAATGCGATGTTATATTACCACAAAAATCCATGGTCGTTCGTCGGGAAGAGGTGTGGCCGTATTTAAAAAGGTAAAAATACATTGGTCTTATGAACAAATATTCAGTTCCATAGAAAACAGGTCTCAAAAGGGGTGGTCTTCTTCAAGAGGTGGTCTGGTTGAGAAGTTTCACTGTACTTTGTTTTTGCTTGGGATTGACCACAATGTATCAAATATGCTTCACCAATTAAAATTCTAGGAATGAGTTTTTACGAAAACGTTTGTTGAAAACTACAAATGAACAAATTAACATCAGAATGTTTCAGAAGGATAAACATAATAAAGATTTTACACCCATTCAACTGATAGGTGTTTAAGAACAAAGTACCTACCATTAATAAATCTAAATTAGATTATGTACCTATTTTATATAAGTTAATGGGATAAAAAACTGAAATGCCTTAAAATGATTCAAAACTTGGCCTACGTGGCTCAGTATTGTCTTCAAGTCAGGTCCTATGAATTGTATTCTAGAATAAACATATTTCATTCCTTTACTTAAAAAATAAAAGAACTGAGAATTCCAAAGTTTCTGGAGACAAAGCAAATTCAGCCATTTATAAGGAAAGAACTAACTTATACAATATTTATTTATCCCATCCTAGTTTTCCTAACCCTATACGTGTTTTCAATGAGAAATATATAAAAGAATTCAATTTAAATATCCCTTTTTTACACATAACAATATGGCACTCTATTTGTCTTTAGAAATCATTTAAAGCACCATTAAAAATTTCAATTCCTTTTTGAAATATTTTCCTTGAAGTCAATGACAATTATAAACTTTAAAAATCTTATTATTCTGATGGTTCAGTAATGGATAGAATTGCTCGATTTGCGTACCAAAAATAACTGTTTATTAAAAATATGTTTGAAGATAATGAATCATAATTTTAAAATTGAATAGTTCCATCTCCTACAGGGATCAAAGGTAATGAAAAGGCGAACATGAGACAAGAAAAGCAACTCATTCTTAGGTCATAGTGGTTATTTCCTTAAAAGAAGAAATTCACCACTATCTCAAAATTTATTTCCAAAACAGAGGTCCAATTCTTCCCTAAACACCATTAAAACACTGTACGAGGTTCGAACTATCGGTATTTTTTTCAGAACATCAATAAAATGTGTGAGATCTGTAATACAGAAAGAACTGGGAAATAATTTATCATGGAGTGTTTTCTACAATTTAAAAATTGTAGAAATTACATACAAATACCTAATAAACCATATGAATGTCTGTATGCAAAAATAGGTTGCATCAAGACCACTCAATTTTTAAAATGTACTGAATTACATAAACTATTATAAATACTGTTTATAGTTTTAATGCTTTGAATAGTTAATATTCTTGTAGTATAATAGTATATACGTAATATATTGTAAACAAGAAGTCCCTAATGACCTAACTGTTAAGTAGCTTAAAATATATTCAAAATAAATAAAATAATACTTGATCAGAGGATGAGATCAACCATGTTGGAAAATCATGACAACATAAAATTTATGAGTAGTAAAAGCGTTCCCGTGCACGATGCAGAAATACAAACACATAATTTACTGGATCTACGAACATTAATTTGAGAAATTAAAATCTAAACTTATGATGATTATAAGTAGTCATAATTGTACTTTTATTGGAAATTCTCTCTGTATAATCGTAGAGAGAGAAAGATAAGTAGATATATAATGCTTGTGTTCGTAGATATGTTGAAGTTCTCAAATTAAAATTTATAAGGTATTTTTAAAATTTTAAATAAATATTAGCAATATTTTATCTTCCAGTAAGTAGCTTATAAATGTTTCACATTGTCATGTTTTATCTTCAAAAACTTACTGATATTTCTCTCCTGCAGACTAATATGGTTAATTGGGCTGAGCCTGTCTACAGTGGTTTTTTCGCTTCTCTTATATCAGACGTGGAGTCATTGGCGGGCCTCCCCTGTGATAGTGGCTTTGGACGAAACCCAAAGGCCTATTTGGGAGCTACCATTTCCAGCTGTTACCATTTGTCCCGAGACCAAAATTCGTTCCACGCTCCTTAACTACACAAAGATAGTACATGATTACCTAGAGAATGGGCGAAGATTCGAAAATATCACGGACGAAGAGTAAGTAAATGGAAGATTCTACTTTTGTTATCTTTAAAACACCACGCGTAGGTTTTTACTTATAGAAGATGCAACTCAACACTTGCATATCTATACTACTAATCTATACTACTATATAAAGACAGAAGTGCGTTGTCTTACAGCGCGGTAATCTCTGAATCTACTGAACCAATGCCAATGAAACGTTTGTGCTAGCATCCTTTAAAGGCCTGGAGTACTATAGGCTATGATTTACAAACATAAACTGTAATGTATTTTCAAAATAATTACTTTTCTGGACATTTTTCGCCTAGCTTTACATGACAGATTCAAGAGTACATCAATGCCAATAGTTTAGCTGCGCGCCACCAGAGGATGACGTCTGAGATCTACTACTGATTTCATCAATGTCCAGAATTATTACGAAATTCATTGGAGTTTGGATAAGGTTATGTAATGTACCTGTGTGAACATTTGAAAGAAAGCCGCAACTGAAGTGGTAAAGAATGTCAATGTTGTCCGTGATATATACAACGAGGCAAGAAATCATTGTGAGTTTGAAATGTTTAAAAGAGGTAGGTTCAGAGAATAAAAAGTACAATAAAGTACAGAATATATAGTAATGTACAATGTACAATATATAGATATCGTATACAATCAAAACAACGTCTTCGTTTACAGAAATTTGTGATAACTGAATTGTTTGACGAAACGAGTGTCACAATTGTCAAAACAGATTACAAATGCCAAGAGATGGGTAGTCTATTAAAATTTTGAATCGGCTACTCAGAGGATCGATTTGCTGAAGTACTCAATCGCCCCATTGAAAATAACACTACAAGAAGGGGTGAAATGTAAATAATTCTCTAAGTAGTAGGGCAGCAGTTCATTAGGACTCTCAATTTGACTATTTGCATATTCTTAGTATCAAAATGGTAAAATGGAAAATGTGTATATGTTTTCAGTCCATCCAGTAAAATTTTTTCTTCAATATGCGAAGGAATGTTGAACAGTGGTGTGTAATTTATGATCATTTACATGTTAAGACTAACCTGTAAAGTTGTTTGCACATCAATTGCTGGTGTACTTTTTTCTTATATATGTGAAGAAGTTTAGTGCAGTGGATGATAATTAAAGAATGATCATTTATTTATTAAGACTAATCTGTTCTGTAGTTTTGCATATTTTTCAAAAAGATAAAAGCAAAAACCAATTTGTCTGAAAGTATTTTTGTCTAAGCAAATAATATCTGGGAGTCCTTGGTCTCTATTATTCATATTTCAGGATCCATAATCTCTATCACTTGTGATAAAATAATGACGGTAATATTGTTTTGTTATGTGGCTCAGTGCATTGTCAATTTATTATTTACACATAATTTAACGTTTTTGAATCATTAGTTTTATAATGTATCAGTCGTATGATGAATTGATTTACCCGAACAAATAAGTTTTATACTACATGTTACTAGAACTTAGGGCACATTAAACATATATATTTTTGTCGTCTTCATAATTACAAAAGCTGGTAATTGTGTTTCAGAATAGATACAAGTATTTTCATTTATTTTTATGATTATGATTCATCAATTACGTTATGACATCTGTAACTATTACTCCGGATCTACCTACTACTGTACCCGTGCATGAACTTCCGCATGTTATGCTCGGCTTAAAACAGGAAGTCCCTTCAAGGTCACGAGTTGACAGATCAATTTCAAAACTTTCTTTATGACTACAATAGAAGAAAAAATATAATAATAGGATAAGTTTTAAAACGTGACAATTTATTGATGGTGTTGGAAGATTATATAAAACTCCACAAAAATTATATATGTGAGTTTAAGTATTTTGTTTTGTAGTTTAGATTTGTTTATTGCTTTTGGTTATGAAGTGAATGTTTAGAAGCTGAAATAAGTATTGAATCTAAAGCCAATTCATTTAAAATTTGGACATTATAAATAATATTTGACGTAAACATTTATTTTGAATTTTATTCGGCCCTGTCTCATATGGCCGAATTCCTTGACTGTACTGTTTGTGAAGGTGTTGTGGTTGAGTAACAATAATTTGATAAAAAATAATACAAGTAAAATTATTTTTGTGTATAAGCTGCCTATAACGTGCTCTACAACATTGAATACATGTATCTCAATGACTTTGTAATTAATATATTGTTAATGATGAATTGCATTAACAATTCAGCAAAAATTGAAACAAAGTTACTTTTGCATTAAAACATATCATCATCGGACTCATCAGTAATGGACAAATTTCTCAAAATAAAAAAAATTGTAGAAAATGTTGATGAAAAAAGTATTTGCAACATATTTAACAAAATGGAAATATTTATATAGAGGGATTTGTGTTTTGTGAAAACACGCGTACATTTTCTCAAAGTTTCTCTACCCTAATAGTTGCATGGATGAAATGATTTGGGAATATAATAAGAGAAAAATCTGTATTCATATGCACTATTTTGTTGGAAAATATTTTTAGCCGTTTTCAGAAAATGTTTGAACCTTTCTCAAAATGCACAAATTTCTGGTCATTTACACACGAAAATTTTTAGATTAAAAGAAACTTTATAAGAGATCATATGAATTACTCTATCCACAAAAGTATAAAATTATAAAAAACAACTGCAATGTAAGTATCGGGGAACATTTACTTCGGGAATTATCTTATTTAAGGTGTAATTACTAGTGATGTTCAGAGGCGGAATGCGGAAAGACCAGCGAAAAGACGATAAATACTTTTCTAAATGTCAAGAGAGCCCCAAAATCTGTATTTCCCTTTAAACATCGATACAGATTTTCCAGGGCGGAAAACTTGTATATCATTTTTCTAAACTACGTACTACTCGCGCAACTTTTCTTGAACGATGAATTGAGGAAATGCGGGCGGAGTGGGGGTATTAGTTACAAAGTTGGCCACAAGAGTGTTTACAGAAACGCCAACCTCTGAAAAATCAAAGTCACCTGCTACGTGTGCGGCCAGGTCATCGCTCTGGGTAGGCAACAGCAGGGACACTAGATAGGACTTTTAGGTGCGTCCCTTGGGGGACCTGGACCTGCCTCAGTCATTTCTTTAGATATTGATAATAAATCTGAACAGAAGTTCTTTACTATGAAAGCATCTAACAGACTAGCTTCTGTTTCGCGCCAAAGAAGTTTTAATGCTTGAAATGTTGTCATCAATGATCGCTGCAAGCTTTTGCTTTTATTGCTCAAGGGAGGGGGAAGCAAGGTCATCGTTCAAGAAAAGTTGCGCGAGTAGTATATACTCCATATTTACTAAGTATACAAGAAAGTAAAAACGGAATGTAAAAAGTTGTTTTCGATGTAGATAGGAGAGTAGAGCCGTCCTCTCACAACGTTGTATTCCTCGACGTAACAAATGAATAAAGAATGCTAAAATATATTCGAATTCGTTTATGTTAATGAAACAAATCCTTTCATTAACTATTGTGTACAATGACTTTTTCTATAAATGTTCTTTAGGTTAGAAGTATTATCACATCTGAGACTCCAATGCTCAGAGGAGCTAACTCGAAAGGAGAGAAGTTCTAAAGTAAATAACAGCGCCATAGATACCATAGAAAAGGTGAGTGAAACTTTTCACAGCGTCTTCTATTTTAATCAGAATTAATTTCCTATATTAAATTACGCGAATTGAATTATTTTTACGGAGACAATCGAAATAATACGTTCAGAAAATGTATCTTTTTCCTAACCTCCCCTTTGAAAAAAACCATAATCTTAGCAAACCCTCTTGAGAAGTTAAAGAGAAATTAGAAAATAGTAATACACTACGACTGGCCATTATTATTTTACCGACTGTTATTGATTCGAGGGAGCGCTTGTGGGAACATCCTCACATATTTTTTGCTTTCCTTTATAATAATTTTATGTAATCTGCACTATTGCATTCTACTTCACCACATACACGAGTTGTTCCAGGTCTAATTTTAAAAAAGAATTTCCTGAATCACACCTTTTTGTATAAATGCATTTTTTTGTGTAATATATGTATATTTGTTCAATTAAAACACACACACACATGTATGTATATATATATATATATATATATATATATATATATATATATATATATATATAGAGAGAGAGAGAGAGAGAGAGAGAGAGAGGGGGGGGGGAGAAAGAGAAAGAGAGAGTTTGTTTTTTCTAATTAATATTCTTTCATTAAAGTATTTCTTATTCACAGCAGCTCATGCAAATACATCAGACAGATGGCAATACAAAGAGTAACACAGTAACATACCTGGAAATGCTATGGTTTCGGCAACTGTTTCTTAAAGTTCTCGTTTTAGCCGCAACTGATTCAAAGCGCTGTTCCTCTTCCCTTTGGCATAAATGCAATAAATTTCTTGTGAAGCGCACGTACCTGCCGTTCACGTTCACGTTCCCGTTCGCGGGCTATTGTGGAGCAGCCTTAAGGGACGAAGCGGATTTTGACTGGAGACGAAATTATGCACTTACTTACACATACTATTTATTCATTAAACTATTCACACAAAAGTTACAAATTAAAATTGATTGTGACTGAATAAATTATTTATATGTCTTGAGGCAAATGAAATGAAACGTAGATGAAGACGATTTACATAATGCGTCTCTTACACTGTGGAATTGTCACCGTTCAGTTCCTGGTATGTAACTTCACAGATATTAGTTCGGAAACATAAAGAACATATGAATGAGATTCTGCTTGTCGGCGACAGCAGCACTGTCGCAGGTACTGTAGTCACGTAAAGAACTATCAAGAAGAAAGCCGGGCCGAGGGAGCCTCGTATCCATTGTAGACTGAAGAAGGAAAAAAAATTCTCATCTCCGAAAGTTATGGTTGACGAAATATTATATAATATATCTTTATATAATATGATTCCGATATTTTATTATATATTTTATTAAAAGTTTGTTTGTTTATAAATTGGTAAGTGTATAAGTGTTGTGTCCAAACTCATATAATATAATTAATTGTAATTTTTTAAATATCTCTCACGTCGTTAATATTTACATTACCAGTGATTTGTGTATATTTTTTTAATTTCTGATTACAAGAGCTTCAGATTATTGCCATTTATGTTTCTCGAAAATTCGAAAGTTTTATGTGAAAAAGAGCGCTATGCCTATTCGTATACCAGTTCACTAGCCGAAAAATTCGGTTCCCTTGTTAATTAGAAATGGTTCTTTTTTTGGTGGGGAAAAATTTATATTATTTTGAGAAATATTTAAGTTAGCACTTCACAATATTTTACTGATTTTTCTTTGTAATATCGTAGACGCTTTTAATGCAAATTATTTCACAGCATTACCACTGATTTTACGATTTATAACATTGAAGACGTTGTAAATGCAAAAAAAATAACACTACCACCCAACCGTGTGAAGCTGCAAAGCGATGTAGAAAATGAATTAACTAAAGTATTTATCACTACTTTGATTTCTTTGCGTTAGCACGTCGCGAATCACATGGCGTAAAATGAGATTTCTAGCGTGAAAATACGTATAATCAGTTCACTGAATCAAAGGAAGAGTAGTCGCTATAAACTTACGATTTATCAAGTAGTTATATACAATTAGTCGGTTGGCAGAGATTTCGGAGTGGCAGCCACCAATAGAACACTAATAAATTAGTAATATAATTACAGTTTAATAGTATTACTATTAAATTATAACAGCAATATTTATTTTGTGTGTTAAACTAGTATTTAAATGAACCGCGTAAATATTGATTGATTTGTATCAAAACGTTCATCTGTTCACATTGTAGAGAACCGATTCTTTGAGGTGAACGAAATTTTTCGTGTCAAAGGATCCGAATCTTTCGGCTAGTGAATTGGTATACGTATAACGGGAAAATATGCGAGACAGGGTTTGCTCTTCTATAACATTCTTAAAATTCTTCGATTACGGGACCAAGAATTTTTTTAAAATGGACTTTAGGTGACAATAAATGGTAGCTGGGAAGTGGGCGGGACAAAACTGAAAGGGTAGCCCATCCCAAAGAATGTAGAAAAATAACTAGTACGACAGTTTCTCGCACCATTCGTTTCAATAATGTATGCAAATTGTTAACTACATTGTTTCAGTATTCTATGGATCTTAGTGAGCTTATTTACATTGAAAAATTTGGATCGCTAAATACGAGGAGTCGTGTGGCTGATGTACAACCTATAATGACAGAAGAAGGTCTCTGCTATTCCTTCAACATGCTCCCCGCTGAACATCTATTTAGCAGTAACACGTAAGTGTTTTTTACGATATTGCTGGTTTTTTAATTCTTTAAAATTAATTATCATTTAGAGATTTGAATATCTACCATGTGTAAACTAAAATGAAATCGCACACTTTTTGTAAAAAATCTGGGTCTCTTCATCTTTAAATGTAAGTTTGATAAACGAAAAGTGTTCCCTTATCTTCTTATAGGGCTCTTCTTTATGTGCTTTTATTAATTTTGCTTTCGTAGTTATTTTGAAGATGCTTCTGAGTTAAACTCAATACAAATATGTTTTGTTTCTAGAAATTGTTTAAGTAATTGTTTTTATTTGCTTCGTAACTATCATCTTTGATTTCAATTCAATTCAATTCCGATTCTGACTTCAATGAATTCAATGCCGATTTCTTTTATTGCCAGTGAAACAAACGTAACAATGGGTAGGAAACTAGTAGTGCTAAAACAGCACGTGCTTTTACACCTATATTTTCACGCAAAATTGTGAGACAAGTACTAAAATATTTAAAGTGCTGATTTTATCGAAGGAAAAATCTATCTTCTTGATTTTAGTTTTAGGAAGACGCCGAAAAAATTTGAATTGACAGTTTCTAAGAATCAGATTTTAACAAAAATGGGACCTGAAGCATTCTCTTAAGTCTTTTACGCTTCCCAACAACAAATTTTAATCAAAATCGATGGATCCATGGTTTTGAGAATTTTGAAAATGTGCCAGTCTACATATAAATTACCCTCCAAAATCAAAATATTGAATTGAATTTGCCTTATTTTACGTGGCGAGACTCAGGCCATGAGGCCTGCTCTTCCGTCTGACCACGCAAATTTCGTTACACTCCTTTCACCTATCATGGGAGAAAGAAGGTATTACTTGGGCGACGAAACAGGCAATTTGAATTTAGCTCAGAGGCGTCATTTAGGCTTGAGGATCTTTTACATGCAGTAAATGTACTAACATGGGACAGCCGGCTTTACTTCCCCTCCGAAGGAAGGCGTACGAAGGATTTTTTCGCCCTTAAAAATCCACGGCTTCGATCGGGTTTGAACCCGCAAACTTGGGTATAGCAGTCCGATACGCTAACCGCTACTCCATCGCCGCCGCTTTTACGAAGCAAATATCGGTTTCACATTCAAGGGGTCTCGACATCAACCAGATTGATTGCGTAAAATCAGTTTTGGAGAGAAGCAGCTGAACGGTTTAGCCGCTGGCGATGTGCACAGACGCACGCATAGACAGGCATGTTGCCGTCATTCGATTTTTCGGTATGAAGGACCCACAAAATATGGATTCTGGCTACCCACTTGTTAGAGGTTTTTTCTAAATTTAGCAACTGGATTTATCCAAATTTCGAACCACACTATGATCTGAGTTATATTTGCGCCTTCCACATTTAGTAACGGTTGAATATGTCAGTTGAAGTACACTTGAGTCCCGTTGAATTCCAATCCACTACATAGTGACGTGTAAGCTCTCGATTGGAGAACTGTCACAGTTGGACGAACAGCTGACGAAACGACTGGTCCAAGTTCTTGAAAACCGCAGTTTAACAGTCTCAAACGTGACCTTTGCTCCTTATTACTTGGAATTAGTATTTGACAGATCTCTTGCTGACGCAGTCAAAAGAACTCGTTTTCCCGCGAAAAACCTATGCACGAATTGCTCAACAACACTGGTCGACAAAATTTAACTTATTGTCTGTTAAATGCAACAGAAAGGCTGCTTCTTTTGAAATAAGGTGTTTTTTCTCAATTTTGCAGAGTATTTATTTGTAAAGGGCAACGGTTATTTGTAACAGTCAATAAAATAAACGTTCATAATGTTGTAAAGTAATTCGTTTTATTTACTTACATAAGATAATATCATTCAAAATGTAGTTTTGAATGATTGTTTGCTGAATTGTGCTTGAGGAACATTACTTTTTGGGTCCAGCAGTAGTCTGCATGCATATTTCAATTCTATTATCCTTGATAATGTTTTTTTATTGTTGTAATGACTTGATGGAATTGCTCACCGTGCTCGTCGCTCACAGCGCCGAGATTTTCAGGAAAAAATTCTTAGAGTGAATTCAGAAAATATATTTTAAGACATGTTACATCCCAGAGCTTTATAATTGTGAAGGAGTTGAGACACTTGTTCTTTGTGGTACTCAACTTTAATTTACCAAGGAATTCAGTTACGATCTTTGCAAGTGACGTTCATGTTGCCTTTCAACACCATTCAAACTTGCTTAAAATCATGATCTTTCATAAGCTGCTTTATTTTTGGTTCTTCAGATACACCCACCTTTATTTTCGCCTCACCAATCCTCGGAAATTATGTTCTTTAAATACAGGAAACCTGGATCACTTTTATCTATCGCCATCACAAAATGTTTCATCAATCCGAGTTTGATGAGTAAGGGAGGAAGATATACGTCTGCAGAATGTACAAGTAGATGCGAAGTTACATTCTTTTTCCCCGAGTTTCAGATGTAGTTGAGGCCAGTGCTTTCACAATATTCATTTTTTTGTAACCTCTTGAAAATGGTTTATTCAATCTCTCATGAAACTTTTGTTATTTCGGATAATAAAAGTTTCTTGAGAAACGGCGGCGGGGTACTTCCGCATTATGGGCAGCGCGGCAGGGTTACACTGTGACGTCACGTCACCATTTAAACGGTGGAGCAGCGAAAAACAGGCCCTTCTTGTGTGAGAGCCGAGGTGAAAGGTCGAGTACGATAGCGGGGTAGTTGTTGGAGAGAAGCCGTAGTAGTTATTGAGGCGTTAGGAAGTGGGAGAAGTGATATAGTAGCGAGCCTACGTGATTTAAGTAGAACACTGTATGAGACGGTTGTAAGAGCTGTAAAATTTAGGAGAGAGCAGAATAGTGGCCGCGACTGCGGAACTGTGCGAGTTTACAAAGCATTAGTGAAGCGACACGCCAGCTAGCACACGCAGAGAGACTGGGTAATACGCGTACGCGTGTCGCAAGATAGGCGGGCGAAATTAAGACGAGACGTGGATCTGGTGGCGGGCGTTAAGAAGACTGCTCCCTGGATCTGGTGGCGGGCGCAAAGAAGACTGGTCCCTGGATCTGGTGGCGGACGCAAAGAAGACCGGGTGGCCTTCGGGGCGGCACCAAAGCGGGCTACGTGGTAGGAACGCGCGTGGTGGCACGGCTGGATTTCCAAATTTGCATAAAACTGAAGTGGGAGACAGGAACTAGAAAGGTAGTGTTAGCGCCAGAAACCAGAATACTAAATTTTGCATGTTCGCCTTAAAACTGAGTAATGGCGAAGTATTTGATATAACCTCGTACGCCGGTGGTACATTTCATTCAGAAGCTGTAGTAAAGATAGTTAATTTGTGTTCCTGATTTTGTGTATGTAATTATTGACGAGGAAAATTTTGTATGTGAATTTTTGTATGTAAGACCTGTGATAATGTGTACTGGTAAATCAATCCAGGAGTGTAGGAAAAGTTAAATTTCATTAATTAATATTGGTCAAACAAGAACTCCGTGTACGGGTGTTATAAGGCAAATGATCGCAAGTTAGGTGAAGAGTGAAATCATGAAGCAAACATTTTTTTTGCAATTTTTCTAAGAGATATTAGCACTAGTGGATTTGCATGCGTCCTAGCGCGCAGTTAACAATTTGCTATTTTTTTGTTCTCCTCTTTTCTGTGACAGTATAAAGGGTTTAATTTGTGCAATACTTTCTAAGAATATATTACTGTTTTACCTAATTCTGTGTCTGGGTGTATGTCTTTCTCACACCTCAAAGATCCTGCCCGCCTGAGATATTCAAAGCTCGAAAGAGCATTCTTTACGCCGACTGCCACGGTAGCTGGTGGCGTTAGAATATATATATATATATATATATATATATATATATATATATATATATATTTACATTCAAATATATATATATATATATATATATATATATATATATATATTTGAATGGTAAATTCTCTGGTGTCCTGTTAATTATGTTACATAACTCCCTCTATGTTAGTTATTACAGTCCGTTTATACGTATGTATTTGAGAAAGTAAAAAGTAAATTTTCCATCACAACAACGGAAGTAAGAAGGTACAAGTAGTAAATGAGATGTGTGGTGTGTCTGAATTCGTATGAGATAAAACTTAACGCATGATGTCTAAAGTTATGTTTAAAACAGAGTTTTTGATTAAACGAGGTTTAATAAAATTTAACGAATTTTGCAGGTTTCATTTATCCCGTAATTACCTCCGATATCCGAGGAACGTGAGCTGGTCTCCTACAAATGGTTACATTCCTGGTGCTGGACGAAATGCCTACCCGTACCGCGCTCTTTTTTCTGGAGAGACAATGGGAATTACAATGTATTTGGGGACGTCATGGCTAGACTTTGAAAGCACGTGTCACTTAATGGAGGAAGGATACAAAGTAAGTATTATTTTCTAAGAAAATATTTTTAATCTCTTCATCATATAAACATTGTCAGTCGAATTTCCAACTATTTAATATCAACATTTAATATCGTTGCTATCATTAATGCAGGATCTTTGTTAATGACTTCTCGTCGGAATGCAACAAATAAATTCGACATTAGCCTAATTCTCCGGAAATTCTCCTTCCTACCCTATCAAGTGCGTCTCAAAATTTAACAGATACCTTGAGTCGTACATTTCAAACTAGTGGTGCAAAACAGCACATTATTTCTCGTATTATTTCAAAGAGATCCTCTATAGTATACTACTACTTAACCCTGCAAAAGTGTTTTCAACCAACAAATTGTTTCCGCACCAAAACTCGAACTCAAGTCCACGGAAGTAACTCGCCCTCACACAGTAACAAAGCACCGTGAGCATCAAACTCGGGCTGGCGCTTGAGAATGTAATTGTCTCAACCCAAACCTTTTTCAACAAACAATGTTTTCAATTGTCGATAATATGGAGAGCTGGTCGAAAATGCGTCTAGCACCATATTTTACCGTCTCTCAGTATATACGAGAAAAAAATTAAGAAAAAATTTGAATTTTAGAAAAATCTACTTTTTTAGAAATTGAATAAATTTGACGAAATATATTACTCGTTTATCCAAAAATTGTACTTGCCTTTTATTAAAGAACTATTTTTTAGAACAGGCTGTCTAAAGCAAAAATATCTTTCTTCAATCTTGTAGTTTTGAAATGTTAACTTATTGCAATTTTCGAAAATATGGAGAGTTGTCCGAAAATGGGATTGGCACCGTATTTTTTCTCGTTCCGTATATCAACGTGGAAAAAATTAAAGAAAAGGTTTGGAGCGGTTTTTGATAAAAAAAATGTCAAGAAATGGTTCATATTTCGCTCAAAATTACACGAAAACAACTAACATTACGACCCCTAAAGACTATGTACACCCACGCACACAATCTCGATGCTACTCATGCACCAACCCGACTCATGAGAGGTCTGCAATCACTGTATACTACCGGGAGAGGTGGCTCAGAGCATTAACTGATGTCACTGCAGGGTCTCTAAGTGGGATGTCCTTGGTTCGAGTCCCGACAGTGGCCAGAATTTCGACACTAGCTTGTCGTGCTTTACTTCCTCTTCCTTGTCCTGTCCTCTCCTCTTACACACAAAACACACACACACACACACACAGACACACACACACACAACACACAACACACACTAACATGATCTACAGTATCACATATCCCGAGAGACCGGTCGGGAGCTTAGAGCTTGTTTCGGCTGGGGCGGTGCCCCGTTGGTGGGAGAGTCCTGGTTAGGGAGTAGGCGACGGTAGGTCGGTGTCGAATCTCACTATCCAGCGGGGGAAGATCACTGCCACAATGTATTCAAGTATTAAAGAAATCAAAAGGCCCGCGCGTACATAAAAATTCAGAAAGACCCTCAAGGGTATTAACAATACTGTTACGTGTTTCGTTTCATGTCCACAAAAACACACAGCAATGAACTAGAAAACCACACAATTATTTATCTCCAAGATATTCCAAGTATATTCTTAAATTTTTTTTTCTTTCTTTATTTCTTGTTCATCCAGAAGGCCTGTGAAGAGGTTGAATAAAATTTTATTAATATTCACAATAAGGTTAAGTGATTCATTTTCTAGTAAATGAAGAACGGATTTCCTGTACATGTAACGCTAAACGTTATACGTTTTCACGTTTTACATACTTTTCACATCTAAGTTTTCTCATCTAAGAAAACTAATAGAAGAACAGACGTTTCGTTTTCATCTGCATTCAAAATTCAACATGTGTATGGGTTAAGATAGGGATACCAGAATTTAAGAAAAATCACAGAATACATTTTCCCCATAGTATGTCACACACAGTTTTTCTGTTTTTGACGTTAAATAATAAATATAAATAAACAAATAAATAAGTATTTAAATAAATAAATGATTCTTAAGGATCCATGTCAATGTTCAAGAAAGAGAAGAATCCTAAAAATTTCACATTTAATGTTCTTATCTTGTCGCCTAGATGTTGATGTGACTTAAAAAAACAAAAAAGTCCCTCAAAACATGGATTCTGGCTACACCATGTGTTGAAGGATCCCCCCCCCCAATGTATCAACTGTATTTAACCACTTTTTTGCTATCAGGGCCCGGCAATAAGAATTCTTCTGTCCAAAAATTCGCCGTTTTATCCCGCAGCATTACATAGTTTTCTCTCTACTGTGTAAGCAGTAGCGTAAGGATTAGTTCAACAATTGATTCCACTTCCGTGTCTGAGGTCGTTCTTGGGATTGCGTGTAGGTGGCGGTGGATTTTGGACACTGGCTAAAAAACTGGATGAAATATAGCCGTTTCTAGTTGACAGTGTTAGAACCCTGCCAGGTAGGTTCCTGTGGTTTATCCAATCGATGCCAGGCGATTGTCAGAGTAGCATTAAGAAAGGGGCTAGGGAGCACGCGGTACCTTTCCTTTTATCCTCACGCCGTCCTCGCAATCTACACAAACGTGTGATGCCCCACGGAACGAGAAGATTCCTGGAAGGGCAAATCCCGCAAACCGACATGTAGAACGGCATTGGATTTCATGTTCAAGCGAGGAAAACACACCAACAACTCCCGACTATTACACGCACTTCACTCACAGGACTAATTACTAAAGTATATGTCACCCCCGGAAACGCAAAATACACTCTCACTCATAAATCTTATTTCCTTTTCGAAATGCATAACGTGGAGTTAAAGAATGTTGCAAGATATTGAAATGTGCTGAAACCTTCTGCCCTTTTAGGTGCAGTTACATGATCCTTCGGAATTTCCACAACCAGGACGTCACTCTTTCCGCGTGCCTCTGGACAGTACTGTGGAAGTGGCCATATCCCCTTTTGAAATGTTGACAGATCGACCACGGCTCAAACGCTATTCCGTCCGCCAACGCCAGTGCTACTTTGAGGTAAAGTATAAAAGTTTTCTACAGAGGCTACTGACTTCACATAATACTATACAAGTATTAGCAGGTCGTTTTTGGTGGAGTCAAATCTCAAAAAAAAAATCATTCCAAATCTCAAGTAAAATTCTACAAAAAATTAATTGGTTTACCATAAAAAAGGTTTTTAAAAAACATTGGCTCCAAAAGACTGAATTTTTATATGATAATTACGTAGAAGTATTGTGCATTTCTAATGCTCCTCAGTCCTTATAGCACAGTCAACTTGGGTTTCTGTCTAAAAAGCTGTATTTTTGCTGAGACCCTTGTCTTGGCGTTTTATAAAATGGGGAAAAGTTAGAAGCGACATCACCTATATCTCTAAAAGATTAGAGGTCAAAAGCCACAAAAATAACTTTTTTCAAATAACCTGCTTTCTATGAATCTTACGATGAATAATATTATTACAATATTCAATAAGAATAAAATTTCCCACACTATTCGTGTAAAACATTTTTTACGACAAACAGTTTTTTAAGGTTAAACGTACAAAAAATATTTGTTTGTAAATATATCAATTTCTGAATGTTTTACATCAAACGGAAATCTATTCAAAATTGTAGGAAACACAATTTCCTATAAAACTGATTATGAATTGTTTTTTTTAATACGACTAATCGCACGTCGAGGTCGCGCGGAGAAGATGTGAAAAATTCGTGTTTAAGATAGAGTCGTTTACACGTAACATACTTTCTAACGTCCATCAATCAATAAACGTGAATAATATAAAATTGAGTAAAATAACTGTTTATATGCATTTATTTATTATTCACTGATGCTGTCCCTTAATTCATTTATGAATGTAGCATCCTTGTCTTATTTATAAAGTTATTCTAGAAGGTAGTGAATAAAGACGATTCGATATATTAAAAACACATTATCTATATCCTTATCTTATTTGTTAATTTAATACTTGTATTCATACTTGTCTTCGCTTCGCGATTCGTGTATTTATCGCAAGTTTTCAATACTCACATGGCATCAATTATGATAAATGAATATCAAGCACTACTAGTAATCGGCTAGTTAATAATAAACTCCTTTCCAGGTTTTGGTAGCATTCGTTTTACAATTTTTTTATATGCGTGTATCGAACTTCGTCGATACATGAATACTGATCAGTTGGACTTTCATATTCGCATTTTTTTCCTTTCGTATTTTTTGTTAGTGAATGTTTTATGAATTTACAATGACACACTAACACAAAGGTTTTATTTTATCATCAGTTTATAACGAAATTCACTAGCAGTGAACTCTGATTTTCGAACTCTCAAAATTACACAGATCATCGGTATCTTCCTCGACCTTTCAAAACTGACAGTTGGAAGATCGCGGATAAGGATTACATTTCCTCCTAAAATATAGACTTTATATTAAACATAATTTTCATTAAAATTCATTGAATAAATGAACCTTTTCATACAAAATTTTGAATATTTAAAAAATATATATCATTTCCTCCTCATTTTTAAGTCATTTTATACGTCATTTTCTTCTTCTTTTCAAGTAATTTTATGGGTCATCAAAATCCGAACTTTGTTGATTACCTTGAAAATATCTAACCAGAACTAATTATTACTGTTTTTTTTATTATTTCTAAACCCCGAACTAGGAGGAGCGCCAGCTTAGATTTTTCAAGATATACACCCAACAGAATTGTGAGCTGGAATGCATTACCAATATCACCTTCAAGAATTGTGACTGCGTAGCCTTCTACATGCCAAGTACGTACAAACAATTTGAAGATATATATAATACAAAGAACGCCTCGTTCTTTTTCTAAACAATAAAATAATGTGTGTGAATTTTATTCAATACATGAAATTGTTTGTGCAAGTTCATTTAAAGGTTCAATAAGTATTTAAAATCACTCCGCTAATATGCATTAACTTATACATAAAAATACCTGCATGTGAAAACGAAGTAAACAATTTTTATCACATTATCATTTAGAAACGTTTGTGAATAAATCAAAATGAGGAAAAGATATTTTGCAAACAAGGAAACAGAACAGAAAAGGAACTTTCTGTACCTTTCAGGTATGAGTGGCTTCTATGTAGCCTCAGTAATTTTTTTTTTATTCTACCTATTCAATTTTACCAATTTTTCAGGGTTTTGAATGAAAAATATGTTACATAATTTTTTGGCAAGATGCCAGCGATTTACTAGGTATGATAGTTTTTACCTATAATTGAATAATTATTAATAAAAAATATATATTTTAAATTAAATAATATGTTTAAAAAATAGTTATATATTTGCAAAGATTTGGAATATATCTGTGTGTGTATGTGTGTGTGTGTGTGTGTGTGTGTGTGTGTGTTACTGTTTTGATTTAAGGGGGTGGAAAATATCTTTAGAAAAAGGATATTTAATGCGAGAATAATTATAATTTAAACCTGGTTTGTAGTGTTGAGAAGGGGGAACAGAAGGGTAAAGTTTTAAAAATTTTATCGGTTTGAAGATTGATAAAACTTTCAATTTTGTCTATTTTACATTGAATAGGTATTTTATGAGACATTTTTGTTTGAATTTTAACTATACTATGAACAGGTTTTTCTAATTTCAATATTTTTGAAGTTTCTTGAATTTTTAAAAGATCTATTGAATAGATTTCAAAAGATTCTCGTTTTTTATTAAACAAGCGATAAACTTTTAGAACTAGAATTAGTATAACTTATAGAAATATCTTTAATTACAACAGAGATAGTTTGATTCGTTGGGTCACTATAAGAATAAAATTGGATACTATTTGATTCACAAAATCTCCTATAGTTACGAAAGTCCTCTATTGTACTAAATGTAATTTTCACTGCATTCTTGATTATTTTTGTAGAAAAGTCACTTTTAACAATTTGTTGTAAATTGGCTATAAAATTGTGATAGTTAAAGACGTTTGATACAATGATGGGTGGGATTTGGAAATGTGGAGGTTGTTCTTCTACTGGTTGAACGTCCGAGAATATTGCGAATTTATTAGCTAATGGAATTTCAGAAGTTGATGGAAGATTATTTGTTTTAGCCACTTTTTTACCTGAAGAGTATCTGTAATTTGTCCTTTCACTTTTTCGAGAATCACATTGTTGCTAAGAACTGTCTGACGTAATGGTAAAGGTATTATTCATATTTGTATTTGAAACTGTTGAAACATTTGGATTAAAATTGAAATTATGTTGAGATGGGGGAAATTGAAACGAGTATCACTTGGTGACTCGTGTTGCATATTTGAGAGAGAAATACCTTTATTTTGTTGAAAAGTTGATTCATTATACGAAATACCTTGATGCACTGTAGTTGCATTGATATTATTTGTTGTTGCATTCATATCCGCATTAGCTGAAGTTAGGGCAATGTTTGGATCAGACATTTCTACTGAATTGAATCCATCCATAGGTGTAAAACTCATATGGTCCATTTTCTAATGTTTTTGGTATCCGGAAATATATATATATATATATATATCCTAATATTAAATACACTTTTCACAGTTTGTATCACTACTAGCAATTCAGTACTGATAGCAAATGACTTAATTACGATTACTATTAATTATTACGTGTAATCGTAAGCAAAGCCCACTTGATTTGCCAGCCTCAGTTAATAAATCGAGTTTTCTAGTCTAAAAATATCTTAAATTTGGTCATGCCTGAGACATAAATGATAACGATATTGACGACAAAATAGATGTATTAAATTTTTTCATGGAATAAAATTTTTATTGTATTTCATCTTCTTTCAGGACATCCAGATACGCTAATTTGCGGGAAAATGGAAGAGGCTTGTGTAAGAGAATCCATTCGTATGTACTGATTTTACTGTTACACTTCCTTTTCTTTAATTAAAAATAGTTGATATGATGTGCAAAATTATGTGTAAGAACTTTCTGGAGACAGTTTGTTACGATACCTACAACGATTATATTCTTTATCGATCATATGCGTATTTAACCCCTGTTAATATGCAACACTGCAAGTTTGTTAAGTGCCCATGTACGTACCTATATGTTAAGAAATTTAACATCCTTAGCAACGGGTTTTAACATCCTTAACAACGTAAACAACCATCGATGTATCGTCAAATATTTGTTAAGAAAAAAAACATAGCTATGTACAAAACAAATCAGATTCAAAGAATTCAGAAGTAATGCACATTGGATTGGTGAATAATTATTCTTAATTGTAATATTATTAATAGTTCATTAGAAAAATATATATTAGGTAAATTAACCTCACTTTCTCCACATTTCACCAAATGAAACTCTACTCGGGTAATCATAGTTACTGACAATGTGACGGTTTCGCCCCTGGAAGTCAACACGCCTATTTCCTAACTGAACGTCGTTTCCTTAGGTATCTACAGGTTCAGGAGAATATTATTTGCATCCATCGTTCTCGAACCACGGAATACGAATATTGTTTATATAGATATGTCGCAATATCGTACTAACGTGCCGCAGCAACAGAACTAATGGGTTTACTATCGCAGTAATGTCGTCAATTTTCACATAATTCCTGAGATTTTATGGTGACGATAAAATGCTGAACATACCACGAAATGTTAGTGTTATTACAGCCTCGTCCAAATTAAAAGTTTCGGCTCCGCTACGCCCCGCCTCGATTTTTAACTTTTGGCCACGGCTGTAATAACACTCATGACTAGGTATGTTAATAGTTATAATGAAAGATTATCAATGAGTTCAAACCATTGCCTATTCTTGTTAGGGGCAATACCAAATCTCGTAAATAGTGTAATAAATTTAGGCCGTCGGGTGTCCGTTAAGGATTTAACGATTCGCCGTCAGTTAAGAACAATTGAAACCAAGTAGTTGTAACTAATTCTATATATAATATATTCGGTGGTATAACGGTCGGCGTACCGGACTGTTGTACCCGAGTTTGCGGGTTCAAGCCCGATCGAAGCCGTGGGTTTTTAAGGGCGAAAAATCCTTCGTACGCCTTCCTTCGGAGGGGAAGTAAAGCCGGCTGTCCCATGTTAGTAGATTTACTGCATGTAAAAGATCCTCAAGCCTAAAAGAAGCCTCAGAGCAAAATTGAGATCCGCCTGTTGCGTCACCCAAGATAATACCTCCTTTTTCCGCTGGGTGGTGAAAGGAGCGTAACGAAATTTGCGTGGTTAGACGGAAGAGCGGGCCTGATGGCTCGAGTCTCGCCACGTAAAATAAGGCATTAACTAACTAACTAAAGATGACGTATGAGATCTCTTATTCCCAGAGGCGGATTAACAATTTTGTCGCCTGCAGACACACAAAAGAAATGAACAGGCCACCATTTTTTTGAAATAAAATTTATTCGTATTAAACATTTTAGAAATTCATAGACACAAAAGTCCCCAATTTTTGCCGCCCCTAAAATTTTGCCACCATAGGCCACCTGTGTGTATGCGTAAATCCGCCCTTGCTTATTTCCAGAAATGATATTTCTTGTTTATAACTGTATACAAAAACGACACATGACAGATACACTCGGTTATATACTTAGGCTAACGTATCGGCTTAGAATATTCAATTGCCTCTGGTATTTACTGTTTATCTTCCGAATGACCATTATCGGCCAAATTCAATTTTATGCTCCACAAATAGAGTGCGTATGTGTTTAAATGTGTAAGTGTATGCACTTAAAATGCAGTACGGGTGGGTAGTGTGCGAAGAAGTTCTTCAAACTGCTTCCTATAAAATTGAGCTTTATTCATCACCTGAGCACATTTCCACAGCTTACACCAAACGCTTATGATCCAACACTCCCCGTCCATTATTTATTATATTACTCTTTGTACAATCATTCAACTTTGTAGAAGAAAAAGAAGAAATGTTTCACTTGATGATTTTTGTCATCAAAATTGGCAATATGTGTGTCCAGATTTGATTTGTAAATATTGATTATAAATTATATTAAAATTATAAATATTGACACGTACAATCAAAGAGGCTGTACAAAAAATGAAATTCTCTAATGAAATATTTTATTTTTACAAATATAATTAACAGTGAAGAGATCTTGTATTAAAATTTCAAATGAGCAAAGGTGCAAGTACATGTGCAATCGAGTAAAAAGCATTATTTCCACACCCTTCACGAATTAGGAAAATAATAGTTAACATCAATCGTGCGCTTGTGAATACATAAACGATAAACAGATTTGTTTCAGATTCTCGAATCCGGTCTAGGTGACAGTGAAAACGAGTTAAATGAAACATGGAAAAATGGAATTAAATGCAACTGTCTACAAAGTTGCAACTACATTCGGTATCCAAGTGAAAGATCTTATGCCAATTTAAACGTGGAGGCACTTCGGTCGATAATACCCCGTTATCAAAGGTAAGCATGATCGAGTAATAGTAGAATTCGTAAACATAAGGAGAGTACGGAAACCATGAACTGCACAGCGTGCAATTCTTCAATTCATTATTCGCAGGTCACATCAAACATCTAAATGCAAACTCATATAACAACACATCATTAGATTTTCGTTGTCGAATACCAATGTCACTACAGTACCCGGAGAACATCAATGCAAAGGGTGTCAATGGGGGTTCCAGAGTAAATTGCAATATAATAGAAATATCATTTTATATATTTAACAATTAATACGACATGTATTAAGTAATATGTTATAATCTTTTTTTGTAACTTTGTGTTATAATATTTTCATTTTCGGAGGAATGTTAAGGTCGTATGCATTTTGAACATTTTGAGCACAATTTTCCGCGAATGTTCTTGGCTTGGAGACGCCGCGTCTAAGGCACAGGTGCCGACGTTTCGGCCGCCATTCTGCAACCTTCCTCAAGGCGAAAAGCGCGGAGATGGAGAGCGGTGGTGGAGTATAAGGGTGCGGGGCGGCCTGCGCCCTGATTGGCCCTCTCCGCTGGGGGGTTATGCGGCGGGGTGCTAGGAACCAATCAAATGTCCTGCCTCGTATGCGTGCATACGAGGACTTGGCAAACTTTGTAATTTTGTTGATTCAATCTTTCGTCGTGAGACGCGGCGGATTCACTCAATACGGTGGTATTAATAAATAATTAGAAATGTTAGAAGAGATTGGTTGGATAGGTATGGTGAGTAAGATGGCCACGGTTGTCCGCTTAGCTTTTTTAATAGTTGGAGATACAGTTAATTAAGTTTGGATTTGATATTTTATAAGTTGAATATGGCTTTTATTTAAGGAGGTTGTAAACAGTGAGCGTCGCATGGAAAGTGTTTTTTCCTGCTGTTGACATTTTGCTGTAATAGTGAACGTATTGTTGGAAAATGTTTATTAATATTGAGCTTTCGATTTTTTTTCAATTTGAGTTCTAGCCGTTTCATTGATGAATTGGTTTATTGGTGGAGTTTCTAATATTTTGAGAGGTTATATATGGTTGTCCTCGTTCTAGGAAGTACGCTAATCTAATAAATCTATTTTCTGCTCTTGTGAGATGACAGATGTTGTCTTTTGTGGCTGTGGCCCAAGTGACGCATGCGTATGTGCCCCCACTACGGATATATGATGTGTAAAGCAGCATTTTTGTTTTGTTAGCTATTGATTTGGCTATGAGTATATAAGAGAGGCAAGCTAGTCTTGAACCCATTTTTTCGCAGCTATTTTGCATTGTGGATTCCAGAGTAATTTAGTCTCTAATGTTAGTCCTAGGTAGGTTATTTCTTTTTTCCATGGTATGTGAATTCCATTTACCGAGAGGGCATGAGCGGCTTCTCTCTTCTCCAGCTAAATATAATATCTTGGCATTTATTGTGGTTTATGGTTATTCCATTTAGCTTCCACCAGTTTTCTAGATCAGTGGTGGCGTCTTGTAATCTTCGAATTGCACTTTCAGTTTTCGGGAATTTAGTCGTAAAGGCCACGTCGTCGGCAAAGCCTTCCGAGATGTGAGGTGATTTGGGGATATCATGAATATAGAGGGAGAAGAGTAATGGGGAAAATATTCATTTTTGTGGGACTCCGGCTAGAATTTTTGAAAGTGAAGATTTATGGGATTGGTATTTTATGTGAATAGATCAATTGCTTGGGTAGCTGAACAAAAGGCGGCAGATATGGCGCCATCTGGCTACCGCCTCTTCGCATCAATGAGGCACGAGCTCGCAGAGCAGTACTTCAGCAACTTCAAGGAAGTTACAAAGTGGCTCAATAAATGGTTTGCCGCAAAATACAACCAGTTTCTCTGGCGTGATATTCATAACTTACCTCAAAAATGAGCAAAGTGTGAAGAACCAGATGGCCGAATAATTTTGAATAAATAAAACACGAAATTCCTTTTAAAATTACCTGTTTTCTTCACCAAAAAACCGGCAGAAACTTCTGCATACACCTGGTATAGATACCACACCACGCAACTCTCACACAGTTTCCGATCAGGACAAGAGTTTTTAGAAGCTTATGGTATCGATGTAATTCATAAGGGACTCGGAATGCCAACTTACGAACCCAATTTAAAGCATTCATATCTTCCGCGGATTTCAAATCCGCAGCATCAGGGTTCACGGACTTCCGTTCACCTGCCTCCAGCCCCAATCTCACAATGTCTAATCACTTGACCGAACTATTTGTAAACGTATTATGATTACGAAATATAATAATTATTATTTGATAAAATTAATAAGATAACTAATATTGATGTTTTTAAGCAAACGGGCCTATATTGTACTTTGAAACATTGAACCTATGTACGAGTATATCAATGCCTTTGTCACACATTTCCACTGCAACAATGCAAATAAAGTTTTTTAGGCTTAAATCTATCAACATAGCACAGAGAAAGAAAACAGTCTTCCAACTCCTTCCAACTTCCAACACTTTTATAATTTTTAAACTTTTGAATTATTTTTGTGAAATTCTTCTAAAATGATTTTCATAACATAAACCATAATTAGATAAAAATGACAAGCATATAATTTGCAGATACAATTATAGTATGTTAGTTTAGTGTTATTAGTTGCTATCAAGGACAAGTAGTGCCACTTAACATGTGTCAATCTAAATTTAGTGTCAATCTAAAATTAGCATGACTTCTTTCTCATTTGTACTATATCAATTTCAAACATTCAAAGGAGTTTTCCTTGCTGATTTGTCTCTATGAAAACACGTCTAAAAAATGTATCTTTTGTTTTACAGGAATGAGAATTTCTATGTTTCCAAAGTGTCAATTTACTTCAAAGATTCATTTTTCGTCCCTATCCTTCGCATGGAGTTCTCTAGCACAGTAGATTTTCTTGGTGAGTATTATGCAAGTGGGCCTTTTTTACTTTCTCGTATACATATGTGTATACGGAGTAATATACGTAGTATAGAGAAAGTTATGTAATGCTGCGGAAAATCGATTTCGAGATTTCAACACAAATACACGTTGAATAATTTTTTCGGAAACTCAATAGATTCCTCTGAAAAAGAGCTTCAAATTTCGCATTTACAGTAACACTTAACGCCGTTTTCTTAAAGACGGCTTCAAATTCTTCAAAGAAAATTGCTATTTATGACGAGGTTTTAGCCTTCTTTAATATTCCTAAAATAATATTTCGGTTCTATTACTTGCCAACTTCTGAACCGAAAAGTTGAGAAAATTTCAAAACAATGTACTTTGGGCGGTGATAGATGGCAGTAGGCAAGAAGGAAGGGTAAGACTTTACTCCGAGAAAGTCTGTGCCATTCTGTAACACCTCTAGTTTTAACTATATCAAAATATTTTAGAGTCCGTAATATTTGCAAATTGCCTGTGAGAAAACTGAAAATTAAAGTAGTTTGTCAATTTACCAAAACATCTGTATGTTCAAGATTTAATAATTGCCCTGTTTAGCCTGCCGAGCGAAAGATGTGATTTTCATAAATATACGATTTGGAATTAAATTAGCAGTTATTCATTACGACATTTTGTGCAAATGAGAGGTGATATTTCTCGTCCCTAATATCCAAACATCTTTTTAAAACACGTTACATTCATAAGGAACTAAGATTCATAAAAAAATGTAACGAAAAAGGTGATATTCCAATTTTCAAGAGCAAGTAAGCTCTTTCGACATGGTTCAATTAACATGACACTCAACCCCAGTTGAAATTTAAATGAAATAAATTACTTTCTTATAATATTAAATTTCGTTTATTCTAGAATTCCAAAACAATTCTTTGATTATATTCGGAAACAAAAAAAATGTTAGAAAAAATATGTCTTCAATATTAATTGAAAAATTAGTTCTACAATAGTTTTACGTAGTTCTTTCTTTAAACTCATTTTTTTTAAGTAGATGTACTTATATATTTCTATTTTAAAAACGCATTTCTCATTTCATGAAAAATATTTTTAATGCTTCAATTCATAAAAATATGCAACGCAAAAATATTCACTTTACTCTAAGCATACAAACTTTAACAGTAAATCCCAATAAGGAACGTACAAAGTACAGTAAAATAATTCAGTAATAAAGTTATTGTTTACTAGTACGACAAACTGTTCATTTGAATACATTGTTAAGAAATGGCAATGAAAATGTAATTTAAAACTCTCTCTCTCTCTCTCTCTCTCTCTCTCTCTCTCTCTCTCTCGCTCTCCCTCGCTCTCCCTCGCTCTCCCTCTCTCTCGCTCTCCCTCGCTCTCGCTCCCTCGCTCTCCCTCGCTCTCCCTCGCTCTCGCTCCCTCGCCTCGCTCTCTCTCGCTCTTTCCCTCGCTCTCTTTTTCTTTCTCTTTCTCATACACAAAAACTTGGCAAGCTCTTTTTATTTGTATTCTATTAACATTTAGACCTGAGGATAGTTTATCCTATAGTTAATGAAATCATATATAAACACCCTTGAAATGCAGAAATGCCGAACAAGAAGTAATAAAATTTTTTTAAAAAAACTTGTTTTTAATGTGTGCCGTTTTTAATAATGTATGTGTTTTAGCGAACTGCGGTGGTTTATTAGGCCTCTGCCTTGGGATGAGCGTCTTAAGCATCGTAGAAGTTTTCTATTGGATGCTGGTTCGTCCCTGCTGCACCAGACGGAAGATAGCTGTAGAAGAAAAAGATCACACAGTGTAAAAATTAAAATAAAATTTTCCATTTGCATATATTACTTTCTTTTAATTATTTCAAGGCGCTTTTCAAGTACTAAGGTCACATAGCGACCACTGCAAGTAACCTTGGGGATAACAGTAACGGTATACAGACACACACAAACATCCATGTCCAGGGTGGAATTCGCAAATTTGACCCTTCAGGCACCAGGCAGCTATCGACACTTTCCAAATTAAAAGTAATAAAAATACTCGTTTATATGGTTAATCGTCTGATTAAACGTCTTGCCATTAATGCAATCTTCGGTAGTTTTCATTCAATAGTTTGTATAAATATATTTTAATGGCTTTTCTAATCTTTAAATTGTTTTGGTTAAAGAAATAGCAACATTGAAATACCTTTAATAAATTACTTTTCAAATATCTTATTTCTGTTTCATTTCACCTCAGTCCCATTTTTTATTACTTTAAGCAACACATCAGTTTAAATCACCATCATCAAAAAGCCTTGTTTATCATGTGCCGTTTACCATTTACCACCATCGGCGAAAAAATCGTATGAATCAGTTCTGAAATTTTAGTTCTTATTGAACCTGAGAATTTAGTTATAATTTCAGTTATAATAAACGTGATTTAATAACACAACACTAAACAAAGACAAGGAAAGAACTCGCGATTCAAACATATTCCTGTCACTCAACAAAATGTTTATGAAAGGGAGAATTTAGTAAGAAAGTAAACATGAAATAGTAATAAGTAGTGAAGAATATAAACATAATAGAATTATCGGTATTTAATAGAAAAAAATTGGTAAACAAATTTTGGTATGAAGCCACTATTCCCCGTCGCTTACACGAGTACACCTCTTTCTGGATTTTAAGGGGAAATGCCAAGTCAGGGGAAGTTACCCGTGCCCGTAGGAGAGCGGATTGACGTGACTGATCTATAACATTTTTGACCGGGAAATACTGAAGAGTTCCAGTCTACATGTGGATTTTCTACTTAATCGAATTCAACCACTGTCTGGGGGAAACGTCCAGTGATCAATTGCTCTCATCTGAAATCACCCGAAGTCTCATCCGAAATCTCATCAGTAGTTTCTCCAATCAATACCCTGCGAATGCCGGAATACTACTTCCAAAACGCGCCTCAGACCTCGCGCGATCTTTTAAAGAAAAAATTTGAAGCCGTTTTTGAGAAAATCATGTTTTTGTTATTTTTTAAAATATCAAATATTGCACGCGTTATTACACGAAAAGTACTAAAATTTTCAAAAAAATCGACATGACCTTAATGAAAGGACTATTTATAGACAACAAATTTCATTTGAAGGAAAAATATCTATCTTCAAATTACTAGTTGTAGGAAGAAGCCAAAGAATATTCAACTTTTGCAATTTTCAAAAATTCAGAGTTAACCATGAAAATGGAACCTTTTACACCTTAATAAATGTATTTTAGTCTATCCTTACAAGAAATTTCAAGAAACATTTGGAGCCGTTTTGAAAAAATTTTGAAAAAGTTCGGGGGTCTTCTTGTAAAGTACCCCAAATTTTAAAGAATGTTTTTCAAATTTCAAAGCTTAAACTAGAGCCAGATCAATTTGGGAAATATCGTACGCATGCTTTAGGCGCTAGTAGTGCTCACAGACGGACGCACAGACGGACGGGCAGACAGACGGAAGGCCGTTTTGAAAAAAACACTTTTTCGGTATCAGGTGACCAGAAACGTGTATTTCCGTTGAAATTTCGAAATCGATTTTCCGCAGCATTACATACCTTTCTCTATGCTACGTATATTGCTCCCTATATAGGTATGTATACGAGAAATTAAACTAGTAGTGCTACAGAACGGCACCACAGACTTCCTCGTAGTCAAGTTTTCTAATTTCCTTGGTGTGTACTGGCTTTAGGTCTTGCCCCATTCTCTTACCAGCAGCCATCTATTGTCGCCCAGAGTACATTTTGTTGACATTTTCTCAACTTCTCGGTTTCCTAATAGTAGAACCGAAATATTACTTCAAGAATATTAAAGAGAGTAAAACTTCATCCTATATGACAATTTTCATTGAAGCATTTGGAGGCGTTTAAGCGTTACTGTATGTGAGAAATTTGAAGCTCATTTTCACAGGAAACTATTGAGTTTTCAAAAAACTTCATTTGAAGTTGTTTAAGTTATAAATTGATGGTAACATCCACATTAACGGCGAGAGACATATTTTTAAAAAATTATATTTGTGTAATTTTTAAAATAAACAAAAGAATACACCAAAATGGATTTTACGTCAAATTAAACAGTGCAATTAGCTCTATATGTTGGAAAAGTTTGAAGAAATAATTTTGAGTCATTTTTGAGAAAATAGTTTTAAATTTTTTCTTTAAATTTTTACTACCGTAGTGCCAAACAAACCCTATACAATGACATAAACGCCACACTGCTTTATTCTTTTGTAGGAAATGTAATTTTTTTTACTTGTCTCCCACGTCGGTAATATTTACATTAGAGGCTACTTCTATACGCCATTGTACGTAGGAGTACATGTGGTTTAAATAATAATGTCACTTAAAGTTTCACGAAAACTCAACAGTTTTCTCTTAAAATTAGCTCAGAATTCCGCATTTTAAGAAACCCTCAAACGCCATTTTCTCAAAAATGATTCCAAATTTTTTCTTCAGACTTTTTCAACGGATAGTGGTAATTGCATTGTTTAATAGGACGTAAAGTTCATGTTGTTGAATTCTTTTATTTTTAAAAAATTACACGAATGTAATTTTTTAATATTTCTCACGCCGTTAATATGCATATTTCCATCGATTTGTACACATTATTTCATTTGTGAGTGGAAGTGCTTTAAATGAATCTAAATGAATTTTTTAGAAATCTCAATATATTTCTGTGAAAAAGAGCTTCAAATTTCGCATTTACAGTAACTTTTAAACGCCATTTTCTTAAAAACGGCCCTAAAGTTTTCAATGAAAATTGGTATTTAGGACGAGGTTTTACTACTCTGTAATATTCTTGAAGTAATATTTCAGTTCTACTATTAAGAAACCGAAAATTTGAGAAAATGTAAAAAAGTACTTTTGGCGACGATAGATGGCAGTTGGCCAGAGATGGGTACAACACCTTAAAGGCAGACAACAGGAAGGCAATTTTAAAAAATGTTACGAGAAAGTCTGTGCCGTTCTGTAGCACCTCTTGTTATGATATGCTTCCAAACATTATATATATTTTTAAAAACAAAGGAAATAATATTTTTTCCCTTCTATTTTGTTAGAGTCCGTAAGAGTCTGTAAGAGTCCAGGAAAAATTCCCGAAACATCTTTATCATCTATAGGAAATCCCAAGAATAATTTAAGTTAATATTCATAGGCGTCATGTAGCTAAAAAATCTGAACTTATGTATGAAGCTAAAGAACAGTTGTTGTTTTTTTTTTCATTTGTACGAAGTACTCAGGGTAAATTGATTTAAATCCGGCGAAAAACAAGTGTTTTTAAAACTTCAATTTCGATTTTCAATATAAAAAAAATTGGATCCCCTGAGGGCAGATTTGCATATTGTCTTATTCCGCTACTCTCTGTCAAGCACAAAGTACCCGAAATCTACTCGCATATTCCAAAAATTGTACATGACCTCTTTTAAACAGCTTATTTTTTACAATAGACTATGTCTAAGGTAAAAATTGCTCTCTTCAATTTTGTAGTTTTGATTTTTTTGCAAAATTTCGAAAATACCGAGAGTTCGCCAGAAATGGGATTAGCACATTATTTTTTACCATCCCTTGATACTTACGTGGAGAAAAGTTAAAGAAAAAATGAAGGTTTTTTGAGAAAAATTGTTAAAAAAATAAAAACTACCTTTATTTTGCGCAAAAAGTACACATAAACTACTCATAATTTAGAAAAAGTGAACATAATCTTATTTTAAGATCTGTCTTCAAGGACACATTTCACAAGGAAAATATCTATCTTCAATGTTCTTGTGGAAAAACGCATTTCCCCTGAAAAGATTCCACTTTTGGGCAGACCGGCGGACGGACGGAGGGATGGACGGACAGACAGACGTTTTACCGTCAATCAATTTTTCGGTATCTAGGACCCACAAAACATGGATTGTGACAACACCGCGTGTTAAAGGAAGTAATGTTTTATATTAGGAACAGGATTTATCCACTTTTCCGTTGCCAGGGGCTAAAATTAAGTTTTTGTATAGAAAATTCGTCGTTTTTCGGCGCACGTTTACAATACTTTCTTTTTTTACATTCGTAAGTGTGAAAAAGTAAAAATTGGTAGTGGTCCTAATTTTCAAAAACTCTGCGTTTTCGAAAATTGCAAAAACATTGCATAAATACAGTACTGATGACAGACATTTTTCTCTTAAATAACATCCGTTTAAAAAAAATATTGAATGAACCAAAGCAGATACAGGGGTAGGAGCAGCTATAGCTGCAGGAAGTCAAGAAGAAAAAGGAATTTGAGCTCTCTTAGTTATAGCTGCTAAAATAACCAAAACAATTAAATACTTAATTTCATCATCTAATCCACCCAAATTATTAATATATAAATAATTTCAACTACCATAACTCATTATTCAAGCAATGATATAATAAACTACATCACAATACGATTTGATAAAGCTGTAATTATACCAGTATTATAAGATTTAACATTTTGGTAATAAATAACCAAACAATAAGAAACTAAACCTAATCCATCTCATCCTAACAAAATACTAATTAAGTTAGGTCTAATAATTAAGAACATTATTGATAATACAAATATTAATACTAAAATAACAAAACCAAATAAATTCTCATCTTCCAATATATATATATATATATATATATATATATATATATTAATATATAAAAATAAAAAGAAGAAATATATATTACAAACTTATAAAACAATATTTAAAAAATTTTCAAGAATTGATAGATACAATATTCCAATCCAAAAAAATAATATAATCATTAACACAAACAAATACACCAAAAAATATAACTATTGACATAATAAACAATGCAACAAAAGATAATTTACAAATAAAATTAAAGTAAGATGAAGCACAATATTTTGAAAAAGCGAGGAACTTCTGTTCTCAGATGAAAACCGGGAGGTAAATTACTTACCTCATGCTTTCTATCTTTGTTGATGGTTTTCTCGATTAGACGCAATTAGTGAAGTGGAGCTACGCTTCCACGGGATAAAATGTCACATTATCACGGGCTGAGTTCATCGTTACCTCTTGGGCGTGGCTGGTCTATCATTTAGCGCTCATTTCACTTGAATTCCTAACAAGGTGACACAGCAATGAATAGCATAAGGTAAGGCAGTACCTGGTGTGCGAATTCAGTTTAAATAATTTTCCTTCCCATGATGTGAAAGAAACCATTTTAGAAATAGTGCCAAAATAGTTTTATATTGATAAATGACTTACTACGTAATTAGCGGCCTTTTCTCTGGAAGTGTGTCGTTTGGATGGAGTTCTGGATATTTGATTGAGATAATAATTTCTAAAATTCCCTTCTTCTAGCATCTCATCCCAATTCTGGAAGTTTACGTTTAATTTTATAATCTTGTATTCTTTAATTTTGAGCAGTATGTTCTTCCCCCGACGAGCAAAGAGAAAGACAAATTACAGATCAAAGGTCTTCTCGCATCTAGGGGATTTCTTCGCGAATACAAGCATCCATGGACTTAAATATATTTGTGAAACACGTCGCCCTTGGCCTGAAAGGTAAGAAAGACTGATTATTCCAAAGTCACACTCGATCAAAGACAAAAATATAATCTTGATCCTGATACGAAGATTTTCTTACGTTTTTTTAGTTTTAAGTATATGCCACGGATAGTGTTTATAGAAAATGTAGACTCATATCACAAAATCCAACAGCTTGGGGGTTATTTGAGAAATTGAAAGTGCACACATTTAAAATGATTAACGTTACGGTAAATATTGAATATTACGATTCGTTATTTATATTTATACGAATATTATATTCGTATAGGCTTTCGATCAATCTGAATATTCTTCTGCACCACAATAATTGAATATAAGCGTAAATAATATTAATTGTAATTTTCATATTTTAAGTGTCCTCATTTCAATTTCTTAAATATTCCCCAAAAGTGTTGAGTTTTGTGTTATAACACAGCATTTCCTCTTAACATTATCCGCGGCAAATTCTTAAAACTCGAAAAATGTAAGGAAGACTGTAACTCAATTAAATAATGTTAAGTGAATAACTGGTGGTCAGCAAGATGGTCTCTTCTATTTTCTAAATCAAAAACCTATTCGACGTTTTTTATATCTTGCGGGGAAAACATAGAACACATTCTCAATTAATACAAAAAGGAGATAAAGCATATGGAACGTTTTCAAAAAACATGATATATTTATTGATTATTGAATAAACTAATAAATTTTAAATTAAAATTTTAAGTGATTTGATCAATTTAGGAACTTATGTAATTAATTAAACTATCAAATCATCTTATTAGTTTTTAAACTTCAAGAACATCTAGGAGTTCAAATGTCGAAACATTTTTCAGTTTAATCTTCAAAATTAAGAATATTCAGATTTGAAGTAGCACATTAAGTAAGGTATATTTTAAGTCGCACAAACTGCTCCACAATTACAATAAAATATCGTTATTCAGAGAATGTTTTCACAATAAATGTTTTCACAATACTTTGCCAAGTGACTTTCAAATAAAAATGTGATGACATAGCCAACAATGTTTTTAAACACAGACAGCATTTAGGTGTATTATTATTATTATTATTATTATTATTATTGTGAATGACGAGTATTATTGCCATTTATTGTCAATTCTTCAATCTACTGGCAGTGGACAGAAAGCTACTACTTCTTTATATTTAAGAGCCAATATTCTCAATTTCACTGTAAATGTCATAGAAGATAAGCATTATGTATACCCGAGAGTTTCATTTCACGAACGCCCTTGTTAGTATTAATGAGACCACAGAAAGAGTATATACTGTTTGGTCTAATGAAGATTTTCAGAAAAAGTGTGTAAAAAGTGAAATCAAAGCCCGATAGGCACGAGTTGCGAATGAATACTCAATCAGGGCACGATAAGTTATAATAAAGATGTGTAACTTTTCACTTATTTGTTGACATTATTTAGTAGAATTATTAATATTTACTTATTTAGCACTAGTGGTGCTGATCCCTTATGTGAAACGATGCTTAAGTGTTGATATAAATCTGTGAATGCAACAAAGAAAACAAAATAATTCTGTCTGAACGCATCAACTACTACCACGGTGTAAAACATATCTTACACCATGTCTTATTGACGTTAATGTAATAACCGCGCAACTTTTCTTGACCGATGGCCTTGCTTACCCCTCTCATGAGCAATAAACAGCTGAAAGCAAAAGCTTGCAGGGAGCACTGATGACATCATTCCAAGCATTAAAACTTGGCGCGAAACACAAAGCTAGATTCTGGCTGAAAGCTAATTGCTTTCAGGTCGAGAACTTCTCTTCAAATTTATTCCCAATAATATCTAAAGAAATGGCTGAGGCAGGTCCAGGTCCTTCAAGGGAGGCACCTCAAACTCCTGAGAAATTTGAGGACGTGTATTAGCAGCGAACGCAAAAGTATTGAAAAAGTTGTGAAAATGCTTGTGAAATGAAAGAGGGGAATAAGGTTATGTTGTGTCCTGTGGGTCACCTTTATATCGAGCTTCTGCGTATACTGGAGCTAGTATTTCTAAGATACTTAGAATAAAGACATATAGAGCCAATTTATCTCAATCCCCAGAAAAGTCCGGTAAAAAGGTAACATTCAAGCAAACCAATTTATCATACTCTATGTACTTCCAATCCACAACCAATGTAATAACTATATAACACTAATTTCTCTCAAAATTTACAGTGGTTGGGAGGGCAGGTAGGGAATTCGATGTGTGTACACCTCCTTGTGGTGAGTTCTGGATAGTTTCGACAAGAATACTTGTCAAAATTAACAAATATCCACACAAGCCAACAGCTTAAATAAATGTTCTTTTCACCTGGTATCACTGCTGTCGCCTACCCAGAGCGATGACCTAGCCGCACAAGCCACTGGTTTACTTTGACTTTCCAGAGGTTGTTATTATTCAAATACTCTTATGACCGACTTTGTGACTAATACACCCTCTCCGTCTGCATATCTTCAGTCCATCGGTCAAGAAACGTTGTGCAGTAATTATCACTTAAAATGAAATTTTAAAAAAGGAAAAATAACTATTATGTGAATAAAAATAATGATTAAGTGAATTACTTAGTTTACATTAATACGCTCAAGAATGTAGTAGAAACTGGGTAGATCGAACATTTTATTTACATTGGAGTTTTCGCAACAGGTGTTTGTGGTGTGTCAACATCTGCCTGTCCCTTGGGGTGTGCCTGACATTCATCTACTTCTCATGGGAGCGCTGGCGCCAATCACCCGTCATTGTCGCCATGGACGAAAAGCAGCGACCCATCTGGAAAGTGCCGTTCCCAGCGGTCACCCTCTGCCCCCTGACCAAAACTCCCAATTCTGAAATCAGCTACTCCCAACTACTCAAGCGATTTTTTTCCAACAACGTCACCAGAGAGGAGTACGTCAATCTGTTACTTTGCATGCTTGATAAGATACAGCCAAATATTCATTAATTTGCCACTGGTGCTATAGCATTGAGGTTGCAATATTGCATCGAAGCTTCGTACTCTGGCTTAGATGGTTCTGATATCAACTGATTGTCATTGCAGTGTCTGATATCAACTGTCATTGCAGTGTCTCAGATCGGGAAGAACTAGAGTTGGAGTTCCGATGATGGCAGGATTTTCGACACTAGCTAGATAGTTAGGTCGAATTCAGCCGCTAAAGAACCTACAAAGGGAGGTGAATTCTAACAGTCGGCCACTCTGATCGATAGTTTTCTGTGGTTTCTCCGATCAACACCAAGTCAATGTCGCAACAGTACCCTATCAAACAGGCCACGGACCACGCGCGATATTTCCTTTCTCTTCCTTGTACTATCTTCACCCTTATCTTTACATGCAATAGACGATCACACATGTCGGGAGACCGGTCGGAAGCTTATAGCTTGTTCCGGTTGGGGCGGTGGCCCGTTTGGTGGGAAATATCTGGTTGAAGAAAACACCCAAGCCGATGGGTAGGTCAGCATTGAATTTAGTGATCCATTAAGGGAAGATCACTTCCACCTCCTGCTATAAAAAGCATGCACTACACTTACAGGACTAATGGGGCCTGGAATCACTAATCAATCAATCAGGTTTTCGTAAACAGCGAAGTCCAGGGCTCGAATTCCGGTGGTGACACTTTTCGCACCAAGTAGCTCTTCTAAATAAGCAAATAATCTATTAATCGGTTTATTTTCACGAAAAGGCACGGAAAACCCTTCATTAGAGCACTTGCATCTTAAGTGTCTTCGTAATAATCTAAGCGTGTCGCCTTCAGCAGGTTCATTAATATTAAATTGTGTGGTTAACAAGTTCAAAAAAAATTTTAACTTATTATATTTTCCCCGAATCCTCTATTTTCGGGCAAAAAGGTCACATGAAAAAGCATTGATTTAATTTCTTGTTTAAATTATTCTTTCATTATAAAATTATTTAAATTATCGCCAGTCTGAAGACAACACGTGAAAATTCATGTAAATGCCGGGGAGAATAGTAATTCATATCGTTTCTCCAATGTACTCGTGTAGGTGCATTAAAGCCATCAGAAACACACATGTTTGTTAAGAATTCTTTGAGAATATTGATGTGAAAACCGGTTATGAATTCTGTCGAGAGAAATAAAAATAACTAGTGGTACTACAATATCACACACTTTCTCGCATTATTTATAAATTTGCAAGTTTCGAAAATTCGGGGAGTTCCTTGAAAATGAGTCCCGCACCTTTCTTTTGCACACTCATTCACTCCATGGAAAAGGAGGAAAGGCTTTGGAACGGTTTTTGAGATTTTTTTATAAATTGCATTAATTTCAAGCTCAATGTATATGAAAACTACTCGCTTCTTTTCAAAAACTTGTACTTGACATTCTTTAAGGAGTTGATTTTTTACAATAGATTTTATCTAAGTCAAAAATCCCTATCTTCAATTTTGCAATTTTCAATAGTTAACTTCTTGCAATTATAAAAAAGTCGGCAAAATCGCCGAAAATGGGACTAGGAACACATTTTTTACCCTCTTTTGATACATACAAGAAGATTTTGAATATTTAGAGCGGTTTTTGAAAAAAAAAGTTTAAAAAATAAAATTTACCTCTATTTCGCGCAAAATTACACAAAAAAACTTATATTTTCGAAAAATTGAAAATAACATTATTTCAAGATTTGTCTTTGAAGTACAGATTTCATTAGTGAAAAAATCGTTCTTTAAAAACTTCACATTGTACTTTTAGGAAACTTGAGTATCATAGTTGTGAGAAGATCCTCTGCCCAAAAAAATTGTTCATTAGCAATTTTCGAAAAATTCGCAATTTTCGCAAAAAGTCACATGAGTCCTGCACCACGCTCATAAGATTCCTTTATGCTATCCGAAGCCAAAGTTTAATAAAAAAATATAGAGCCCTTTTTTAGAAAAGTTTTAAAGTGTTCTTGGGGCTTCATGTAAAGCACCTTCAAAAATCAAAATATCCCTTTGAAACGCTCAAAGCTTCAGGTTCGTTCAAATCTTTCCAGAAATGTTAATTCTGGAGAAAATCGGCAAATTTTAGTCTAATTATTTGGACAGAAAGGTATAATACAGAGGAATCTCATTTATCCTGCTTAATGTACGATACGATAACGTACAACGAAAATAGACCATACGAGACCCCAACCAATATTTTCCTTAAAAATAGTATAAATAAGTAATATTTTGCATTTATAGTACCTTATTTTCCAGTCGCACTCTATAAGCAAGCACAAGATGAATGGATTATTACATAATGAATAGGATGAATGGTTGAGATGATTATATGATGAGAAACAAAGGCAGACCGAGTTGAGAACGTTTGAGATCCTTTTCGCGTGCACACGATCAGGACAAAAAGCCAATTAAGGAAGGTAAGCGGTCACATTTGGTTGATAGTTATTTCGTGTTCCCGGACGCGTCAACTGTTATAGTCATTAGTCCTATGAGTGTAGGACATGTTTTATCACGGTAATGGCGTTGTTCCTCCTCCGCTGGATGATGAGATCCGGTGCCGACCTATTTCGAGTTATTTCGTGTTCCCGGACGCGTCAACTGTTATAGTCATTAGTCCTATGAGTGTAGGGCATGTTTTATCACAGTAATGGCGTTGTTCCAACTCCGCTGGATGATGAGATCCGGTGCCGACCTACACATTGTCTTGCGGGGCTTTTCCCCATCCGGTATCTCCCCCAGCGGGGAGCCACTCATCTAGGACAAACTCTAATCTCCCTAATCTAACTAGTCTTTCGAAATTTGTGGTAGTGTAGAATATGAACGTGTAAGTGATGGGTGTTAAGTAAGGGGTGAGGATATGACAAGAAAGAAGAAAAGATCCCCGCAGTCCATTGACCTTTTGTTAGGATGCTGCTCCGGTATTCGCCTGGGGAAATCACGGAAAACAACGCATCAAAGCAACCAGCCACTATGATTCTCCTCCACGCTGCAGATTAACTCGAGTTTGGTACGGATCATTTTCAAATGTCCGAAAACAAAGCAGATGAACGAAAACTGAGACAAAAATTCGACAAAAAAGTAGTTGAAAATGGAATTGTAAGACATACGAACAACCCAGGATTCAGTGCAAGATGGTGCATTCAAAATGAAACTTCGAACCATTTCAAAACAGTTGCAGAGTGTGAAAAAAAATATGAAATGTAAAGTTCCTTTTTGATGGGTAATGCAACTGGACTATAGCCATCCCGTTTCCATAATAACGTAAATACAAATGACAAGAACTATATGGAAGACTGGGGCACATGTAATGCTTTCTGCTCAGAATTCTTATTCCTTGCATGAGAAATATGATGTGAAGTTCCACTATCCTCTCATAAAATAATAATTTATTCGTACAAATAGTATTATTTTACTTTTTGTATTTACATTTTGTCGAAGGAAACAAAAAGTTGTTGAAGTTATTCAAAACTGAGAGCATTACTGATCTGCCCGTGGAGGTAACTACCGACCCTACATGCCTTTTCGTGTATTTGCACTTTGCTAGACTAAACATGATTATTATTGTTATTATTATTATTGTTGTAATTAATTATATTAATTATTAATATAATTATATATATATTATTGTCATTGTTGTTATTATTATAGTTGTTAAAAATTGCAACTAAAAAGTGGCTATTGTCCAATTTTCAACTGAAAGAATTATCTTTCCCTACAGGCGAGAAATTTTTTTGGACTTATCACTTCAATGCTACATTGATTTACCTCGAAGTCGACTATTCAACGCTTCTAGTACAAAGAACAACAGTGTAATAGACCGCATTGAGTCCGTAAGTATGAATTATAGATTTTAAATAGAGTAGCTACACACACACACACACACACACACACACACACACGAGGGTTGGAATGTGTTATTTATTCCGGCAGACAGTATGAACATGTCCGGAAATGCATACAAGTAGTAGCCGTCGTGTGGTGAATAAGTTTTTGATGATGCTAAATTGGTGTTTCATTATGGTCTGGGTTATGTTTAGGTGTTTATATTTTTAGATGTTTAGATCGTTTAGTATAATTTTTTCTAAAATCTTTGACGGAGATATGAGGGGACTGATCCGCCTATAGCTTTCAGTATGGTTATTATTTTTATGAGGCTGTTAGAACTCGCTATAATTTACATTTAATTTATATATCCATTGCATTTCTTAACGTATCCTGCTGGCATGCGCCTCCCGGCTGGGGCGGTACCCCGCTGGTGGAAGAAAACTGGTTGAAAAAAAACAGCTAGTCGACACTAGGTCGGCGCCGGATCATTCCATCCTGTGGGGGAAGATCATCGCCACACTCACGACGAAAAACATACACTATATTTACGGGGCGAATGACCTCAGAAGTTGATGCACCCGGAATCACTAACAATCATTTAACCACTCTTCAGACCACTAGTTTACAATATTTGGTGTGATGCAACCCGCACTGCATCTATGTATTAAGAGACGACATCGGAGCTGTTCCTCACAGGGGCTGGCGGAGCGTGGCTGGAGGCTCGCAGAGACAAGACGGGAACGGAGAGAAAGGGCGGTGTGGAACAGAAAGGGCAATGATTGTCAGCATGATCAAGGACGGAGCCCTGAATAATATTACTTCTATTTTTCGATCTAGAGATAGAACTGATTCCTTTCCAGAAACGATGGGGCACAATGGAGGGGTGAGGGTGAGGTACCAGAGAAGGAACGTGGCAGAGCCCTTGAATAAAAGTACTTCTATTTTTATCTATAGAGATAGAACTCTATAGCTATTCCTTTCCAGGTAGGACGCGGCAGGATGGAGGGGTGAGGTACCAGTGGAAAGGACCATGAAGAGACTTCAATAAAAGTACTTCTATTTTTCGCTATAGAGATAGAACTAATTTCTTTCCAGGCAGAACGCAGGAGGATGGAGGGGTGAGGTATCGGTGGAAGGGAGCGTGGCAGAGCCTTCAATAAAAGTACTTCTATTTTGTGCTATGGAGGTAGGACTCATTCCTTTCCCGGTCTAATAAATGATTGGGACTATTCTGTTCGTAAAATTAACCCGGCATCGAATGGGTTGGATCTGTGAGCTCACGAGGTAGCGAAACCTTCAGCCAATCACATACTGATAGCACCAGCATTCTGTTCGTCTCTCTACCTTTCTTTTATTTTGAAATATAACGTTCAATGTGACAGTTATTGCTGTACAGTTTGTTTACGTGATTATACTCGTATGCTTAATTTGGTTCGTGCTTGTTCTCTCAGACCCATCCAACCGTTCGTGTAACTGTAATGAAGCAGATACGTATTCGTATTTTTAGAATAATTTATTGTTGCGATGTAGATAATATGGATTTTTTGTGTAGTATTACGTACAACTAAATTCAAATTGTACAGCAATTTCAGCAACGAATCAAACTTTCCAGTGGAATGTCGAGGATGATATTAAGAAGGCCTCATTGTGCTCATTCTTAAATTTACCAAATATTTTTGATGAGAATAATAAATATATAATATATTAACAAAAATGTTTTCTTTTATATCAAACTAACATAATGGAGCCCTCTAACAATGATAGAAACAAAATAGTTTCTTTGCAATTTTTGTTTTTAACCCGGGTCTCTCAGACCCAGCCCATCCGTTAAATTTTTTTTTCCATCCGTCGCCGGGTTAAAACCAATAGTGTTTAACTATACATATGAAATACCCGGGTCAGAGCGGTGTTTTTTAAAAACTGTATCGCTTTTTCTAGACGATTTTTCTTACCGCTCCTTCCCACTGACCAATAATAAACTGCGACTCGTCTGCTTTAGGAGGCGGCATGTATCGATCGCCTTGATGTGCAATAAGCTGCGAATGTACTATAGCATAATCTCTTTTATTTTAACATACTTTCAGTTATTATCAATATTTGGCGCATTTTGGAACTCTTTTGGACCTAATTTCATTCGTGGGGTAGTCTTACTAAATACCACTCTTGGTTTGAAACTTCTCTATCCGCTTTGCAAGGCGGGTATTTATCGACAATTTCCAAAGCACTTGTGGACAATTTCCAAAACACCCATGATAAATACATCGGCTTTTGTCGTGTTACTTCAAGAAGTACATAATTTTTTTTGTTGCAGTTTTCATTGAGACCCCGTACTTTCATAAGAGGCGAATTCCGAGACGGTCCGTTGTCACGAAGTGCCTTCCAACCAGTATTGACAGATGAAGGAATCTGTTTCTCCTTTAATATGCTACCTGCTTCTCACATGTTTTACGAAAATACGTAAGTACGCCGCCTAAAATCTAATACGTAATAGCAAAAGTCACATATTCCCATTCTCCCAGAAAAAAATCAGGTTTTTCTTCTTAACTTCTTACTGGTTCGTTAGTTTACACAACTAGTCAGTGCCATAACAAGAGAAACGGGGTGTCAACAGCTTTTAGTGTGTAACATTATCTATAACATCGTTTCAAACAAATAAAAATATTACGCTAATTTTGAGTAGAAGACTAACAGTGTGCAATTTAAATATTACTCTTTTGTGGGGTAAATATGAAATTTTCTGAATTTAGAAACGATAAAAATCCACAATGTCTGTTCCTCGTTTCTTTAAACATTGGAACAGTTGTTCAGTGATCGTATTTTGCAGATTTCATGCATCACGAAATTACCTGCAGTATAACACGAAAGCCAACTGGACAAGTGAGGGCTATGACGTCACAGCAGATCGAGATGCTTATCCCTACCGCGCGCTTTCATCTGGATATCCAATGGGGCTGTTTCTTAAATTAATACTAGTACACAAAATGGACGGCTGCAGCATATTGGAAGAAGGATATAAAGCAAGTATTAAATTCACTTTCACATTTTTGTGAGGTAAAATATTTCCTGAAATGTAAAACATCTTTTCACGGTGAAGTACCAAAGTCTCCCAAATTATTTGATATTCAATAGACAATTAAACAAAAATGCTTAAACTGAATAAATATTTGGTTGTGACATACATGGTACTCAGTTTATTGAACTTTTAATTCACGTGATTTTCCATGATAAAGAAAAATATTTTGAGACATTTCTAATGAAATCTCAATGTCATGTTTGGGCGTCGTTAACGTGACATTTTAGAATACATAAACCCAGGTAATAAGAACTCCCGAAGTATTGCACATTATGTTTCAGATACAACAAATTTTGTAAAATGCAGGGTATGTTTAAGAAACAATACACCTTTTGCAACCAGTATGATTCTCTACATCTTTTCTAATACTTCTCCCAAACCCAACACAAATACACCGTGTTTCTCATTTGATAATGCCACAAAATACGCAGAAAATTGCAACATTCAGTCTCCAACATTCCGACATGTTTCATTTAACCATTAGACACTGTTTGGGGTCTTTTCTGACCTCAGGCGCAAATAATGCTTTGCAACACTGAAAATTATTCACATGAACTTCTCCTTTTATAAATGATATTTATGAACAGTTTTACATACGTTGTAAACTTTTCAGTTTTCTTACGTTTTCTTGGTTTGAAGTAATTGGATTTTTATACGGATGGGATCAGAAATGCTCCCAAATACCCACGTTACACATCTAAATTATAAGAAAAAATCTAAAAGTGTATCCATTTCAGTTTTCTAAGATTAACTGTGGTTTTCGAATGACAATCTGGCGTATATGTTTATAATGAGTTAGTAGCCCTCTATCAGACATTCCTATTCCGGTATTGTAGACAACTATGTATAGTTATGAGGATATGCCAGGATGTTTTTTCTGGAAATATTATTCTTTTTATCTATTGCGATATAGTAAATAAAGCAAAAAAATAAAATCATTTTCTTAATTAATCATTCCAAATATCATCCGTGCATGAAATGCTGGTTAACTATAGAGAAAAGCATGTGGGGTCAAATCTGACCCTAAACAGAGTAAGTTATGGAAAAACAGCATCGAAGTGCATGAAGAAACAGCATCGAAACAATATTAAGTGCTCTTAATACCCTACCGCCATTTTTAAACCTGCAAGTCGCTTCATATTTTTTTTGCCCAACGGACGTTTGTGCCCGCACGTAACGTTCTCCAAGACTCGACACAAATCTCCGCTTTTTCTCATTATATAATGCGAACAGAATACGCAGAAAATCAATATTGAAGATTCCGAAATGTTTCATTTAAAGTGATTTAAACACACTACCGTCACTATCAGTTACCGGCTGCTTCAGGTATTTCTGTCGCCAGACGAACGTTTGCGTTCGCACGTAACGACAATACTCTCGAACCCCACACAAATATCCCGCCTTTTCTCATTATACAGTAAAACCTGTCTACAATGGAACCTCTGTAATACGGAAACTTACCATCCCGTACAAAAATCTCAGAATAGAACAATTTTACTGGTTAAAATTTCTTCTATTAGCCGAAAAACCTGTCGAACGAAAAGAGATTATCTAGCTGAGAAGGAATTTTATTTTTAAATTTCCGCAACTATCTTTGGTTGGTATGTTAGTGATTCCGGGCGCGTCAACTGCTTTGGTCGTTAGTCCCGTAAGTGTAGGGCAAGTTTTTTTCTCTCGAGAGATGGCGATGATCTTCCCCGCTGGATGGCGAGATCCGGCGACGATCTACCGTCGGCTAGCGGGGTTTCCCCCTAACCAGGACTCTCCCACCAGCGGGGCACCGCCCCAGCCGGGACAAGCTCTAAGCTCCCGACCTGTCTCCAGGAATATGTGGTAGTGTAGTGCATGTTAGTGTAAATGTGGGTGTAAGGGGAGAAGATAGGACAAGGAAGAGGAAGGAAAGATTGCGCGTGGTCCGTGGCCCGTTTGGTAGGGTACTGCTCCGGCATTCGCCAGGTGTTGATCGGAGAAACCACGGAAAACTACCAATTGGAGCATCCGACCGCTAGAATTCTCCTCCTGACAGTGACTGAATACGACCTTGCTGAAAAGCTAGTGTCGAAAATGCTGCCACTGTCGGGACTCGAACCAAGGACCTCCCGGTGAGAGGCGCTGCAGTGACATCAGTTGATGCACTGAGCTACCACTCAGCCCGGTACTATCTTTGGAATGACACCGTGCAAAAGGCCACAGTGCCATAGACTCCTGTGCTCCTAAGACAATATAGTCAACGACGTGCTTTGTGTCTTATGCCTGCTGACGAGGAATCTTTGGCGAACTCGGTGTCAGTTTCAGACGCCGAGTTCGCTGCTGGCAACAGCGACTTCGTCGCTATCAGTCCGAATATTTAATTTTGATAGCTCGCACCCCGTTCAGTTCTCAAAAGTGTCATAACTTTCCTTAAGTGAACAATAGAATTCCCATAAGGCTGTTTTCTCATCCTATATTTTATCCTGTATTTTCTCTGTATTTGCTGTTGATTTGTTTATTTCCAGCAATATTTTCATTGATAAATTATACTTTATTTTCATTACTTTGTTTTACACAAATTACATCAAAAATACTGTACTTAAATCATATGGGGAATTTTTGGCGACCTCTATAAGACGGAAAGACAATAAAGTGAATTGAAAAATGAAATGCAAAATTCAAAAATCACCATAGAATGCTGTTGGAGTTCCCGTTAGACCACAAAAACATGATAGTATTGTAAAACCAAGTAGGTAAACACACCAAAGTAAAAATGTTGCTCAAGGTACAATGGCCTTCCCTACATTTGAGGGATTCAATGCGAGCAAGAGCCTACCACCGTCCTGGATGGCGCAATGACATAGCGCATTTGTGATCAAGAAGGCTTTACACCCCGGCTGCAGGTTTGAATTCCTGTTAAGACATGTTGGTGTTGTGTGCTGTGGTTTCGTTTCTAGCACACCATGTGTCACCCTTGTACCAATCCGCTCCTCAATATTTTCCCTTTCCTAGAAAAATGTGTGACCTGGACCGCGGCATAGGGTGTACAGGCCGCACGAGAGCCATGGGGCTGGACAGTGGCGGCTCCTCACTCTGGAGCTAGAGCGTTGGCAGTGAAGGAAAATGTTAACCGCCACACTACTCTTTTCATTACTTTTTTAGGGTAAAATTTAATTATGTAAACAAAATTCTAATTACTTTAAAATGTAATGTTGGACGAATGAGGGAAAGATCGTCGCTTTTCCCATTCTTCAGTTCTCGTTTTAAAAATGAAATTCTGAAATATTATCAGGTTAGGACACGATCGCCCATCACTAAATTACTTATTTCTTTTCTTCATACGAAAGGGAAGGAAAGCAATAGTTTAAAACTATAGTTCCATTTTTCCACAATTCTCGTCAAAAAATAACGCTAATTTCATGAGTATCGCTAAAGGATCCAATGCGAAACCAAGAATATCACAATCACGGACAAAGAAAACGGTTATTCCTTTGAATTTATTAGAGTTCCTTCATTTGTTTAGTCTTCCGTAAGATGGGCGTCATAGATCGGCACCAGAGCGTCCATGCAACGCAGGCAATGCGCGAGCGCAGCTGAGGCCGTTGGCGAATGCCTCCAACGTCTTTAGGTCGGATCGAGAGGCGGCAGCGCATGCGCGCGACGTCCTCCCACTCAAAGACAAAGCATGCCAAGGCATTGGATTTCGACTTAACAGCCTGCTGAAGAGCGAAAACAAACACTCACTACACCAACAGGACTACAGACTACAGCATTTGACGAGCCCGGATACATCCGTCATGTTATACAAATTGTGAAGCTTGATTTATGAGATCACGCATTGTTAATCTATGGTAATGCTTTTAAATTTCTGAATTTCTAACATCTCAATTTTTATCTTTTAGGTCCTGTTGCACAGTCCAGCAGACTTTCCTCGCCCTCGAGAACATTCATTACGGATACCCCTCAATAGCGTTGTATATGTGGGCATCACTCCCTCCGAAATCATCACAGATCAAGATTTAGGTAACCGCTACGACGTTCTACAACGGCAGTGTTACTTCCCGGTAAATAAAAGCTAATTATTGCAAATAACCTCTATCGACCATTCCCTATTTCTTCAATTACTGTCTCTCTGGACAACATCTCTACAATGCCGTATTCCATTAAAATCTAATTAATTTTAATTATGTTCATTGTAATTATGACAATTTCTATAAATATCACTACGAATTATTATAGGTAATGCTAAGTTAAATCACAACTTTTTTTCTGTAAGTAATGCAGTAAATTCTTTGAAAGAATATCACGCTTTTTACTGATAGACACAAGTACTTTTCCACTATATTGTGTGCAGTGTCGTCTCTACTGTAAGAATACCCTTAAGGAATCAAAAAATCCAAACTCTGCTTTTAAACTTGAAGCATTGTCACCTCTCGCATTATCAATTAATTCTCTCTATTGTGTTATACTATCTTATTTTGTGCTTTAGACATGTTTAAAATGTTTACACAGCATAATATTTCAAGAGCTCTTTAGATGATTCACATTTATTACATTTCATAGGAGCAGAAGATTTACTGAAACTGAAAAACAAAAGTGGCTAACTAATATCATAGAAAGTTGATTTTTGAGATTTTCTTCGCATAATACTTTACGCTGTCTGGCTTTAAAATGTTGAAGCAGCCCTTCGAAGAACCGAAATACAAATTGTTTTTAATTGGCTCTTACTGTATTTCACATAAAAATCCTTCGAATCTAATCTGTGACAGGAGTTTCATATCTTTAAAACTGTTCCACTTTCAGATCATTAATTAATTATCATTTACTATTATAATTATTACTTGCACTATACTACATCTTGTGCATAATCACAGACATCACGACTCCTTCGATCTGCTTTAATACTGAAGGGAGCGACTAAGGTGACACTTTGTCTTTTTCATAGGTGCTAGTCCAACAGGTCCATCTCTCTCACATTTACTTTTCCTGCATATACTGTACTACAGGAAGGAAAAGTATTAGAATCTCCTCAACAATACACCGGGAGAGGTGGCTCACATCAACTCATGTCATAACAGTGCCTCTGACCGGAAGGTCCTAGGTTCGAGTCCCGACGGAGGCAGGAATTTCGAATAAGACGAATAAGACGAATAAGACGAATAGACGAATGAGACGAATGAGACGAATGAGACGAATGAGACGAATGAGACGAATGAGACGAATGAGACGAATGAGACGAAGGAGACGAATGAGACGAATGAGACGAAGGAGACGAAGAGACGAATGAGACGAAGAGACGAAGACGAAGGAGACGAAGGAGACGAAGGAGACGAAGGAGACGAAGGAGACGAATGAGACGAATGAGACGAATGAGACGAATAAGACGAATAAGACGGCGATGAAGACGAAGACGCAGAAGAATGTTGTTGGATAGTGTGAAGGACGATTAAGAGAAAGGCACAGGTCTTATTTTCACTGAAAACTAATATTTTTCGAAAATTGCACACTTTTTCGGCATCTCCTACAACTACAATTATGAAGATAGAGATTTTTTCTTAATGAAATCTGCTCCTTAAAGACATATTTTGAAATAAGCTCATGTACAATGTTTCAAAAATTTGAGTACTTCACGTGTAATTTTGCTTGAAAGTACGGACGAAAAAGTATGTACTGTTTTAGCAACAATAGTTACTTTGTCGCATACCACACACGTGGTATACTTTTTCCTTAATGAAATATGTTGTAAAAAATACATATTTAAATAAGTCTGGTACAATTAATTTTATTCGTTGGAGTACTCCGAATTCTTTGGAACACTTGTCAGCGTTCCATTCTTTGGAACAGCCCGAATGTGGCAATCGTGGAAGTCGAAAGTTATTCTGGCCTTTTTTTTTTTTCAGAACGAGAGACGTTTACGTTTTTTCCTGCAGTACACACAACAGAACTGCGAGTTGGAGTGCTATACCAATATCACTCTCCAGAATTGTCGGTGCGTTGCATTCTACATGCCCAGTAGGTAATCTGACGTTTTCGTAGTGTTGCAAAGAAGTTAAATCATAGTATGTCATTATATGGTTTATTGTTCTCAGGAGATATGGAAACACCGATATGCGGTCACGAAAAAATTAAATGTGTTAGAGAGTCGTTGAGTAAGTAATTTCTGAATAAATATTGCTTCATATTATATCATTATGTGCAGGATGTATCAGCATAAATATTACACACTTCTAGGGCAATTCGGAGCTCGATGATACATTTTTGTCAAAGTACACGTGTTGTGAAATCTCATAATACGTTGCACATATACAATTTTGGGCATCGTTCTCCTCATCAGAAAGCAATTTACTCTGCACTGGTGATTGGCACCTTTATGAATTATCTGACTTCATCACGGCGAGTATCTGCCAAATACTTGTACAAGTCGCCTACTATGTAGGAGAGTAAGGTTCAAAATTATCACCCTTTGTCTTCAGTGCTTTCATCCTCATTATCCACTGCTTGGCGTCTACAGATACGATCATAGTACAGCCGAAACATCAGTTGTTCGCAACTGGATTGTCCATTTCCTAGGTACTGCCAATCAGAAGAAGTCTCAGAAACAAAGTACGGTCGCTACAAATCCAAAGAGGGCAGTGCAGGGCCGTAACTCGATCCGGAGTAACCGTATCTCAACAAGGCACGCACGTCTGCACGAGGCCCTCTATTACCCGCCCAACTTTTCTTGAACGATGACCTTGCTTCCCCCTCCCTAGAGCAATGAACAGTTGAAGGACAAATCTCACAGCGAGTACTGATGACAACATTCAAAACCCATCTTCATTGGCGCGTAAGAAAATCTATATACTGTTGAAACCGAAAACTTCTGGTCGTATTTTTCTAAACAATATCTAAAGATAAAGCCAAAGCAGATCCAGAACCATCGCAGAAGATACCTCGAACTCCTAGAAAAATTAAAACTCAATTTATTGAGAAAGTAGCGAAGGCATGACTGATATTCCAGAGATTGGTATTGCTTCTAAAATGTAGTGGTCGATGTCGTAACTATTACCCCCACTCTAATCGCATTTCTCCAAGCCATCGTTCAAGAAAGGTTGCACGATTAATAACACAACTGACCTCTCCGACCCTTGTAAGTCCTTGTATCAGTACGTCGCAGGTCTGAAGACAATTTGCAATCACATATAGAAAAGTTATGTTTATATTTTACAAACATGTTTAGTTTCCACAATTATTAATCCATCCCACTTACACATTATTTGAATGTACATATTTTATAGATCATTAGTTAATCAAGATTTTCAGAAATATTTCAGAGCCTGGGATCTGAACTTGAGAGCAAAAGAGACTTGCTGGCCTACGAGAAACGTAAAAACTACACAAAATGTAACTGTCTGCAAAGCTGTAACCACATCCGTTACGAAACTGAGAGATCTCATTCAGACGTGGAAATTGAGCGCTTCAGACAATTCTTTCCGGACGATGTCAGGTAATGTGGTAAAGATATCACGTTTCAATAATATCTAAGCATGCCGTTCACAGAGAAGCCCAATTAATAAGCAATTTTACAACAAAATGACTCAACTAAATCTGTAGTCAATATTTATGATCAAAGTTGCTCACTTGACATTTTTTCCTCAACCGTAAACGAGTTGAGTTAGCTGTTAAAAATTTTCCAACTTCTCTTCCTAAGGTTCATAAATTTTTAGAGTTCTTAAATTTTTTCAGTCAGAATAATTTCAATATTTGCTACAAAATTTGTAATAGAAAATTAGAATAAATTCTTCGGCTCCCAGGATCGAGAATTATTTTTTAAACGACTCCTGGGCGATTATCAAGATACAAATGTATGTCAAACTGTACTCATTCTGCATCTCATTAAATTTACTAACGTATTAATAAAAGTAGCTTACATTTTAATTGTTCTTTATTTTAATTACTGTAAATATTATTATAAAAATCTCTGGTTTTATTGATTATTTCATGTTTCCGGGCGCGTCAAGACACTGAGTTCTCAAAATGCATATAGTACAATGGAAAATATAAAATAAATGCTGGTAAACGTTTGTCGGACTTCCTTTGACTGTCCGAAAATACCAATCTTTACGTGAAGAACTCTAATATTCCGAATTACTCATTAGTCAAGAATTTAGTAATTATCAGAAACCAGTGAAGGGAATACTGGATAGTTTCCTAGTATAATATATGGGCAAAACGTTTTTTCACCCAATAAAAAGCAATATTATGAGCTAGTAATTACATAATGCATTGCAAATAACATCAGATAGCCTTATATAATTTAAAATAATTTTAATTGTTATTAATTATTAATAACACCATCCAAAATTGTTTCCCTAATCAAATCTTATTCTTTTCAGGAGCCATGAACGATATTTTACGTACCTTGGAATTTACTTCAAGGAATCGTCCTTTATACCAACACGCCGAATGGAGTTGTACGGCAAACTCGCCTTTCTAGGTGAGAAATTAAAGAACGAAAAATTCTTAGCCTCAGGTCACGTTTCTTTCCATACATTTCCATAAAAAAATGCAAACTTAATGTAAGTTTCTACAAATCAAGAAATTAGCTTCTTAACCCCTTAAACCAAAATTACCTTTTAATCAAGAACACTTGATGAGTTGTGCTTCATCTCTCATACTGCAAGATGGTACATATCAAGTTTTGGAAGTTCTTTCAGTTGCTTAGGTTTTAATCATTCGATTAAAACCTTCGATCATTCTGCCGCTCAAGAGACCATACGTTTTTATTAGAGTGTCATGACAGCGTCAGAAATAATTCTCGAATTAAACAAAAGAATTGATCTACACTAAAAAAAAGTAGATAAAGGCCATGTTTTATACGAGCATCTCCAGCACGTTTTTACTTAACATTTCAACATTATTCTTAATGGCCTCTGTGAATGCTTCATAAGAGGTTTGACAACATACGAAGGCTGTTTTCTTTCAACATTGATTGAATTTACTACCAAATGGTTGTAGAACATTTGGTAATAAATTCAATCAAGATTTAATTCAACTAAAATTTATTACCAAATGTTTGTAGAAACCTCATGGTAAAAGGGATCTCGGCCGTCCAAGATTGAGAGGGCATGCTGAAGACGGAACAGGAGTCTCTCCTAAACCCTGAAGAGATGATGATGATGATGATGATGGTGATGATTATGATGTTTGTAGAAGAGTGTATAAACATTGTTACTTTCCTGCGTAATCGCTGTCAATTTTTATGCATTTGTCGCATCTGTGGATACATTTTGCGGCCCCCTCATCGACGAATGTTGCTGCCAGTGATGTGAGATTGGTCTGAACTTTGCTTTGAAACACCACACTAATCTGAAAGCTTTGACCTTCTAGTCAAATCAATTCACTCTCACTAAGAATCACTCTACAGTATTATACGATTTAAATACAGTGGCTTCTGACATACTATCAGCGTTATCCAATCGGCAGCTTCAATACCAAAAATTAATATTAAACTCCGGAGTGGTCCAGCTGATTGATTAGTGATTATCGGAGCGTCAACTACAACCAAGGTCATTAGTCCCGTAAGTGTAGTGTATGATTTTAATCGGGAGGTGGCGGTGATCTTCCCCCACTCGATGGCGAAATAAAGCGCCGACCTACCGCCGACTAGCGAGGTTTTCTTCGCCAGGTATCTCCCACCAACGGGGTACTGCCCCAGCCGGGACAAGCTCTAAGTCCCCGACCGGTCTTCCGGCATGTCTGGTAGTTTGGTGCATGTTAGTGTAAGTGTGTGTGTAAGAGGAGACGATAGGACAAGGAAGAGGAAGGAAAGATCGCGCGCAGTCCGTGTCCCGTTAGTTAGGGTACTGCTCTGGCATTCGCCTGGTGTTGATTAGAGAAACCACGGAAAACAACCGATCAGAGCAGCCGGCCGCTAGAATTCTCCTCCAGACAGCGACTGATTTCGACCTAGCCCAAAAACTAGTATCGAAAATCCTGCCGTCGTCGGGACACGAAACTAGGACCTCCCGCTCAGAGGCACTGTAGTGACATCAGTTGATGCACTCAGCCACCGCTCCCGGTCCAGCTGATCAAAAGGCAGAAGTCACTCTACTTAAATCGAAGTACTCGTATAAATCTCAGTAAAAACTGCATGTGGTGTGTGAAGGAGAGGGCCGTAACATTCCGGCGTCGGGGTCAATCGCGTCTTCGTTCTTCCCCGTATTTGTCGCAAGCGCAACGTTGGTTATTGCATCTATTTATTTATTTAGTCAAAAACAGTCAAAAACTGTATGTGACGTATGGGGGAGAAAATCATGTGCGCACGCTTTCTTGAGTTTCAGAATCCCTTCCCAACAATGTAACTATTAATAGTTGAAAGATGAAAAATAATAAGAACAACAACAACAACAATAATAATAAATAATAATAATAATAATAATAATAATAACAACAACAAATTTAAAAAAGCGAGGGATTAACTTTTCAAAAACTAGATATTTTCGTTACCAAATTATAGAAAACTTATTTTTAACGGTAAAGGATGAAACAGATTTGATTTTTCTGTATTGTTAACAAAATAGAAACTCACCCTAAGCTCTACTACCACTACAAGCGAAAGGAAAGTTCAACAAAACGTGCGCATAGTGAAGCTACACTTACGTCCAGAAGCAAATCAAGGGGCATCTCAGCATTTGCTCAATGGATCAGGGAAACTGGACAAAAACCCGATCGAGATGGAGGTCATTGACCCGGAAGTACATTATTTGTTACAGGCATATTGGGTCTTTTTTTAATTATACAATGCAAATGTAAACTAATTTATTATATTATATCTTGTTTTTGTTAAAGTAAACATTATTTTTCTTTTTGACGCAACGCTGCGACTTGTGCGCAACGACATCTGCGCAACGCTGAGACTTGTGCTGTTTGTTTCAGCCAACTGCGGAGGCTTGCTTGGGCTGTGCCTTGGGATGAGCGTGCTCAGCGTGTTCGAACTGTTTTTTTTTTTAATTTGTTGCGTCTACACCTTGACGCAACGCGTCTCCAAGCCCCTTAAGGGGCGTTGAGCGCTTTGCACTGGGGAGTAATACTCCATTACTGAGCTTTTATTTTTGGAGTAATCCTCCGTTAATTACTGTATTTGTCAAGTCTCGTCACGTCGCAGTCAGTCAGTGCCTTTTATCCCTTCGGCCAGGGACTCGACGCCGTTAGATCCCGGGGTTCCTGGCCGGTCACCCAACCACGAACCCGCGAGTCTCGAATTCGCTTAACCTTCGTGACTTCACGGAGCGTAGTAAACGAATTCGGCTAGCGCCGCCGGCATTGGTTGTTGCATCTGCGCAATGTTGACGCTTGTGCTGTTTGTTTCAGCCAACTGCGGAGGCTTGCTTGGGCTGTGCCTTGGGATGAGCGTGCTCAGCGTGTTCGAGCTGATTTACTGGCTATTTCTTCGACCTCTAGCTCGTCGACAGGCACCAGCCGTCAAGGATTCAAGAGATATGAATTAATTCTGCTTTTCGAAAACTCTACGTAATTTCACGTCCAAACTGTGAGTGAACATCTCGTAGTCAACCTCTGTATCGGTATGCAAATATCCAAAATAGTCATGAATGTTGCTCTCAGGTGATTCATGTAAAAAGCATATTTATTTCGTTCAAAGATATTGCACTACTCCACCAGACTTGACACCCTCTAGCAGAAACAAAAAAATGTAATACATCCTCCTAAAAAGGTAAATATCTGGATAACTCAAAGTTTCTGTTCTTTACACATGTTGCCTTTATAGTTCGAAACTACATCAATTCAGAACAAAACGTTGTACAAAAATTATTTTTACACTTCACATGCTACTGGTTCTATCACAATGTTCCAAGCCTTTAATTGAATTGAAATCGGAGTACTTCTCATTTATAGTAGTCATAAGTCATTAAACACGGAGTAAGTATCCGAGAATGCAGTCATTTTGTCATAATGCCATTGCCTTTTATCCTCTACCGCTAGGGGCTCGGCGCTGTTAGTACTCGTGGCTCTCAGACCGTCACCCATCTATTGATTGAACGATTTCGAACCTAGGACCTCCCGGTCAGAGACGCTGCAGTGGCATCAGTTGATGCAATGAGCTACCGCTGCCGGTTCACCCATCTAGAAACCCTCGGTGCCTAGGTATACTTAACCTCCACGACCACACGGAACGTGGCTTAGCAGTTCGGCTACCGACACTGGTGGCAGGTTACGTGCTTGCCACATAATGTTTTACGCTAAGTTGTTGCAAAAACATTTAGCAATGGTTCTTTACCTGTCAGATTCGTGAATATTTTCCGACCTTTGAAAATCCACTGCCCCAGGATAGGGTGGCCTATTTCCCAGACATGTTCTTTTGTAGAGAGCAAAAGTACATCCGCGATGAATTTTTAAAATTGGGGCAGATGCCCTCTTTTCAGTTTCGAACTGCGATTATACCTCACGTGCATTCTCAATACCTCTTTTCGAGAGGTCGATTATCGGCAAACTGCACAGAGTCCACTGACTGCTCAACTGCACAGATGATTCATTTGTCTTCTCTTTTATCACGACGCGTTTCTCTCGAATTTTCTGCGCTGCAGTTTTTAACAAAATATCAAAGAACTTGAAACGGAAAAAATTCAGTCAAGTAACCCATTCTATTTTAGGCACAATCTTGAAAACTCTCAAAAATAGGGGACGAGTAAAATGCAAATCTCTTTCAGTTAAACAAATTGTAAAAGAGAGGCAGGATAGTTACAAGAATATGAAAGTTTTGAAAAATGATTCAACACTGTGTACATGCTTTCAATACCTTGAAATGTGAATGGGGCAATGTACTGAGTTGAATGTTTTTAAGTGAATGAAATCGCAAAATCTGTAAAAGCATTTCGTATATTCACTCAAAGGCGAAGATCAAAATTGATGATATTAAGTGTTTTAACGAATATTCAAATTTATGTCAAGTATGTTCAGTCAACGGGAATATTTTAAAAGAAAGAGAAAGTGTTAAAAGATGAATGCGTAAGCTGACTATGAATAAATGAGTGAGCTCACACTCCTTTAATAGATTGCTATGCATAATTGTTGAAAATTACAGAATTTTTTTCTTAATACTAAGATACAACGGGATTGTTTACTTTAATGAATGTCCACCAGACAAAAACGGACATTCAGGCAGGGTACAATTAAGTCTGTATGGTGTGTCCAAAATAATGTATAAGACCTGAAGTGCTAAGAGTTGTATAATTATTTAATTGCAAATACAAAAACTACTCAAAGAATCAGAATCATATGTTAAGTACTCTTTGCATGCAAAGGAAAGTAATTGTGATTTTGATAAAGAATTATGTGATTTTCAAGGTTTTGATAAATAAATTTGTAAATAATTGTTAAGGCGCTACATTAAAATTTAAATAAATATCCAATAGTATACTTAATTAGAAATCATTATATTTTGTTTAATTGAAATTAAAAGTAATGACTTAACAGAATAGACAACACTGACAAATTAGATTGACGATTAATTTGATCGATAGTGACTCCCGGCGCGTCAACTGCTAAGGTCATTTGTCCTGTAAGTGTATTAGCGCTTGGTTTTCCTTGGAAGGTGGCAGAGGTCTTCCCCTGCTGGATGGCGAGATCCGGTGTCGACCTACCGTCGGCCAGAAGGGTTTTCCCAAACCAGGTATCTCCCTCCAGCGGGGCAATGCCCCAGTCCGGACAAGTTCTAATCTCCCGACCAGTCTCCTGGCATGTGAGGTAGTGTAGTGCATGTTAATGTAAGTGTAAGTAAGTGGTGAGGATAGGACAAGGAAGAGGAAAGATAGATCGCGCGCGGTCCGTGGCCCGTTTCTTAGGGTACTGCTCCAGCATTCGCCTAGTGCTGATCGAAGAAACCACGGAAAGCTTCTGATCAGAGCAGCCGGCCGCTAGAGTTCTTCTCCACACAGCGACTGAATTCGACCACGCTGACCAGCTAGATCCTACCATCGACGAGAATGGAAACTACAACCTCAAGGTTAGAGGTCAGAGGTAAATTTTTGAGTAGTTATACTAAAAATATACTTGTGGGGTAATGGTAGTCAGTGATTCTCATTACCCGCAGAGAGACTGCCATAGCCCCAAACAAAATAATAATAATAAAATCGGTGCGCCGCAGTAGCTCACCTGTGTATTTCCATCATGAAATCTCTGCGTTTCCTCCTCTGTATAGTAATGATCCATATACACAGCGCTGTTTTTTCCATGCAGATATACAGCTTATGGGGAGGAGTTCCTCCTCTGGAATGCCATGTCTTGTCAGCTATTGTAACTACATGAACACTTGGCACCTGCTTGGTGCCTACTCGGGCGTAAATCATGGATCAGGACGAAGGAAGAGGCACGTTTTAGTAACAGCTCACACCCGTGGCAGCATCTTGAACTGGTACTGGTATATGGTGAATCGAACGCCTCTCCCTTTTCGTTTACATCTGCATGTAATCTAATTTATGTTTCTTTAATTGAAATAGAATTTGCAGGACTTCTTTTCCCTTAAGAATCCTGCACGAGCCGCCACTGTTTCGAGGTATCATCATTAAATATGCGTTTTTTTGTTGTTGTTTTTTAAGTCATTAAGATGCATTCGGGGAAATATAAGTGGAATTTTGGCTCCTTTTATACTTTGGATGTAGACGATCTGTGAAATCGCAACGCCTTAAATCTTTAAGTTTTTTGGCCACGCCTACTGTAAGGTTATTTACGTTTCTTGTGCACAGACTTGCGTAAACCAAAGTAAAAACAATGATAATGTATGTAATAGATATTCATTTCCAATGCGCACGGAAGTTGAAAAAAAACTACCCACCCTCCCTCTTGAGAGGTATTCATTGTTTTATTAGATACGTAGAAACTGGGGGGAAATCCAAAACCAATGGACCAATGTCAGTTTTGACTGAAAAATGCAAATACTGATTGTGTTATTCCACCAATGCATTCTCAGTAATCACTACTTTCAACACCTGACCTCATGCGAGAGTAAGGCTCTGAGGAAGAGAAGTAGAGTGAACTTTTTTGTTAAGTAGAATGCCCTCAATTAGAATAACACACATTTAGCCGCATATATCTGCACCTTTTTATTTTATAGTCACTTTCCTTCAATGCTACATAGTAAAATTTAACACTATATCCCAGAAATGCCTTTGACGCCACAGGGAATTATTTTCTCTGTACATTTTCTCAATTTCCCCTTCTGATAATTACTTTTAATAAGAAAATTACTGAAATAAACTTTTGTAATAATTGAACAATATTAATCCGTACCACCGAGCACTTTAAGATTTTTAGTGTACTTTAATTTATTTATTTATTTGCGTCAAAAAAAAAACAGTTAAAAACTGCGTATGACGTGCTATGGGGAAAAGTGAATTGTGTGCACATTTTCAAAATTCTGCGATCTCTACACCAAGTCATATACTACTTAAATTTTGAATTTTTGAAAGGGAGAAAAAAAACAACAAAAAACTCCCATGTAATAAAACCTATTTTCAAGGATAAACAAGCAATAAATTTTGAATTTTGAAAGGAGAAAAAAACAAAAAACTCCCATGTAATAAAATCGATTTTCAAGGATAAATAAGCAATAAATTTTGAATTTTGAAAGGGAGAAAAAACAACAAAAACTCCCATGTAATAAAATCTATTTTCAAAGAAAATAAGCAATAAATTTTGGCTCTTATTACTTCCTGCCGCGACAACATGGAAACGATAATTTGAATAAATGTATTTCCCACTGAATTCTAGAAGACGTGCACAGAAATGAAGTTACATTTATGTCCAGAAGCAAAACAAGGGGCCATCTCAGCATTTGCTCAATGGATCAGGAAACTGGACGAAAAACCTGATCGAGATGGGGTCATTGACCCGGAAGCTGTAGTACAATAGTTGTTACAGGTTGTTTATACTCATTTATACAGTCCAAATGGTAAATAATGCATTATGTATCATTGTTAAAATTAATGTTCCTTTTCTTGTGATGCTCAGTATAGTCTCTAATTGTATAGAAACAGTTATGCAGCAGAAACGATTTCACTTGGGATTTAAACTTTTCTATTGAATTTAATCGTTTAATGTCATCTGGCAAAGTGTTGTAAAATAATGTACATGTATTGTATGTGAATTTTTGTAATGAGCTGTTGATACTGTCACCTGATGAATATGATTTCTACGTCGAGTGTTATAGTAATAGACTTCGGCGTTTTCTGAAAATATATTCCCGCCCTTGAGCAAGTCATTTTTTACAAAAACCACTGATTCGTAAATAAAAAGACACGGTAATGGTAAAATTCCTAGATTAATGAAGAGAGGCTTACATGAATCACGTGGGTGGGATTTGGTTATTATTCGTACAATTCGTTTTGTAATCTAAAAGTCTGGGAGCTATAAGATGTATTTCCCCAGAATATTATGCCATATCTCAGGCGGGAATGAACATTCGCGAAGTATACACAACGAGCAGTATGAAGGCTGACTGAATTTGCAAGAATTCTGAACGCGTAGCATAATGAACTTAATTTTGTGTTCAATTCATTTAAATGGACGTTCCATTTAAGGTTTGACTGAATTGAGAGACCTAAAAATTTTGTTACCTTAACATCAGTCAATGGTACATTGTTCATTTTCAATGGAGCACAGAATTGTTTATTTGAAATAGAAAACTGCATTAAAACCGTTTTCTTTTCGTTTACTATTAATTTGTTATTTCGGAACCAATTTGAAACATCTGATATTGTACTATTTACGGTTTCATTATTGCAAAGGATGTTCGTATCATCCGCAAAGAGAACCGTTCTTCCGTTTCGAATCGTCGAGGGCATATCGTTTACGTAAAGTAGGAACAGAGTAGGGCCTAAAATCGATCCTTGAGGAACTCCACATGCAACGGGCAAAGAGTCGGAAAGGTGCGTACGTAATGTTCCATCATTCCAGTAAGGTATTTCAACTCTCTGAGATCGTTGTTTAAGGTACGAACATAACCAATCTAGAGCAATACCACGAATTCCATATGAAGGTAATTTGGAAAGTAAAATGTCATGATCAATGACGTCAAAAGCTTTCGAGAGATCTAAAAATAATCCAATAGGTGCCTCGTTTTGATCCAATGATGAGGCGACATCTTTAAGAAAAGAAAATATAGCTGTTTCCGTTGATTTTGATTTTCTAAACCCATGTTGGCAATCTGAAAGCGCGTCGTGTTTAGTGAGAAAGGTTTCCATTCGTACGTAAAAAAGTCTCTCTAATATTTTTGAAAAACTGATAGAAGAGAAATGGGCCGATAATTTTGAATTTCATTTTGTTGCCTTTTTGAAAAGCGGCTTAATCACATAAAATTGAGAATTTCATAGGAAGAAGTTTCGGAAACGAACATTGATTAAATATGTGAGTTAACGGGTGTATAATGGCATACGCACAAGTCTTTAACAAAGAATCCGGGAATTCATCTAAACCGGACGAATATTTATTTTTTAGTTTACCGATTATTTTGAGAATTTCATAGGAAGAAGTTTCGGAAACGAACATTGTGTCTAAAATTTTGGGTGAACTGTCTGTTTTTGAGTTTTGTGCCTGAAGACCCTTAGTGGATAGAAGGATTATTTGTTGTAGAAACCTATGAGTCCTATGGGTGTAAAAGTGCACTTGATGTTATCTCAAATGGTCAACTGTAGTTGATCATTTTTTCAATAACATAATATTTTTCAATAAATAGGTGTCAACGAAATTAGATTTGTACAGCATTGATTCCCGACAGATGTGTGGCAATTGTTTGCGTCTCGATGTGTTGTGTGTATATATAACTTATATTGTTTATAATATAATTATTCTATTGTAAATGTATATCGCACGAAATTCCGCATTTTCCGTAACGCTCAAATTCAATTTTCTCGAGAAGGGCTTCATATTTTTTCTTTAAATTTGTGTGGGTAGTGCTAAATGGACTTAATAACACGACATAAATGCCACTGTGACTTTTGTTGATGTTTTCTAAATTAAAAGTTGTTTTTTTTAATATTCCTCGTCAATATTTACTTCGCGGGCATTTCTTATTCTTTATCGTACTTGTGAGTATAATTATCTCAAATAATTTTTTATTAATAATTGTTCGCTATGTGATGCAAGGAAATACGTGTCAGCTGCATTTTTGACGTCCCTTTTGACCTTGAATGACGGCATGTTTTCCAAAGCATGTTTCTGGGGCATCTACCTCGCAGTGACGCATTAGAAGTGCTTTGTTTTCCGGTGCCATGATCGTTCATGCTCAGTATTGGATCTCCCGATATCTCCAGTCGATAGTAAATCCACTTCCTACGATATATCTCTTTTCACTTTCCCTTTATGTCAAAAGAAAGAAAAAGTATATAAATGCCCAATAATAGTTAAAATTTGCACAGATATTCTAAAATCGTCTGAATTTTGGACAAGATATTCCGTCAATATTGACGTATTTAGGATAAGGTATGATATCATAAATTGCCTTAGTGTCTCCAACGCAATTAAATTATAGTATTGGCAAATTGTAGAGGTTTCTTTTCAAAAGAGATAATCAGTAGAGTTAATATATCAAACGTTACCAAGAACTCCCTTTATTCATAATTCAATTTAAAAATTTGTGTAGGAAAAGGAAGGGGGTGGAGATTGCACAGCACAAGAAAACGTACGCAGATTCTACTTTTCGACCAATACGGTTGTTCGCTTTCTATACGTTAAGTAAATCAGTGAATTAAGGAACTCAAACACTCTTAACTCACATTTCCCTCTAATAAATTTCTTTATCCTTAAATCCTATGTCTTTTTAAAGCAGCTGTTTTGAATTTCGTTGCAATACTCGTTTCAACAACTTCGAAAATAGTACTTTACGACTAACCCTATTTCTACGCATATTCCCTTCATTTTCAAGCTTCAATTTTGAAATTTCATTTCGATATTCGACATCAGCGATCGCGAGAACAATTGTATCAATATTTCGACACTTATCAGGTTCATTTTTGAGTAAGCCATTTTCGTACCCATTTAGAAATTTTTGAAATTTCATTACACTTTAAATCAGTGATCTGCAAAACCCGTATTTTTATGCATTTTAGTTCATTTTTAAACGAGTCGATCCGCCACTTTGAATTTGGAAATTTCTTTATTTTCAAATTCAGTGACCACAAAAACCCTTTGATACCCATTTTTACGCAAATCCACAGGCATTTGCAATTATGACCAGGTTTTAGGCCCGATTGAACCAGTGTGCTGCTGCAAGATAAATGGTCGAGAATTATTTCTTTATTTTCCTTTTTAGCCAGTGGAGCAAGAAGTCTGTTTTTCAGCGTGTTCTACCAGTTCAAAGAATTGCTGAAAATTTTAAGTTACAACGTGCATTTCTTTTAATTTTGTACACGATGGTCATTTCAACAATGGGAGTATGGTCGTAGGACTTGTAGAATTGTTTCTGAGCTCAGGTCCTTTTGAGCACCAGGAGACTGGGCTATTTGGGCAGCACAAACGTATGAAAACATCAAGAACATTAAACAGATTGCATTACAAAATTTCAAATATATAATTTATTTATCAAACCTATAAAAAACATTACCTAATTCATCAATCTTGCCTCTATATCCAAAATACATATTTCTTCCAAGTAGATATAATTTGTGATTTATGTAAGCAAATTTTTATATTTATCAGCAACTTATCTATAACAATGTGGAAATTCTCACTGGGAAGAATTTTATATAATTAATAAATATATTAGATATTTGTGGTATAGAATGAATATTTTCACTAACTGTTTAATTATGACAATGATACTATACAGCTTAATTAAAAATGCACAATGAATTGCATGAGGGCCCATTATTATTTTTTCTGCAATCATTTCTTTATTATACGCTATGTTCCATGTTCCCTGATTCTTTCACTCTCCAAAATTTATTAACACTACACACTCAAATTCACAGAGATAACAATATGTACAGAGAAAAACATTCACACTACTGGCAGGCTACAAACCTGCAAACCTCAAAATTAAAGCGCCCCAGCAACAGCTGTGTAAATATTGTAATGCCCTTCATTTTCTTTCAACATACATTGTACTTTAATACTGTTCATCATACTTAATGAAATACATTTGCCGGAAATGGATAGAATTAATACGCGTGAACGTCTCCCAAACTTCTTTCACTTTCTTAATAGAATAAAAAAAAGGAGTCAGAAATCATTAAAACTCTGCTTTTAATAAAAAAATATTATTTAAGTGTAAATAAATGTTCTACATTTTTTCTGTGATGCTTATCACTATCCAATTGTGCTATTTTTCTAAATGAAAATTCTTTTTGGTCACAATGCGTAAATGAAGAGCTTTCATTCAATGAAAGCTAAACGAACATATTTAATAGAGCAACATCGACAAAAACAAATATACATGATTTTACAAAAATCATAATTTTGGTGTCAACAGTTGAAAGGCTTACTTTCTGTTTAAATAAATTCTTAATTTGTCACACGCTATCCAAAGTACACACATGAAAATATTTTAGTTTCTTATAACGTTATTTAACTATTAATCATGTGTGCACTTAACAATAATTTTTGAAATTGTAAAAATCTCATGACTTGTACTATGTTACTGAAACATAATACCCAAAATTGCAGACCAAAGTACAAGTTTCACTTGTAAATGTCAACAATTAGAAACTTCCAAGATCAAGACATAACCTGTCAATAAGTTCTGATAAAATGTTGCCAAACAACCCTTTCCATCTCAGTTTGTAACTGAACTACCTCCTAATGACTTCATGAGTTTGTAACAATCTTCTAGTCTTTTCTTATCGCCTATCTTCTCGAGAGTCTTTGCAGCTTCTGCTAACATGCCTGCTCTCTCCCCTGGAGAAGATAACAGCGGTGCTGGCAGATGCCTACATGCCATGTACAGGGCTGCTGCATGTTCTCTCTCGCCCCCACCTTCTTGTTGACCTTTGTCTACAATAAGAGAGTCCATGTTCATTAATACTTAGTCTTACATGTTACTATTATGTGTGAAGTACATGAATATGTCATATTTATTACATCTGCAATCCTTTTGAATGCAATTTCCAGCACTTTATTTCAATACTCACCTTTCCCACAAATGAGCATTGTAGATCTATTATTACGATGCCTTAAACTTCTGTCCAGTAACAGTTGGGTTTTTCCTGGAGCTGCCCCAGCCATGAGCCGAGCAGTTGCTTCATATAAAAACACTCTTGGAAGAGCAGACTGAAAAAAATTGTCTCTTAATCTAGTATTCCAAAATAAAACAAAAACACAGTCTAATAAACAAACCAAAAGGAAACTTACTGGAACAAATTCTGTTAATCGTCTCAATGAACTGAGATCTTTCTGGAATCCAATTAATACACCACTAGGTACAGAAACCTGAGGTGCTCCAGAATTGACCCCCTCAGTGCCAAGGGTTTCTTCCTCCCACAAAGCTGTTCTTGTTTCCAAAAGCCAATCACATGTTAGCAACTGAGCCAACTGAAATTATTAAACATGTAAAATCCTGTTAAGTATAGTTTTTGTGAGAAAAGTACACATTTACATTTTCTACTGCATTAATGAATTTGTATAGAATAATTAATTTCTATAAATTTGTAAAAAACTAGTACTAACAGTCCTTTTTAGATAACGCTAATGTATCCTCTGAACAGTTCAGAGAACTACCCCACATTTTTGTCTTGCATAAGGAATTTTTTTGTCACAAGAATGAAACAGCATTCTTACTAGAGCCAATATAATTAATTCTCACTCGCAAAAGAGAACCAAGCATCATGTAAGTCTAGTGCTTCTCGAACACAGATTAATAAAGGAATCCGTTAGAATCATACCAGAAGTTTGAAATATAGCTTATTTAATGTTTGGCAAACACATGCAATCAATGGAGAGGGAACACAATAACTTCGGTGCTATCCTGCAATTATGGTTAAAGAATAGGAACCAATAATACTGAATGGGAAGAGGGTTTGTCAGAATCGTGGTAAGGTCAACTTGAAAATCTTAAAATTGCGACTTGTGACTCTCTCCCTCACTGACCCATTCATTTGTTTCTTAATTCGATATTGTGTATAGTACAAGTAGCATAACAAATTATGACATAATTGCCTGATGTGTTTTACAAGAATCACTCAATTTGTTCAGTTATGGTTCAATAGGTACATACTGTTACTACATCTAGTACAATGTTTGAAGTACATGAATGTGTAATTCAACTTCTTTATTAGGTTTCCACCAATGAAAATAAATTGTGTAATTTACTATTGTTATGATGACGGTCTAAGAGTGCCATACATGTGAAGTGACACACTCAATTTCACACCTCATGGAACTCCACACTAAACATCTGTACAGGACTTTCTGGAATACATTAATTTGCCATTTTCTACACACCCTTGCTACAAAAGTGACAACCCGAAAAATAATTCTCCCAGAAATAAAGAAAACACTTTTGGCAATAACAAAACATCAGATACTATGCCTTTAATACTCGGATCAATTGGTAATTCAAGCACACAAAACACTGAAACTTATTAACATCATATAAGGCTTGATAAAATACAAACAAAAATGGCAAGACCCCATAACGAGTCTGGGAACAACCAGCTTACCAACACAGGCCCTTAAATAAAACCAAGACGAACAATTGTGAGAGATCCACAAAAAAGGGAAAACAGAAACACCTCAGTAGCAACCTCATATTACTTGATCAGAGGGACAAATCTTTGAGCTATCTCTAAATACTATAAAAATAAATAAATACTAAATTACCCAAATATAAGTTGATTCTGAGAGGAAGATGACCCACTAATTTTGAAGAGGTCTCTTCAAAATTTTTTAGAATTTTTACAATTCTTACTATTTTGTCTAAACAAAATTGCAAATTGTTTAAATGACTAGAAAAGTGTCTTGAGGATGCATGTTATAACTTATCCCTGAGCTAACACTATTTTGTCGTTTCTTAAAATCATTATAATTTTGGTTTCTGTCACTACCCTCTACATCTTCCCATGCATCATTGTCTCTTTTCGGTCCTACACCCATATTGCTATGACCTCTGACATTTTAGCCCCCTCTGAAAGTTTAGCATATTACATTTGCTTTTATAGTCTTTCACTACTTAACAACATTCCCTGGCACAAGATGGATTCTTTGATTCTGTAAGTTTTTTCACTTTCTTTAAAAGAATATTTCGAATTTGTGTCATTTAATGTTCTTGTGAACTGCCAACTTATACATCTCCGTTTTCTCCATTTTGCAGGTAATGTTGAAGATTGCAGCAAGTTTTCAAGTATGGGAAGTTTTTGCTGAGAAAATGTTTGTTTAACATCCTTCTCTGTTGTTGGATGTAGAATGCTTATGTACTTCTGTCAATGTGAATTTTTGTCATTTCCTCTCTTTCACACCTACTGGACATTGTACCGAGGATCCATGCAGCTTTGTCAACCCCTTAATGTGTATCATGTAACAATATATCGATAAGAATTATTATTTATTTTCATGTGAAGTTTAACCTGATAGAATGGCATTCTTTGAGATTGTCACCTTACCAGCCCATTCGAAAGTACCAGTCTGAATTGCAAATTCGAGGTTGATGTCAAAAACACAATCGCAAAAATAATTACGTTTTGTAGATACATGCAATATTTTTAGTCTTCATTGCTTATTGTTTCGTCAACATTTATGAGTTCCATGAAATGGAAAGGCAATGTAAAAGAAGTGTAAACCCTAACCAACTACGCTTAATCTGAGAATATAGATTGGACTTGTAATTTTCTAATGATGTATTAAGGCGAAAACCGCATCATACATTCCAGTAAGTACAGTATTACAATTACTGAATTACATTACAACCAATAGTATCATGTTTACTTTGAATAATTAACAAAAGTTTTATAAATTAGAAAGTAGTAGTTTTCATGACCATGAACAAAAATGTAATATTGTTTATTACTAAACCTAATATAATATAACATAATTTTAAATTTCCTAAAATGGCTCTTCAAAATCAGTCAAATCCCAAATAAATAAATGTTGAAACTAAAGGGACAAGAAGAAACATCAAATTCTGTCCATAAGACAACTCAAAATAGCAGTTTTTAATTTATCAGCAACTTGTTTGTTACGGAATATAAAGTTTGACTGGAACTGTGGTGCTTTTCTTGTTATAATCACGATCCTAAAATGAACAGTGAAGGTGACAAATGCTCAACGACTGCCAATAATGAAATTTAATGAACTTAACTTTCCATGGCTGGTGTAGTTTCTCCAACACAAATCACGGTCAATACATGAAAACCGAGATTTTAGTCTTGTCACTTTTGAAGTCAGGATGTGATTTGCCACTGATTATATTATTAACAATTTTTTTTGTAGGTGTAATTTAATTAAGTGGAAGATCCAAGACTTTATACTTTATCAACTTAATCTGTTCTTATAACAAATACCTACGACAAAGTACCATAGGTACCCAAATATAAGGTGAGGTTATTTCCTAAATATTTCACTACAAAAATCTGGGGTCATCTTGAATTCACAGATTAAGTCTTGTTGGTTAGGATTTATGTTTTTACATTGTCATTCCATGTCACAAAACTCATAAATGTTGGCAAAACAAAAAGCTGTGAAGATAATACAAATACCATGCATGTATATAAAATACATAATTTTATTACTGGATGTATACTCGGCACATAATGCGAACTTGCCAAGCGATTTAGACCCTTGAGGTAAAGAGAGAATCTTCAAAGCATTGTATTAAATGAAATGCAATGTGGAAATGAATATAAAACTTTGTCAAGATTTTGTTGTACAAAGCGGTGATTGTTGAAGCTGCCCGGACTCTCAGTTCGTTGCCTGTGAATCTGTTTTGCAAAGGAAAAAAAATGTATATTGATAGGAGAATGCATTCTACATCCAAATCAGAAAGGGATCATTAAAAAAAACAACTTCCTAATCAAAAATTTCCTTAACTTGGAAACTTGTCACCATCGCCACCATTAGCCATGAATCAGAGGTACAGAATTCACAATTAACTCTTATCCCACAAACATCATTTATGATGCAAATTTTTACGTGCACTCTGTTACAGAAACTGAGGTCACAAACATAAACACTGACTGGAGGAAAATCTGATAGCAAAGGAACATTCTTAGGTAGTGTCAGATGAATTACGAATGTAAATTTAAATGGACAAAACTTTCAGAGGGGCATAAAATTCACTGCCACAGAAAGAAAGATGTGAAGAGGAAGAGGGTAGTGACAAAAACCATGATTATGATAATTTTTAAGGAACAAGAAGTGTGATAGCGCGTGATAAGTTTTAACATTCTCATCAAGACAATTTGCTAGTCTATTCCACTTTTAATTTTTTTTAAAAAAAAAATAAAAAATTCTCAGAAAACTTATGGGTTTGTCTTACATTCAGAGTCTACTTATATTTGGGCAAATTTGGTAATCCACACTAATTAACTGAACTTAACATTCACGCATAGAAGCCTTTATAGATTCTTCACCTCAATAATTTCGATCAAAATAGTTTCTAAAACTATAGTTGCTTTCAATTTATTTATTAAGCTTTTAAGGCAGTATCATAATATTCACAACGCACAAACGCAGTGGTCCATTTTAACATCTTAGAGTAATGCAACTGACCATCTGAAGGCAGTAATGTGCGCTGAGGTTGCACTGTAGAAGTATTGCAGTTTTGAAAAGCATGCAATGCAACTACAATGCACCTCAGAACACATCAAGTCAGGATCTAATACAGAAGAAATAACATGTAAATATAACAGCATCATGTAATAATTACTCACCAGCACCATATTATTGACTGGCTTGCAACTTGTTAATGTAAGGCTATCATCCAGAAGTTGCCCTGCTGTGTTGCACAGATGCAACACTGTTTTGTTGTTAGCAGTCAGTGAGGATCTTCGTGGCTTCAATAAGCCAAGAGATGCCCTTCTCCCACGGAAGGCAGCAATAATGGCTTTTGGAAGAGGATCATTTAATTTCTCCAGAGCTTCAGGCAATGCTTCCACTCGAGCGTACAATCTTTCAGCTTGATTATATTCACCCAGAAGCCAATAGGCAGCTGTGCCAAGCACAGCTGACCACCAATGAGCAGTTTCATCTTCAAAGCCTAAAAATAATTTAACTTCTCACACTCTTGTCTATTTAGCCATAAAAATCCAAATCGTAATTCAAAATATACATTCTTTTGCATTATATTCTTTTACGTTTAATAATAATCTCAAATATATTTGAGTAATTTTAGTAAATCATCCAAAAGAAAGCCAATAAAAAAATGGAAAGAATTATTTGCAGTGTATAAAACCGATATTAATAGAATTCTGTTGTACACAAGCGGATTTGACTATCATTGCTATCATGCTATTAAATACCAATGATAAGTACATCCAATTTAACGTACTTGAAACATGAATGTTTGTTGAATTGAAAGAAGTAGTCTTCTCTATCTGTGTTCCAGTGTTCACAGAGTTTTCCATTAGCAGCTGAACGTAAGTTAATACATCCGCTGTTTGAGTTCGTCTCAAAGGCTCCTCGTCGCAAGGTTCCAGTCGACCTCCAGGTGCAACCAGGGTTTGCAAGGCCCTCTCAAGCAGATGTTCCCGGTAAAATTGCATTACGTAAGACAGTGGGTCAGCTTTATTTCCCAAGCTACTGAACAAGAATCCAGACACAGGTCCATATGACCAACGCTGAGAGACAAAAAATCTATGACCATAAGCAGTGAAGAGCCACTGGAGACGCATTGGAACTTGACTACAACCTTTGGTGCAGGCATTTCGGGCCAAACAAAGGTAGTATCTGAAGCAAAAGAAAATTGTTGAAACTCAATTGAACAATGTAATTGTATATACTTTGAAAAGAAATATATGAAAAGTGGTATTTGAAAAGTATTGCTTTGTTTCATTCGACATCTTCAGAACCTGGATAATGAACAGAATGTTCATGATCAAGAACTTAAAAAATTTTTACAACATTGAACTTCTAACTCAACAAAATTGTGAAAACCAACTGAACAAAAAATTAATTATTTGGGAAAAAATTGCATATAATTCATCCACAAAGAAACTCCATTTATACTTTTCGCACTTATATATAATTCATGGTTTTATGTTGTTTTTTGTAAGTCCCGGATAAATTCCTACACTTCCCAAGCTAAATTATTTCAGATATGCGTTTTATGTTGATACGATTTTACCTATGCCAATACCTCGCCCGCGTAGTAACAGTAATTAACTTCCGTTTCCAAGTCAATGTCTAGTAACAAGTAATGTACATCAGCTAAAGATCTCGATCAGGTTTTTTCCCCAGTTTCCATGAGTCATTGAGTAAATGACATTGCCCTTGTTTTGCTTCTAGACATAAATGTTGGGAAGAGATTCTGGAGGTCAAGAAAATGTGTGCAGATGACCTTCTCCCCCATACCTTACTGATCTTTGACTCAATCAATCAAAACTAATGTTGTCCAACAGTGGAGCATGACAATACAAAAATGAGTTTTTGTTTTGCTCATAAAATTGGGTTTTAGTTATGCATCTTTCTTGCTTATACATTTTTTCCCCTTCAGTTCCCTGAAAAACATATAAGTGAAGTCAAAACTGTACTTGCTTTTGCAAATTCAGGATGCCTGCTGGTCACCTGAATTTGTTTTACCTGCAGTTTCTCAACTTCTCACCTTCACTCATCTTAATAGAGACGTAAGACTAAAAAGCACCACAAAGCAAAATGAAGTGGAACTATTTGAATAATGATTCTGACATAAAATAAGAACTTTTCTACTCATTTTCAACTCAAAATCCTCCAATGCCTTTCTACCTATATTTCTTAATGAAAAAATATTCTATTTAAAATTTATAATCACTTTATACTTGTAAATTTTGGAAATAAAAATTATTCGGTTATAAAACAGATTTTCCTCTGAACATTTCATTGAAAGATTTTTTCAGGATAAGAATGTCTAAAAGGCAAATGGCCCAATCAAGTAAATATTTTTCAAACAAACCTGACAAGTAATTGCAGGAAAGTGGGAAAAGATTCTTTAATGCGAAGAGCAGCAGCAACATAAATATCAGCCATTACTTCTGGAGACAACAAATCAGATGAAGTTTCTGCCATGTTGACCGCACTTAATGCAAGCATCAATCCAGAAAACCGATCAGTCCCAGCACTAGTAACCAGATGCAACTGATGAAGGCGATGATAAACAACTGAAAGCTCTTTGGCTGAACTCATTACTTCACGGCGTGTGGAACTACAGAACACAAAGAAATTCCAAAATTTAAAACAAGTTTCGCACACAGTCTCCATTTTCTTCTGAAAAGCCTACTTTCAGCTTTATTAAATCCAAACTTCATTTAATTTAAATCTTTCTTGTAAAGTCTTACCTATCAATGAAAAAGCCTCCCATACGTCGAGACAACCACTTTCCAATCCAAAGTCTATGTAATATCTGGCGATTTATTTGCCACATAGTTGCTGACAATAATTCCAATTTGGAAGCAGGCAATGGACGCCCATATGCTTGCAAACATCTCCTCAACTCTTGACTGCCAGCAGCATTGTCACCCTTTCAAATAACAATTTGTCAAATCATTAAATTATGATGACCGTAAATATGAAAATAATAATGTAATATATCATATAATATAAATAATATATCACTATTTCATTAGCCAATTCTCATATTACACCAACATTTTTTGGATAAATATACAAAACTAGTTTTCAATTCCCTTCCCGTAATGGATTAGATATGCCTTGGTAATTGGTACAAATGTTCAATACAAAATAGAAGCTTGGAACATTACCCCAAATATTCTCTTGATAAAAAAATAAAAAATCTTTAAAAATTGAAGTCTTATTTACTAAAACAACAATGTTACAATAAAAACATCAATGTACAATTAAATCATGTTTTGTGCTCAATATTTTTATGTTTTCAAAACAACTTTTGAAATAGTAACTACTACATTAATAATACCATTATTAGTTGGAGTGTTCAAACGGACAAAGATTAGAGTATTCACTGACATCAGACGAGAAATGAACAATTCTCTTAAATTAAAATACACAAATGCCAATTACCTTTGACATATCAAAGTCTGCTTGTTTTCGATGTCTCCAGAAAGCAACTGATGCCTTAGATTTCGAAGGCACAATTGGATCTCCATAAACAAGTACTTTAACGAGACAAAATGCCAAAATAATAAAATTGAAGAGCCACAGGAACAAAGATGAACTTGCCCATTGCCATATTTTATTATCACCACCTATTAAAAAAGAATAAAATAATTAGGTTTGCATATTACACATTTGCTACATAAAGACAACAAATATGTTACTTACTATCAACATTCAGAATTGTTCTTCCTTCAACATGAGAAGAATAATCTCCTCTTGAGTCCACATACCGATTGAGAACAATACCAAAAGGGTTAACTGCCACCACAGTAAGCATTACCATACACAAAGCCATTCTTGTATGGTCAAGCATTCCTCGATTCAAACTCAACATGGGTTCATCATCTTCCTCTTTAATCTAAAACATGAATATTTTGAAGATTAATAATGTTAATAGACATATTCACAGACAAAGCATACTAAATAAAAACCACAACCACAAACAAAACTAAAAAAATATAATGCTACGGTGCTGCTATCTGAATCTCGCAAGCAAAATTTCTAATGCAATACTGCTCCCCCCACCTATTTGTTGCGTCTGAGTCAGTCATATCATTATTCATCCACTCAATGCATCTCAAAGCCCCTGATCAAGCGTAGAATACTATTTTTAGAGTAATCCTACATTAATATTTGTTATGCATGCCTCATCAGTTGTCAAGAGGACTACCAGGAAGCATCTCCATGTACACGCTTCTTACATTACAAGTCCCTGCGTCCCTAACCGGCAGCCAGAATTGGGAAGGAATTAGGAAAGGAGTAGGATTGAGGACACTGCACTAGGGTTGGACTATCCCCTGTGAAGCAGGCAGACTCGTTTTGTTGGTAAAAATTTCACATGAGCTTGTGCAGGAATCAAACCCAAACCTCCTTGGTGGAAGACGAGCGACTTTGCTTGAGCCATGAGATTTTATGGTAAAATTCCCTAACATGCATCGCGACAGACCCTTTCTTATAAAGATGTGTGTTTTCTATCCAATAAAATAGATTTTCAAAGCATATACATCCATCTCAGAGTACTTATGCTGCAAACAGTTACCTACCTGTGTTGTAAATGTACAATTTTCTGGAGATGAAGGTGGAGAACCATCTGAATGAGGTGGTGTAAGTGATGGTGCAAGAAGATCTGAGGATGGAGAAATACATTCTTGCATCCTCGTTTCCTCTTGTGTTTCCATGGTATCAGTGGACAATAAATCTTTCAAAGTTTGCTTTTGTGCAGCCATTTTCAGAGTCATGTTTTCTTGTTTTAATCTTGCATTGGAATTCTGAAGGAATCTTATATACTCAATTGCTTTCCTTAATATTGCCGACTTGTTTAACTAGAATGAGAAAGTCAAAATTAAAACAAGAAAGTAGGGTGAAAAAAATTAATATATAAACAAAAGTACAGACTATAAATGAGAAAAAGCCCTTCAGGCAACTTCAAAACATGACAGGGAGATAGCGAGAGAAAAAAAGTTCTAAAGCCATTTTCACCCATTTAGATCATGTTTGTAGTTTACATTGACTCTTTGGTCCAAGTTTACAAAGGGATTTGAAATAGTACCTTGACACACTAAGCAAATGTAATCAACTACAAAATTCCGAGGGAACAGGAAAGAAATGGAGAAAGTATGCTATCAGCAGCAGCATACAGCAACAGCTACAGACATTTTGAATACACTTATGATGGTCATGTTTGGTTGTAATAGCATGCTAAAAATACTGAATTTATTTATTAAAAATTAATTAGATATAAGTAGCAGAACACTGACAATTGAAGCGTTCAGGTTCAAAAGGGTGTAAGTGTCAAAACCATGATTTTTGAGCTGGTAATTTTAAATGGAACTATGTGCCAGGGCAATGATTTGCCATGGGTCTATGGATCAGCAGAACCTGTATTAGTTGCAAAAAAAAATCCAAGAGATAGTGCTGAGTCAACCTCCAACATCGGTACCTCATTGGCAATACTTGGGCTTTTCTTTCAAGACATCTGAGGGTATTATCTCCAAGACTGAATACGGCATGGCTTTTCAAGTCTCTCTCAGTTGTGCCACTAGAGTCACTTGATCTGCAGCACTGCTTGATATGGTCACGATCATACCACACATTGCAGCAGGACTGAGAAAGATGAAAAATTGTGCCATATTCCATCTTGGAGATGGAGTACCCTCAGATGCCATGTTAGAAAAACCCAAGTATATAAACTTAGTTCTTGGCACATATATCCTTATGAACCTAAACACTTCAATATTTTCAGTTTTCACAGGTCAATTGAAAATAATTACATCAAAGATGAAGCTATGATCACATGATAAAATGAAGATAACATTTTACCATGACATGAGAGTGAACAGAAATCTGGTGTTTGCCGGTGAAAAGGGGCTTCTTTAAAATTCGTACATACAGAAAATAGACATATTAAAACTAGGATTAGCCCAAGAACCATCATGTTCTCAAGCAGTTGGGAGAGGATCATTTCTAAAATTTTACTGTAATCCACATTGTTTTAAGACAAAGCAATATGCATTCATAAACCAAATTGACAGCATGTGCAATGCAGCATGTGACTAACACCAGTGGCCATTTACATGGCAGTACAAGCACCGAAGAAACAACCACACAGAACTTTCTGTCATATCTAAACCTTGGTTATTATTTATATAGAATGTATTCAAATTGCTGAGAAAGAATATCTTATGGGTACAACTTTTTTCATAGAAGTGGCAGGCTGTCTTGGCATGGTACCACCATCCAGTCATAATTAACTCAGGAACATTTTACACAGAAAGTGAAAATTAAATAAAATATATTTACTAAAAGATGTATCACAGACCTTGGCATCAATTCCAACAATCATGTTCTTCAATTCAATGATTTTGTCATTTATGCTTGTGCGATAACGCCTCTCTATAGCATTATGAGCACTTCTTTTTCCTTCTTTCATTTTAGGCGGCTCTTTTGGTTGGGGAGCAATGGCAGTCAGTCTGTTTATAGGCAACTTCTCCGCATCCAACACCACAGGAATTCCTACAATCAAAAAAGTTTACCAAGTCAGAAAAAGGGAACTAATTTACATTCCCTTAAATCCTTATAAAATATTCGAGTAACCTGCATACATCAGTCCGTGTGTCCGTCCGCGAGTATGTCTGTGTGTCCGTCTGTGACAGTTAGATCCCTTCCCCTTGAACAATCAAGACAAATAAGCTGTAATTCAATGGGTCTCAGACTTCTGATGGGGAACTGATGATCTGTTTGCGGATCAGTCCAGAAGATTCAAAATTTCCAGAAACCTGTTTTTGAATTTTTAGCATAGCAGAATAGCAAGAGTCTCAATACACATTCCCAGCACCAGTGCCTCAAGATACCACAACCAGCTGCAATGACAGCTAAATGTGACATCAATGAGACAATGAATGTACAGCTATGGAATCACTGAATTGCTCAATGATTATATCACTCACATGCTGTTGTTTAAAGTATGTGAATTAGCACTTTGATAACTCAGAAAGAAATCATCAAAGTTGTTACCCCAAAAGATAATTATCGTTTTAGAATATAATTTTGTTCGTGCAGCATGTATGTGGAGCATGAATGATCATGCTAACTGCATGTAATAATTTTGGCCTCAATATATAAATTTATAAGAATAAATTAATACAGTGCAGTTGAGGTACCTACAAGTTTTTCTTGATTATTAGGAATGAACTAATTTCCTGTCTCTCGTTCAAAGTTTGAATTTCCATTAAATTTAATATATTTAATGAAGAGAATGAAAATTGAGCTTTTTAAGTCTACCAATAAAAAACAATAATTACACTTATAATTTGGTGAATTAAACCATTCAGTACACACCCTAAACAATATCAAACTAGAAGTGTACCTGGAGTCAGGATTGTTCCATGAGCTGTGTTTACCAGCGTATGAATTGCTGCTGGTGTTGCAGTGGGTGTTCCTGTAGATGTAGCTGTAACACCTGTTACTGCAGCTGTAGTGTACATAACTGCTGAATTTAGTTGTGATTCTGACTTGATAAGCTGAGCAGGAACCAAAACCTGTAAAAGGTTAAACTTTGGTGTATGCGATTCAGAACACACTTCAAAAACTTACTTAAGGAAAGGTTTCCTTGACCCTACATGCCACCCTGAATATCACACATCTTAATTTTCCTGTAAATTGCCATCATATTGAAAAAACATTGTTTATTTGCACAATTAGGAGGTGAGACCATTGAAAAATATTTCTCAAAGTAGAACCCCTCAAGTAGCAGTGAACAAAACATTCTTTCTAGAAATCATCTTAAAATGCAAATTCTGTTAATGATCATTATTACCTACGTTAAAGTTTATTCTTACTTCTTTCAAAGAAATAATCAAATGAAAGCAGATGTTCAAAATTAGAATTGTTACTACTCTTCCTACAATCTGCTTCTTATTTTGGGGATTTTAGCCTCTAATAAAATCTAACCCTGTATTACCAATTACATAAGCCACAAAAATTACCATATTATCTACTAGCTACAAATACAATGCAGAAGACAAATTAATTCTCTTTGCACACAAAAACAAAAGGTTTCAAATACTGAGTAACTCTTTCTTAGACTAAAAATTTGATAACAGCAAAATCAAAATTTCCAAACTCGGCATTAAAAAAGTGGACACATCACAATTCCAGAAACTATCAGCTAAAAAACTAAAATAACATGAATTGTTTCAAGTTAATCTCAACTCTTTAACAATCATTGTGGCTAATTAAAAACTATTAATCTTCGTAATTCGTTTAACATGCTCCCAGATTATGCTCAAAATATTAACTTCATACCTGCTGCATTTTATCAGTAGAAATTGGGCTGACACTTTGCAATGTTAGCAACTGTTGCTGAGCTTGTGGAGTAACTTTCTGCACGGGGCGCTTAATAGCAGAAGATTCCTGCTGGGCTGAAGGTGGTTGTGTTACTTGCTGTTGTTGTAAGGTCTGCAGTTGAAACTGTAACTGTGAATTTTGAATAGCAGTAGCTTGTAAATTTATTTGCTGCTGTGTCCTCATTTGCACATTTCTTAAATTGGTCATGTGTTTATTCTGTTGAAGTGAAATATTGGTAGGAGCCACAAGGGCAGCATTTTGAACAGATACTGTAGCATTAGACTTCTGTATCTGAGAAGGCAAAGACGTTCTTAAAGATGCAACAACTGTAGGGGCAGATGCAGCAGCAGACTGGTTTTTCAATGTTTGACGATGTTGAAGATTTGTAGATATCAGAGAATTTGGCTGAGTGGTCGTAATGTTAGCATTTGTAAACGATGGTACTATAATATTCTGCTTTGAATCGACCGGCGACTGAGACTCTGCAGTAAACGTGACATTATTCGGTAAACCGAGGTAATCGAAGTTCACATCTTCATCGAAACGTAAGGGATCATCCAATTGTGACAGCAAGGCATCATCAGTAAACAAATTGCCATTCTTCGAGAACAGCTCTGTTTCACAGTTGGTGATTAGATCTGCAAACAAAAACACAGCGTGTAATCTCGAGCAACGTGGGAATAACAGGCAACCCTCGCTTGCGTCATGTCAAGAGTTGTAACCTCGCTTATTTTAACTAGAAACGTTCCATACATAGTATTACCTTTGTATTTGAGACATATCAACGCAATTAGTATTTCGTAACTTAAAAAGTAGCAATCACTTGAGATATGAGGTAAAAAGTACTATTACGCATTTGATGTGCGTTTCAACGTAAGATCAATGCAACCCGGAGAAAACAAAATATACAATAAACCCGCAGTTAATATTGAACAAAAATATAATATGTTTACCGTCTAAACCTCCAAGGTCGTTGATGTTGAAGGCATCATTCGCACCAAATCCGGTACCACTGTCAAAATCAGACATTTCTGGCTGTGGAATTGACCACCCGCCTGGGTCCGCCATGATTTACTCACGATCACTGGCGATCACCACACTCCCAGCGACCAATGGGATTCCGCGTCGCATCGTATGATTTTACGTCATTTCGTCTTGGAATCTATACTCTCGGTCCATCCTGTTGACCGTAATTAAAATGACGCAACCACAGGTGAATGTGGAGCATAATAAAAATACTTATAATTTACTCGTCTTGCAGATAATGAACAATATAATGAATTTCTTTGCCTCAAAGATTTTTTGTACATTTTAGTGTGTCATTAACTCCACATCCCTGTCCACCGAACCGGAACTTCCCAAGACGCACTGAGATACTGTACCAACATACCATACGAACGTACGAAAACAGAAACACGCCCTTCAGAGTTCACAAAATCTGTAATCTAAATAAGTAACTAGCTAGTGACATCTTAATATAAATTTCAGAATCATAGTTTGTTTGTTTTTTCCTTTATTTCTTTTCTTTCACAAATCTTCATTTTGACGTAGTCACGACTCATTTCCTGTTTCAAATGGGAATAATTTATTTTATTTCTAATTTAACTGGAAATCTGCTAAAATCGTCACACTTACAACTTGGTTTTCATAAAATATTCAAAATGTACTTAATTATGTGAAATTTGAAACAATTCTCGAGCCCAAGAAAACGTGCGCAGTTTGTACTTCTCTCCTATATATCACATAGGCTGCAATTTCCATTGGGATTATAAGATAAATAAATCAATTAAAATTAAATTTATTAAACTGATGGTCGTCAAACCCTGACCGTCAAACCAAAATATTTTTCCACATTTTCGGAAAACATGCGATTCGTGGTGGTTCGTACTTGCGTTGCAGGGCTGCATAACCCTCAACGACCGAAAAAACGAATAATATGTTAGAAATATACATTTTCTATATAATTTAATTCAATTTTTGAGATATTGCAGCAATATCGAGGTATATGAAATAATTTTCAAATCAAAGAGCGCCGACGAGCGCTCTCCGCGCTTGTGGACAGCAACTTCCATTGAACCACCGGCTAACCCGGCAGAGCGGTGGCTTCACAAAGCGAAGGAGGGAGGGGTGGGGTAAAATCGCAGAGCGAAGGGAGTCCTCTATTGACCCCCAGGAAGTACCAATTTTTTGCATTAGTCTGAAATTAGCTATATCCACTTATATATGAACTAGATCGGCAACGCTGCCCCAACAAGTGAAGCCAAGTGGAAGAAAGAAAGATGGCGCCGTGCGTAACTTGACTTCATTTACAGTTAGCAATGTCAATATAGTCTTATTGTACTTCAAGTATATTTTTTGCTTGAACTTCATTTGTTTACCAACCTCTTCTTCTTCCCCTGATGCCTCTCAGCGTCGGTTTAGCCATTTGCCATACTCCTTTTTGTCTGATCCGCTCCTTTGGCATATATCCTGTATATAGGCGTCCCATGTTCTTCTTGGCCTTCCAAATGATCTCTTTCCCTCTGGCCTGGCTTCGATAATTTGTTTCGGCTTTCTATCCTCTGCTATTCTAGTAACATGTCCGTACCTTGCTTTCCATTTCTACTACATGTCAGAGCCTTCTTTTCCATTTCTTTGAGTAGCGGGGTAACTTTTAGTTTCTCTCTGATTGTATTATTCCTTATTCGACCTCTTCTTGTTTTTACAACTATCCTGCATAGGAATTTCATTTCCACAGCTGTGACTATACTTTCTGTTTTCGTATTATGTGGTGTACTTTCAGTTCCATATATAAATTGGTATTTATACGAACTTATGAATTTGGAGTTTTGTTTTAGTGCCTACATTCATTCCTAGAAAGTTCTTATTTATTTGATAAAACACAAGGTTTGCTTTCTTCACTCTATTATTTAGTTCTTCCTCATATTTTCCGTTTTCTGGAATTATTGTTCCTAGATATTCATAGCTTGTTACTTGCTCCATGCTTTCCTCTCTCCACTTGATGTTCATTTCTTCCTTTTCTTTGCCTATACACATTACCTTGCTCTTATTGATATTATCTTCATACCCCTATCCTCCAGTGCATATCCCCACTCAATTATCATCTCTTGCAGTTCTCTTGGGTTTTTGGCGAGCAATAAAATCTCGTCCGCATACACCAATGCTTGTATTCATGCTGGCCTCATTTTCCAATTTTACTTTTTTTTGTACGCCTTTTGGTTTCTTTAATAACCTGATGCAGAAAGATTATAAATAGTAGTGCTCAATGAATCTCCCTGTTAAACTCCATTTGCCCATTCTAAATTTCCCACTGAGTTGTCCATCCAGACTTACAGTACCACACACATTTTTATATATGCTTTTAATTACACTCTTCATTTTGCTTGAAACCTTTGCTTTCTCCAGTGCATTCCATAGTTCTTTCCTGGGTACTGTATCAAATGCTGACATTAAATCTATGAAAGCAGTGCATATTGTTTTCCCTCACCTCAGTGTTTTTTCAATTATGCTTCTTAGAGTGTAAATATGGTCTTGTGCATGTCTTTATGGTCTAAAGGCCCCTTGCTCCTCTCCCAAATCTTCTTCTAACTCCGTCCTCAATTTTACTTCAACTATCCTGGAGAACAATTTACTTATGCATGATGTCAAACAAATCACCTGTTATTTTCACAGTGGACAGTGCTCCCCTTTTTACGTTGAGGTACTATTATATTTTCTTCCCATTCTCGCGGTATTCTTTCTTCTCTCCACATCTGTTGACATAATGCTGCTATCCATGTCCTTCCCGCTTTCCCAATATACTTCATCATTTCTGGTGATATTGTCTGGATCAACTGCCTTCCCAACTTGAATTCTTCTTATTGCCACTTCTACATCTCTTTCCGTTATGGATTCCTCATCCACCTCTGCTCCTCTCCCCTAGTGTTTCTCACTCACCCCCAGTGGCTCATGGATTTCTTGACTCTCACTCAACTCCCTCCAGTCGCCAGTGATTGTCCCGTTCTCATTAAATATGTTTTCATAATACTTCCTCTGGGTTTCTAGTAGTAGTTTCTAGTAGTTCTGTCTTTAAGTTGTATTTGGCCCTTATGCTTCTGACCGTTTTCTTATGTTTCCCTCTCAGTCCATTTACTACCTGCCAAGTCTTTCTTGTTTTTAAGGTACTGTTCCTCCAATTCTGTTGCAAACATTACCTGTGGCTACGCCTTTCCCTTCTTCACTTCTAGTTTTGCTCCATTTCTTTCTACGTACTTTTCCCAATCTTCTTGCGTCCTTAAACCATATATGCGGCATACGCTTTCTTTTTCTTCTTTGCTCATTCCTTGACCACCTCGTTCCACTATCTAGTTCTTTTAAAACGCGTATTTACTCTCTTCCTACCACATACCTCTATCGCTGCTTCTAGCATTATTTCCTTAAGTTTCTTCCATTCATCCTCGATTCCTTCCCTAACCTCTCCCTGTCTCATTTTCAGTCTTTCTTCAACTACTTGTTCATATCTTTTATTTTCCCCACTATCATTCCTTGTTTTCTCCACTCTTCCACTTTCCCTATACTTCCCTTTCCTTTCCGCACATCCAATCCTATTCGGGCATTCCAGCCTCCCATTATCACCACATGGTCACTCGTCCCTTGTGTTTGTTCTATTACTCTCTGAAGTTCGGAATATAATATTTCCTTTTCTATTGTATCTTTACCTTCGGGTGGTGTGTATATACTCACCAGTACCACTTTTTCCTTTAATTGTATGTCCACTCTCATAATTCTTGCACTTACAGGTCCCCAATTTATCACTCATTAATTTCCTGGTTCACGATAATGCCTACTTCCCCCAACTGCCCTTGTTTTAATATCCATCCCGCTATATATCATTACATATCCATTATGCAATTGCACCTCTCCTGCTCCATTCTTTTTAACTTCACTAATACCCAAAACCTTTAAATTGTACTTTTCCATCTCTTCTACTATTTCCACTTCCTTCCTCTGATTGATGTAATATTCCATATGTCAGTATTCATTGCGCGGTCCCGCGTGATTTTGTTCAGGGTTTTCTCCCGTAGCCTTTGGAGATTCCTCTCCTCCCTGCAAGGCAGCAGGTTGGTTTTCTGTTAGGGTTTCCCTTCCCTTATCCCAATGCTCCCGTTTTCAGGCGCCGGAGACTCGCTCTCGTTAGCTGCTCTCCAAGCTCTCCTCTTATAGAGCACCCACGGGGAGGAAAGAGCAGGACTTGCAGACCCTTGACCCAAATCGGGTATTCCCATTACAAGAGGGCATTACTGGTGTTTTAATGGTGTGTACTTGTGGGCAAAGGTAAACACCTGCCAGTCCCAAGACAACCATGTGACCCCCTACCAACCTCAATCGTTCTTATTTTTTTCGAAATGAACATGTCGATAAATGATTATTTATTCCTGTAATAATTACTGTAAATAATGTTTTATCAGCTAGAAAATTACAATTGAGTTTAATCATGTAACAAGCAACTAGGTATAAAATACATCTTTTCATTCAGCTACAGAGATAAAAATGAAATGCCATTTATATGTTAAATTTGCTTCTAAGGGATTCGTCTTACTGATTTTGCATCATATAATCTACTGTTAGAGAGCTAGTACATTTAATTTTGATCAATCAACTACCTAATTCTTGAAAAAAATTACAAGTTAGCTCCAGTTGTTTATTCACTGTTCAGAAATTTGTAAAATGTCACGTATTATATAGATAGCAATTGAGGTTAAGGAAGTGCAATGCTTACAAATATTGAGAAAGTTTTCCAGTGTCATCCGCTAAAGGACTCTTGAAATGCTTAAAATTAAACCCATATATCAGATAGTGATTCCCTTTGATGCGATTATTACTCGTAACTCTAAAAGAAATTAGAGAATACAACTCAACTGTCTTTCACTTCCGTCGAGCACCTCAGAACGGGGCGATAGTAAGATGGCTTCACGCGCAATTTTTTCGCTTCATTGCTACCCCAGCGTCCACCATTATAGGCATTACCAATCTATGTACTATACATCTGTCGCAGTATCTTCATTGTATGAATTTCGCGTTTTATTGAAAATACACTCAGAAAGTTGTCAATTTTTGACGGTCTTAAACCAAATCTTAAAAAACTCCGATGACACTATCCAAATTAATTTCCACTGGTACGAAACTATGATCTTCTAAAAAGGCCCCTTCTTATTTTATTCTATTATCCTAAGCACCTGGAATTCCAAAGGCAACCTCTCCGCCAAGGAACCCTCCACTCAATTCCTTTCAGTCTATTCCGTCAGCCACACCCTCATCCAAGAAACTTTCCTCAAACCACACCTGCCCTTTTACATTCCAAATTATGTAACTTACCATTCTAAACGACCAATTCAATGAGGCGGAACCGCTTTATAATAATATAATGCAAGAATATTCCCACATCCCTTAAAACCTCTCCACCCCCAGTCACCAAAGAATCAACTCCCATCCAAGTATCTCTTCAAACTCTTGTTTCCAACCTCTCCAACATTGCCTTAGTGTTCAAAACACCAAATATCAGACTAGATCCTGATGACATGCCCATTCTCTTTGCATCATCCATCTCTACTACCACAGCCGGTGACTTAAACTGTACGGACAAACACTGGGTTGCTGAGCAACTCATGCTTTCGAGCGAACCAGTATCTTGCCCTTCCTGAATCCACTCATTTTGACCGAGACAGTCATCACTTACTTGATATTTTTTAAGAATTTGTTGCGTCGTTGCTGACGCAACGCGTCTCCTTAACCCTTGTTAGGAATTGAGCTTTCTCTGGAGTAATCCTCCGTTACTGAGTAATTACTATATTTGTCAAGTCTCTCACGTCGCAGTCGGCCAGTGCCTTTTATCCCTTCGGCCAGGGGCTCGAGGCCGTTAGACCCCGGGGTTCCTGGACGGTCACCCAGCCAGGAACCCACGAGTCTCGAATTCGTTTAACCTCCTCGAAACTTCAAGGAGCGTAGTAACCGAATTCGGCTAGCTGCGCCGACATTATTCTATATACTATATTACAGTCTCTACTCCATAGTACGACACGAACTAACCTCTGACCATCTTCCTGTCATTTTCTCAACACGAACCATAGCATATCTCGCACAAAACCCTTCCCCAATCATCCTCACCAATTGGCAACCATTCAACAGACACATCTCTAAGAAAATTCATTCCACTTTCTACTGCAGACGAAATTGACTCAGCCATTTCACATTTCAACCATCACATTAAGAAAGCCTTCAATAGACCCTGAACCTTTACCCCCCTTACTTCCCGACATTTTATTCTAAGAAACGGAAGGCACAAAAACTTTACTATAGAACGCGACTACAAACTGAAACAATTACTTCCACAATATTAAAAAGACAACTTCATGACAGACTAACACTATTTGAAAAATCTAAACGATTTGATTCAAGATGGTAACAAACACAATTCCAATAAACATTCCCTAAATGAATCTATCCATCCCAAAAACTCGCATCTATCCATTCTCTTTACTTCTGACAATGACTCCTCACATATGACCTACAGGAAATAGCAAACACCTTCGCCAGCACCCTTGCAACTAGCTTTACCTTTACCAACACCCTCATATCAGACTCTGCTATCTTCCAATTCTTACGAACCCCACCATTACCCCCAGAACAATGCATGTGGACCAAAACTAACTACATCATTGAGGCAATTAGATCCCTTTACAGCTCAAAAGCTCCCGAACCTGACCAAATAAACTTTACACACCTTAAAAACTTAACCCTAAATGCAATTTACCATCTAACCCTGATCTTCAAAGCCTGCATTCAAACTGCCTACTTCCTCAATATTTGGAAAGCCGCCTATCATTGTGATTCCTAAGATCCCAGACAACTCGCAAACTACCGACCAGTTAGCCGTCTAACCCCGAAAAAAATATTCTAAAACTTGTGAACCCTTATCTTGAACCCCACATCCGCTCCTCGTAATTTGTTTTCCGCTCCGATCAATCCTCATCCCTTCAAACACTCCACCTCAATTTCAATATCGCCACAAAATTTGACAAAAATATCAACCCTTTTCACTGTCCTACCTTTCACCTTCGATGCAATTGATCTCAAAATTCTCATCGAATTAAAATGTCTTCCAGCTTTTGCCCTTAACCTCGTATACAACTACTTAACCCACAGAACTTTTAAAACTAAATAGTACTCACACTTCTCCCTCCGCAGGAGTTCCACAAACTGCAGTTACATCTCCTACCCTCCTATCTAAATGTCTTCCCTCCTGACATGGTAAAGAATTCCTTTACGCGGATGACCTGGCTCTTCTTTCAACCCACCCGAAACCAAATCACTCACCTACAGCGTGCAGCCCACTGGTTCAAGAACACTCAATCTTGATAAATCCAACTAAATGTCAATCACCTTCACCTGGCGAACCCGTCCGCTCTCATTCCCAGCAATCACTATAAACAACACCCTATCCCTGGTACTCAGAAATTAAATATATTGGCCTCAAATTCAATTCTAAATTAAATTGGACTTCTCATGTCAAATCCATCATCTCTAAAGCAAACTAAAAAATAAATTTCATATAACCTATTTTGGGCCGGCCTGGATGGCCGAGCTGGCTAAGAGCGAGTACTGACTCAGTGCTTCGGTCCGAAGGGTCGCGGGTTCCAGTCCCGCCTTTGGCATGGTTGTTTGTCCCTTGTCTTTGTATGTATGTGTTGTCGCGGAGAGCCTCGCGTTCTGCTGACCCCAGATCAGAGGAGCCCGCAAGTGTGTTGGTGTCTAGTGTATGGTCGAATATGCGTCCCATCGGGACGTAAAGGGTAACCGGCTGTCGGCTGGATAAAAACCCTAGAAAGAAAGAAGAATAACATATTTTGTAAACAACCACTATCCATCAACAAAAAAATACTCTAATCAGATTCATTTTCACGTATGCCTCTTCCATATGATCCACAATCCCTCTCATATCCTGTAAAAACCTTTAAAAAATGGAAAACTCCATCATCCACCTTTTATTCCGCCCCATTCTCATCACAAACTACAATACCTTCTAAACTCAACAGAACATAAACTCCCTCATTATATCAACTCATTCCGCAACACGGTGCAGCAATTCATCAGGAACCATATCTGCTCATCACATCCTTAACCACCTTCCGTCCGTCCGCCTTTGGGAGTCATCGCTCCCTTGCCTGCTAGCTTGGTAAAGCCTCTACGGCCAAGGTACCCTCCTCGTCAGTTTCGTAATTTGACATTCAATTTCCTCCTCCTTCAACTTGAATTTAACCAGACCTACCACACACAAAAACACCATGGCAAACACCCTTAACAAAATAACCCTTCAAATCCCTCCCCAAACCATTTAAATTTTTTAACTAATTCCTTCCTACATAACCCTACTGTCCTCCTCCACCCTCTATATTCTTTTAGACGTATTTTTCCGAAACAAAATAGCCCTTGTCCTTCTTCTCCCTCTTCCCTCAAACGTATTTTCCCTCGACAAAAACTTAAACTACCCTCTACCTACCCAACCCCAGATTCTCTGACTGGAGTTGCCATATGTCCTGAATTTCAACATGTGTCCCACCACATGTTTCTGTTTCTGCCAAACGTCCAGAATCTTTATCTTGTTATAATTCCACACAGTCCTACAAACACTGCATCTTCGAACTAATTGTGTCCCAAGACATCACATAACTATGCGTTACATAAGAGAACGCAATATGCTACTTTTAAGAAAATATTGTCATTTTTGCCTTTTGACGGTGCAATCTGAGAGCTGAAAAATAGAATAAAAAGGTACTGCGTTTTGAAGCGACGTGCATGTCTATCTCACAATGTGTTAGCGCAAGAGAATCTTAAATGCAAAGGGAAAAAGACCTCAGTCAATAACACTTTTAACATCGACGAGTCATGCTTTATTTAAAACAGGACTGAAATACTTCACAAAATTTGTCAACGAAAAATAAGAAAATAACCTACATAACCCGGAAAAGTCAGGGAAATTCGTCCTAAAACAAGTGGTCACATTGTTAGTCTTGAAAGAGTGTAGTGTAATTTATCTTGATTCACTATTTAGTTATGTATTGATGTACTTAGTTATACAAATTTCTTGTATCTAGTTGTATCAAAATACACACTTTGCTCTGAAATGTATTTCGGATGTCCCGAATTCCATTGTTACCTTTATGACAATATTACCTCCGAGGAACATGAGAGAGCTGGCCTCGGCAATAAACCTGGGCAGTGCAGGACACCCAAAACCGACAACTTCGACGTGATTGTGACGTCACATGTTGGCCGAAACATCAGCTCGGCCGACTGTGACGCGGCTCGTCCCGGACGCATATAAGCGCTCATGTATTCGGCAACGGGCTTCCGATTTTTTTAAAATTTGCGTCTAGATTGACGCAACGCATGCACACGCCCTTTGGGAGACGTTGAGCGCTTTGCGCTTGGGCGTAATCCTTCTTTAACAGTATCTGTCAGTATGTCAAGTAGACCGCCAGGTATAGCATCTTCGCGCACGCGCCACCTACCTCGCGATCGTGCGTGACTACCCAGCAGCCAGAATTGGGAATTAGGAAAGGGGTAGGGTTTAAGAACACTTCACAGGGGTTGGCCTTACCTTGTGAAGCAGCCAAACTAGTTTTGTTGCAACAAATTTCACATGAAATTGTCCGGGAATCCTATCTCCTTGATGAAGGCGTGCGACTTCGCTCTGAGCCACGAAACAAAATTGGTTATCGGGCCCGGAGCGCGAAATTCGTCTCTCTTTCCACAAGTATTGCAGGTTCGTTTTAAACGCTGTTTTGTCACTTTGTACACTGCACTATACTCTCCATTTAATTACCATTTATACATATATGCTATATTCCGTTTTATTTCATTTTATTCCTACTTTCATAAACAATTGTTCACTGTCACATATTCAAGGATTTTATTCTGTTGTTTCAATATTTGTAATGGGGCATTTAAAAAAAATAGTTTTAGAGGGAAAATGTGGGAAAAACAAATGAGGATGAAAGGGTTGATGGAAACAATGTTTGCTCACTATTATTTCCAATTTTGAACAAAATTAAATTAAAATTAACTTCAGTTGCCATTTGAAAATTTTATTCAAATATCTACTGGACTTCACATTTTGTAAACATTTTTATATTATTATAGTATATTATAATCTAAATGAAGGTAATTTGATTTATTTCAGGATGATAAATAGTGCAATATCAAGTTGGTTTTTAAATTACTGCATAGTTTTTGCTATCAACTCATTTTTTAAATTTTTCGATAGTACCTAAATGATTTTCATCTAATTGTTTTACTGCCTGAAATCTGCACATGTACATACAAAATGCAACTATAAAAGATTGATCACTTATTTTGTTCTTATTGAAATTAATTAATTACAACACACAGTGAATCTCCTTGCTTTTCCTAGTCTGCCTTCCTTAAGGTAATTATTTTCTCTACTAGAGGAAGCAGCTCTTCATGCAACTGAAATTGGATACCCACATATTGGCATATCATATTTCTTTCTGCAATGTGAAGAAATGTCTCCCACTGGCCCATGCTTCTTTTTCTCCTAAGCCTCCTGGAGAATGCATTAAATCTACTTGCAGATTTGTACTTTCATGTAATTTGCACTATTCTAATAAAATATCATTCAAGACTGTTGATATTCTTGAAGGAGCTTCATTTTCTCTCATTGGTTCACTTGCTTGGGGACTGGAGGCTGTGTAATCGACCATCTACCTGGCCGAGTACTGGCTTTGATCCTGAAAGGTTTATAGAACTCAGGAGATGCTGCTTTTTCACCCAATACCAATTTATTCATTGTATACCTGTCAGCAGTAGTGACAGGTGTCATGTTAGCATTGATCACATGAAAATGTATACAGCTGACTGCTGTTTCAAAAATTTTCCACACCTCCCAAAAGGCCAAGAGCAACATCCACACTTCACTTTAACTGGGTAAAGAATTTCTGCATTCTTTTCACTTCAAACCAAAAATTCTCCATATCTAGTACAATCAATATCTTCCTTCTTTAAATAAGTTGATTTATAAATCATTTTATTTAAGAACTATCTTGCATTGTAAGGCCTACTAATCACAAATTTTCATAACCTTTTGCAGTAGTAATCATCTACAGCAGAACAGGAGAAGTATATTAATTGTGTAGCATTGTACATTTTCAGACTTGACAGAACTATGTCTTTAAAAGGTCTCACAGAAACTTGAGAGAAATTGTTTGTATTATGCCGTTCATGTAATTACTTCTCCAAGCCAGGCACCAGAGTTCCCTGAAGTTTGAGTAATCTGCCAGATATTTTTGCCACTGAGGATGCGGACTGCCAGATACTTGAGCCTTTGAGTAGGCTACCTCACAGTCAACTTAAGACTGCACACAAAATGCTTTGCCAATCTCTCATAAGAGGTTTTCTGTCATCTTTGGGAATGGAGTGGCAAGTATCCTATAAACAACTCCACATTGCCTAACATAAATGACACACATGTATGTAATTTTTGGAACATTGCCGCACTGCTTTTCAGGCATTCATTTCTGGCTAAGATTGATCAGTGACAAAAATGTTTGGGTATTTGAACCCATTAAACCTCTCAAGCACTCCTTTCTCAAGAAGTGTGAATCCCGCAGTATACGATTCTTGAGTCTTGCGTGGACTCCTCTCCAGGACAAGGCAAGCAATGGCAACAATCACAAATAGCCCCTAATTTTTAATGCATTGACCTTTTCACAGTTCCCTAGTGAACTGCATACATCAGTGTTAGAACAACTATTATAACTCAACATGTGTCTTCACCACTACTGTGTGTGGCAAAATTTTGTTTTGAAGCTGTATCAAGACGTCTGTAGACACATTTAAAAACAGATTATAAACAAATTAAAAACCATATGTTCCTTAATAAAAGCATATTTTCTTCTTGTATCTGCAGACTTAAGTTTTATTTTTACAGACAATGTAGCTGGACAGCCAGCATTTTTAGAAAGTCTTCTATTTTCCTCTCCTACTACTTTTCGGTATAGTATATTATGATATACAAACATTTTTTAAAAAGTGAAAGGGCAATGTTTACTATTTCTATAATAAAATAAAAACACAAGATGTATTTCTGCCAACTTACAAACAAAAAAATCATTTCCTGAAGGTTTTGATGATCTGATATTCCATTTCGTTTGGGTGATCTTTGCATATTCCTTTACCCAACTGTTAATGCCTTCAATTGAACTTATTGCACTCCTAAACTTATTATACTCCTTTCTTCTTCTTTATCCTTTATAATTTCATAGCTGTAATTAACTTGGAAGGAAATATAATTTAGTTTCCTGGTTTGCATTTATTCACATAAAACCAAAATATAAGTTCAGGTACTTACTGACAAAACATGTTGGATTATTAGTTCCCATAATGGTAAAGACTAATATTACAGCTGATGTCAGAGAAAAACCCTGGCAAACACGGAGTTGATCGCTTTGCCTATGACCACAGATGCTAAATCCACATTCACTGAAACTCACTGTGGCTCTGCAGGGCTTCCATAGTAAGAGAAGATGAACGAATTTTGTGCAGTTTCACACTCCACTCCTAACCAATCACGGAATCCTAGTGCTGAATATGTGTAGTTTGCTGGTAAGTGTCCCGGACAGACAACAATCAAATAAGAAAGGAAAAAAGGAAGGGGAGAGGGCTTAAATTTACCATAGTATACCCTTCTGCATATTTAATATAATTCCACAAAAGAATTGAAATGGTTCATACTGTATAGGGTCAGCCATTCAATGTGTTTGTGCCCTCCCCTTAGAACAGTACAGAATGAAGGGGGGACAGAGATCTTGAAGGGATTGAAATTTAAAGCTTGAAGGGGTTGAAATATAAATAGAATTTGACATAGGATCACCCTTTTTGGGATTTCTGAACCAATGATTTGATGTCGTGTAATTGTGCCTCCTGTATTGTTTAATGTCACTCAGTATAAATCCAATGTCAAGAAATTAATTTTGACAACTCAAATTATAATTATGAATTTTTAAACAAATGTGTAATTGACAAAGACTAATTGTAATGTGTAAACATATTTAGTAAATTTTAGTAGATAATTTTTGCATGCTTAAAAAAGAAGTTATTAGTTAAGTTTACAGATACTTTTTAATACATTTTTGTGTTAAGAACAATAGGGAACACATAAGAATATGTTGCAGAAGTTCTTAAATTGTCAGAAATTAAAACAAACTTTTTTTTTTTTATAAAAAATATAATAAAAACAACTTTCTCGTAATGACCAAATTACAATGCTTGAACTTGATCCTGATCCATTGTGGATGATCTGAGACTGGCACTAACAATGTTACAACACAATGTCTTTACCTCCAGATTTTCTGTTTGCAGAGCATGATTTATTGAACACATTTATACACTTTTGATTTGTTTACAAGTCAAAATGTTTTGAAGTTGCAAACGGCTTAGTTTATTAACAAAAGATCTTATTTAAAAGCACAGCTGACAGCCGAGTTTGGTCTTTTTATAGATCTTTTTAGGACAACTTAAATCATCTTACTCTTATTATCATCAGACTTCATTTCAATATGGATAGGAATAATGCACTAACTTGTAGACATAAAAACAGTTTAATTTAATTATTACAAGAGAACATGTCATGTCTTATATAAATATTTCACTCTGCCATTGTTTCAATTTCTGTTGGTTTTGAAGTAGAATTTGTAATATCATCTTCTTCAAATGCATCTAATGACAATTCCATGATTTCTTCACTTTCTGTATCATCCAAAATAGACTGCAACTGATGAATAGATGCAACCAAAACATGGAACTGTTTACGTCTCATGTCAAGTTTCCTCTCTAATTGCTCAAGAGTGTCCTAGAACAGATGTAAAATAACATTTCATTTCAACAATTCAACATGCATATTTAATATTCTACAACTATTGTAGAAAATTAAATATTGATTTTTTTTAAAATTATTATTATTCTTTATGTGTATGTGTATATTCCCCACAAGTATGAACATTTTTGGAGATTGATAGCTATCTGTTCACATTTGATAATGAGATGCTGGAAGTACATTTCCATTGATTTAACCAGAAACGGAAGCCTAACCTTCCAGTAAGAAATTTGAACTTGGAAAATGCTTTAAATATTTTGTAAATGTTCAATTTCCTCTCAAAGTGGACAGGAGACTTCCATATTAAATTGAGTGATTGTGTTAACACATTCACTGAGAATGGTATCTTGGTGTCATTCCTCTTCTAAAAGAATAATGTAATAATCAAATAAATTATTAAAAGTTATTGTAGTATCTCCTGCTTTTCTATTATGAAATTCCAAGGGTAATTTATTGTATTTGCATTTATTTACTTCCTAGTGTAGCAAAATTTACCAGCTAAGCTCAAGCGTTGGAAAGCCATTTCTCTCAAAGCCGGAAATTAAAATCAAAGGGACACCACAATCAGAAAATTCCATTTAGAATAATTTCAATGTAAATTAGTAAAACTAAATGTGAGAACAGAAGATGAAATTCTATTTTACTTGATTTCATAGCTTAAAAAGTAAAGTTCTCGTCAGATCCAATAATCCCAATCATAAAATTTGCAGTATTACCTCCAAAGAAGAAAGTTCTTTTCTTAGTTGAGACAATTTATCATCAGTCTCTTTGCGATCTGGCTGTTCACTTATCACCTTAGCTAAAACATCATATTCAATACGATTTTTTCTCACAGTCTTTGCTTGCTGAAATTCTAATTTCGTTGTTTCAATATCTTTTTTAGCACTTTCAATTCCTTCCTCTATTTGACGTGATAAATTTTCATAGTTTTGCTGTTCAGCTGCACTCATTAAGGCTGAAAGCCTTGATTTATGAACAGCAAATTCACACTGGCCAAGATGTGCTTGCATGCGATCCAAAGCCAGTTGGCTGTAAAGAAATGCAAAAGAAACAAATTATTAAATGAATTAATCTAAAATAACTAGTCAACAAATTATCATGAATACATTTTCACCTGTTAATTATATTTTAAAATCATACAAAGGAGAATTGTTTACAAACAATTTTCATTAATTTATTCACACAATTTTTTTTTAGAAATTATACTTTGTTCAGAATAAAATACATATTTTGTTATTTGATCAAAATACTAGACATTATTAACAAATATTTTGCATGTCAAAGTGAATTAGCTAACAGATGAAGGATAAAATTGTGTTGATTCTGCTTATAAGGTTATTTAAATTTGAATCTGATTCATATTAACTTTTTTCAGAAAAGTTATTAAAGCAATTATATCATTGTTCCTAATCTAAGAAAACAAGCAAGAAATTCTGTATCATTTACATCCACCAGAACAAATTCACCCACTGCCATCAAATAATCAACACAATTTGACTGAGCATTTAACCTTTTCTTTCAGTGAATTACTACCTTTCTAGTTTACAAATCAATGACAAATAAACACTCAGCATAAAAATCATTAATATGCATCAAATATCCCACCTTTCATAAGGAGTCTCGTTCGTACTATTGCACCACTTAATGAAGGACTTTAATAATACATTTAAACGTCTGTCATCTCCAGTACCATCTCCATCAATAAGAAGTCTTCTTCTAATCACATCCTCTGTACAAACAAAACTTCAACATTAATCTTAAAATACTTTATTAACAAATCAAATTAAACTCAAATCCTTCTGGCATAATAATATAAATAATAACAACTTACTTATATAATAAATTTTGGTCTATTTACAAGTTAGTAAAAAAAAAAAGTCTAAATCATAATAATGCACAATCTGTACAGGGACATAATTACAGTGTGCAAGGAGGAAGGTTGCAGTTATTTTCACAGAAGTATAGAAAGCAGAACTTCCTTAACTGAAATTAAATTATACTATCCCTAAGCAGTAAGCATATGCCATGTTTAGTAGAGAGGATTGGACTATCTCAAAAAAATTAGAGGACGAGATTTCATTGATAAAATACATTTTGAGGGTCGCAGATGAAAAGAGTGGTTTTCCCACAACGTCTATGTGGATGAAGGTCTGAATGAATGTGTGACATGCATAACTTAGGCAGTTTTTAAGTTTTGATCTTTAAATTTGCTACACATCGTCACTTTTCCAAAATACTCTCGATAAATCAAAAAGAGAAATTTGAAGGTGAATTGGTCCAAAAACAATAATTTTTTATCTGGATAAGACTATCTTCATTGTTATATCAATTGTTACTTGGTGGCCGATGCATTGTTATTTCATGTACGGAGATTAAATTGCGCTCTCTTGCACACAACAGGTTTTTTGCATTACAACTTTATTCAAGAAAAGTGATAAAATGTAAGAATTGGGTCTATTAGTGCCCTTTCAAATATGTTTAAAATATCACATTAAGTGTAATTAAAACTTGCCTAAAAAAAATTTCCTCTACGTGTGGGAATGGCTGTGATACTCTATGTGAAGAGACAGAATTTAGATAATACTATATGGCTTTTGTTTGTTGTAGAGTAGTTTGGTAACTTGTTACTTTTAATTGATATTAAAATATTGAACTTTTCAATATGTGACAATTTTGTATTTAACATATTTAGTACCAGAGGATAAAATGTTTATTTGAAAGATCATATACAAATACTAGCTTGTCTGTTCTTTGAAAGACAAACAGAAACATAGATTTCATCCACACAATTTATGATGTAGATGAAAAAGAAAATACAATGCTACAAGATAGAGGCAAAATAGTTGCATCAAAAGACAGGAGATGAGTCATCAGGAGAAAGGTGATAAGGGCAGTTATTTGTTGCATGAATGCTGGAAGCTATATCCTATGTTTATTTATGCTCGAAAAAGGGCAATTCCTTCTTCTCTAGATCAATGAACCCCCTGGGGCACTTCAAAACTGCTCCGTAAATTGCTGGTCCAATGAAGATTTTTTTTTTTTGCTACATCATTTTACCAGCACTGTAAAACCAAGCCAAACCTTAGCTTTCTGAAATGTGTTTTAATATGTCAAGCTATTTTATTCATATCACTGTAACCCAAATTTAAATATCTAAGATATACACAAGTCCATGATCTTTTAAAAACCCACTCCTCGAATGCAATCGCTACTCTGACCAACATTATCCAATTCTTGGAGAAATGGTAATGCTGTATTTGAAAAAATGTTCAGTTTCTTTGTAACTATTACAACAAAAACACAAAAAAAAATCTCTCAATTATTTATGATTAAATAGTTGTAAGATGAAAACCAAAAGCATCAAAATATATTAAGGTGAAGTAACATTGATCTTTCTTAGGCAAACATTATTTCCCAATTCTCCCCTACTGGAGGGTTAAATAATCTAAAACCTTTCAAACAATTTGTTACCAAAATAAATAAACCATACACTGCAAGAATATTTCCTACAGAATGCATACTATTTATTAATTTTTGTTTCAAAATTATTAACTTAAAATTTAAATTTAACAACAAAACTGTACACAACACCTAAACTGTACAAACTTACCATCACCCATTTCTCTCGCTTGGTTTCCACAGCGAACTGGAACAGTACTAGTGCGTCAAAAATCAATTATTTTACACCAATGCACTTCACAACCAAACACTATTTACACCACACTCATGTAAATACACTTCAAATTGATTCCTATACCATTATAATACACTGACGTGATTACAATTATAATAAGATAATTGTTACCGGTAATACACAATAAAAGAACGAGACAAGACTATCCAAACACACATGCTAACATGCGCGACGCATAGCAATTGTCTCTCATTATTCTCTGTCTGTTCACCCGAGCTGCAGTATGTATCAACCTGACGATCTCAATTATCTCAATACTGACCACAAAACGCAATTATTGATTATTACTAGACTCTGTTGTGATATAAAGTAATTTTAAAAATATGTTTATGATGTTTTCGAGCTCTTTCCACTACCTCAAACAAATTTATATTTCTTTTCTAAATTAAGGAATGTAGAACTACCGGAATGTTGTCACTTCTGATCATATTGCCAACCTTCGAACATGATACATGATAGATATTGCCAACTTACAAATAACTTGATTTAAGCAACGCCTGGAATAGTATATTTCAGAGCTGCTGATCACACTCGTGTTATAACATAATACGAGACGTATAAGAGAAACACATATAACCTGTAAGAGAGAAAGAACCAAGGAGGTTATAATATAACCAATCAAGAGGTATAATAATATATAAATTATAACCTCCTTGGAAAGAACTATATATACATATATATATACTCTCTGAGGCAGATATATATTTTATACCAGTCTCTTTGGTCTAGTCTGCTCGTTTTCGCGTTTTTTGTCGTGATCGGTCGTGATGGCCGCGTTAATAAGGAAGGGAACTTATTTTGGGGTTGCCCAACGGCAGTGGGTGGCCACTCAACAGTTTGTGAGAAATCGTAAGTTTCTGATTTGAATTCGTCGAACTCATTATTTTGTGATAGCAGGTCTGGTGGAAGTTCTCTTATTTAAAAGGATCGACGCGAGGATGATCTAGGCTTAATGTAAAAAAATAAAAAATAAAATGTTTTTTCCTGGATTGGATTATGTGGTGGAACATTCACAAATATGTTTTTATTTTCCTTATTCCTTAAGCATCTTATTGTTTATAGCATGGAAACATTGCTAAATTTCCAAAGCACTTACTTTACTGGATGTACTAAATTGTATAATGAAATGCACTTGTAGTTTACAATTAATTTCTTTTTAAAGTGCTATGTTCATATTATTGCAATATCATTAAAAATGAATTATGTTAATTTCACATTTAATAAATATATTGATTTACTGAATGAAGAACATAACCTTTAAAGTCTATTTTAGAAGATTTGGAAAATGGTGTGAAAATCTATATTTGAATTTATTCTCCAAAAACAAGCATTTAATTTTGAATGACGAAAGAATGTTGAAAGAGAGGAAGTAGTTTTCTTATAAACTTGAAATTTGTATTTCAGGATTTATCAAGTTGAGAATGTCAACGAAATAGTAGATTTGGTCACTTGAATTTTTTGGCAGTTTATTTATATTAAAACTTTTAGTATTATAATAGTATCACAGTAAATTATCAAGTAAAGATAATTATTATTATCACATCAAACTTCAGAGGTAACATTTTGCGTTGAAGACCAGATATATCTGTGAAGTTAAATTTTAATTTCTCAGATTGGAACAAAGACTGGAAACCTGGCCCTATCCCAACTTCTCGAGAAGAACAAGAAGCTTCTGCAAAAAAATTCGGGCTCCATCCATCAGAATACAAACCTTATCCAGATGATGGTATTGGATTCGGTGAATATCCTCAATTGCCAGATGTCTCTGGTGAATCAAAAGATCCTTACTATCCATGGGATTATCCAGAACACAAAAGAAATTTCAATGAACCGGTAGGTTTGTTTCTTAGTGTTATACATATGGTGAACTGCAATATGCTAATAATATTTTTCTTTAAAGCTTCATCTTCAAGCTGACATGTATGGTGAAGATAGGTTTGATGTCAATTCAAAACCAGTAATTAATCAGTGGCGTCAGTTGGGAACATTCCTTGCTGTGGTACTGGGTGCATGGGCAGTTTTTAAAGGAACTGATAATATTCGAATGGTTCCACCTGTGGTAAGTCTTTTTTATATCAAAATTCTTAAAAATATTTGCATTAATTTGGAATTACATGTCTATTTTGAATAGCAACTGAATGAAGGCAAAAGAGAGAAGAATGAAGTACATACTGAATAATATTTTTGAAGTAGTCTTAATAGTTTCTTGTTTCAAAACTAGAATACAAATAGATATACAGTAGAGAGACTGTTTCAAGTGAGCAACTGTCTGAGATTCTGATAATTTTATTAAATTATTGATTGTGTCTTCAAAAAGGAATAATTTAAATTCTAACTTTTTACTTTCACACTTTCTTAGAAATGCATAGACACCAAGAAATATATTCGTTGTATAATATTACATTGCTATTAATGGTTTTAACATCATGTAATAGGACTTTTTGTTTTCCCAAAGTTCTGCCATGTTGACTCGATATACTTTGTTGGGGTAACATTCAATTTTTTTTAATTTCTCGCCTTGACTTTGTAAGAAGAGAAAGTATTGTAATGCGCCAGAAATCTTGTTCCTATACACAGTAAATTACTTCCTCTAATACATGTGATCAGACTCCATGTTTTGTGGGTCCTTTATACCGATAAATTGATTGACAACAAAATGTCCATTTGTCCGTCAGTTCGACCGCCTCCAAGTCGTTTTTTGTAATATTGTGTGAAATATAGACAATATTTAAACATTTATATTCCCAATAACTGCTCCAAATGTTATGTTTAAATTTTCACTTTGTAGTTATCAAAGAATGGTAAAAAAATTGGTACTAGTCCTATTTCTTGTGAACTTCCAGTATTTTCAAAAATTTCAAAAGGTAACATTAAAAAACTACCAATTTTAAGATTGAGACTTTTGTCTTAATCAAAATTTGTTCTAAAAATTCATCTCTTTAACCTTTAATTACTCATGTTTCTTTCTGTCACATTATTACTTATGCGGCACACAGAGTGCACCAACAAAGGAAATATTGTATAAGCAATAACAAAACCAATAATTGTGATACGGTTGTGTTAGTTATTAAGAAAATTATAACTTATATAAAAAATATTAATTTTTATGAAATAATATAGGTCTTGGGAACACGCCCCAAATTAATTTTTAATTCAATAGAAATAGTTTTATATTTATAATATTAATTAATAAAAATAAATATAATAATAACAATAACACTGGTAGGACTGGCTTGATGAGATACTTATAATAATAATAATAGAAAATAAAAAACTAGAGCAATATATTTTCTTGTTTTTACTAATAATTTTGTTCCATTTGTGGATATTCGTGGATTTGGATGATAATTTACATCTTATGGTACTGTAAATACGAATGAGTGATTATATAATACATAATAATATTTTACACAATATATTTTATCCATATTTCATGCCATCATTCGTAATAATTGATTTCTACATCTATATTGAGAAGAAATACATTTAATTACCCCTGGTGGCAAAAGAAATACTCAATACACTTGTTGACTTTTTTAAATCTTCAATGTCTTCAGTACTATTTACATTACTACACACGTGGCACATACAGTGCACTGAAAAGGTTTTAGAGAGAATTTAGCTTGCTAACTCCCACAACTTACAATGGAGCAGTTGAAACACAAATTCAAACTGTTAAAGAAACTCAGAAGAAAGGTAAGCAGAAGAGATAAAGCAATATAATGCAAGAATTGTCGTCAGGAACCAAAAGAATGCAACTGGTGCACTCCGTTTGAATTTTCAAAATTTACAAATGTAGCTTCAATGTGAGGAAGTATGTGTTGTTTTAGCAATACTAGTTAGTGTCATGAACAAATGCTTATTATAGTTTTCTCCTTAAAATTACAAAAAAAAAATAGGGATTATCTACATGCCCATCTCATAGGTGTGGGCTTACACTTCATACACTACACTATCACACATGCCGGGAAACCAGTTGGAGCTCAGACCTTGTCCTGGCTGGGGTGGTGCCCTGCTAGTGGGAGATATGTGGTTGAGGAAAGTCCCGCTAGACCACAAGTAGGTTGGCACCGGATCTCACCATCCAACAGGGGAAGATCACTGCCACCATGAGATAAAACATTAACAACACTTACGAAACTAATGACCTTAGCAGTTGGTGTGCCCAGAATTATCACTCAATCAATCATAGGTCTTGAGACTTTACATCCCAACCACTCCAGAGTTCTGAAGTAGAATTGTTTTTTCCCTTTACAATTGAAAATGGCGTACTGAAAAAGTTACTGTATTGAAAATTAAAACTGACAATATTGCCTCATGGTTTTTGTAAACTTTGCCTTTGAACTCATAATTTTCCAGCATTATCCTCTTACTAGATGTTGAAGAGAATGAAATTTCCTTTAAATTGTTTTATTGTGTGCTATTTTATCTTCATCAAAAGTTGCAATGTTTGAAGTGTGTTGAGTTTTTTTTTTTGGCATATCCTTATCGCAAAAGAAAAATTTTGGAAATATGGCAGCGTTTTTCTTTTATTTTACCCCCAAACTGAAAAATACTGGTTAGGTTCCAAGAACACTACACTCATTGTCCATTGTTATTATAAAAACAATCTAAAAGTGTTATGTAATATGAATTCCATTTCTTGACATGTGACTTTTGTGATAACTTTAGGAGAAAAATTATGTGATGCTTATTTTTGTTAAAAAATATAGGCCATAAATCCCATTATAAGTGGTATAGTGACAAAATCAAGTAGTTAGCAGTATGAAAAAAAAGAATAATTGGAAATGGTGTTATTATAGTTATTCTAAATTTAAACTCTTGAGTACCTTAAACAATGATCAGTTGAAAAACTTAAAATCTTCATTATTTAGACAAGTTAAAAATCAACCTTAAATGTTGTGATAAATTATGGCATTCTCAAAAAGTTTATGTACAAAAAATTAAAATGTAAGAAGACATTGGGTTGTGACCTCCTTAAAGATATCTACTTGTGATTGTTCTTTTCTTGCTGTCAGGGCACTGAATCTCTGTGATGTCTTCTGCCTTTCATTTTAAAAAGACTCAAAATTAAAGAATATGTTCTGTAAAAACATATTCCATTAGGACTAATCTTTTTCCTTGTATTTTGCTTCAGTGGGTGGAACTTGTTTCTCCTTTACACTATGCCATTGATATTTGTTATAAAATTTCACTACGTATTCTAACGTGGATTATTACTTTGTTTCAGATGCCAAAGCAGTACCCTCAATCAGGAGTAAAGCATTACACTTTTGAAACTGCTGAGTGAATGATGCCACTGTGTGTCATTATTTGTAGATGTACATTTGTATTATAAATTGTTAATTTTTGTGCATCAGTATTTGAGAGCACAATGTCTTCAGTAAAAACTGAATTAAAATTATTAAATAACTCTTCTCTTTCTTAAATAAGGAGAAATGTGTCCCTATAAGTTAGAAAGGTTTTATGGTATTTATAGAAACGAAATTGAATTGTCTTCTGTGACTTAAATAACTTCCTTTTTAAAATCTAGCATGGCTATTTACACATTATTAAAAAATCAAATATAATTTTTTCCCCAATTTTTTTTTCTCCCAGTATGGGCCAATTTTGAGGAAGAATAGATACATTTTTATGGGGTTTTCACTGAAAAGGAGTGTGCTTTTGTCAAGCATAATTTGGGTTATGTAGATTGATACAACTTTAATCTGGTAATGAAATTTTGTAAACTTGACCTTCCAGGGAAAGACTCTACATAGATGAGATTTTGTACAAACTCTCTCTATTCTCCTTTCCTACTCCATAAACAAAATTAAGTATGTAATCGTACTATTGATTGTGTATATCTTTACCCATTAACTGCCAAATTTATTTTGTGCACATAGTGCTAGCACATTGTCGTTGTGTTTGTGCGCACACAGTCATTGTTGGAGCTCTCTGGCAGTATGTTTTTGCAACTTTTAGTGCTACACAATTGTTATCTTGCTAATTTATTCTAATAGAGCTCTCCAAAATGCCAAATGGTGATTATACAAGCTTTTTTTTTCTATAAGAAGAAGCAAAGCCATTGGACTTTAGCTGCATAAGTTCTGTCAACTTCGGTGCGGACCAACCATCGTTTGTTTTACACCGGCCTCTCCCTCAGACTTAACCACAAACATAAAGCAGCTAAGCACGGCTGTAAATGAGGTATCGAACCAACCCAAGTCATATGTACAAGGGGCGTTCGACAAGTAATTTGCTTCAATATGAAAAATCAATGATCTGAGTTTTGTAATTTACCTTATTTTTCGACATAATCCCCTCGAAGTTCAGCACACTTGACCCAACGTTTCTCCGGGTTCAGGATCCCTTCTCTGAAGTGGTTTTCTTCAAGACCCTCAACATAGTAATTGACTATCTGGATGGCTTCTTCATTGATGACAAATTTTTGTCCTTTTGATGCTTTTTTCCTGGAGTGTAATGGTGAATCCAAGTTTCGTCCATGGTAACAAAACAACGCAAAAAAATCCGCTGGATTTTGCTTGAATAGCTGCAAACATTCGACAGATGTTCTCATGCAATTTCGTTTCATGTCTGCAGTCAGCAATCGCAGCACCTATTTTGCACAAGGCTTATTCATACTCAATTCATGATGCAAAATAAAATGCACTCGGTCATTTGAGATACCTGTGGCCTCTGCTAACTCGCGCACTTTCACTCGTCTGTCTGCTAAAACAATATCATGGATTTTTTGTTTCCTGGCGTCACAGCTGTTTTTGGAGCCCCAGGTCTTGAGGCATCTTTGATGCTTGTCCTACCTCGCTTAAATTCATTGACCCAAAGTCTCACCGTCTCATACGAAGGGCATGAATCACCCAATGTAGGCACTATTCTTTCATGGATTTCTTTTGCGTTTTTACCTTCCATAAAAAAGAATTGGATAACACCACGAATTCCAGTTCTATCCATCTTTCACACTGACTCACAAATGCTTTTGTTCAAGTTGCTGTCCAACAATGAACTAGATTAATAATGACTTGCAACAATGAAATTTTACTGTTTATTGTTGTAGCTTTAAATTAAAATTCACAGAAGTTGCTTTCATCATCTCTTAGTATGCGAACCAAGTTACTTATCGAACGACCTCCATACACCCTGGCCAGGAGTATACAATGCCTTAGCGATCACAGCTAAATTTCATTTGACATTCAGGGATGAAAAAACTTGATTATATGTTTCGTTTAGGATGTTTACACTTATTGAAGAAATAAAATTCGCAAATTATATTGCACAATGTCAAGCAACAATGAAGGTCTGAGATCCTCAATTAGGGACCAAGGCTGGTAAACAAATCCACCAAAGTGAATTAAAAAGTTTCTGAAAGTCCATCAAATTTTTTACTAAATATATTTTGATTTATTCTGATAGTGCAGTTAGGTTGTGAGTACTAAAAGGTTAAAATTGTTGCCAGATGTTTGCTGGGAGTATGTAAAAATCCATGTGTATATAGCTACCTGGGTGACTGATTCCTAGGAAAGCAGAAAAATGGCTGTTCACAACAAAAAATGGGTATTTGACAAGAGCCTGAACCATGGTGGAAGGGAAGAATGGTGTATAGATGGGACATGATGAATGGTAGTAAGATTAAACTGACAATCCTTTAATATGCCATGTGAGTTATCAGCAATATTTTATGTATTAGGTCTGTATGTAAACAACGTCCACAATCGTTATAATTTATGAGGTGGGAACAAAAAAGTGATTATATTGCATAATTCTTCTGAGTTGTAAAGTCTGAATTCTTGATGATTTTGGTTGAAATTTCATTTCATGGGTCCATGTAAAAGTAGACATGAAAAATTGCTTTACTAATATTTTTAATACACAACAGTTGGTAAAGAATTTTTTTATTACCACACTCATATTTGATGTGATTACTCATAATTATTAAGGAACTTGCCTTCTATAACACATTGCTCAGAGATTAAAAAAACAACAATTATGTGTGCATTTTTTAAAATTGTAAACAAGTTTCATAGTGCTTAATTTTCTGGAACCTCATTCAAGTTTTGAGACAGCCAAGAAATTAGACACACTAGTCAGGTAAAACTGAAAAGAAGTGTTCCCCAAAGGAAAATTTAGTATGTTTTGAACAATGATTCTGACAAAAAAAATGTTTTATTCAGTGTTAGCTGTTTACATTAGTTTGATTGATTTTTTCGTTTCCAGGCGCGTCAACTGCATCGGTCATTAGTTCCGTTAGTGTAGTGCATGTTTTTTTCGCGGGAGATGGCGGTGATCTTCCCCGGCCGGATGGCGAGATCCGGCGCCGACCTACCGTCGGCTAGTGGAGGTTTCCCCCTAACAGGACTCTCCCACCAGCGGGGCACCGCCCCAGTCGGGACAAGCTCTAAGCTCCCGACCGGTCTCCCGGAATATGTGGTAGTGTAGTGCATGTTAGTGTAAGTGTGTGTAAGAGGAGAGGGTAGGACAAGGAAGAGGAAGGACAGATCGCGCGGTCCGTGGCCCGTTTGGTAGGGTACTGCTCCGGCATTCGCCTGGTGTTGATCGGAGAAACCACAGAAAACTACCGATCTGAGCAGCCGGCCGCTAGAATTCTCCTCCAGACAGCGACTGAATTCGACCTAGCTAGTGTCGAAAATCCTGCCGCCGTCACGACTCGAACCTAGAACCTCCCGGTCAGAGGCGCTGCAGTGACATCAGTTGATGCACTGAGCTACCGCTACCGGTGTGTTTACATTAGTGTTAGCTATGTTTACATTTTCAGATTTTTCTTAAATCCCAAGTTTTTTTTAAAATTTATCTTCATCCTCCGATAGCATAAAGAACTGAAGAATATGATGCAAGTTGATGCGACTCATTTGTGTTGAAATATTCAAAACAATTCACAAAACTCAAAAAAATTTGCTGAATTTTCAAAAACGCAAATTTTCAACATTTTTTCTGCGCCTTCCTACAACTACAAAATTGAAGATGGGGATTTTTCCTCTATAACATCTGTTATTCAAGATTATATTTTTAAATGAGGGAATACACAATTTTTCATCATATGAATAGCTTTCAAGAAATTTTGAGTGAAATAAGGCCATTTTAAAAAACAAGGTTTTTCTTAAGAAATGCCCTAAATTTTTCTTTGCACTTTCTGTATGGATAGTGCTACATATACCGAGTGACATAATATTCACCACATTTTGATGAATTCATGAGATTTTAAAAAAATTGCACAAATGTAATTTACACAGGATGTTTGTAATACAATTTTCAAATTAAACTTCCCACTGCTCTCAGTTTGTTTACCAACCGTCTAGATATTTATTTATTTTTTTCATTGTAATTTTACGTCAAAAAACAGTTAAAACTGTATGACGTGCAATGGGGAGAAGTGAATTCTGTGCAAGTTTTCCTACACTAAGTCATATACTACTTGAATTTTGATTTAATAATAATAACAACAACAACAACAACAACAAAAAAAATAATAATAATAATAATAATAATAATAATAATAATAATAATAATAATAATAATAATAAAAAACGCTCCGATTTAATAAAATCTATTTTCAAGGATAAATCAGCAATAAATTTTGGACTCTTATCCATTATGTCCTTCGTCAAGGAATAATACTTCCTGCCGTGACAACATGGAAACGATAATATGAATAACAATATTTCCCACTGAATTCTAGAAGTCGTGCACAGATAATGAAGTTACATTTATGTCCAGAAGCAAAATGAGGGACCACCACAGCATTTGCTCAATGGATCAGGGAAATTAGTCAAAAAACCTGATCGAGATGGGGGTCATTGATCCAGAAGCTGCGATACAATACTTGTTACATATTGTTTAGAATTATGCAGTCCAAATAGTAAATAATACATTAAATTTCACTGTTGAAATTAATGTTACTTTCCTTGTGATGCTCAGTATAGTCTCTAATTGTATAGAATATTATGTAGAACAATATTATGTAGCAGAAACGATTTCACATTGGATCTAAACTTTTCTATCGAATTTAATCGTTTAATGTCATCTGGCAAAGTGTTGTAAAAATTCATGTATTGTATGTGCATTTTTTGTAATGAGCTGTTGATACTTCGCCTGATGAATATGATTTCTACGTCGAGTGTTTTAGTAATAGACATCCGCATTTTCTGAAAATATATTTCTGCCCTTATGAAGTCGTTTATGACAAAAACTACTGATTCGTAAATCAACAGACAAGGTAATAGTAAAATTCCTAAATTAATGAAGAGGGGCTTACAAGAATAACGTGGGTGGGATTTGGTTATTATTCGGACAATTCTTTTTTGTAATCTAAAAGTCTGGGAACTATAAGATGTATTTCCCCAGAATATTATGCCATATCTTAGGCGGGAATGAACATTCGCGAAATATAGACCGAGCAGTATGAAGGCCGACTGAATTTGAAAGAATTCTGAACGCGTAGCATAATGAACTTAATTTTGTGTTCAGTTCATTTAAATGAACGTTCCTTTCAAGGTTGGACAGAATTGAGAGACCTAAAAATGTTGCCTTTATATCAATGGTACACCGTTCATTTTCAATGGGGCACAGAATTGTTTATTTGAAATGGAAATCTGCATTGTAACCGTTTTCTTTTCATTTACTATTAATTTATTTCGGAACCAATTTGAAACATCTGGTATTGTACCATTTACGGTTTCTTTATTGCAAAGAATGTGCGTATCATCCGCAAAGAGATGATTCTTCCGATTCCAATCGTCGAGGGCATATCGTTTGGCTAAAGTAAGAGCAGAATTGGGCCTAAAATGGATCCTTGAGGAACTCCTCGCGCAATTGGCAAAGGGTCGGAAAGGTGTGTATATAATGTCCCATCATTCCAGTAAGGTATTTCCACTCGGAGATCGTTGTTTAAGGTACGAAATAGATAGTGCTAAATATAGCTCGATCATTTGTAAACAGAATCATAACCTCATCATGGCCGATTTTGTTAACTCAACTGGAGCACCAAGGTTCTGGGGACGCTTCAATGTTTCTATTGCTTCGGCATTTTGACGCAAGGAGTTGTATGCAGTCGAGGCTCTCATGTAAATTGACTTAGCACCCCTTTTCACCGCCGATCTTCAAACTGCTACTACTCCACGCCGTACCTGCCGGCCAGCGCCGCAAACCAACTCGTTGATAGAGTGACTTAGTGATTCCGGGCTCGTCAACTATAATGGTCATTAGTCCCGTACGTATAGTGCGTGTTTTTGCTCTCGAGATGGGTCGTCTTTCCCCGCTGGATGGCCAGATCTGGCGCCGATCTATCGTTGGATACCTGGTTGGGGTTTTGCCCAAACCAGGTATCTTCTTCCACCAGGGGACAAGTTCTAAGTCCCCGACCGGTCTCCCGGCATATGTGGTAGTGTAGTGCATGTTAGTGTAGGTGTGTGTGTAAGGTGTGGGGATAGGACAAGGAAGAGGAAGGAAAGATTGCGTCACCCGTTTGTTAGGGAACTGCTCCGGCATTCGCCTGGTGTTGATCGGAGAAACCACGGAAAACTACCAATCAGACATTTTCGCTCGCTACTGGACATTTGCGCTTGCCACTAGACATTTTCGCTCGCCACAAGACATTTTCGCTCGCTACTAGACATTCTCGCTCGATACTAGACATTATCCCTCGCCACTTCTCAGATGCTGGTGCTCGCTTCGCGTTCCCTTTCAGCTTTCCCTTCCGTCAAATGCGATGGTCGGGAATTGTGCGTGCGTGACTAAATCGTTGCTGTCGGAGTATATGAGAATGTAGGGATGGCAATTCGTAATGGAACGGTTCGTGGTTTGCCATTCGCAAAATGTCCAAGATGGCCGCTGAGACCAGGAGTCGGGTCTGTCGGGAATGGCGCATGATGTACTTTTGATGGGAAACGCTGCGCGCTCGAATGCCATACCCTCGTAATACAGTTCTATTCCGTCTTTAGGCCAAACGCGGGGGAGTTAGTGCGCTAATTTCTGACTACCTCGCACGATTGCATCTTCACATCGTATCGCGTACTAGAATTCGCAATAAGATTACTTTTTCAAACTATGCGGCGTAACGGACGGATTAAGATTCTGTAACCCGATACCTCTCACAAGTTGAATTGAATTGAATTTGCCTTATTTTACGTGGCGAGACTCAGGCCATGAGGCCTGCTCTTCCGTCTGACCACGCAAATTTCGTTACACTCCTTTCACTACTCATGGGAGAAAGAAGGTATTACTTGGGCGACGAAACAGGCGATTTGAATTTAGCTCAGAGGCGTCATTTAGGCTTGAGGATCTTTTACATGCAGTAAATGTACTAACATGGGACAGCCGGCTTTATTTCCCCTCCGAAGGAAGGCGTACGAAGGATTTTTTTGCCCTTAAAAATCCACGGCTTCGATCGGGTTTGAACCCGCAAACTTCGGTATAGCAGTTCGATACGCTAACCGCCGCCGCCTCTCCTCCTTGGGGGTGAAAGGTCTCGCCTGCCCGTTCCATCGCTTTCTTGATGGTGGCCAATGGCGATATCGTATCTCTCATCAATTCGTACTAATTTCCGTAGTGGTCCGCGCAGCAGTCGCTGGAGGAGGAGTTCCCGCGTAGAGCGGGTGAGCTTTCCATCTCTAGACGCCAAAGGGACCGGGAGCGGTAGCTCAGTACATCGACTCTGACCAGGAGGTCCTAGGTTCAAGTCCTGACGGCGGCAGGGTTTTTGACACTAACTTTTCAGCTAGGTCGAATTTAGTTGCTGTCTGGAGGAGAATTCTACCGGCCGGCTGCTCTGATCGGCAGCTTTCCGTGTTTCGCTGATCAACATCAGGCGAATGCTGGAGCAGTACCCTACCTAACGGGTCACGGACGGCGCGCGATCTTTCCTTCCTCTTCCTTGTCCTCTACTCTCCCCTTACACACACACTTACACTAACATGCACTACACTACCACATATTTCGGGAGACCGGTTGCAAGCTTAGAGCTTGTCCCGGCTGGGGTGGTGCCCCGGTGGTGGGAAAGTTCTGGTTAGGGGAAACCCTGCTAGTCGACGGTAGGTCGGCGTCGGATCTCGCCATCCAGCGGGGGAAGATCACTGCCATCTCCCGAGAGAAAAAAACATGGTCTACACTTACGGGACTAATGACTAATGCAGTTGACGCGCCCGGAAACATGTAAAAATCAATAAAGATTAGGAAGATTTCATCGGTCTCTCTTTCTATTTCTTACTCATATACTTATGCATTATTTAGGATTTTTCACCGCGAAACTAATGTAGTGTTCCGGTCTTCTCGTTCTTTTCCGGATCTCTGACGCTTGCCGATTTTCAGAATCATGTAACTCATTAATAAATGTAACGTCATTTTCTGTGCACGTCTTCTAGAATTCAGTGGGAAATACAATTATTCAAATTATCGTTTCCATGTTGTCGCGGCAGGAAGTATTATTCCGAAGGACAACATGGATAAGAGCCAAAATTTATTGCTTTTTTATCCTTAAAAATAGATTTTATTACATGGGAGCTTCTTTCTTTTTCCTTCAAAATTTAAGTAGTATATGACTTAGTGTAGGGATCACAGAATTTTGAAAATGTGCACACAATTCACTTTTCTCCATAGCACGTCATACGCAGTTTTTAACTGCTTTTTTGACGTAACATAAATAAATAAATAAATAAAAATCAATGAGATGGGCTCACAGTGTAAGACAGTAACATATCTCCGGGTCGTGCCTTACCCCATCGATGGGCCATGGGCCGTGGATCGATGGGCTCTTGCGCGTCGTATCCGAAATCAACTAATGAGCTTCAGGCGCCAGTTTGCGTCATAATATTAGCAGGAGTTTTAAATGCCAAAATTATCACATTGTTACTAGCCATTGAAACAGGTATATAAAACATTTTATTACCCGTTGAAAATTGTATCTCAACACTTTTCGCTCTCCTTGCGGCCAACGTCTGGTCTGGCGTTTCAAACGAAGTGCCCGTGTTGTGGTCACGTGGTTTGTGACGGAAACTGGTGCTGCGCAGAACAAGCAAAATTCGGTGCTTCGGAGGAGCCCGCCCATCTCCCTCCACCATGGATGGTCCATACGCCGATGGCAGCTCGACACATCGCTCTGTTCCGAGGAAAGGAATGAAGTCGGGTCAAGGATAGAAGGGTCGCGTGCGGTCAAGTGCCAGATTCTAGGGCAGGGCCGCTCAACCATTTGCTCCGAGGAGGAGCCGGCCGTTTGCTCCCTCTCTTTCAGAGTTGCAGAGAGAGCAGATTACGTCATCGAATATAGATCGGCGGCATGCGACACGATGGGTCGCGTCTTATTTCTACAAGATATATTGCATTGTTCGGACTGAAAACGTCTTACTGTTCTGGGAAAGGATATTAAGACAGGAAATACAAATCAATAAAGAGACATTTATTGGATATTTACTAGATATAAACATATTTCTGTGATTTGAAAATAAAAGACCATTTGCAATGCAGCATGGAAACAAAGGTATCTTTTTGCAGATTGCGCCAGCTATGCCAAATGTTTAGATGGAAAACAGTGCTCAATCACACGAAGAAATTTAATTGCAGCAACATTACATAGTTTATCACGCTGCTGAATATAAAAAGTATTATAAATGTTACCCTAAAAAATGTTACTAAATAAACTAGTCATGGAAATTCTGAAAGTAAAGGAAATTGAAATTAAAAAATGAAGCTGATTGTAAAATCAAATACTTTTCTTACACCTTTTAAGTGATTTTCCCCGCAATATACTTTCTATGTTTGGAACAGAAGACTTAGTGCTGTTGAGCCGTAAAACGCATTTCAGATTGTGATCTGTAATGGACCTTCTCATTCTAGATTTACAAATTTTTTAAGAAGAAAACAATAGAGCCCTTTTTTGTAAACTAAACATTAGGTATAGCTGCCGCAATCGGCTAAAAGATACTTTTCTTCCCATGCTGCAATGAAAAATTATCGGTGAGGACGCTCTGTTCCGCGAAGTTCTAACGTCGACATCCGTTTCCGAGACTGGAGTTATCGGGACACAGTGACAGAGGTTATCGCAAGCCGTGCAACGGTCGGGCTCCGGTGACTTGCTCTCGGTAGCCAACACGGCCCCGCGCTGCCGATTCGCTCTGCTTGAGCAGCCCTGTTCTAGGGCGAATTCAGCATTTGTCCAACCGAAAAGGTAAAGGTACAAAGAAAAACAAAAAGCAACAACCAGAAGAGAAGTAGACATCTCAGAGAACAAACGAAAGTTTGACATGTTGAAGTATAGACGATAGGTATACATGTTGGAGTACTGAAAAGAAGTAGAGGTCTGGGAGTACAGACTAACGTTTGACGTCTTCAAGTACAGACGAAAGCAGTGGCGAATTCTCCAATACACCGTGCATACCGTCGGTTTACCTAGTAAATGGAAGTGTATAAGAAAGATTTCGGAAGTTAGATACTCTTCTAAAAAGTTATCGAGATTTTGAAAGCTTTAAAACAGTTGCGAAAAAATAACTGTTTTGCTACCAAGAGCCATTCAGTCTTCCACATCCCTAGCAAGCGCTATGAAATGCGTTAGAGTGAGAAGTTTCAAACAGTTCTTAATGCTGCTCAGAGAATTCGCTAGGGCAGGGGAAGGCACCGCATGCCAACCGCGATAACTTAGGGCTCCTCCTGGTTCAAGGTTGGGGAGAGGGGAGGATGCGCGTCTGGACGGTCGGCAGGCATCGCAAAATATTGCGGTGAGCAGTTCGTAAGTTCTGGTCGGTCGTTCGTAAGTTACGCTTCTCTCACGTTTTTATGAAAATGGAGTGTGTTAATGATCCAGAAGTTAATGGTTTGTGTAATTGTCTTACAGAACAATTATTGAGGACGGAATTTCATAGTATTGGGTTTTCGCAAAAGCTCAAAATAAAAGACAACGGTAAAGGTAGCTTCCATAAAGTGCGGTATACTTTAAATAATGTTCAGGATTCGCCATTGGACGAAAGGTATGTCTTGGAGTATAGACAAAAGTTGGACGTCTTAAAGTAAGGTACAGAAGGAATGTGGACGTGTTGAAAGGATTTTTAATACTGTATTCCTTAATTCCAAATTCTTGTGTAAAGTTTATATTATTATTTTTGTATATAAATGTTTCTTTTCTTTTCTTTTTTTTTGTTGAAATTTTAAGCGTCTAAATTTAATAAATCAGTAATTTACCATAGTTCAACTTACGGTGTATGCTTTAGAATCATCAACTTCTAAAAGTAAAATAAATCAATATTTTTATTTTTCTCCCTAAGAAATTCATTAAATGGAAAAGTAAAAACAATCACAGTATCGAAGCTATGATCTCTCCATCACTGCTAAATTTGAGTCATAAGGTGTTGTTCTTTCGCTTCTAAAACAGGTACCCGTCTTACTTAGACACATGATTCTGAAACAGTTGTGGCATGGCCCAATACTGCATCAATCAGCGAAATGTTCTTCCCAAAGCTAGACGAGTCAAGCTTCAGATCTTAGGGCCCATGCACACAAGCGTTTCGTTGACGCGCGATAAGTAGCGCGCGTCATCACAGTGTTAATCTACGACACGCATTACTTATCGCGCGTTAAACGCCCGTCAACGCAACGCTCGTGTGACACTCCTTAATTGTCATAGTGTCTATATGTTGCGTGCAGTTAGAGATTAAGGAATGGTTATCACAAGTGATTAATATTGTTTCGATATCACTAAATATTGTATATTGTATTAAGATGATAAAAATTAATGCAAATCATGTTGAAAATAGATGAGAAAATGTTAAGTCGTAAACGAACACGCCATAAACACAGAATTTGAAATCATCTCAGTACAGAAAGTACATTTGGAAGAGTCGACGATTGGGCCGTCTACCCGCCATTAAAGTCAAAATTGAAAAAAAAAAATGAATAAAATAAATTAGCCGGAAATTCCATTATTTCTTCAAGTGTTATTTCAATACAATTGCGTTATTTCACGAACTTTTAAGAAATGACTTGATTCATTATTCACGTAGTGAAATGAATGGAAACATCCACTCCGATACATGTTAATCATTTCATCAACTATAATGTTAATATACTCGTAAATAAATATGATTAAGTTTACATTCAAATGTTACTGGAAAACATACAGTTTAAAACAAATGTCATCACTTCAGGACAATGACGCAGCATTTGGATTCGCAATCCACAAACAAGGACAACACTGTAAAACTCAAATATTTCTTTATTCAATGAAATATATTATAAATATTTGGAGTAAAGTATAATTAATAACTAAGTATAATGGAATGTTCAGTCAATGAAAAATTAAATAAAATGACATGTGCATATGATGTAACTGATGATTCATTTTTGATGTTCGACTACGCATTAATTAATGTGACCTTGAGCCACAGTACGATACATCAACTATCACTAGTTCTTAAGAAAATCTCTCATAACTTTGTTCACGGCTTCTGGATCGTCTTGTTGGACGAAATGATTTGCTCCCTTGATGATTTCCACTTTGCACGATGGAACAAGAATTTTAGCTTTTCCCAGCACCTCCTGCGAAATGAAATCATCTTTTTCTCCCGCAATCAGCATTCCAGGTGGAGGAACCACTCCATCGTTGGGGTTCAACTTATGAAGGGATCCGAAATTCGCGCGGTAGTAGTTAATAGGTCCATTAAACGCACCTGTAAGAAATGATCGTAGAACGTTAATTATGAACAAACATATTAAAATTCAGTATTCACTAGAAAATAGAAATTCATCATGGAATAAAGCACTTACCTGGCTGAGCAAAGAAATATTTGAAAGCTTCAATATCTTCATCAGTTACCTTCGTTTCAGTTTCTGTTCTGTACTTACGGAAAGATTTCTTAAGCGAATGACAGTCGTAAGATCGCATCATTATTTCCGGAATATATGGGACTTGGAAGAAGAATATGTACCTAAAAATAACAATAACAACAATATTAATTCCTTGTATCACATTTCTATTACAACAAAATTAGTTTCACCTCGACTGTGTAAAAATATCCTTGAATCGGGAATCATTTCTATTGTTCTCATTACAAATAAATTATTCAATGCAATTGATTATTCATGTTTAAGTTTTAGAATTCTTTGGCAAAAATATTCAATGGATCCCCAGAAAAAAATAAGAAAAAGCTTGAAATTTTCTAAAATCCCTGCGTTTTTAGAAGGTAAGGTCCTAAGAAAACAATTATGACACTACGTGACGTTAGTCCAGAAACCCAGTTAAATAACTCTTCCAAAATAGGTCCTTTTTAAAAATTTAAATCATACACTCACAATGAGCCATTCCAAATGTGGTTTGTTTCCGAACATTTACCTTAAACACTTTATTCACAACTTATTTGAAGTAGTTACAACACTTATTGACAACCACAACTGTAGTTATTTACTTCTAAAAATATACTTTTATCAAGAATGATTACAGCCAGTAGACCGTGTAACTGATACTAATATAATTGCCTGCGAGTATCAAGGTCGTTCATGACGCGAGAAGAAGTAGCATGCAGGGTACCCTGTAATTAGTACTACTACGTACTAATTACAGGTTAATTTAGTAGTACTAAGACTACGGCAACAAAACAAAGTATCTTCACTTACCAAGACATGAGGAATTGTTTAAGGCTGCTGAACATGTGACGTCGGAAACCGCGTGGATGTGGGGCGTCCATTATGATGTACTTTTCGACCATCTCAGGAAAGTGGAAGACGAACTGCCAAGCAACAACACCACCCCAGTCATGAGCAACAAGGGTGAACTTATCGCGACCTGCGAAAAATCAGGAAAACAAACATTCCAATTAGTCCCACGATGCAAATGCAAGGCCTCCGAGGCCCTAACACGTTTCATTTCGCTTTTTAATCTTCACAGCTGCATTTCTGAGAGCTTGCCCTACTAGTAATATTTCTTCTATCTTTGTGCTTTCATTTTAGTCCCTGGCAAAGGAAAAATTCTCAGAAGTTATATAGAACGTTCTGAAATGTGATTCTATAACGACAATGAATATGCAGGGCTTTTATGGCCTTATTAATAGTTATTTTAATAAGTAATCATTTGTTTAACATTTAAAGTTTACTTTTATTAAAATGATTAAAAAATGAAGTTATTAAGAATAAAAACAAGTTTATGAGCATTTTCGTGAGTGTATTGCCCAGTTCCTCAGCAGCCCTGCTTATACATTCATATAGTTACCCGGACAGAAACTCTACTTATACATTCATGCATCCTTGGGTTAAAGCGTAGGCTTTCGTGGCCGGATTCAGTGGCTACTTTACTGTTCGAGAGACGTAGCGTCCTAGGCACAGATGCCAACGTTTCGGTCGCTAAGCTGCCACCTTCTTCAGGGCGAAATGCGGTATCTGTGCCTTGTACGCGGCGTCTTCCAGTCAGCCAATAAGGTACAAATATCCCAAGTTTGAATGTGCGAACGTATATTGAAATATACCACGAATATTGTAGTAAGAACTTCAATCAAATCAGGTTGCCTCATTGTGAACTTCTGAAGACCACTAACTAAACTTAAGTCTTATGTGTTTTTGCAACTAAAAACTGCGAAAAAATCCCATCAGAATAGCATCGAATCATCAGGCTGTCACAAATGTTTGTGATTGCAATAATTTAATTTTAAGCGTAAAGATTTCACACTAAAAGAAATAAATTTTCTTGTGGACATAATTTTCGACTAAGCTATTTCTACAATTACTGGGTTGCAGCACCCAAGGAAAAAATAATTCTAATTTTGGCTCTTTCTCTCTTGATGTAAAAATAATGGCTCATTGTATTTGGAAAAATGTCAATTCATGAAGGGAATCTGATCCACTGCGAATGTAAATTTTATGGACGATGTCCAAGGCTTCTAGAGATAACATGTATTTTCATTGATATAAGAGTGCCAATTGCTTTTATAACTTTATAATGACTTATTAAAATATGATTCTTAAAGGCAGTTAATTGCGTAGGATCGTCCAACTTATTGGTAAATTTCCCGTCTAATGTAGCATTACAGCTAATATAATATTTACACATACCGAGTGCTGTAACCAATTCCTTGATGTCATCCAACAAATATTTCATTTTGTAATTCTGAATTCCCTCCGGTTTCTCTGACTCTCCGTAACCTCTCATATCTAATGCAATGGTCCTAAAACAAAAATATGAAACATTTATAGTTGCAGAAGAATCTGGGCTTCGTCAGGACCCTACCCATCAAGGAAGCAAACGTGCTAGTCGAGACAAAGGCCTTCACAAACAAAACATACAAAATAACATGTTATAATTCAATAATTCTGTAAAAGAATCCCAAAAATAAATATAAAAGAGGAATGGAGATTGATTCAAAGAATATTGATTTCAATTTTGATTATGATTATTGATATGAATTTTCTGATGACACTTTCCTAAATAAACATTCTTCAGATGTTGACTGTAAATACGAGCAAAAGAAGAATGTGCATATAGACCTTACTAACTAAACTTTCTTAAGTGTTTTACAGTCCTAGCCTTTGAGAAATGTGTAGTAACACTTTGGCTGTGGTATGGGTGAATTTAACACATTGACTGTGAATCAATGGCTGTGAGAAAAAAAAAAGATTTCAAATGCATATAAAAATAAGCTTTACTTTCGAGCATCTCACGCGACTAAAAATTGAAAGACTATTGGACAAAATGCGGAAGGTCAGACCGACTTGTCTGTCGTGATTAAACACCGACTCGCCAAAATCATCACAAAACTGATTTTCCCATGGTGTACTCAGACTCCATGTCACACACACGCACAAACACACACATACTATATACCATACGTCAAAAGGTCTGGACTTCTCAGATCCCCTGCTCATGACTTTCCAATTGAAAAGGACAAGATCTAATTTTTTCTGAATCACGATTTAAGAATATAAGAAGTGTTATTATTGCTTCATTAAAAATCACATGCGATTTAATTTAGATTCTTCAGAACTGGTATGGAAAACACACGTTTAATGCAGTGTTGCCAACGTTTCGACTACTGTGCTGCAACATTTAAAGCAACTTCCTGAAACAATTGTTGGGGAAGCACGACACTTTACCCTAAAGAAGACAACATTCTAGTGGCTGAAACGTTAGCAACATTGCTGAAGTCTCACAGTGTCAGGTATCCTTGAACTGTCGCCCTAGAATCCTTCCTTTATACTAGAAAAAGCAATTTGTTTCATTAACTGATTAACAAATAATTTAACATTTGAATACTGATTAAGAGAATTTCGTCACTCAATCTAATCTCATTTAAAGAAAGATTGAAAAGTGAAATTTTACTAATGAAGTTGACAGCTTTTTAGCCAATGATCCCGAGAATAGAAATCGATATTTACCAGTAATCTGAAGAGAATTCCTTGATCTGGTGTCTCCAAGAGTACCAGAATTCAGGGAAACCGTGAACAAAAAGCATCAGAGGTTTGGAACTATCTCCGTTTTCCACGTAGTGTAGTTTTATGTTCTGCAACAGAAAACAAAACAATTAAAGTTATTTTAAAACCATAACTCCAAATACATGAAAATTAAAAGACATACTTTACAATTGTAACCTCACAGTTAGGTGAAAAGTGATTTTTTCTCTCTCTGTCGTATAGAATGAATCCCAACTCGACACGTATTCGAGTACAAACACGTTCACTGTAAACTGTCGTTGCACGATTCTAATGTACTTCCTAGTGTTCAGACCTAGTAATATTCTTTGCTATGCCGGCCAGAAAAGCCTTTTTTCTGAACCTTTATACTAAAACAACGACCACGTATATCCGAAGAAGCCGACTTCGGATAACGACGATGTCGTTTGGACACTACATCTATAGAAAAATGCTCGTTGCGTCATTGTGTTTCGATTTATTTATAATGGAACCTCAAGGTTAAGTTACGCCGAGTTGTCACACACGGGAGTGGCTAGCACGTGGTAAGCACATGACTGCGGCCACCAGCCCCGTTGAGAAGGACGTGCGCAAACGTTCAACACTGTAATGACTGAAGCTCCCTGTTGGAGTCTTCCCTCTGCCTCTTTCATACTTGACCTTGAGGTGCCATTATAAATATAGTAAGACGAGGAATTCTACAGTTCCGGCAGCGAATACGCGACACTGGCAGTTCAATGTGCTGTTGCCACACACTACTTCGCACATGGCTCCACCTACATCACAGATTCATGAAATCTCAAAATATTAACACTTAATGACAGGCTATGACACGGGTCGATATCATGTTCATAACTTTGGCTAAAGCCGAACCTTATCGCCTCCGTGACTTCGTGGGAGTCAGATGAGCGGCAACGTTGAATCCTGGCTGTAAGAAAGTAAACAAATCTTTGCAACCTCATTGACTCAGAGTTGGTCACATGACGTACCACGTCACGTGGCGAGAGGACTGTCAAAGTTGCTTATGCGCTGCCTGTACTGTAGCTGGCGTCATTCAGCTCTGTGTACCACCCAGATCGGCAATGGACGTCAAACTATGCTATTCCATATGCCACATCCGGTTTCCGCTGTGTCCTTTAGAGGCAACGAAAGAGGGAGGGTGGTAGAGAATCTCCAGTCAAAGACCCCTCCCGCGTTCTACCCGAGTGGGCTCTACCTCCCGAAGAAACGTCTCCTATGATCATTTCGTGTTTGCAGGCACGACAACCGCTATCTTTGATAGTGCATATCAAATTTGGAGAGTGCTCCTCCCTTTCTAGAACCTGAAATCCGACGCTGATATCCCTATCATGGTCTACCATGGGGTCCGTATCATCTACCCTATGTATATCATGGTCTACCAGGGGGTTCCCTCTCGAGATATCTCCGAGAGCGGGGCACCGCCAAGTCCTGACGACTCCCTACATTTGTGATAGTATAGTACTGTGTGTGTGAAAGAGGAGAGATGACAGATGAAGGTAAGATCGCGCGTCGTCCTTGACTCTTTTGCAGGGATACTGCTCCGGCATTCGCCTGCATTTCAAGGCGAAACTAAAAAGTGGTCCCCTCGGTCTTATTGTGAAGTCTGGGGCCGCAGCGGCGTTCATGCCGCCACATAGTTATGATTATGTTGCTGATCTAGACAAGAGCCATACAGACAGCTGATCTAGATAAGAGCCAAGTCAGTCCCGTTGCCGAGGGCGAACGCATCCGCTCACTGTTCAATGCTCGCCCCTATGTTGCTCATATGTTCAGAATGATGGTGTGTCGTTACCTTACTGTATGTGATTGTGGCGTTGATCAGAGTGAATTATGAAGTGAAATAAATGATTATGGAAGGAATAATGGTCACATATTCGTATGCATTACGCGGTGGCATGAAAAGGGAATCTGATCACTTGGTAAAAAATCTATTGATGCAAGATATAAACGGGATTAGAACCCTTAGCCTCCGACTTCACTTACTTCACTGGCGGGTGTTTCAGAGGAGGGAAGGGGAGAAAGAACTCCTTACATATTTTATTTTTCTCAATGTAATTACTGCGTAAAAAATATCTTTGATGTTTGAAGGAAAAAATATACATGTTTAGTTGATAGCTATGAACATGATCAAGTTAAAAAACACACGCTTTTAAGCGTTGTGAAAACTAACTAAATCACTCAGAGGAGGATTTGTCAGATTCTCTGAATACTCTTTTCATTTGCTCATGGTCCATATTTCCCCACGATCCTCCGGACAGAAGTGTACACGTTTATTAGGCTATACAGATCAAGGAAGGATTTCCTCCTCTCTTGAAATGGGATCTACAGTCTTCTTTTTCGGCTAGATCAACGTGGACGGAGTCACACGCCAGAAAGGGTCCGGCCACGTCCAGCCATGGATAGAGCCGGCATTCGCCTGCATACGGTGTACTCCCACAATCCCATGTGTGTTGGCGGAAGCCTGGGTGAAAGGGGAAACCCAAACGATAGATTTTTCTTTATTATCCCATCGCAAGTCTGTGTATGTAATCTGATTCGTTGTACGTTTCATTTCAAGCGGTTAATGCTATTGGAATCTTTGTCTCTCCTCTTAAGAAAACCGCCTCTGACATTTCTTGAACACACTTTCAGGCCCCACCGAGGCAGACACTAGAAATATTCTATATCAAATACATGAGCTTTTGAGCGCCATTTACGCTATTCCGGAGATGAAAACCGGCTTAAAGAGTGTGTCGCGGGATGTGAGTCGAAGGAGAAGGGAGAGCCTAAAGGAGAAGAGAGAGGCTAAAGGAGAAGAGAGAGGTTAAAGGAGAAGAGAGAGGTGAAAGGAGAAGGGAGAGGTTAAAGGAGAAGGGGAGGTTGAAAGTTCGATTGATTGATTGTTCGATTGATTCTAAGCGAGTCAAGTTGAAAGTTCACAAGTCTCGTAGGTGTAGTGCATGTTTTTATCGCGGGACGGGGCGGAGATCTTGCACTTCTGTGTGCCGACCTACATCGACTTGCAGGGATTTTCTCCAACTACCAGCATGGCTCCGACCCAGATAGGACAAGCTATTAACTTCCGACTGTTATCCCAATGAGTGCGGTAATATAGTGCATGTGCGTATAAATGTGTGTAAGTAAGGGGTGAGGATAGGATAAGAAGTCGGTCCGGGGCCCGTTTATCAGGGTATTTCTGCGGCATTCGCCTGGTGTTCGCTTTCGATCGGTGAAACCACGGAAAACTCCCGATAAGAGCAGTCAGCCGCTATAATTCTACTCCAGACAGCGGCTGAATTCAACTTAGCTCTGCAGCTATCGAAAAATCCTGCCATCGTCAAGACTCGAACCAAAGGACCTCCCGGTCAGAGGTACTGCAGTGACATTATTTGATGCCCTTGAACCACTTTTACCGGTGAAGAGAAGTTAAAGAAAAATGAAGAAATTGAAGGAGAACGCGCGAGGGGAGACGAAAGGGAGGGGGAAGAAGACGAGACGGTGACCTGGGACGCGTAAGAAGAGAGACGTGCGCGGCCCCGGCCCCCAAGCGCGGCGCGACAGATGCGGGACGAGACGGAGGCGGGGGGGGGGCGGGGGGGGGGGGGCAGAGGCGGAGGCGGAGCCGGAGCCAGAGCCAGAGGCGGAGGTGGAGGCGGAGGCGGAGGCAGTGGCGGAGGCAGGCAGAGGCGGAGGCAGAAGCGGAGGCAGAAGCGGAGGCAGAAGCGGAGGCAGAGCCAGAGGCGGAGGCGGAGGCGGAGGCCGGCGCGGGCGGAGGCGGAGGCGGAGGCGGAGGCAGAGGCGGAGGCAGGCAGAAGCGGAGGCAGAAGCGGAGGCAGAAGCGGAGGCAGAAGCGGAGGCAGAAGCGGAGGCAGAAGCGGAGGCGGAGCCAGAGGCGGAGGCGGAGGTGGTGGCCGGCGGGTCCGCGCGTGCGTCCCCGTTCGCCGTCGATCGCCCGCCCGCCCAACCGCCCCGCCCCCTCGGCCGACCGCGGGGCTTTCTCTCCCGCTAACGGCGCGCGGACGCGCATCGCCGAGGAGCCCCATTAAAAGCGGCCGCTGCGTCGCCACGCGTCACTGCCGCCGCCGCTCCGCAGCTCGAGGGCGCGTGTGGGGCCGGGCAGACTTTCGCGGCTGGAGGAAGGGGGAGGACAAAATATCATCTATGATTTTAAAACATCGACATTTTCTATCGGAAACATCGATATATCTTTGACCCCGGTGAATAAGCTGATAAGTAAAATAAACCTAATTTTATAGGCGAACAAAAATCCACTTTCAACTGATGTAAATTAGGGATTAATAATATTCAAATGAAGGTAATATTCAAACGAAACAGTTTGTGTGTAGGTTCTGTTTGAACATCATTAATACCTGATTTACAGCTTTTGTTTGAAAAGGTTTTTTGCTCACCTGTAAAATTAAGTTATTTTGACTTATCAGCTTATTCACCGGGGTCAAAGATATTAATATCGATGTTTAGTTTTCGATATTTTTCAGATAGATATATTTTTCAAGAAACATCGATGCTTTAAAAAATTTTTTTTGTATTCTAGCATTATAAACGACCTTTTCTGTTACAAGAAATCGTTCATAATCGAGCATTTTACGGCACAAATGAGGACGTATTAGATTTTACGGCACTAATGATTGCGTCGTCACACATTCAGTCAATCGCAGCTGGAGAATAGGGGGGTAGTAGAGGTAAACGGAACAGCCGACCACCGTTTTCTAGCACAGATGTCAAATACCCGAGACGACACAAGAAAGTTGTTTCTCAAAATTGATTACCTTAAAAAATTATAATGTTGTTATACAAATAGCGTATGCAACTCGTTTACAATGTTAATATATTGCATTCGTACTCGCACGTTTTCAAAACATGAACTCGTGCATTAAAGTTACATTATATACTAATTGCATAAACAATTATTATGTTATCTTTTTCGATTTTGTACGTGGTAATATCGTTAAACTGCTTGTACCATGTTTGTTAAGAATATTGATTAGAAAATTAAGGTGTCAGAGTGCTTTAAGGGTATGCTTCACTATATTTTACTTTAAACTAATGTTTGTGTTTTTAAGCGTTTTACTACGATTTATGAATAAAGCTGAATAAATGGAATAATAGCAAAATACGATACCGTTTATTTTTATTTCCTTTTTTCATTCAATAAACATTTTTAGGTGATGAAACAAAAAATATACCGGTGTTTCATTTAAGTATTCTAGTTAAAAGTGGAAACAGGACGGGAAAATACGATCTGTTTTATCGCATTTAAACCATCGATATTTTAAACATCTAGAAACTTTTCGTGATGTATCGAAACATCCATATATTCATGTTTTGATAACATTTGCCGTTACTAGGGAGGACACGCTGAAGTGATTCGGAGGATGGATTTTTCAAGACAGAAGAATTGAGGTGTTCGTGTGTAAATAATTGTGGAACAACCGACCAAAATGTCTTAACTCTTGACCTAACCTCTTGTGGAGTTAAAATACATTTTCATTAACTGCTCCAAAATTGTATAAGGGTGTTTGGGTATATGGGATAGTGTGGGTGAAATATGACATGACATCTAACATGAAATGTTAGACTTAATTTTTTTACATGCCAACGCCTCAATTGAGATGTTAAGGAGTTGAGCTCCGATATACGAATATCTATAATAATTTGTTCCTCTCCTCGAAGAACCACATCCCGATTTTGAGAGCCACGGACGAAGAAATACTTGAGCTTCCAATGCAATTTAAAGATAAATGAAGGATGATTCGGGGGGCAAGAGAATTGTTTGCGTTTGGTAAACATGTCGCAGTCTCAAGAAGAAAAACTCCACGCCACGTGAGAATTGTACCGCAAACTTAGCACAGAATTCTTGTCGTGGCTTGAACTTTAGGTGCGAGTGTGTTAACGTGTGTGAGCACATATGCCATTTATATGGGTTTTAAAGATACGATCTTTGGGTTGTGCGTTCGAAAACAGGTTTTTACCTTATGATCGTGGCTTAGAATTCAAATGCAAATTATCTCCTGCACGAATCATGACTCCTGAATGAAAGAATGAATTCATTATTTCATAATTTCCGTGAGAAACCAGAAGCGGTTCTTATCATTCAGTCGCCAATATTCCGCCCGGAATGTTTAAGCAGATCCATCAGGGAAGTTTAAGAGAAATGTTTTTAAATTATTAATTTTTTTATGGAAGTATTATTTCATGAAATTACAAATATTTGCATTTAGATAGATACATTGTCCCTAAATAATATTACTCCATTCCTGTCAAAGTAAATTATATTGTATTGACCTTCTCCGTTCTTCAAATTTGGTTTATTCAGATATCTGATATATTTCTGATATATTAATTATATATCTCTATATTTGTTACATCTGATATCTGATATTCTCCGTTTGAAACCTAGAAATGAATTCAATGAACTATCATGCACAATGCACAAAAATAGTTTACTTAACACAAAAATCACTTTCTTGTCCTCTTTTAAGAAAAGAAAGCCACAAAGCGACTGACTGCTCAATCATAATATTCAATTTATCCATTAACTCCAGATTCTTTAGGGGTTTTCACGCGTCTTGATAGAAAAATGGGTTTTGAGAATTTTATCCATCATTGTCAGAAAATGCTCGTATTAAACAAGAGGATATTTCCACCAGTTCGTCTTGCTGAGAATTATTACAAATGTCCAACTAGAGCAACCGCTATAGCGGGGATAATATCTGTACGAGAGATGCAAGTCCCGCTACTAATGTGTATGGAACATATCGGCTTCAATCGGGATTGGAAAGCGTTTAGCTGTTGATGGTCTCAGATGATCACCTTCATCTCCGAATGTCTCGCTAGAATGGAGATGCTCTCTTTTACCTCGACTTCGTTCGGTGGTTGTGGCGTACATGCCTATACTCGTTTCATTTACCTAGGAAGTTTCGTTATTAAGCAGCCTGTGTTACTTCAAGAGAATTAACAATAAAATCAGCGGACACATTAAAACAAAGAAACCGAATATTTATGGTTTTGTCACTCATGGTTCGCCTCTGTAATTATTATTGTTTTTATTCCTTCGGCATTCAGTATCTTGTAAAATGAGATGAGTTCGTATTTTCTACTCATCAAATCATGGTGGATTATATGGAGAAGCAGGTCAATGGTACATAAATATTTAATCATCTCTTTAAATTTATTGAGGTATATAAGAGACTTCTGATCATTCTTTTTCTTGTGAACGAAATATCATTAACAAAGTTTGATCTTCACTTAAATATTCATCCAACAGAAGAATCACATGGAACCGACTTGTAGCATAGCGTGTTTAATAGGACGTCATTCAACTACGAAAACCGTGGAGGACAAAGGTGCTGTATCAAGTGTAGCGTTCAGATGCTTTTAAATGGAGAATGAATGCATATAGAGAAGTCCAACTTACTAAAATACAAATCTGATTTGAAACAAAGGGCAACTTTTGATTTGGGGGTTCCCAGCACCGACTATGAATGACGTCGGGAGAGCCCACTGAAAATACGGAGTCTCTTTAAAGAAAATGTACTTAACTTGAAAGTGCTGTAGTAATATTGAATTTTTTGAGGGAATGCTTCCCTCTTAGAAAGAGGTGCTTTTCGGAGAGAAAAGGTGCACGTAGCAAACAGCTTAGCGCCAATTGGTCGCGGGTTCGAATTCTGCCCTTGAAATAGATGTTTGCCTCTTTGATTCCGGGTGTGTTGTCCCTGAGGGTCTCGTGTTGTGTTGAGCCGAGTTCCTAACCGAAAAAGTCAAAAATAGTCTTAAGGCATTGCTTCTCAAACACTTTTTGCTGGCGGCACTCTCCATCGTGGGGAACATTGCACCACTCCCGTATTGTAAAAACACAGCAAACATATCTGCATAAGAAATTTAATCTCAGAAGATTATTGTCAATTCAACTGAATTCAATTCAATTCAATTCAACTCAACTCAACTCAACTCAACTCAACTCAATTCAATTCAAGCGTCCTTATTTTACGTAGCGAAACTCAGGTCATTAGGCCTGCTCTTCCGCCTGACCACTCAGATTTAGCTGTGCTCCTTTCGCCATCTAGCAGCGAAAGAAGTTGACACTTGAGCGACGAAACAGGCATTTAGAATTAGGTCAGAGGCTTCTCTTAGGCCTGAGGATATTTTTTTTCCGCCGAAGGAAAACGTACGAAGGATGTTTTCGCCATTAAAAATCCGATCGCGTTTGATTCCCCTGAACTTGGGTAACTCAATACGCTAACTACCGTCGAAGCCTCAAACATTCTGTCAGTTTTACTTCAGTACTACTTCAGTTCTTAACAACACACCTACGCGAACTCTGATTTTCGACAATGGTTCACTTTAAAAATAAAAAAAAGTGAGCGAATTTCTTCCGTTGCTGAAGAATTCAAAGCAATTCCACTCCTTATCGAACAAATGACAAACGGGTACCAAATTTCCCATCAAATTACAAAAATATAACTACTGACAGAACATTTTAATAGGTCAATTTGTTGGCACATTTTTGTTATCTTTATGACTAAATTTAGGGTGTTTATATTTTCGACATTAAATAATTTTCATAGCACATATACACATAATTTCGCGGCATTTCCCTTCGAAATCATTTGTCTATATAAGATAGTATGACTCAAGATGCGATTCCGGTGTATAAGGTTTCTGACTTGGAATTTAAAAAAATCAATAAAAAAAACTTGAAAAAGGAACAGTCCTCTTGCGGTCACAGCCTCTCGCCTCCCGGCCCGAGGAAGCAGGGCGACGACCCTATTGCGCACGCGCCGACAACTCTGAGGATTGCGGAGGTGGCGACGCCACGCGGTCAGCCTTGAAATTTGGCGATAGCCACGTCCCATTTCATGCTAACTGTGCCATTATCGTTCAGATACCGTTCTGTTAATAATGTGAGATCTTCCTTGATCTCCTCTTTTGTTTCGGGTTCCAACGACAGTCTAATATACTCATTTCTAGGCACTACAAATGTGGTTTCTTAACTGCGTTGGGTGATGTGACCAGAAAATGAAGTAAGGAAGTACAGAAGGAAAAGAAGAAAAACGCCTGTCTATAAGGAATCAAAGAAAGGAAAACAAAAATTAGAGAAGGTGATTGGAATGCTAGAACTAGATGGCATGGAAGATGGCTTTCGTCTTATATTAATATTATTATTATTATTATTATTATTATTATTATTATTATTATTATTTACTTCAGTCTCTCGCCTAGCGAGGTGCCGTAAAGCAGACACCGGGACCTTTGGAGAACCAAGGTACCTGCTTCGCTTGCAAACTCGGGCGGTCAGGATTCAACAATGAAGTCAGGTGAAGTTATATCAATAAAAACTTTCTCACGATGCGTGCATTACTTAGAAGAACAGCCTTTGTAATTGTTTGAATGTGCCAGTTCTTAAGGCCAAGCCTTGCAGACGATTCTTCAGATAGTTTTTCAGAAATCAGTCTATTTGCAGAGATGACCAGAGAAACTTCCTCAACAGATACTAACCGCCGAATGCCGCTCAGTTCAATTGCTAAGGCCTGTTATTTTTGCTTCTTTTCGGCAATGGATGCAGCTATATTTCGGTCTAAAGGGATAGCGACGTCTACTATAATCCCTTTCCGTAAAAACTTGTTGACCCATATTATGTCAGGTCTGTTGGCTTCGATCAGTGGTGACTGCAACATTCCACAAGAGTTTCCACCATTTCGTCTCCAGTTCTGAATACGATTTGAAGTTTTAGTATGAGACCTATTTCTCTACTGTCTCGGACTTTGCAGCCAGGTCCTGATGGATAACCGCAGCTATGTCGTTGTGCCGACTCAAGTATTCTGTTCGTGCCAATGCAGAACACCCGCCCATTATGAGTTGGAGAGTTTCGCCGGGTTCATTGCAAAGGTGGCAGTGGTCCTCTAAACTTACATCCTCAATCAAATACCTTTGGTAATTGGGAGTGTAGGTTACTTCTTCCTGAATAGAAATGAAGTTTTCTGTCTCAGCAAAGAGGTCAGATTTTGTTAGCCAGGAGACCGATGATTCCATGTTCCCAGCATTCTTTTTGAGCTCAGCAGAAAACCTGCTGTGCAAACGCTTCCGAGAGTATCATCATCATCATCATCATCATCAAAAACATTATTATTATTAATATTATTTGCGACGGCCGACATAGCGGACTTGCTAGGGATGCCTGGACGCCTCAATATAAAGCGCTGAGCGTATGAATCGCCCCTAGACATATTTCATGTAATTCTTGATTTGCACTGCAAAGAGGCTAATCTCAAATCAGACGAAGTTTGTTTTACGTGGAAGCTCAGAAAATCTTACGGATGAAAAAGTAACTAAATTAGACTAGAAAAGAAACAATGAAAAATATTTCCTAAACTTCTTATTTTTCTGTTAAAATTTCGCTGTAAAAACACACCGTACCATATTTGTTTAGTGTGTGTATAAGTAATTTTGCATATTAATAAGTTTGTGAATTTATACATGTTACGGCTAATGTCCGAATAGGGCTAATTAGACTGGTAATGTTCGTATTATCAAAAATGGATGGATAAAATCCGAAAAAAAATCGAAGCTTATTACGGACTTAATTCGGATAAAGGACAAATTAACCAACAATAGAATGATGTACGTTACGATGTAAATGAAGTACGTTACGATGACGAAGAATAGTAGATATGTGATAAACGGAAATCAGACTAAATGAGAAATTTCTAAGGTTAGTGAGAAACAGGGTGTGTAAGTTTAAAGTTTCCACTGAGTCTGTCGAAATATTCCTATATACTGATAACATCTAACCTAATAAAATTCAATTCCATTGTATTCCTCAGTTGATCATCCGATAAGCAATTTCAAATGAGGCGGCAAGGCTCCGACTTTTGGCCTTGGCAATTAAATGAAGCAATCTTCAGTCTGTGCTGATCCGAGGAAATGAAATCCCATTTTAACGAATATCCGAATCGCATTTAATGCCAAAATTCTTCTCGCAAAACATTCAATATGCTTTAAACTCGGACCAACAACTTACTTTAGCTAGAACCCAGTGGCCAATTCCTCAATTAACATGATTTCCAAAATTATCCAATCATTGACATTGATTCAGCTTTGCTGAAACCGACAGGATAAAGTGCGAATTAACCGTGTAATGTGAGAATTAACCGGCTAATATGCACGTAATCTTATTTCGGGCTTTACGTTCAACATATCGTCGTGATAACCGCAATAGGTCGTATGTCAAATCTATCGAAGTTTTCTGAAGGAACAATAAACGTTCTGTACCTCTCCTTGTCTTTACAGTCGCTTTCACAAACGGAAAATCATTACAGGCGGTTTCTTCATTAGTCCTGCGTCTTATGACCTACAAGTGGCCTACTTGTATTACAACTGTTGCAGTTCTATGGATTGATCACAACGGTGTAATAAACAAAAAAGTGAATTTTTTTGACATACGGTCAAATTGTATTGCGGTTACCACGACGAAGACATATCAGACAATGTATGTTCGTATTCACCCACGACCACGAAAATAAACATTAGTACCATCATGAAGAGAGCGGAAACAAGCAGGATCTCCACTCGTCACACGGAAAGTCATTACCAGCACAAGGAAAGTCGCGGTGAGAGGAAAGGCAAGAAGGCGGCCCTCGAGGGCGGGGGGCGTGACCTTTGCGCTTCCCAGGGGCGCGGCCTCTCCTCCATTCTCTTCTGCTCGCGCGGCATCTGGGCCACGAGAACTCCCTCTCGCCGGCGGGGACGGACGGATGTGGCGCGCACCTGACAGGCGCGGGGGCGTCGACCCCCTCCCCTCCCCCCGCCCCGCGCCGCCCCTCCCTCTCGCGCGGGGCCTCAAGACGCGTCAGCTTTCTTGCAGCACTTCGCGCGTCGCGCCACGTAGGGACTACAGTTATAGATAGGTAATTGGGTCGAATACAACCGCTGCGGCCTGGAGGATTGATTGATTGATTTTTTCGTGTTTCCGGGCGCGTCAACTGCTTTGGTCTTTAGTCCCGTTAGTGTAGTGCATGTTTTTTCTCGGGAGATGGCGGTGGTCTTCCCCCGCTGGATGGCGAGATCCGGCGCCGACCTACCGTCGGCCAGTGGGGTTTCTCCCTAACCAGGACTCTCCCACCAGCGGGGTACCGCCCTTCCGGGACAAGCTCTAAGTTCCCGACCGATCTCCCGGAATATGTGGTAGTGTAGTGCATGCGAGTGTAAGTGTGTGTGTGTAAGGGGAGAGGATAGGACAAGGAAGAGGAAGGAAAGGTCGCGCGCGGTCCGTGGCCCGTTTGGTAGGGTACTGCTCCGGCATTCGCCTGGTGTTGATCGAAGAAACCAAGGAAAACTACTGATCAGAGCAGCCGGCCGCTAGAATTCTCCTCCAGACAGCGACTGAATTCGACCCAGCTGAAAAGCTAAGTGTCGAAAATCCTGCCGCAGAGGACTCGAACCTAGGACCTCCCGGTTAGAGGTGCTGCAGTGACATCAGTTGATGCATTGAGCTACCGCTCCCGGTTGCCTGGAGGAGAATTCAAGCGGTCGGCTGCTCTGATTTGTAGTTTTAAGCGTGGTTTCTTCGCTGAGCGCCAGGCGAGTGCCGGAGCAGTATCCTAACAAACGGGCCGCGGACCGCGTGCGATCTTTCCTTCCTCTTACTTGTCCTAGTCTCTTCCCTTATACACATATACATTTACTCTTACATGCAGTACACTACTACACATTGGGTGACGCAGTCGGTAGGTAGGCCCAGCTGGAGCGGTGTGCCGTTGGGGAGAGATACTTGGAAGGAGAAATCCCTTGCAAGCAGACGTCAGATACAGATCAATTTTCCTAAGGATGAGCCAAAGTGTCAGTTCGTGAAAACAAGTGAACATCACATGTATTTTAGAGAAGTATCCCTCCGCCACGACAGCTGTTCCGTCACGCCCCTTCGTAAAGTGCTAATGGCTCCTACGAAAACATCCCTTATGCAGAAGTGTAAGAGTTTCGCTTAAATATATTCACGTTACGCGAGTTCGGGAAATATTTAAATTTAATTACGTATGTGGAAAATCTCGTAACATGCTCTCACAATCAGTAAAAGAAAACTGCCACGAATGTAAATAGAAAGCTCTCAATCAGAGCTCGACACACAACAGCACAAAGGCTGGAACCACGTGCATCGGTACGCATCTCGTATTCAAGTCTCGGTTTTAAAATAAACATAATATTTATCACACAAAAAGTAAAGTCAATGTAATGTTAATATAAAAAATAATTTTTACAGAAGAGCACATAACACTGCACTTCCTAATTTCAATTATTTCTCGTGGTGCACTATATTTTTGTCGGATGAGGACATCACAAAAGGAAGCATCGAAGCCATTTACAAGTTAGCCAACTGGAAACGAACGAATGCAGGAAGGGAGTCTAATGGGCATAACGACCACTGAACCATCAGTTATGTTGCCAGCACTAGCTGTCAATTTGGCTCTTCCTTAAGAAAATCGTTCTATACCACTATCCAGCGGGGGAGGAACACCGCCACCTTCCTTGATGAATCATTCACTACATTAACGAGACCAATGACCATAGCAGTTGACGTGCTGGGCGTGCCAGGAAACAGAGTTGTCAATTAAGAAGATATATTCTTGTGGAATAATTACACATCTCAGCGTTCAATACATTTTGTTTGTTTTGAACACCTAGACTTGTAATTGATCCACAACGTCATTCCTTCTAAACATGTCACTTAATTATCATTGGATCAGTCGGGGAAACTATACGATACGTAATGGCTTTAAATTTTCGCTTAGACGCAAAACGAGGCGCTCATACTAGAGTATTTGACAAATCTCTCAGAGAACTTTCATAACACTTATGAAGCGTTAACACGTTCAGGTCGTAGCCTCAGCCAGACCTTTTTCCACCGCAGGTTGCAAGGTTTTGGGGTATATTTGAAGGGTCGTATCTTCGAAACCAATAAACATAGAAGAAATATTCTTTTTTATTTTAAATAAACAATCTTGCACTTTCATATAAAGTTCGATATTTTATGTTTTCATTAATATTTTAAAATATTTGAAAATATAAATAACACAAAAAATTGAGATCAAACTAGTTTAACATTTTATTTTAATTAAATTCATACCAATTCTGTTAATACTAGAATATTATACATAACATTAGATTAGAGTCTTTTGCAATAATGAAGAAAACATTATTTGTATTCACAATAATTGGCTTCAGTGTGGTAATATTGAAGAGCGCTCTGGGGCGTCACTGCACGGGGAATGTAAATGCGTGTATTCCAAAGATACCATTTAAATGGGAGCAAACGAAATATAGATGTGTTTTTAGGTACTTTATTGATGTAGAAACCTCCGTGAATAAGTAGATATACAATATGAATGAATTCTAAGGGCGTCGTAATTTAAGGCGACCTGTCGGCGCCCGTAGATTCTATGGGTAGCGCTTTGAATGTACTAAACAGTGACTTGATCACGTATTAAGGTTTGTACAAGCCCGATTTATCGAGTAGGCAGCGCTCGCGAGACACGCTTCAGAAGGTAACCCAGAAACCGAAACGAAAGCCAGCAATAAAATTACGGTAAATATTGCTACCAGTGCGCCGATTCGCTATTGTCTTTCCTGACCTCTGCTTTCTTTTCATGCTACAAATGAACCATCGATTTTCGAAAGGGTAGGGATGACTTCACAGCAGGTAAATTGGCAGAATTGCCTTGACCATGGTCACAAAGGGGGCATGAGGGCCGTTGCCCCTCTGATAATTTTGAAAACGTCCCCTTACCTTACGTAACAAAACATTTTATTTCCTTAAATATTTTCAATTTTTAATTTCCTCCATTTTAACCTGACAATTTGGAGAAATGTTGGGAGTATAATTGGGCAAGAGTCATCTTCGAGCCATCTGGCTATCCTGCAAATGGTTCAGCAGAATATCAATAGTATCTATTAATTGTATATTTCATGTTATAATGTCATTCTCCTTGAAGCATATTTTATTTATTTTGTGGTAAATTGTGTTCTATATAAAGAACGTTTAATGAACGAGGGGGGAGTAGAATTTTAGTTCTCCTCCTCGCTATGTCGCAATACGAAACTGCTCTGCATTTTACGAACAGAAAACGAGTTTTGGTTTCTTTCAGGACCGGTCAACGGCTAAAAGGAAGCTGACTTGCCAACGATGCAGTCACCGTATTGAGACCTTCTTTAGAGCTGAAATAATTTTAGAGTTCACGTTATAACGGTCGAAACGTTGACAAATCAATGTAACTCCGCGGATTGATCTTTAGAAAAGTAGAAAGTAGTAGAAAACCCTGCCGCCGTTGGAACTCGAACCCGTTTAACCCGTCCCGGTTCGAGGCACTGGGAAGAAAGGAGTTCTTATGCTTATTACCTATGTTACATTACTATATTTTTGAGAAATGATGAGCTTTTACACGAGTGTACGGAGGGAACTTATCGACTCTTAATATTCCGTTACTACAGCGAGGAAACACGTTTAGAGGCCATTCTATTCTGTTGCGTTGGCCCTGCGGCGGACTCGAACAACTGTTGCAATGCCAAGTTCGACGCGGAAAGACCCCAAAATCATGCGACAACTGCCTCCAAACAATATTTTAGTGTTGCGGATCACATATTCACCTACAGAGGTACATCTGTGATCTCGGCTTATGTATACGCTGTGTGGTATTATTTTTATCATGAAATTGTGCGAGATTTGACGAAAACTTTGAGATTTTAACACATAGATGAAGGGGAATAAAATTGTAAGATATCCTCTGAAATAATTGATGCACGTGCAGAAACAAAGGAGTGCAATAATCGTTCCTTCGTTAAGGGTTAAAAGTCGATGTTTTGCTAAAATCTCATAAAATTTAATTATACTCAAATATCTCGGAACATACAGATAGACTAAGGTCTACGTGTGAATACATTGTTTGTTAAGACTGAAAGGAAGAGTTTCGGAGTGCTTGTTGCGTGTTTTCATAGCCTCTCGTGTCGGACTTGGCGCTGCAACGATTTCCACCCTGCATGGCCGGCGCAACGGAACAGAATGTCTGTCCGCAAAGCGCATTTGGTTGCGGGTAGTGCCTGAATATTGTGTGCGAATACGTCTTTAATACTCTTACGTTTACCAAAAATAGAGGTTTGTACCATAAGGCAATGTGCAAGTATATGAAGTCGCCTCTTGTTATACTCTCGTTATCATCGGCTAAAGAAAACTATAGAGGTCCGTTTAAACAATCGAAGTTGTGTTGATATCTCTTCACCTTCCATTGCTACCCTTTTCAGATTTTTCACCGATACTACTCTGGATCTATCAGACCCAAGTGTTCCCCAGCCCACTATTCCGAGATAATTAATTGGCTGCATTTTCTAATTAATGAATATCGAATAATCTAATTAATTATTTTAACATTTTTACTCCATAATTTCAAAACATTTTTAAGCGCACCTTTTCGTCCATTTTAGCTTCAAGATAACAAAAAATAAAAATAAATAATGTTGCTACACCTTCCTATTTTATTATTACGTGTTAGATTAATTAACTATTAATTACTGATTAGACGAAAAAAGAAGTAAAAAACATAATTCTATTAGATTTCCAAACACGTAGATCAAGTTTGTATTATTACTCTACGTCTACGAGACCCCCAAAAATCAGAAAAGTTAAATATTTCACGGAAAAAGTTCCCAGTAAACGCAATAACTGAAGGAACGAATCAGTACCTAAAACAACGAAGTTACTGAACATCTGAAGAGCGTACAGTAATAAATGCAAAATTAAAAAGGTTTTTCTTTCTGGGTTCAGTAGACCCAGGTTAAAACAAAAACGGAAGGTTCAAATAAATACAATATACGGAAATATAAATGACGGAAGGTTAAAATAAAAAATATACAATATAATATTATATTTCTATGTGCATACCCGAAAGGTGGTTTTGTTCAGTGAAAAACACATCTCAATATTTGCAACGGTTCATGAGATATTTCAGGGAAATATGTTAAGTGACACATCTGTCTAATACACGTGGATGAAATATATTATGTGCTTGTTACTAATTAAACATTCTTGCTACCGCGCTCGTAAATAAGCAACTAACTTGCTGGTAATTGTGTCTTTTAGCAGTATGTAAGATAAATAATTTTGCTTCCCTGTAGCCATTAATACGGAGCTGAAGGCATTAAGAAGTAGGACGAGAATGCCTGGAGATATCGCGCTTGCCCCAGAAAGTGACGGTAACTGATGTTGAGGGGACAGCAAAGTAACTCCTTCTCAACCCCTATAATTACATAGCACCAAAGAAAGAAATGTAGAGATTTTACAACTAAAAATGTACTACATAAAACTTAGCACATACAGGAAATCGTAAATCCCAAAAATACTGTTTCATGTAGGTCAACCTTTTTCTCGAAGAATACCGAAATGAGGGAGGTTTACAAATTCGGGAACTATTAAGTCACTATTCTTTATGAATTCAAAGGCAAACATGTGTTAGGAAATAATCAACCACAACTATCACAGAAGCTTTCTTTTTGCTTACATACTTTGTTTTTTTTCTCATTTTTCCTTCTTAATGTTACAGACCCACTGAAGATGGGGCAAGTGTTTCTCGAAAGTTAACTTCGCGTATGTTGCAGTAAATATTATGACTTTTGTGATATATGTGGTTGTATATTTTCTAATTCACATTATGGATTACCACAAAATGTCTGCTACCACCACGAAATTTGAAGGCAAACGTGTTTTCGAAAATGTAACTGAAATGTACATTTACCTAAATTTATTCATGTGCGTTGTAGTGGACTATTGCAGAATGTGTTGCTATCCACCTTAACTTAAAAGCGTAATGAATTGACTCGACAAATAACGGGCCACGCCAGTTTCCCGCAAGTAAGTGCTGTGCCAAGAGCTCGCCACGAGGGTCGCGCCCTGTAGTAACCCTAGACTAGGATGTATGCATTGATGAGTTAATTACAATTATACATCCTTCTGTCTACAAAATACGAGCTGAACGTCAAAATTTCTGCCGGAAGTGGTCCGAATCGCCAAAATGTTCTTCAACGGCTTATATTTTCAGTTACAGATTACCTTAACGTTTCGAGAATTGTTTCATCGATTCCGAATATATACAAGATGTACACAAGAATATAATATACTTCACACGAAAGACAGCCGTAAGCAATGGAGAACAAACATTCATTAAATATTCTTTCATAATAAGACTTTTGCTTTAAAGTAAGATCTGCACACAAAATCATCTCGGATTTTTTAATAAATCAATCTTCGTAAACAGAATGAGGATGTGTGTCACAGATCACATTACCTTATTATACTTCAAAGGTCGTCACAAAATATTAAGTTATCATTATTTTGGTACTTATTCATATTTAAATTTTACGTTTAATATTGTAGTGAAAATATCTAAATATCGCCCAAAGAAAAAAGCACCATCAATGTGACAATGTGATTGTGCTATCCATAAATACTCTAAAAACGTCGATGAACCGTAACCATACGAAGAGTTCATGGGAACCGTAACCATGTGAAGAGTTCATGCATTGATTCCCATGGCAAGTTATGACGTAATCATTGCAGGAAGCTACCAGGTATGGTATGGAAAAACTATTACCGTAAGATTGTTTTACGGATGACTTATTTCCTAATAGTAGTTTTTCATGCCATCATGGTCACGATTTGTGATTTTTTTGTACTCGCTATAATCGTTGAACTAAAAAAAGTGGAACGTTGTAATTACTCTGCTACCAGAAAATGATGCATTTACAAAAAAACGTTTTTCGCTTCGACTGAGTTCCGATGAGGTTGAATGAAAGAAGGCAAGACGGTGCGCAAAGTTGAGCGAATGGAAAAAAAGCGTGGGGTACGGGTAAAGTCAAAAGGTGAAGGTATTTCCTGTGCCATTGGGAATAAAGGTAATGTTAAATTGGTTGGTGGCATGACACTAAAGGCAATTATTAACTTTGGTTCCCAATATCTAATTGTCAACGAGAAAGTAGAGTTTTAAGAACTGAGATGCAAAGGATAGCAGTTGAACGTAAAAGAGGAAACGGAAAATATGGTAATTACTATGAAAATGGGTCGTCCGTAATGTTGGGCGTGATCTTATTACTGATGGAGCGTGAAGTGATATTGGGAATAGAAGGTGAAGGAGAGGCAAATGATAGCAAATACATGATAAAACAAAAACAATGACAGTCACTAGAAGAGAGGATGACTCGAGCTAAAAAAGGAAAGATATCGGAATATAATAGTAAACATTTGTGACGGGACTGAAGCAAGCAAGGCTTGGGAAGTGACAGCTACTGACCCTTATGGTTGCGAGGACGACGAGAAAATGTTGTAACTGATTAGACTAAAGTAGTAATGATGTTTATGTTTGTGGCCGTAGAGGTAACTGATTATTCTTGAAATTGTCGATAACGAATTTTATGAGGGATAGTAGAAACGTGTAGAATTGTGTTCTCCGAAGATCTACTACATAAACAAAATTGTAGATTGCATTTACAAGACACGTTCCAATTGTTACTCTGCCCTTCGATATTATATGATGAAATTATTTATTTTTCAGGTCGCTCTGACAATATTAAAATTATCTGCGTTGGTTCGGAAAGTGTTTCTATACATCCAGACAGAAAAAATGCCAGGTAACTGATTTTGCTAGCCGCTGGGAGGGTTCCCGAGCGACTGAATGTGCTGGTGGATTTCAAATTTATTTTTTTAATTTTGTCTAGGTGTACAAAGTATTCATGAGTTGCGACAGCTAGAATCTTCTTCAAAATCGAGCTTAGCTGCTTTTGCTTAAGTCAGAGGGGGAGGCCAGTATAAAGCAAACCATAATTGGTCCGCACCGACGTTAACGGAACGTATAAAGCTAAGATATTTTGCCACTTCTACTAGAAAAAATACTCCTTTTATGGACACAAATTAACTTCAAAAGTACAAAGTAAATTTAAAAATTCTATAGCAATTCTATAACTTATAAATACATATCTTTAAATTTAATATACATTTGTCTTTCTATTCCGTTACCCTTGAACCCTAGGCTCGGGCCAGTCACTTTAAGATGACAGAAGACAACGAAACCGGCATGCCAGTTGCAACACGGTCGCGGCAGGCTGTGTGCGGCCGCGAAATCTCTCCAAACACGCGGGATGGGAAGTGTCATCCCCGCGGGCGAGGTGAATGCCCGGTAAAAACGCCTACTCACTCGTGACACCATTTTCTTGCGTCCGAGAGGAAGGCACACACCTAGAGGAAACGGCCATCAAGAGGCACCGAGCTCGGTTGAGTGTACTCTCGGCCCTGAGAGGAAACGCTTTGGTGAACACTCAACGGGAGGCCGTTGACCCTGCTTCCTACCCAATCATCGTTAGGCGGCAATATTGTAAGGCATCAAACCGGTGGACGTACGGCACCTGATGCTGTATGCAGGGATTAAGTGACGCGGCATAATTGATGATTCAATTTTAATTAGGTATGCAAGAAAAGTGCAACTAACGTAACAGGTGTGACCTTATTTGGAAGGTCAGAACAACATTTCATCGTTCGTAAAAGAACACAAGCAAAGAAACTGTAACTGTACGTTGCTCGACATCTTACACATCCAATTAACTCTAATATTAGAGCAATAATAACCTAATTAAATGTCATTCAAGCAAGTCTGGGCACAATTGGGTTTGTTTAAAAATAAAAATAAATAAATAAATAAATAAAAGCTTGCTTAGTCTTTTTACAAATTCGACAGAAATATGAACAATCAATTATGAAAATGCATTTATGAAAATGTAGATTTTTAATTTCAACCCTATTAAACGAATGTATATAGCAATCATTTTTAAATTAATTAAAAAAAATTTGGTTTTAGAAATAATATTTATAAAACTTCTTTGCATAAAACAATTTTGCACATATTTTACATCATAAATAATCGAGTTCCCTAGTTGGAAAAAATTAGTTCAACGAGACTGGAGATGAAATTTAATTAAACTGCAATGCTTCTTCCTCCCTGTGCAAAACGGACGTAAACGTTTTAAGAGACATGATAATTATGACGATTTGGTTTAAATCTAACTTCTTAGTTCAAATCTTTTATGAAACTTCTGAATCATAAGAGAAATTTTCGCCTTCTGCAACTATTTGTAGTTGATAAGTATACGGATTAGTCACAGTGCTCTGTACCGTCTTCGGTACAGGTTGTCACTGGATCTTACTCATTCTTGGCCCCTCATCATTTTTTCGGCCTGTCGGTACACAGTTCCAAATTTATTTGGACAGTTTGTGATTGTCATTCTCGTGATATGGGAGTACCAACGTATTTTAATTTTTTTATTAGTGAAGACGTGACGATACCTAACTTTTCTCGTTAATATTTTTCTCCGTCTAATAAGAAGAAACCAGCGACACATCGTAAGAACTTCGTTGCACCTATTTCAATGTTTCCTCTGTTCTATTTAGAGATTAATATTCTCAGCCATAATATTATTCTAACAGAGTAAAGTCTTAAGTTTAACTCTAACGTGAAATCGAAGTTGGACATTTCAGATTCCTTTGAAAAGTGCTGTATTAAGGAAGATGTCCGAGATGTAGGAGGCTTTCATTGGTCTGTAGAGAATGGAACGATAAGGGGAACAGTATAGAGCGGAGTCCAAAGAGACAGATTTCACTCGATGTTACAAAATGATTAAACGTGATACAACTGGTATAATAAATTGGTTATTTTCCACAAAGAGACACTGAACGGGTTAAAAACTTTCACGAAACTTTTTATGATTATCACTGCGATTATTTCGCTGCCATTATGTAATCTTATCTTCTGCCCAGATAGTGTCACAGAATATGTGCGACTTGGAACAGGTGTTGGGTTGCTTCACGAGCAAAGTCCTTGTTTGCGGTATCGAGTTACTTCCTGAGTTTTTCAAAGATAGCCAAAGTCACCTTGCTTGGCCTGACTTGCAACGCACTGCAGGACAACCACCTATCCCTTTGGATTACGTTATAGAAGGGGCACTTCAATACTCTTCGAACCCAACAATGCGAAAGTCCACACAATTTTCAGAATCACGATCACTTGAATCATGACTGAGAAGTTACATCACCTTTATTTTATCAGCAGGACGCGGTGCAAAGGCTAACGGGTTGTGTGATGTTCGAAACCAATGTTCAAGGCACATGGCGCCACCAACGCCACAGTTTAGTTAATTGTTGTAATGCGCACAACTGTACCTGCTAGACCGTTCATGAAACATATTTATGAAGTGTTCAATTGAAATTGTTACATTCAATGTTTATAACTTTTTGGGAAATATATTATTTTAGTTACCTATGGTCCTGTCAACGTTCAGTTAATATATAATGAATCAGAAAAGGAGTATTTTACAAATAGATTTTAAAACAATTGCAGACGTCGAAAACGTTTTACTGTTCTTAAAGCGATTTACCGCGAATAAATGAGTAATTACCTGCCGCCGCTGAGATTCACATATACTCCTCTAGGAAATGATTGTGTCTGTACATACTCGAATTAAATTTGAGCAAAACCATCAAATCGCATTTCGTCAGATTGAAGAACATTCCTTGAAGGCGGGCTTTTTCTCGGTTTCTGCGTCATGTTCACAGACATTCCTGAGTCATCTGGAGGTGCAGGTCAAAGTTTAGAGAAAACTATGCTTTATCATGTTACTGAATGAGCTAACCTCTTTGTAAAGGTTGATATTTATAAAATCGTGGCCAACCGTGATTACGCCGATAAACCTTCTGATTATCTTATCTGATAAAAGTCCAGTTTTACTACCTAATGTGACATGAAGAGCATACTATCAAACATGAATCGAAGCCATTAAATACAATTTCAGTGAAAGCATGACAGGTTTAGTGGTCGTCAGTATCCTCATCCCATTTTTGTTTTAAGAAAATTAAAAAAAATTATAAACATTACATTAAATTCATAAAACTTAATGCTGACCCATTACATGCGAGTATGTAGTAGTATATAATACTTTCGTAGATCAATTATTGAGATGGCAACAATCTAATAAATATCACACCCGTCAGTAAAATGTCAGTACCGAATGGACGGGTCGAATAAGCTATTTAATAGTAACGCTTGCCAAAAACATAATATGTGAAAAGTACAATACATTCTGATTAAAAAACAGTTACAAAAGCCCTGATATTATAAATACATTGTAAATATCATTGTCCAGTTCATGGCGGTTACAATAATATGAAATAAAATAATCTGTGTAGTAGAGACCACCAGGAACATTTTAACGTGCAGATAATATATTTGCGCTATTATGAGGTGTAAATACATAAAGTATCGGCATCTACACGATGCAGAAAACCAAGTCGTTTTGTGGAGAAAACTCATGGTACCGTTCCTCTTCTGGCATCCAGTACTCTATTAACGTGAGAAGTGTGCACGATGATAATATTCACACTACTTCATTTAAGTTAATATCCTAATTTCTGCAGAAATTTGAATTTAACATTTCTCTTTGTTCATAATTTGAGTAGATGCAAATGTTCCTAGTTTAAAATAATAAGCTTTGTGCTGAAATAAGTCTGAATCTATTAATTTATTTATTTTTAATTTATTTAACGTCAAGAAACAGTCAAAAACCATGTGTGACGTGACGTACACTGGGAAGAAGTACAACATGTATGAATAGTAACTGAATATTTAATTAAATATAAATAAAACTTTCCTTTCCTTTCCTTGAAACAGGAGAATCAGCAATGTGATTACAATTAAATAAACTTCTAATATTTTTATTTAGAATTTAAACAGATAGCTATAACAGTTATTTCCTCCTATGAAATGAAATATCAAGCTTTGTTACCTCAGGGATAGGGAAACACTGTTCACGGTAAAAGCAGCACTAATATGTCAAAAATGCATTCGCTTAGAGGTCAAATTGTTCCCAAAATATCTCGCATACCCAATAAATGAAAGTAGGAAGCGGAGTCAAACGAAAGTGGCACAAAGGCAGGATTGGCTTAAACCAGAAAATTAAAAGCCCAAAATTTATTGCTTATTTATCCTTGAAAATATATTTTATTACATGAGAGCCTTTTTTCGTTTTTCAAAATTCATGTAGTATATGACTTAGTGTAGGGATCACAGAATTTTGAAAATGTGCACAGAATTTACTTCTCCCCATAGCAGGACTTACGCAGTTTCAACTTTTTTTTTTACGTAAAATAAATGAATAAATGAAATCGCTGGCCTCATTCCTGACTCACTCCGGCCTGTCGAGACGAGAAAAGAAAAACAAACACATCCTGCAAGTGAATCTCTCTCGAGATTCTCATGCTTATAAGGTGCATATGCGTCATTCGACCTCCATTTTATGATCCGCTTCCCTGGCCGGAGAGTGTGTCCTCTATTGTCGTCCCCGCTTTCAATGTTCACACGCATAGATACTCGCACGCTTCATTAAATTCTTAAAAGTGGCCGCACGCAAATTCAAAATAACCCATTTGAACATTATTTCCGCGAGAATCTTCACACGTTTAATTAGGTGTGGGTGCGATGAGTCGGTAGATATATGAGGTCTGTCTGTTACGTTCCATTTTTCACAGACTTACACTTAAAAAACAAGGAGTTCAGACTCATTTACATTGCATAGAAACGGTGTTTATCTTAGGTTATTGCAAAGGAAAAATAAATTTCGAATGGAACCTATTCTATTTGTGTGAAAACTATTTCATATGTCAATTCCACAAATGAACTTAAGTCCAACAGAGTGTCAGAGTGCGCCAAATATTATTTATAATAGTGATACTCGCGCTCTCTGTGTACGTCATCTCGTATGACTAACTATGGATAGCAATGGATGAACGTGAGTAGCAAAAATCGTATAGCAAAGCAATATTTGTTTGAAATGCACCGCTCTGATTGGAGCATATCAGATAAACGCTGTTGGTGTTAAATTCATGAGTGGAACATTCTCTCTTAAGACTTCAATGTGTCACGTCATTGTATTGCTTTGGAATGAGGAAGGCAATAGAAAATATCTGATTCATTGACGCATGATTCATATATTCATGTGATGTTCTGTCTGGTAGTGAAAATGAAATAGCTGGAGAAGGATTGAGTGCTAAACATGCATTTACAATGCAGAAAACAACCACCTCTTTAAACTCACATTTTTTTAAGTGTAATACATAAATTTTACAAAATGTATTTACTAAATTTTTTAAAGATTGATTGATATATTTTTTAAGGCGCCTCAACTAATAACCATATGTACTTGATGTGACTTTAAATAAATCAAATCAATCAATCTTTATGACTTTCATGAAAATAATTTACTAGGCAAACCATATTCTATAGCAAAACACCGCCTTTCTTCAATAAATAAACTACTCCTCTTATGTTAAAACTATTCACCCTGCAAAATGTCACTTTAACTCGCTCACATGCACCGACAATATGTATTTGTGTTCAAATGATCAGGGAAACAACACACATGTAATGCAAAATTAATATCCCCAAAGACATTGATACTATGAAAACGATTGTGGTAATAGGAAATAATACAATCTTTAAAGATTATAAATATTTGAATTATTATTTTCTTGAATCTAATAAAAACTACATTTTATGAGGCGAGTGCACATTAGAACGACATATTGGCCATTTGATCTGGAAAGTCATAACATATTAGCGTTGAAAACAAACGAAAAATTTGATTGGGGCACTTTTACAAAATGTATGAAAATATAAAGAAATGTATATGAAACAGAAAAAAAATATTAAATTGACGGTACCTGTCTTAAGAATTCTATTCATTGATTATCAGAGGTCAATATTACAATTTGCTTTTCTTATTTTGATAAACCAGCAGTGAGTAATTGCACAATGACGAATGGAATTTGGCCTTCATCATGGTCAAGGTCAAAGTCACGGTCACGACAACAAATCAAGGTCTCAGCTGCTCCCGTTCTGTTTGTCCCGTCCCATTACAGAGAGTTGACTTGACCAATTATGTGCTTTCATGGCAAGTACCACAGTGTTAAACGATTTCTTTTCAAGTGAAGTAGGACTGTTTTCATTTCTCATTACTCTAATAACTTTTCCGTGTTTTAGTGTAGTAATTTTTAACAAAATTATTATTTTCCCCTCAGAGTTTTTCAGCGTGGGAGGGAAGAGGACGATTTTAGTTCAGAAATTTTTGGAGAATTTTAAATTATTATTGGTATAAAATAAAAATTGTATATTCATAAAGAAAATAAGATTTTAATGTGGTCGTCTTGGTTGCGTTATGTGATCGGTATGTGGTAATTGTTTCAAATAAATTGATTAAAACTTTTAAAAATGTTTGTGTCTGGTTTCCGGAAGGGTCACCATGACCTTCCTCTCCTCCTCTTGATTCCGTCACAGCTTCCTTCCACAACAATATTCTAGTATTTTATAATACCAGACTTATATTTATCATCAATTACAAAAGCTCATCTGAAAACGTAGAAGGTTTTTCAGTTTTATACTTTTATTACTATAAGGGTTTAAATTTAATGATTTGCTAATAAAACTTAAAACATCACATCTTTCTCGAAAGTGGTTCCAAATATCATAAGCGCAGCTTAGAACAAGAGGGAGGCAAGTGCATTTCTGGGCTCCTTTTTACATTCAATTGTGTTACTTAAACAAAAAAGAGTTGTGTCACACATTTTTTGCATTTTTATTTAATTATAATTCTAAAAGTATTATCTTTAACGTACTACGTTCGAGGATTTAAAGAAATCCTACAATTTTATGTTTAGTACAGATTTTTATTTAGAAGTTTCATATTTTATAAAACGGTTTAAACGGTCAGCGACGTCACATTCAGCGAGTTTCTTTGAATCTCGACGGATTCGCAAACAAATCATCAGTTCCCCACCAGAAGACCGGGACATGTCGAATTCAGTGGCGAATTTTCCGATACATCCCGTTTACCGCCGGTATACCTAGCAATTCGAAGTGTATAAGAAATATTTCATAAGTTTGATAATCCTCTGAAAAGTTATTTTGATATATTTTTCCAGAATCATGTCTGTTTTTAAAAAGCATATTCATTTTACCTCTATGATTTATGAATGAAAGTGAGTAAATAGAATAATAGCAAAACTCGCTGTCTTTTTTTTCATTTTCTTCTCTACGTTTGATATATTCCATAGTTCGATATATACGCGTATTTCTTTTATGTAATATAATTAAAAATGGAAACAAGTGGGTGAAATTCCAATTGTTTGATCATGTATTTAAAACATTGATATTTACAACATCTATGTTTTTTGTCGATGTTTTCGTCGACATCGAAAACACTTTGGTGTTTCAATCGAAATATCGATGTTTGATAAAATGTGCCATCACTAGGGAGTTTTTACACGGCAAAGTGTTTCAACAATCGAATGCATTATGGATATTCTGCGCGTGTGCAGTTGAAACTTCGCATCACCTTTGTGCATTAGAAACTTTGTGCAACCTCGTACGTTAAAGCACTATCGTTCTTCCACGCATGCGCAGTATAAGTTTCGCATCACCTTTGTGCATTTGTGCATACGCTGAAGATTGATAGTGGCAGTCCACTTAGGCTTGCACAAACTGTTTTTGCACTTGCAGAAGATCGAGATTGCAATCTATTGCTGCCCGTTAAGGCGTGCAAAATCTCCCTTCTACTCTGGACCGTAAGGTGTCCGGAGCATCGAAATCGTGTGTATGGCAAAACAGGAACTACACCTTGGTCATTGACTAAAAAATAAAACTATCATCGCCATTATTATACGTATTTCATGGGTTAGGCATTTTTGCCTGTTGCAGCTTCGTTTGTCCCGTCTGTATTGTAGGTTTACCAGTTTACTCCTAACGAGGGACTTTTATAGAGCCAAAAGTGAAAGGACAGTCTTGCTTGCCTCATTCGCAAGAGATGAGCAGTCCATCTGTTCAGTGCTCCTTGACATTTTCATCAATATTAATAATGCGAAAATCACTATGTTCTTTTTGTGACTTGACTTTCCGGAATTCTGCTACAATTTTAACAGATGTTGTTACCTTTGCGGATTCGGTGGTATATCGGTCAGCGTACCGGACTGTTGTACCCGAGTTTGCTGGTTCAAACCCGATCGAAGCCGTGGATATTTAAGGGCGTAAAAATCCTTCGTACGCCTTCCTTCGGAGGGGAAGTAAAGCCGGCTGTCCTATGTAGTAGATTTACTGCATGTAAAAGATACTCAAGCCTAAATGAAGCCTCTGAGCAAAATTGAGATCCGCCTGTTTCGTCGTCCAAAATAATGCCTCCTTTCTCCGCTAGGTGGTGAACGGAGCGTAGTGAAATTTGCGTGGTTGGCCCGAGTCTCGCCACTTAAAATAAGGCATTAACTAACTAACTAACCTTGAGCTGCATGAACTTGTGCGTGCCGAGCTGCGGATCGTGCAGCACGGAGGGCGGCGTCGGCCGGTCCTTGCGGTACCAGAACTGGCGCGAGGGCCTGAGGATGGTCCTCACGATGAGGGAGGCGACGACGGTGAAGGCGTAGAAGAGCGCCACGCTCCACACGATCGTCGTGCCCACGATGGCTCGGATAAGCCCCATGGCGGCGGTGGCAGCAGGCGGTGGGGTAGACGGACGGACGGGCAACGCCTGGAGACTGGCGGTCGGCGCCGCGCGCCGGGAGTTTCTATGCGAAGCGCCCGGCGCGCGCGGCGGGAGGGGGAGCCCCCGCCGCGCCGATCCGCGCCCCACGTGACCTAGACCCAGTGCAGCGCCGCCCGCGGCGGAAGGCGCGGACATCGACCTCTGCCCCGCTCACGGCCAGGGACACCGCGCAGGCTGAATATGGACCATGAGCACTCGCGTCCTCGTGAATACGTAATACGTTCAAGATAATACTTTTAGAATTAAAATTAAATAAAAAAATGCAGAAAAAGTGACGCAGCTCTTTTTTTTTGTAAGTAAAAAAGTTGAATGGAAAAAGGGGCCCAGAAATGCACTTGACTCCCTCTTGTTCTAAGCTGCGCTTATGATATTTGGAACCACTTTCGAGAAAGATACCGGAAGCGGTAGCGAAATGCATCAACTGATGCCACTGCAGCGCCTCTGACCGGGAGGTCCTAGGTTCGAGTCCTGACGGCGGCAGGATTTTCGACACTAACTTTTCAGCGAGGTCGAATTCAGTCGCTGTTTGGAGGAGAATTCTAGTGGCCGGCTGCTCTGATCGGTAGTTTTCCGTGGTTTCTCCGATCAACACCAGGCGAATGCCGGAGCAGTACCCTACCAAACGGGCCACGGACCGTGCGCGATTTGTCCTTCTTCCTTGTCCTGTCCTCTCCCCTTACACACACACACACACACACACACACACACACACACACACACACACACACACTTACACAAACATGCACTACACTACCACATATTTCGGGAGACCGGTCGGGAGCTTAGAGCTTGTCCCGTCTGGGGCGGTGCCCCGCTGGTGGGAGAGTGCTGGGTAGGGGGAAACCTAGCCGACGGTAGGTCGGCGCCGAATCTCGCCACCCGGCGGGGGAAGATCACCGCCATCTCCCGAGGAAAACATGCACTACACTAACGGGAATAATGACCGAAACAGTTGACGCGCCCGGAAACACGAAAAAAGTCAATTAATCAATCGAGAAAGGTGTGATGTTTTAAGTTTTATTGACAGATCATTAAATTTACTGAACCGTGTTCTTAAAACATGAGAACTACATTCCTGAGCCCGATAACTTTCTTATCCACAAAAGACATTTTTCTAGTAAATAAAAATTTACAAAAATAATTAAAATATAATTTAAACGTTACAATTAATAAATACAATTATTTTTGTCATCGAACTCCCGCCGTCTGAGCAAATACGAAGTTTACATGGTGTTGAATTATTTAAATGGATTTACCTCCAATAATTGACAAAGGTCTGTTCTAAACTACAGGGTCCAAGACTGAACGATATGAAGGAGATAACGAACACACACATAAATACTTAAATAAATAAATAAATAAATAAATAAATAAATAAATAAATAAAACTTTACAAAGGTAATTCCATTATAATTTAAAAACACAGTTAATAAATACAATTGTTCTTTTTGTAGTGAAACTCATTACAGGATTTCCAGATGGTTTGGAGAGCCTCGTACACAAATATTTGGACAATGCTCCAAATTTAAGGTTAAAACGGATTGAACATACTCGTAATTACGGAAATAAAATGTTTTATTACTTGAGGGTAAGAAAGCTCATTAAAAATGTCAGGGATCTCTGCCACCTTAGTTTCCCCTCTGTACACGCCTACAACCATGATTTCAGGCGAGAAGCTTTGTTCTGGCGTGAGAACGGTGTTTTTGTCTAAACAGTTGAGTATCGCTAAGCGAAATTTATTCTTCCGCCATCTTTACGAGCTGTAACTTTTCGAAATTGTCAGTTTCAGGAGCGCAGTAGGAGGTTATCAATAGATTTCATGAGGGAGTTGTTTCCTATCTGTTTAGATTTTTAGAATGTATTTTAGATTCATTTTAATCAAGAATCGACCGTAGCCCGCAAAAGAACCTTACATTTTTTGACGTCAAGGATATTTATAGGATATAGACATGTACATACAAGATGTTCAATGTGTATGGTATTCGGATAAATACTACTTTACTGCTTAGAAGAAACTGAAATTCTTTTCGGAGCCACCAGACATATGTGTGACAAAACAGGAACAACGTCTGGTTCATAGAATAAAAAAATAAAAATCATCTCATCATCGCCATTATTGTACGTATTTCATGCGTTAGGCATTATTGCCTGCTGCAACTTCGTTTGTCCCGTATTGTAGATTTACCAGTGCTCCAATCGAATGACATATAGTGCCAAAAGTGAAAGGGCAATCTTCCTTGCTTCATTCCCAAGAGATGAGCAGTCTCCCTGTTCAGTGCCCCTTGACATTTTCATCGATATTAATAATGTGTAACCCATTATGTTCTTTTTGTGACTTGACTTTTTTGAAAAAAAAAAGTTGACATGTTGAAGAAGGATACAAAAAGATTGATTCGGCTCTCGACACGATAGCGATCGGATCAGGGTGCTAGATAGATAGCATACTTTAATTTTGAGACTCTCGCATTATCCTTCTCAGTAACATTTTGTGCAACCATTTGAAGATCTAGAGGGACCCTACCCGCCCTGGCACTTCTCGCTTGGTATTGCCTAATATCTATACGTGGATCCTGGTTGTTGCTGGCCACATACTCCCGTAGGTAGGAGAATTTTAGCGATGGCTCTCTAAACGTCCGCTCAAATATGTTTGTAATGAGTCAGCAAGTTGACAGAAATCTTAATACAGACATACAAAAGACATCGTTGTGACTACGTGTGATAAAAAAATGCAATATCACTATTTGCTAAAAAGAAAATACATACTGTGACATAACAATATGTGGGACGTTGCATTGAGTAACATTTATTGTTAACAGGGTGAATTGTAAGGATAGACATATACAAATATGGTGGCATAAAAATCTTCACGCTCCGTAGACCAAATAATCCTCCCCCTCTCAACTATCAAGGAGAAAATATAACTTGGCTCCCAAACAACAAGCCAGTTAAATATCTGGGAGTACTTTTTGATAGGCGGCTCACATGGAAATCAAATATTCTCCACAGAATAACCCTGGCAACCCGTAGAACCCACCAATTATATCCCATTCTCAAAAAGTCATCACCCTTGCAACTCCATGTCGCTACTCACCTATACCAGTCAATGATCCGCCCAATTTTATCCTACGCTTCTCCTATCTGGGCCTCAGCCAGCAAATCGAACATCCAAAAAATGCAGATTTTCGAAAATAAATTCCTCCGAACCATCACTAAAGCTCCGTGGTTTGTACCTAACTCCCAGCTACATAACGAACTCGGCATTACTTCTATCTCCGTCCATTTCTCCCTCCTATCCTCTCGCTTCTATCCTAAAATTCCCCAGATTCCCTCAGCCGTACATTTCAAAATCGGAAAACAAAATCCTCACCACAATAGACTAAAGCGAAAACTACCGCGACAGTTCTTCGACCCTCCTTGATTATCATGCACCCGATGTGGCTTCTCACATTTAATTCACATGTACTCATTGTATTCAAGTCTAAGTTTTCTCAATCAATGTCAATTTAATTCATGTAACATCACTGTATCATACACGGATGCTGAGGGTCTTCGGGCCAAGCAGAAATAAATGAAAAAAAAAAATGGTGGCATAGCAACGGTAGACGAGTTGTCGTCAAGGTCAACAAACTTCATTGCTTCGAACCACGGGGCGCGGCTAGTTGATAAAGTAAACTGTTTGGGGATTGGCCGAGAAATCAATGACAGTCTGGGGCGCGGCTAGTTGAATTTATAAGAAATTGAGGGATTGGCTAGGCATGGAATTTTTTCGAGTGCAACAGCAAATTTTAGAATTGTGAACTTAGGTGAATTTGTCGGCAACAGGACTGGGAATATTTGATGCAGATAATAGTTTGCTGAACTTTAATATTTTAAGTATACGAGTAGAAAGAACTGGGAACATTTAAAAGAAAAAGTAAGTCTTATCAACTTATGAGGCGGTGGGGATCTGTGACTTGAATACACTTGTACCAGAACGGAAGAAAAGAAGATGGTATTTGGACCTGGAGCCATCGACACCGGGAAAGATTGAAAATGGTTCTATGCGGCGACATCGTTCAAGAGCATGCGAAGACAGGTACTGCAATATAAAGTTTGAGACTGGTCATAATCAAACGTTTCGCATTGTTAACAAGGAACATTGAATAAACTTACTAGTTTCTGTGAATAGAAAAGAGGACTTTCATTTAGCCAATTCCAGCAAAATGAGTAGCTAGAAATGTATATTTGCTTTTCAGATTCCTCGGCCACTCTGTACAGATGGCAGATCAAATAATCGGCTATTAGTAGGCAATAGCGATTATTTCTCGTAAGACCCATCGACCCAGTTAGCGGGATATAATTTAATGGAAATAGCAGTTGAAGAGAATTTTTAATAATTGAATTAACGTAATATTTTTCTGGCGCTCATATTCTTTTATAAATTTGGAACGGGTTACGTTGAATTAATATTAGAAGGTCATAGGAGATGTTTAAATTTTAAAATTATATCAGACAGTTTGTTTCAAATGGCGCGCCAACTGGGGCTAAATTTGTTATAAATTGCGCCATTGTTTCAATACTTAGATTCTCCTCTTCTCTGCATCGTCCAAGTTATCGCAAACGTTATAATGTGTTACGAAAAAATGTGGAAATAGCATCATGACATTTCTACCTCACTTAAACTTGCGAAGCACTAGCGTGGATTCTGTCAACATTCGGCACAACTACCTTCAAACAATAATTCATTGAAAGTCTTGTTGTCTTCTGTATTAGATGTAGATCAAATATAAAAATTATCAAATTAATATTAACAGTAGCAAACCAAACTAGACCTAAGAATGGTCATATTCCAAAAGCTCTGAATAATAAGGAACCTTCTTTTTCATCCTCTTGCTCTTGTTCTTCTTGTTCTCTTTCTAGTTCTTCTTCTTGTTCTTTTTTCTAAGGCATTACGACGTTCAAATGAACATCTTGTCCTGCTCAACTATCTTTTCTAATTTTCCCTGTTTGGTGTAGTCAATGGGAAGCGAAAAGGGGTCCACCTTGCAAAAGGTGAAGTAGAAGGTTTTATTTTATTTTGTTTATATTGTTATTAGTGAGAAAATCCTAAATTTGCCACCTCGAAATACTTCGTGAAACGGTTTGGTAGAAAAAATCATTTTTTTGGTTTTTACATAATAACATTTTAGTGGTTAATCTTAGCTCCAAAATAGTTGTGTATAATTTTAATGGTCATAAAATTCTTCACGCCATATTCTATATATCACTCGTATCACTCGAGCTTTTACATCGCTGTTTTATCGCTCCTTTCCCTCTCGAGCCTTTTTGATCGTTCCCAATAAATAACATTTAGGTATGTGTACCTGGAGTGTGTTTTATATGTGAGGGGAGATTGAACAAAAGTGAAGTGGTTATTGTGACGAAGAAATGAATCGTGTCAATTCACAAATTGTTCTTGTGGGAGGATGTAACTATACCGAAACCTTGCCATGTGAAGAATTAATCCAAAATTGATTTCTACTACTCGCGCAACTTTTCTTGAACTATAGATTGAAGAAATGCAAGTAGAGTGGAGGTATTAGTTACAAAGTCGACCACTAGAGTATTTACAGTAATACCAACTTCTGGAAAACCAAAGTCAAACCTACTACGTGTGCGGCCAGGTCATCGCTCTGGGTAGGCAACAGCAGGGACACTAGATAGGAGTTTTAGGTGCTTCCCTTGAAAGACCTGCGCCTACCTCAGCCATTTATTTGGATAATGATAATAAGGCTGAACAAAAGTTATCGACTATGAAAGCAACTAGCTTTGACTGGCTTCTATTTCGCGCCAATGAAGTTTTAATGCTTGGAATGTTGTCATCACTGCTCGCTGCGAGCTTTTGCCTTCAACTGTTTATTGCTCAAGGGAGGGGGAAGCAACGTCATCGTTCAAGAAACGTTGCGCGAGTAGTACATCAACTTGAAAGGAATACGAGCAGTCTCAGCCAGGTATATCAACAGCTCGTAGATAAAACAATAGATTCAATTTCAAAACCTATTTTGTTTCTATGTGGGAAAGAGTATGCAACAGAATTTAATTACAAAAGGGACTGTCCTATGCATACAGAAATTGTATGCACAAAATTATGAAGTATTCCTTGATATCATCAATGGAACTGAAAACCATAAATATGAATGACACAGTAAAAAAGCACGCATTGCTGACGAGTATTTGGTCTTAGAAGAAGCTCGATTGCAGATTGGGGAATTATTATCATTATTCCTTCCATAGCATGAAAAGTCTATCCAATGGGGCACATTTATGAACTGCGTTGTCAGACACGGACTGACAGAATGCTACACTATTTAGTTTTGAGCATTGAACAGAACGAAACACGTTTCAAGTAATGAAATTTCAAAATACGATGAAGCGAATTCAATTGAAAATAACATATCAATAAGTAGCTTTGATCCAAACTTCTTATATATATATATATATATATATATATATATATATATATATATATATATGTGCTAACCCTATACAAAGGAAGAGAAGAAATTCTTAAGTCTTTCTGCCGACACAACGGCGTGTCCCAACGATGAATGTTACTTTTTTTATGAGTCAATTGCACTGTTTTGAGTTTTAAAACCCCTGACTTAAACAATAAAGGCAACGTATCTGGTATGACCGATTCAACATTATATAAGAAATTGTTGCTTGTAGGTATTCCTTTGAGACACCTGTGAATGAGTCAGCTGCCATTTTAAAGACTCTGACACGTACATCTGCGATACTTCTTGTTTCGATACCAGCAGTCGTGTAATATTTTGTACTCACCATTTCAAACAACAACAGATGTTCTGTTTGCTGTCTGTTATCATTATGTCTTCTCCATACTTTTAAAGGAGGCATGATTATATTGTACGGCTATCAGGTCGGTAATCTCCCTGTACTCACCCATTAAATTATCAATAAGAAAGTGGTATTCATCAGAGTTGCCTTCAGAGTAAGAATATATGAACTGGTGCATGGTGTCATTAACATCGGTGGCTCGGTGAAATCCTTTTGCCTTCTACTTCTTCTTACTCTAACTCTTTTTCTTCTTGTCGAACTGCACAATTTCTTTTGTCAGAAAAGATGGTACCATGCTTCTTCTCTGACCAAATCCACGTTAACACTGCATGTTATTTTCCGACCATATTTATTTTGACGGTTTTCATTTGCATTATTGATGGTTTCAAAGAAAATTTCATAACCTTGTGTAAAAAATTTCTTCGTGGTTAGGTCAGTGTTTCTTGTGATTTTGAATAGTAATAATAATAATAATAATAATAATAATAATAATAATAATAATTATTATTATTATTATTATTATTATTATTATTATGACCTTAGGAATTCAAATATACTACATTAGAGAGATCATTAGTAATTTTGGGCAACATCAGAATAAAAAGGAAAATTTGGTGAAATTTCAAAATAGTAGATCTGTTACTTGTTACTTGAGAAAATGATTTATAAAGCAAATTTGTGGAAAATTTTATGATCTTTAAAATTGTACATAACCATTTTTGCACTAATATCAACCATTAAAATGTTATATCAGAAAAACAAAAAATGCCTGAAAGTTGTTTTTTTTTTTTTGGATACTAAAGCTTTTCGAGGTGGAAAACTTAGAGTTTTTTTACTAATTGCAATATAAACAAAATAAAAATAATAAAATATTGAACCTCATATTTTGCAAGGCAAAATAACTTATCGACTGCAATAACTCTTCGAGTGCTCGATCCAATTTTCAATCCAAAAATATTGTCCTTTTCTTTTGCTTGGGTCATTGTACATTACTGTTCTGATGCTTAGTTGAGCGTTTCGTAGTTTAACTTTTCTTAAGTGTGATGAGGAGCTGGCCTTATATCCAACCCTCTTCCTTAGTCAGGGCTTGGGACTAGCATCAACGGTTGCTGAGGTACTCGATCCCCCCAGTGCGTATTGCAGGCGAAGTTATAAAGAACTTTCAATCCTCGAAAAACAAAAGCGTCGAACGAGAAGCAAGATATTAAAAAAAACTTTGAAAGAGATCAAATATTGAAGATGGTTTTACATTTTTGTGTATTAGAATACGGAGCTCTGTATTCTTCGAAAAAAAAAAAACGCTCGTGACCAACCGACCTGGTGCGGGCTAGAGGCGTTTTTTTGGTTTGTTTTTTAAATTTATTTTCTTCCTGTTCGGCAGTTTTGCCTTTCAGGGGTTTGTACATTTTTATTTGTAATACATAACGTTTGGGCATTCACGTTTGAGCATACAACCTCTCACTCTTGTATCTTACTACTAGCTAATTTACAGAATTTAATACTTATATTTCTAATACTTATAACTAAACAATTTGACATACAATACACAAATTTTACATACATTATACATTCTTAAATTTAGATATACTCTATACATACATTGGGATGAAGATTTACATATTTAATACATATTGAGATATACAAAATTTTTCTCTCTCTACATTAATATCTGCCAAAGATCTTAGCGTCCGGCTTGCTGGGTCAATGGGTCACGATATATTATAATCCTTATTACCTTTATAATGGATTATAGGATCCGCTGACTATACAGCGCAGCTGGGAATCTGAAATAGAATGTTTCTATTCCTAGTTCATTACTGTTTGGATTGACTAAATGAAAGATCACTTTCTTTTCTAAAGAACAAAATTTAACAAAGTTTATTGTTACCTTTTTTAGCAAACAATTTAGTGAATTTAAGTTATGTCTTTGATCAAGATATCTTTCAATTTACAATTTTATACCGCGGTTAACTTATCTATTCTTCGTTGGTGTCCCTCGTAGACTTCTCAGTCGAAATATCTTGCGAGCTTGCCGTAGTCCAAAGTTCCAAGAAATCCTCTTCTGCCCCTATCCAAGCTGGTCTCAAACTATCAAAATTATCAGTCCCGCTTACGTCCTATGACATAGTCCCGAACTCGATTACCACTCCCGACAAAGTTCCAATTTATACATCAATATTGCTTCCACATGAAAATATCTGTAATATCATTCACTGTCCTTAAAATTTCACTGATAACCCAATTCTATCTAGATTGTACTCGTTCCCTCTCACGAACCTACGATCAGTTCAGAAGCGCGATGCCGGGCAGAATGAAATCTTCCTGCATGATTTACCCCTCGAAGACTTCGTATTAAACTACCTTCCTTTTTTTTTCATAACATTTGACCGTCCTTCTCTCACCCAGCCAATCCATACGTTTGTTATATTTTGGTGTAGCTGACCTTTTGATCGTCTAAACTTCTTCGCCCAATCCCAAATTTTCTACTTTCGGCATCCAGACCTCTTAATGCCTTTACAAAAAACAAAAACTACATTGTTTATTCACGGTCGTTGCTAAGCTCTAGCTCTCGTGATATTTCGTAATACATGGTCCACCATATAGTCTACAAATAAATGTTAGTTTATTTTAATGTGACATATGGGTATGTCACAATATTAATATACTGTTTTTTTATTATGGGTGTTTAAACATGTCTTTGGGATATCGAGATCGAATTCTTTTAGGATTGTTTAAAGTTTTTTCCATTTTGAATTTTGTACTGTAAGGAGAGGATGAAAGAAGAGTAAAAAATTGTTACAGTTGTTTCTTATATGTTCAATTAGGGGTTCTATTTGAAGTCCCCTTTGACTATGTGTATTTGATATGAACCAAGGGGCCTTTGCACATTTTCGTAAAAATTTGTTCTGTACTATTTGAAGTTTTTCAATGTTGGTTTTAAGGGGCGTTTACACGGAGAGACAAAGTCTCCTAACTTTCATGAAGTTAGGAGATAAACTCTCTTAGATGGCTTTACACGATTCGATATATCTCCCGAAACGCGAGTCTCCTAACTCCCCGGAGAGTCGTTTCCTGAGATATCTCCGGAAAAGTATCTCCTTGCAGTTTACACTTGACACATAAATCTCTTTACCGCAGCCATGTTGAATAAACAGCTGATGAGCAGCGGCGAGGAGTTTGAGGTTATAATAATGTGTACGGTGCCAACTCTTGCTGCTGCCTGCGCGGCTTTATTAATTTTGAAGAAGCGCAGGAAAAGAAAGAGACAAGTGTGGGTGATTCTTTTTACAGAGAAGAGCTAAGTATTTATAGAACTCTGATGGAGGAATTGCAGGAAGAGAATTTTGAAAAAAATATTTATTTACTACCTGTTCAATTGCATTGTAATTTTGGGGATTAATAAAATATAACAAGTTTTAATTAAGGGGAAAATTTTAAAATTTTAAAAATTTTAAAAATGGTTAAGTTGATAATTTGTTAATTTTTAATTAATTGAGCATAAATTTTTGGAAGGAATTTATTTTGAATGATTTGAAATTTGTTAAATTTGGTAGTAGAGTCATTACACCATATAGGGCAAGTGTATGAAAGAGAACGCCTTGTGATAGTTTTATATAACAAAATTCCACAATTAATTCGTAACTTCGAGTTTTATTTATTAAAGGAATGTATATAATTAATATATTAACATTAATATCATTATTATTATTATTATTATTATTATTATTAAAAGGATATAAAGGAAGAGGATTTTTGTATAAAAATTTCGCACGTCTAACTCGAGAAGAATTTGATTTGTTATTAAGAAAAATATCTCAAGCAATTAGAAAGCAAGATACCATCATGCGGTAATGTATTTCTTGGGGATATATACTTAATTTGACGCTATGGTTTGTGGCTACTGGAGATACATACAGTTCTTTGTAATTTTTATTCATAATTCCCCAGTGTAAAATTTCCCCAAAGATCCGAAATCCACGGACACTTCAACTACGAACAGACATAGAAAGGCTGATCCAGTACATGGATACATACCAAGAGAGCAGAAACTCTCCCAACTCTCTTTGAATACTATTTATCTCCCAGGAGATACGATTTCCCAGCGATACCAGAGCCTTTACACTGTTCTCTCCTGGAAACTTAAGATCTCCTGTGTCATGTCTCCGAGAGAAGATCGCTCTCCTGAGAGTTTACACGTGTCTCCTAACCAATTCCGGAAAGTTAGGAGAGAAAACTCTCTCCGTGTAAACGCCCCTTTAGCTCTCTTGGTGTGTGTCCACGTGCTCAAGCAGTTTTCCTGCGTCAGTGTTTGCGCGTCGTTCCTGTGGACTAGGTGAATTTTCGCATTTCGTTCACTTGTGAGTTCGTGTTTGCGAAGAAATGGAAGGAGAAGCTGTTCAAAACGCAGGAGAGATGTAAGTACATACAATATATAAAATAAATTTCACGAGGAACATTGTACTCAATGTTGATTTTTTAGAGATTAATTATCAACGCATACAGAACATATTATACAAAGTAATACAGAAAATGAAATGTAAATAGAATTCGGCAATGGATTACAGAGCCCATTTTACATTTTATATAAAATATTGATTTCGGAAATAATATTGTACGGATTATTTTATATTTTTGGTGGATGACTTGCATAACCTTAATTATTGAGCCCGGTGATTGTGTTACAGGAAATGGACAAAGGAGAAAGTCTATAAACTCATCGAATTGCTCGAGATGAAGGAATCTTTATGGAGGTAAAAAATATAAACAAAAAATCAGTGCTTACAAATTCTAGAAATTAGAACATTGTTGTAATATTAAAGTATAATTTGTGTCAAATTACTGTTCTGAACTACATGGTTTGTTAATACCTTAGAATACATTGTATTAATAGGCCTTGTGGATAATGGTTTTGAGAAGTATTATACTTACTACAAAATTATATTCAATTATAAGTATTATATTCAATATTCAAGTTGTATGTAATGTATTATATTTAATTTATAAGAGAAATTCAAAAGTGCCAATGCTTTATAGCAAGCATAATCATCAGTGTTTTAGTTTAATACATTTATACTATTTTCACATGTGCAAATTTCATTATTAATGCTGATAGTTGGAACATTATCGTAATCAGCAATTCAGTTAGAATGAATGCTGCTCTCTTTCAGAAAAAGTCATGGCGATTATAAGAACAAGGCGAAGAGAAATGCTGCCTTTGCAGAAATTGCCGACCAATTGGGATCGACAGCGGAAGACGTAAATAACAAGGTCACAACCTGCGATGCCAATACAGGAATGAAGCGAAAAAAGAAAGAACAAGGAAAAGTGGAGCAGGATCCAATGAAATGTATATTTCTAAATGGGAGTTTTTTAAGCCCTTGAATTTTTTGTATGGAGGAGGAGAGGCAGAAAAAGAAAATACTTTTGATTCAATGGTAAGTCAATATTTTATTATATATATTTGTATTGCGAGGGAACTTCACCCTCTGCTACAAAATATTCTTTGATTTCATTCCTTATGTCTCTGGCATTCATGGAATAGTTTCTTCCTTGAGTTGGCTGAAGGTCAAGGAAGGGATTATCAGGTACATTCCTCCAACTCTCTGGTTGAAATGTGCCATTGACATCTTGGTCACATGTTCCAGGCGGGGCGTACACTCTGCCGGAAGTAGTCAGCAAGAAATTGTGTAGGACACAGATTGTGCCTACTATCAATTTGACTTTCTCCGGAGGTAGTTCGATGGTCCTCGTAAAACCGAAATCGGGCAGCAGCCATACCAAATGCATTCTCTACAATTCTCCTAGCTCTTGATAACCTATAATTAAATATTCTTTCCATCCCATTTAAAGTTTTTTGTTTGAATGGTTTCATCAAATGTTCTTGCAAAGCAAATGCATCGTCAGCCAACAAATGGAATTTCCATTGTTTGTGTATAGAAACTTATAATTGGCATCTATTAATGCCAAAAGAACTACGCTAAAGGTTCCTTTGTAATTGTAATAAATACTTCCGGTCTTGGGAGGGGTTTGAATATGTACATGTTTCCCATCCAGTGCCCCAATACAATTCGGAAAATTCCATTGTGATGAAAATTCCTCTTCCATCTTCAGCCATTCATCTTCAGTGGTAGGTGCCTAGAAAATACAATGTCAGTTAAATGTATTTTTCTTTTCCAGAGCAATACCTCAATCGAAATAGAGGTTGATATGGAGTCTGTGTTGGAAGAGAGTCAATCGGGATCTTCAACATCTGGGGTGTCATCTGACTCTCGCAGAAAAAGGAAGAAGGAAACTGCGGAAGACGAGGCATTTAGGAAATGTATGGCAATTCTAGACAAGCACTTAGATAGCCATCAAGTGTTTGGCGAATATGTGGCGAGTTCTCTTCGCAATCTACCAGAGAGGGCGCAATGCCAATTAAAAATTAACATTACTGAGCTTATAGTAAATGCCCAGAAAGAGCATTTACAAAGCTTATCTGAATAAAAAAATTTAAACTAAAAATAAATGTTTTTATTTAAACACCATACATATTACAAATTAAGTTGTTGGGACAAAATGGAAATAACCAGGGCTAGGATTTATGGAAAATCACGTACCTAACATGTACTTATATATGATATATGGACTAGTAACGTAGCTGTCCACCTGAACAAAAAATATTGAATTTTGTGCTTTTATTTTACTTGTACATTGGATTTCTTTATACTTTTAGAGATCAAATTATGAAAAATATTAACATAAATAAATTGGCCAAAATGTAGGTTTTTATTCATAAGGCATAACTCTTAAACGTTGATATATTTTGATAATTCTTTTTTAAAATTAATCACAATTTGTCTACTCTAGTGAATGAACTAGAATGGTATAGAAACTGTGAAAACTAAAGAGACAAGAGTTGATTAGTGGAAAATGTTTAGAAATTTATTAACCATCTCTATCAGGTTTTTCGTGGAGTTTCCCTGATCCTTTGAGTAAATGCCGAGATGGCCCCTTATTTTGCTTCTGGACATAAATTTAACTTAAATATCTATGCAAGTCTTCTAGAATTCAGTGGGAAATATAGTTATTCAAATTATCGTTCTCCATGTCGCAGCAGGAAGTATTTATTAGTCTTTGATGAGTAAGAGGCAGTGGCGGCTCGTGGGTATTCGCACGTTCGCATGTGCACACCCAAAATAATTCGGTGCAATTTCTCTTAAACATATCTTAACAAGAGGAGAATACAAGTCCTTCCAGAGAGTTTCGAAAACATGGTATTTCAAAACACGCGCCGTTCTGAAGCTGCATTTGACCGACCGCTCATGCCCCTCCTGAAATCCAGCGGGAGCACACTCGGGATTTTGCGAGCGAGGAGAGAGAGTTAGGGCTGCCGAGGGTCTGGAGGGGTAAGAGGGGTGCAACGGTGGCTTATGCACGGTATGAGCATGCTGGCGGCGATGCGCCGTCCACGGCGCAGGCGCAGTGGCGATCTCTGGGTGTGCCAAAGACACGTGTGTATCGAAGACATAACACTCGACTTGCACAAGTTTACAGATAAGTAAAGCATTGTAAGAAGGAAGTGTGAAATATCTCTCCACTTAAAAGCGTTCTCATCCCTTTCAAAATACCAGTTCTACGCTAGCGCGCGAATGCATTGGTTGGCAAGTATTGGGTTAAATGAATATTATAGGCACATTTTCTTGAAAGTGTTTTAAAGTGAATTGCGATTTCAAATCCATTCCAAAGTGTATGAAAACCCGGATGTGTTTTGTAAACTATTTAGTACTATCTAATGCGGTTTGAAACACCGAAGTAGGATTGTTCGTTTTTCTATGAAGTGTTTGTGCAACTAGCAATGAACAGCGTTGAAAACATTAAACGTGTGAATTTATCACAATTGTCTCTTGATGAAAAACTGCAAATTAAAAATAATGGTAGACCGACACCTGCCATAAACTTGGTTCAGAGTAGTAAATGTAAAGACAGGGAAGTTACCAGAAAGTTTAATGTTTCTACGTATGACAATTATGATTGGGTTTGTGTAACGAATCGTTTATACTGTTTTCCATGCTTACTCTTCGCTTCGGAAAAAGAAGGAACTTGGACCAACTTGGGATTTAGTGATTTGGGGCATCTGAAACAGAAATTGTTGAAACATGAAAATTCTAAAGTGCACATGAATGCGGTATTGGAGTTGAAGGTCTTGGGGAACCACAACATTGTTCAATTGGACAGTGCATTCAGACGCAATGTTGAAAAGCAAAACGCAGAAATAATGAAAAACAGGTATGTGCTCTCACAGATAATTAATTGTGTTAAATTTTGTGGAGCTTTTGAATTAGCACTTCGCGGACACGACGAAACGCCAACAAGTAGTAATCCTCGGATCTTTAAAGGATTGATTGATTTTACGGCCGAATTAGATTCTGCTTTGAAATATCATCTTAACCAGGCTACAGTGTTCAGAGGAACATTAAAGAAATTCAGAATGAATTACTGCAATGCATGTTAGAGGTTTGCCAAGAAGCTATTAAGGACGAAATACGAAATTCAGACTATGTTTCTATAATAGCGGATGAAACAACGGATATCTCTTCCGCTTTTCAATTAGTCATTGTGTGGCGGTATGTTTTACAATGTGGTAAGCCAGTAGAACGATTTTTTTCTTTCACTAATCCAAACGGTCAAGACGCTACAGAAATTGCGGAATGTGTGAAAGAAATGCTTTCAAATGTGGTTGCAGATAAGCATAAAGTTGTATCCCGGACTTATGATGGCGCACACGTAATGAGCGGGCGTAAAGAATATCCCTACGCGCATTATGTACATTGCTATGCGCACAAACTGAATCTCATTATGGCTCAAGCTGCAAGCTATAATACACAAGTTAGAATATTTTTTTTGCAGATTTGAGCGAAATTTCGGCATTTTTTTTCAAATTCTCCTCAAAGAGTGCAAATTTTGGATGAGTTGGTCGGCAGAAGAATGCCTAGTACATCATCAACGAGGTGGAACTTCAAATCCCGATTAGTAGAAACAGTATTTGAACACAAAAAAATTATTGCATCAGTGTTTCGAATAGAAATTACCAGCAGACAAACCAATAGTATTTCTCAGGCTAGAGGACTGAAACTTAAAATACGTCAGCCTGATTTTCTTTTCTGGTTGCAAGTGTTCCACAAAATTATGCCTCATGTTGACATTCTTTATAACACTCTTCAAAAACGGTCAATAGATGCAGTAACTGCTAAGAAAGCCATTCAGTCCTTTGAAGAAATCATCAAAGATGTTAGAAATAACATTGACTCAATAAAGAATTGCTCGCAGCAGGAATCAAAGAAACGTCGACAAGATGATCAAATGACTCTAAAAATTGCTGCAAAAGAAGTGTGTGATGTGATTCTTACTCAAGCTCAAGAGAGATTTTCATTTAACCAACACCTAATAACATCAAATCTTTTTAACTCTGAAATATTTTCGGATTTTCACCAGACCCTCCCTGAAACGACTGTTTGGGACACCTGTGCAGTGTATCCATTTCTCGACCGGCCAAAATTAAAAACAGAATTAGAAGTAATGTATACGCGCAGTGATTTCCGTAATGTGTGTGGTGCCACTGACCTTTTTGCATTCATTTTAGAAAACAATTTGCAAAAGACTTTTAGTGCAACTGCTAAGCTTCTTAAAGTTCTTGGAAGAATCAACTGGAAGGAAATCAAACAATGAAGAATATTAAGATGGTAAAACTCATAAAGGTTGAAGTATATATTTTACTTAACGTTGCAACATTGAATCAATTTTCAATACAGATGAACTAGGTGTGAAGAGCCGTAATTTTCTCATTTAAAAAGTCTATTACTTTATTTTGGTGCCATATGTTTTCCTTTTACGTTTACCTGTGCAAACGACAAAGCGTTGTTATGAATGTTAAACCTTAACAAATAAATTTAGGAACATGTCGAGTTGAAGAAGGTTTATGCATTGTTGTGTCTGAAAACACGCCTCTTTAGTAAGAAGACCGAGAACAATGGACCACTTCTCCCTCTGCTGCCTCCTGGGAATGCTGTCATAGGTGAGAACTTTGAGGGCGACAAATGAAAGTATATCGAGTGAGTACATCATTAACACATACATTAAAATTCAATTAAACGGAAGGCTCCATAGGAAGAACCCTACCGGAAAGCTAAGGGGAAAGGCATTCTTAGCAGGTGAGCTAAAATCGACCATTCCATTCAAGGATACTAGTAATTTCTTGGAGGACGCCTTTTCAAATCAAAATTCTTCTCCCAAATCATTTGATAGGCCAATTCATAAGAAAGATAGGAAATATATTACTGATGGTTTCTGTTAAACATGAATTTAACATTAGTAATACAATAAGAACGTGAAGAAAGTTTCTTTAACAAACGTTGCGTCATATTATCTACCTCATAAACAACATACGAGATATTCTAGAGAGCAGTTTTAACTTTTTGGATCCATTACACTTCTCCCATACGAAATTATTTGAAGACGAATTGATGATGCAATCGACCAGCTGCGATTCCCAGCGACAACACCATTGCCTGTGCAGTATCGTTGACCATGAAGTCTCAGAGTTAGATTGCCCAAGGAATTGGATGGTCGGCAGAAGCTGCATATCTGGTCAAACTCAACCACTGATTAGAGGATAATTATTGAGTCCGGCTGCTCTAATCGGTAATTTGGCGTTTCTCCGATTAATACCAGGGGTATGCCGGAGCAGACTCCGAAAAAAAAACGGCCATGGACTGCGCGCGATCTTCTTCCAGCCTTGTCCGTCTCCTCTTAAACCTGTTTTACACGGTCATTTTTTCATCATTTCCCGTCGATACGGAGCAGACTGGATGTAATTTGTACGAAAAAATGAAGCATGCTTCATTTTTCCGTACAGATTTCATCCAGTTTGACTACAGCGTCCCTGGTGTCTCTTTATGGAACTTTCTTCGATTGCGTGAGTTCTCCGGCAGGAAGTATATTTATCTGGTGCGTAGCGTGGGCACGTGTTGTTTGTGATATTGAGTCTTTGCGTTCAGTGATCCCTCTCGCAAATAAAACCACAATACCTCATACATCATTCTACTCCTTACTCTGCGAATTCGTAACTATCTGATCATTCTTCCCGCTAATTTAATTTGTTTCTGTAAATCCGATGTTCAACTGTTAAACTTCCAGCGCTTTTTGCGGCGTTTGGAGGAAGTATTTTCATCATGATTACGTACAGACCAGGAATGACCGTGTAAAACGTTGGAATCACGTTCATCCAGTTTCGGTACGCATAGAACCGAACGTCCTTTTTCCATCCAGTTTCTGTACAGAAAAATGATGAAAAAATGACCGTGTAAAACAGGCATTAGACTCACTTACCAACACTTACATGCACTACACTAACATACAAGTCACGAGATCAGATGGGAGGTTAGAACTTGTCCCGGCAGGGACGGTTGCCCGCTGGGGGAGATACTTGATGGGAGAGACCGGAGTGTTAGGTCGTCACAGCATATCACTTACCCGCGGGGAGGAACGCTACCTCCTGTCAGAATATAGCATGCACTATTATTACGGGAATACTTTCCATGTTAGATGAAATGCCCGGAATCAGTAAATCTCAGACGTTGGCTGGTTTTTTCACTCTCCGGGTATCTTCCCCCTGCGGGATACCGCCCTAGCCGGGAGAAATCCTCAGGTTCTGACTGGTCTCCCGTCATGTGCGGTAGTGTAGTACTTGCAAGTGTGTATGTCTACAAGGGAAGAGGAGGGGTAAGGATGAGAAAGGATATATTGCGCGCGGTTCATGGCCCGTTTTTTAGGGTACTTCTCCAGCATTCGCCAGGTGTTGATCAGAGAAACCACGGAAAACCACCGGTCAGAGCAGCCGGCCGCTAGAATTCTCCTTCAAACAGCGAAAGAACTCCACCTAGCTATTTGGCTCATGACGGAAATCCTGCCGTCATGAGCCAGAAAGGAGAGAGGACGAGAAGGGATAAGAATGAGAAAAAATAGATCGCGCGCGGTTCGTGGCCCGTTTTTAGGGTACTGCTCTTGCATTCGCCAGGTTTTGATCAGAGAAACCACCGAAAACCACCGGTCAGAGCAGCCGGCCGCTAGAATTCTCCTTCAAACATTGAAAGAACTCCACCTAGCTATCTGGCTCATATCGGAAATCCTGCCACCGTCGGGGCTCGAACCTAGAACCTACGAGCACTGCGGCGACAACAGTAGGTGCCCTGAGCCACCTCTCAGACCACTTGAGGAGCCGCTGCTGCAGCGCATCTCGGTCCGACGTGCGTGCACCACCCTGGGGCCTGCGTTGGCCGTGGGCACGCGCCGGGAGGGGCGACTGCGGTCACGAGGAGGCCGCCGGAAGCGGGACGCCCGGGCGCGCACCGCTACGCGACGGCAGGCAGCCTCGGCCGCACGCGAGCCGTGCGGGCTGGCTGCGCTGGGAGGCGCTGCGCTGTGAGAACGCCGAGAGGCGGCCACGTGGGTGCGGGAGAGCTGCGAGGCTAATGCCCTATTCTGCTCGTGGTTGAAGTTCGTACCGGGAGCGGGAGCTCAGGGCATCAACTGATGTCACTGCAGCGCCTCCGACCGGGAGGTCCTAGATTCGAGTCACAACGGCGGCAGGATTTTCGACACTGGCTTTTCAGATAAGTCGAATTCAGTCGCTGTCTGGAGGAGAATTCTAGCGGTCGGTTGCTCTGATCAGTAGTTTTCCGTGGTTTCTCCGAACAACACCAGGCGAATGCCGGAGCAGTACCCTACCAAATGGGTCATGCAAAGGCGCGATCTTACCTTCCTCTTCCCTGTCCTATCCTCTCCCCTTACACACACACACACACACACTGACACTAATATGCACTACACTACCACATATTCCGCGAGATCGGTCGGGAGCTTAGAGCTTGTCCCGGCTGGAGCTGTGTCTAGCTGGTGGGAGAGTCCTGGTTCGGGGGAAACCCCGCTACGCGGCGCTAGGTCGGCGCCGCATCTCGCCAACCAACGGGGGAAGATTACTGCCATCTACCGAGGAAAAACATGCCCTACACTTACGGCACTAATGACCTAAGCTGTTGACGCGTCCGAAATCACCAACCAACCAATTGAAGTTCATGTGATACGATGTGTAATGATCGCTGGTTGGTCCCTTATTAATACATTTAGTTGGTAGCTTGACATGTTGGATGGAAGTTTACTCAGCTGTTTCTTATAGAAAACGTGTCTTTGATTTCAGCTGTTGTTTCGTCTAGACAAGCTAGGTTTTATCAGGGATTGAGTTAGCAGTGATTCAACAACCCAATTGTATATTGAAAGACGCTTTAAATACAGTCTAAATGCAGTATGCAGTACACAATAAGTTCTTATGTCCAACTTGTGTAGGCGAAGTTTCAAATGGAAGCATATTTTCTGCACACACACACACACACACACACACACACACACACACACACAAAGAAAGGAGAAAGAGAAAGAGGGAGAGAGAGGAAGAGAGGGAGAGAGAGGGGAGAGAGAGGGGAGAGAGAGGGGAGAGAGAGGGGAGAGAGAGGAGAGAGAGGGGAGAGAGAGGGGAGAGAGAGGGGAGAGAGAGGGGAGAGAGAGGGGGAGAGAGAGGGGAGAGAGAGGGGAGAGAGAGGGGAGAGAGAGGGGAGAGAGAGGGGAGAGAGAGGGGAGAGAGAGGGGAGAGAGAGGGGAGAGAGAGGGGAGAGAGAGGGGAGAGAGAGGGGAGAGAGAGGAGAGGAGGAGAGAGAGGAGAGAGGAGAAAGAGAGAAAAGAGAGAGAATATGTGTGTGTGTGTGAGAGAGAGACAGACAAACAGAGAGAAAGCAAAAGTAAACTTCGATCCACCACGTCATGCAGTCTACTCAATAAATAGTTGAGCAATACAATACGTTGATGTTTGGCTTATGGTATATTAAAATGTTAAGTAAATGAATTTTACACTAAATGAGCGTGCCGATTGGCCGATGTTTTCGTTTTAAAAATGTAGATTTATTTATCCTATAACAGTTCGTAAAAAAAATAAATTTTAATCATAATGCAGTTGCCTTGAGCATTTAATATTACTTGAAAAAGTAACGATAGGAATACTTAAAATGTTCTTATTACAAAACTAGGTTTGGATATCGTATGATGAACCGAGTCGTAACGCCAAGTAGTAACAGTACCGAAATGACCGCATGCCATTCACAGCTTTTCACTACAATAGGTAATGCCACCAAACAAGACGTTTTTATACAAATTTCCCAAAATATTTTAGAAGAAACCTGATAAAATAATGCCACTTGATTCGTCTAGTCGTGAGGAATCTAATGAGATATTGGTCACTTCTCTAAGTGCCCTGAAACTCCTCAAAACACGTCTTAGATAATTAAACTCCTAAACACAAGGATTTGAACATTCTTTTAGAACGTTCTGGAAGTGCCCGGAAAAATAAGCAGTTCCCCACCAGTAGACCGAGAACGTCTGGTGACACCTCATTGGCTACGAATGGTGGAGCGGAAGAGGACTAACTGTGAGTAACGGCCAGACGAATTCACAAACCCGCAACTTTTCCATGTACTAAACAGTTTACTGATGATATCAAAGAGTTGAAACGGGTTTTCGCGAAATAATATGTAAGGTTGTATCGATAAGTTTTTAAAAGTTTACCTTTTTGGACACTGACGAAGGGCTATGTAATTGGGTGATAGGGGTTGTGCTTGGTTACCAAGATGAATGAATATGATCTGAGTATCCAGATTATGGCTAATCAGAAGATTTACGTGATTAATAACGTCATGCTTAATTATTTTATTTTAGTTATACGAAGTGTTCGTAAGCGTAAAGAGTTTCGTTTTTATTTATTTGTGCAAATTATAGGCTGTGTTGAGCAGACTCATAAAGGTAGAGCCTATGTTGTTGGGCTCACATAAACTCAAATGAAGCGATCTTTCTTCAAAAGAGACAAAATATTCAACCCAACAAAACGTACAGGCTACAAGACAGACTCACTAGAAATTGCTTATTTTACAATTTTATAATAGATACAGTAGTTAAATTTGCTAGATAGCTGGGTACAATACTTCTTTACAATATTCAAATTTTCTACTATTAATATGTAAATCTTTCCTATATCTTCATTTTAATTTTAATTTCCTTCACTTTTATCTCTCCAACATGCTAATCTTTTCTCTCTTGTCTTCTAATATCCACCTCACCTTATCCTGTACGTTCCATCTTTCTCACATATGTCCTTGCTAAATATACCTGGCATCTCTCTATGCGTGTACCCAGAATTTTCTTCCATGCCATAAAACTTACATTTTTTCGTGTAACTTTTTATACAATAGCTACTCGTTAAAAATCGATGAAGTAAGTTTTCCACTCACAATTTAGCTCGAATTTCAAATTTTTAATTTGATAAAATATATTTTTAATTTTTTTATTATCGTTCACATCGTCAAAACATAGGTAAAGGTGTGCTATTTGGTCAATATTGACAAGTTACTTCTTTTTGAATATTGCACCGGGCAAGTGTTCACTATTACATTGAACACATTCCTCCAAGCGATGAACGAAAGCCTGCCTCACACGATGTAGCTTGTTGAGATCCGCCAGCGTGTGAGGGCGTGTAGTGTAGACTTGATTCTTCAGATATTCCAATAAGAAGAAACCAGGGGTGGTCAAATCTGGCGTGTGCGCTGGCCAGTTGATGACTACAAATCTGGAAATAAATGGCCATGGATTCACGAGCCGTATAAGATGTTGACCCCATCCTACTGGAACCGTTTCTGAGATAGGTTGCGATTGGCCAGCGCTGAAAGAACGGATTCACCATATTCACACATCGATCACTAGTAAATGTAAGAGCACGGTCATTGTGAATCTCACGGCAATAAGCACCTATGTTGCCAAACGAAGCAACGGCACACCATACTGTCACACGTTCAATAAGAAGCGGTTCCTCATGCAGCTCACGTGCATATTTATAGTACCAAAAATATTACTTGATCACGCCTCCGCTAAGTTGAAAATGAGCCTCATCAGATCCCTACACCTTTTTTAAATTATACTCTACACTTGCTTCGAAGCCACCATCTCCTTCTTACGCATATAGGATTTTCGTAGACCCCTCCCTTCTTAACCCAAAGCCACAAATACTTTTCGTCAATCACCATCTCCAAGTACTTACCTTTAATATAAATTTCTCACATTTAGTGTTCCCTTTACCCTTTTTAAACTTCATCGCTTAGATCTTATACATATACTTCTAGATACATAATTCTACTTCAACATTCTCTAAAATTTGTTTTAACCTTGTCAGTATCTCGTTCAAGTTCTTTGCATTGTCTGTCAATAATATCTCATCCGCATAAGATTTTTATTTAATTTGTCAACAAACTCCCTCCATCCTTACCCTTCCTTAACTTCTCTTCTAACCCTACCACATATAAATTGAAAAGAAGGGCACACAATTGGCAACCCTGTCTTACATATCAATTGGTTTAGAAGCTTTCGCTAAACGTTGCATGAGTTATCACCCTCGTAAACTCGTAAATTATCTTTAAGCATACGATGATCTTCTCTTCAATTTCTAGTTTCAACATAATTTTCCATAGCCTTTCCTTATTCACATTGTTGAAGGATACCTTCGTATCTATAAATACAACCTGTAGATTGTACAACCCCTCGTTCTTACTTTTTCACATTATTTAAATTTTTCCAACTTCCATACCAACCTTTTTGCTTGATATTAATCCCTTATTCCTTATCTCTTTTACCCGTCTGCATAACCCCTTTTCAATGATGTCATGAGCATTATTCCTCTGTAATTTTCAATCTTGTTTGTTTTCTACTCTCTTGTAAATTAATACAATTACACCCTCTTTCCATTGCTGTGGAATTATTCCCTGCAAAATTAAAGAAGCTTTCAGTAAGTCTTACCTCTTCTTCCTTAGAACAGATCCAAAAATCATTCGAAATAATGCCAAAGCCTCCTACTTTCTTTTTCTCTAATACTTTGTCAGAATTTCTTATTCCTTTCTTGTCTATTTTTCTCATGAAGTCCTTTATCCCTCATGAGCTTTCTCCACTCTCCATCTCTTCTATGTTATTCTTTCCTGCAAATCTTTCCTTTAACCATACACACCATTCTTTCATTCTACTTCTTTTCCAACTATCCTCTTGCCTTTTCTCTCTCCTTCCTTAATATATCCCTCTTCCTTACTATATGCCTAAATCTGAGATTTAATCTCATTAACAAACTCAATTGATTGATTGATTTTTTCGTGTATCCGGGCGAGTCGACGGCTTTGGTCATTAGTCATTTGGTCATAAGTGTAGTGCATGTTTTTCTCGGGAGATGGCGGTGATCTTCCCCCGCTGGATAGCGAGATCCGGCGCCGACCTACCGTCGGCTACTGGGGTTTCCCCCTAACTAGGACTCTCCCACCAGCAGGGCACCGCCCCAGCCGGGACAAGCTCTAAGCTCCCAACCAGTCTCCCGGAATATGTGGTAGTGTAGTGCATGTTAGTGTAAGAGTGTGTGTAAGGGGAGAAGAGAGGACAAGAAAGAGGAAGGAAAGATCGCGCGCGGTCCGTGGCCCGATTAGTAGGGTACTGCTCCGGCATTCGCCTGGTGTTCGTAGAAACCACGGAAAACTACCGATCTGAGCAGCCGGCCGCTAGAATTGTCCTCCAGACAGCGACTGAATTCGACCGAGCTGAAAAAGATAGTGTCGAAAATCCTGTTGCCGTCAGGACCCGAACCAACAAACTCAATAAAATGATCATTTTATATATTCAAGAACTACTAATTTATTCCTTGCAAGACACAGGCAACTTGTCTCATGCCCTCTGTGTTTTGAATATGCAGAATACGGCACGTTACAACACAGACACTGGCAATATTTGAAGCGCATTAATAAGACATCAATATTCAAAGAACGATACTTGAAAAAAAACTAATTTCACCTAGAACGTATGAAACTAATGAAATCTTGGATCGTGATAAAGGTTTTCTATAAAGCACTTTCACCTAATTACTCGACACGTCTCGTAGAAGTTGTGCAACGATTTCAAATAATGCAAGGCACTCGAACGTTTCCTCGCCCTTTCAACTCCCCAGTTCTGATAAGAGATAATGCTTATCAGTTGTCACTTGAATTGGCTCACATTTTCAAAAACTGGAACAACTGTCTATATTAATTCTCTTTTCTAGTGCCTTCTTCAACACAGCAAGGCGCAGTGATAGGCAAGAATGAAATTACGGAAAATTAAAAAAAAATAAATGAATTAACCAGGTATAGAATGAACAGCCGAAAAAATGCATGCCTATTTAGTGAATGCTCTATAGGTCATGTAAGGATAATTCTGCGGACTCTACTATTAGAGTACGAAACATCTCATTAATTTGAATAAAGAATGAATTCGAAAAAATTAATTTGTTTGCAAACTTTCTACCTGTATGAGCATTTGAAAAAAAAACGCAACGGTTAATACTCTCTCTCAATCTCTCTATTATTTATCTCTCTCAATCTCTCATAATCTCTATTATTTTCGAAGGTAATAACCTCGCGAAAGATAGTTTCGATTGATTCATAGAACGTCAATTTTTTACTGTTACGTTATCTGTCAATAAGCATTCATTACGTTGTCTCATAAGCATTCATTCCACAATATAACAGTTAACAATGTACTAGCAAGCACTGAATGCAAACGAGTACAAATTGACTTGTTGTAGAAGAATTTTCCATCATATCTAACTTAAGAAATTTTAGGAACAACAAATTCATTCGCTTTTTATTACGCCAAATGTTGATAATCTTTCCTTCGGTCATAGTGATTGGCAAGCATGTTAGGTGAAAATTTTGAGGGAGGACAATTTATTTTGCTAAACATAATCCTTCTTCTCGACACTAGCTAGATAGCTACGTCGAATTCAACCGATGTTTGAAGAATTTTAGCGGTCGGCTGCTTAGCGTTTACCATGGTTACTCCAATCAACACCAGGGGAATGCCGGAGCAGAACTGTAACAAACGGGTGACGGACCGCGCGCGACATTTTCTCCCTTTTCCTTGTCCTATCCTCACCCTTTACTTACGTACACTTACACTCACTACACTACCACACATGTCAGGAGACTAGTCAGGAGTATAAGGCTTGTCTCGGCTGGGGCGGTGCAATGCAGGTGGGAAATATCTGAATGGGGAAAACCTTGCAAGCAGACATAGGTCGGCGCTGGATCTCACCAAGCAGCGGAGGAAGATCTCAGTCACTTCCCGAGATAAAAAGCATACACCGCACTTACAGGACTAATGACCTTTGAAATTGATCGCGCGGAATCACTAATCAATCAATGAACATAATCCTTCTATTTAATAAAGCGACAGTTAATTGCGCACTCTACGTGGTCAAGTCTGGCGTCTTGTCAGTTAACTTGTTGCAGAGAAGGTGCTCAAACGAGTGTTGACGAGCTTCAGGGATCCGGGGAAAGTCATCTGGCAACAGGTTTGCAGCGGAGGAAAGTAGGCTATGGAGCAGTTAGCGAAATGATCTCAATTGCCGCGATAGCTTCCTCGAGAAAACAAGCATTCTTGGAACGCATCCCGTTGCACATGCAACTGCATTCAGTGGCTCCTCATTTGAAGAACTGAACTTTGTATCTGGATTGCGTTCCCATTTTTGCTTCTTCGTGTTCTTAGTTTAGAAAATTCCGTGTCAATATTGTGTCAAAAATACACTTTTGAGACTCTCATATTGAGAAAGTGTAAATTTTTTTTCTAAAACATCTTTCCGTCTATCCATCCATGAAGAAAACTAGGTTACTAACCCCTAGTTTTCTAAACTAGGGTTTTCTAAACTAAATCTTGTTCTCAAATTGACATTCGCCGATCGCTCTGACTCGAGTCAAACCTTGCAAATCAGAAATGAATCTTTTAATATTTGGAGTATTTTGCACAAAACTTCTGGGACATTTTCAAGTATTCCTCAAAATGACACCAGTACAATTTTCATTAAAACCTATGAATTTTGGAAAATTTCGAAGATTTAAAACTTGTTGGATTTCCTCCTAGAATTAGTATGTTATTGAAGATAGAGATCTTTTTAGCGAAATCAGATTTTCAAACATACTTCGAACAAGTTTAGCCTCCTTTTTTGGAAAAACATATGTTTTTTTGCCTAATTTTCAGTGAAATAGTGACAGGTATTAAATCTAACCTAAATATTTTTTTTCCAAATAATGAATATGTTGTAGTGTAGTGCATGTTAGTGTAAGTGTGTGTGTAAAGGGAGAGGATAGGACAAGGAAGAGGAAGGAAAGATTGCGCACGGTTCGTGGCCCGTTTGGTAGAGTACTGCTCCGGCATTCACCTGGTGTTGATCGGAGAAACTACGGACAATTTCTAAAAGATTAATTTGTAAACGTCAAACAAAGGCTCCAATACAAGAAACGAACAAACAAATTTGAAATAACATAAACATTCTAACTTACTAGCATCCAACTGTCTCAAAACAGATATTACATATTACGATCACGAAGCGCAGGATTTGCAGAGCGAGTGACGTTTGAAGCTCAATTACTCAGAAAATACTCATATTTTCGAAAAATTTAACATGACCTCATTTGATGATGTTTTTAATGAACACACTTTATTAAGAAAAAAAACTTCATAATTATAATAGTAGGAAGACGGCGAACAAATTTTGAATTTTTTCTATTTTCAAAAAATGAGGGTGTTCAAGCAACAAGAGACATACGCCATTCCCTTAAACATTCTTCAGACTATCCAACAACAAAATTTAATCAGAAGCGATGACGCCTTTTTTTTGAAAATTTTGAAAATGTCCCAGAGGTTTCATGTAAAGTACCCTCCAAAACTAAAATGTCGATTACAAATTCAATGGGCCATGACATCAGACAGATCGATGGGGGAATATCAATTTCAGAGAAAATCAGCTGAACGGTTTAGCTGCTAGCGTTGTTTGATTGATTGATTGATTTTTTCGTGATCACGGGCGCGTCAACTGCTTCGGTCATTAGTCCCGTTAGTGTAGTGCATGTTTTTCTCGGGAGATGGCGGTGATCTTCTCCCGCCGGATGGCGAGATCCGGCGCCGACCTACCGTTGGCTACTGGGGTTTCCCCCTAACCAGGACTCTGCCACCAGCGGGGGCATCGCCCCAGCCGGGACAAGCTCTAAGCTCCCGACCGGTCTCCCGGAATATGTGGTGGTGTAGTGCATGTTAGTGCTAGCGTTGTTGACGGACAGACAGACGTACGTTTTGCCGTTAATTAATTTTTCAGCATCAAGGACCCACAAAACTATGATTCTGGATACACCATGTGTTAGAAGATTCCCCCCTAAATTTAGAAACTTTATTTATTCACTTGTTAGTTGCCAGTGTCTTGTAAAAAGAGTTTTCGGCCGAACTTTCGCGGTCTTTTCGCGCAGCATTACATAACTTTCTCTTCTTTAGCAGTCCCTTTTTCAGCGCGAGAAAGTAAAAATTTATAAATGTTTTGAATATACCAAATTTCCTCGATATAAAATATTACAAGAGTAAAAAAGTAAACCATTGTGTGGACACAATAGATAAAAATTATAATCTCTATAAGAGTATAATATTACATTATCTTTAAGATAGTTTAATTTTGAGAAAATTGTTCATTAACGACTGTGAAGTGAAAAAGCCAGGTAGCGCCTCCGCGTACCTCTTACACCACACGCCCCTGCGGCCAGGACTGGGAAGGTATTGAATAGAAGTCGGTTGATTTGATTTTTTCGTGTTTCCGGGCACGTCAACTGCTTTGGTCATTAGTCCCGTTACTGTAGTGCATGTTTTTCTCGGGATATGCGCGGTGATCTTTCCCCGCTGGATGGCGAGATCCGGCGCCGACCTACCGTCGGCTAGTGAGGTTTCCCCCTAACCAGGACTATCCCACCAACAGGGCACCCCCCAAGCCGGGACAAGCTCTAAGCTCCTGACTGGTCTCCCGGAATATGTGGTAGTGTAGTGTATGTTGGTGTAAGTGTGTGTGTGTAAGGGGAGAGGATAGGACAAGGAAGAGGAAGGACAGATCGCGCGCGGTCCGTTTCTTAGGGTACTGCTCCAGCATTCGCCTGATGTTGATCGCATAAACCACGGAAAACTACCGATCAGAGCAGCCGGCCGCTAGAATTCTCCTCCAGACAGCGACTGAATTCGACCTAGCTGAAAAGCTAATGTCGAAAATCCTGCCGCCATCAGGTCTCGAACCTAGGACCTCTCGGTCACAGGCGCTGCAGTGACATCAGTTGATGCACTGAGCTACCGCTCCCGGTGATAGAAGTCGGATTTAGGACGCTTCACACGACGTGACCTAGCGGGTAAACTTGGTTTGTTTGAAAACATTTCACAAAGTTTGAAAACAGTCCGCAAATCGAGCCCGAAGCTCCTTGGTGAAAGGCAAGCGACTGGGCTCTGTGTCACGAGCGCCTTTGCCCCCGCCACTGTGACGGTGTTGTGGAAAGTACATATTTCTCTTGCCCAATCGGGAATCGAACACCGAACCTTGCCAGGAAAGCGAGTACACTACCCATAAACCATCCGAGGACTTTCTAATATTTATGAAGGCACTACAGATGTAGCGTTTCTACAAGATGCTTGAGAAAGAAATGGAAATGAAAAGAAAGATGTACATAGATTGCGTTCTTTTATTCGTTTTTTTGGATATCTGTATCGTTATTTCAGTCATTGATCATAGTTTAAGAGAGAAATCAGAATTATCTCGAGTTTCTTCGCATAACTAACTAATCAGCCATAAAATATGATTTCATCTTGATTATGATGACTAATTGAATGTAACCTTGCTTGTGTAATTTATGTAATTGTCATCAGAATCAATTTATGCAAGTCCGGTATATTTTCTTTTTTATTTATATTAAAATGAATTAACAGTACAAACGTTTGCGTCTTGGGGGATACGGATGAAAACTAAGAGTAAAATAATTAAAGTTAACGGATCGAAGAACTACAGAGAAATGACCGAGAAATGAATTCATCGTAATGAGACTTTTTTTTAATTCACTTTTTAGGCTACCAAAATTTTAAACGGAAATAGTCGTAGCAAGTGTCAGAACGGTTCATTCTTTCTACTGTTCGAAAACCGTCCTAATATGTAATTGAATTCTGTAGAATAGATCTTGTGAGAATTAGGGGATATGGCATTTAACTGCGACGCTAAGGTAAAGAGAAGGATCGATTGAGGGTGGAATTGTAGATGAACTCTCATCATGCCAAAAAGAGCAGTCACGACTGACAAATTTTATTAAATGTAAATGCAAAACCAGTTTATACATGATACTCTGCACAAATTTTACTCTCAACAATATTCATTCAACAGAACTGGAACGTCCAATTTCAATACAGTCTTTCCATTATTATAAGATTTTTAGACTCTACTTAAAAATTTTGAATGATTTTAAATTTTGCCAATTTTTAAAGAAACATAATATAAATATAAATAAGTTCTCAAAAATTATATTTTAAAATGATTATAAGCTTTCCTTATTTCTATATTAATACTCTATTTATTCACCTTCATTTATTGTATTCATTAAAATGCAACGTAAATTATAAATAAATACTTTTATCACGAGTCCTGAAAAATGAATTGCTGTCTGTATAAAAAGTAAGTGGAAATTTAGGTAAAAAGGTGAGTGGACAGTAACTCTGTTTTGACCTGTGAAAACTGTATAGAGGAAGTTAACATCAATAAGATACAACTATACTGACTACAAAAAATTACTTCCTTTATTTTCACAAAAATTATTTCACAAACCTCAGCCAACACTTCGATTCTACAAAAACACGAAAATCTAGATAACATAAAACTCAGCCAATACTAATGAAAACAAAAACACTGCGTCGAAATGGGGTGCAAAAAGTATTTGAGCTCATGGAAGTAAATGTATGTAAAAATGTAGAATTTTGAGACGATTGTCCGACTTTGCCTGGTAGCTAATGGTGTCCCGCCAACATGGAACTAGTTTAATTGTAAGAGAAACATGAGGCGAACATGACGTATTCTCTTCGCCGTAACTAGCAAACGCTGCCTGCTTGAGCTTTTCTTCGCCACACATCCTCAGAAACTGAGACGATTTTAAAGTAAAGCTGCAACTACCCGACCGAGAATCGAATTCGGGATCGCACTATGGGAAGTTAGATCGCGGTCCATGAGCCATTTTAGAGTTCGAAGTAAATGTTTAATACTATGCATGAAGTTGTGTGGAATAGGCGGCTTGCTTCATTCTGCAATGATCTTTCACCATAGTCCCCGTCCCTTCGCTATATTAGTTGCCATCTGAGCTCTGTTGAACCAGTTAACGCCCGTGGAACATGCATTGTTTTTTTTTTAAATTGGTCATTTAAGGACGCATCAACATCTTAGGTGATTAGCGACCACTATTGCTGTTAACGGTATGGTAACTATGTGGATGAAACGATATGGTGGTGATAAGGGGTGAAAGGACGAACACAAATACAACCATGCCCGAGGCGGGACTCGAACCCGCGACCCTTCGGTCCGAGATCACTACGACACTACTGCCTTAGCGATCTCGGCCACCGGGCCTACAATTATTTATTTTTACCTAATTTTAATTATTCATATTTACTTGTCTTCTAATTAACTAGTTTGCCATTTCATATTTCCCTCCCACAATTACCTTTCACAATTCCCTCCATAAGGGAATATGCATCATCATTGAACCGATTTCATATTTCCCTCGTCACCACAATCCTCTGGATCCAGACACGTTATGCACAGAATATCGAGCTCCGTATCCAAGGAAATAACAAGCAATAACGTATCAGTAAAAATAAAAGTATTTTATTTAAGTAACGTTAACTCTATTTTTGTACTCAATTTTGGGTCAGAAGAAAGAGGCCTCACCAGAACCGTAACTACTGCAGGAATGTTACATCAGTTCTCATGAAGGAAACACCTCATGAATATGTTTTCCTCATAACGACCTATTATTATGCTCATAAATATCCAGCAATGCAGATTGTTCACATATTCCTCACGCAAGAACAACTCGTTTTATTTCAAGAACAATAAATTTAATGTTTGAAGTCGTCAGCCTTTGTCAAATAATATTCAAAGGTTAGCCTACTTTATATCTCAATTCATTCCGAAGTTTGCGGTTTTGTTTATCTCAGTCCACACGTCATCTGCATCCTTCAACAGTTATCTTAATGAATAATTCAGTCCGAGAGGCCCGATTTCCTTCGTTCGCGCCGGTTTCGATCTGGCAGATTGTGGCGGCTGGGAAGAGAACGCGAGCCTGCGGGACGTGGAAAAGAGGCCCAGCGGAGGTTATGCGAGCGCGCAGCCGTGGGACGGGGCAGGCCTCCAAGGCGTCGTCGCCGCACCGGCCGGGACGGCCTCGCTGTCTACCGCACACCACCAGGACACGATTGAGATACAGAGGAGATACTCTAAGAAGGGACAAATTTGATCGGTCGGAAAGCAAATGAACGTTATGCAGGGCGTTGAAGTACATAAAAGTTACTCTAAGAAGGGACCAATTTGACCGGTCGGAAAACAAATGAACGTTATGCAGGGCGTTGAAGTACATAGGAGTTACAAGGGTTTTGCAGGGCGTTGAAGTACATAGGAGTTACTCTAAGAAGGGACAAATTTGACCGGTCGGAAAACAAATGAACGTTATGCAGGGCGTTGAAGTACATAGGAGTTACTCTAAGAAGGGACCAATTTGACCGGTCGGAAAATAAATTAACGTTATGCAGGGCGTTGAAGAATACAGGAGTCGCTCTAAGAAGGGATAAATTTGACCGATCGTAAAACAAACGAATTAAACGTGAAGACGTTTTGATGGCATTTTAATTTTCGCATGGTAATGACTCATGCATTGATTAAATTCACAGTTATCTGGAATATTTATTGGTATTTACATTGTGGCGGTATGGAGTTTATTTAGATTATAATAATAGATTCCTGAAAAATAATTAGGAAATAGTAAATTTTTCTTATTAGAAATTTCATAAAGCTACATAATTCACAAAACAGCCGGTAGAGCGAAATGTAGCCACAGTTCATGATACAATCGTTCTTCTGCAAAACGGTAGTTTGTGAGACGACCATCTTTTTAAATATATTTATTTACTGTTAAATTTTATACAATTTCTCAGGATGTTGAATAAAATTATATAGAACTTTTTTGGAGATGCCAGAATTGATTTTATTTTAATAATATATTGTAGTAAAGTTAGATTTTAATAAGTATTTAGTCATTTTTATTGTAAATTTAGAGTTTTAAGAGAAAGTATTATTTAGTAATAATGTAGAAAATTATTTAAGAGGGTGAAATGTATCTTTGGAGAAGCAGGAACGAATTCATGTGATAATTTTTCCCATTCCCCATAACTTCTTCCATCCACTTTATTAACTGTTTCGAGTAGTTTGTTTATTTTTGTGATATGAAAAAAGTGCAGTGTCGTCAGCATACAGCGCTATGGTGGTAAAAGGAAGGTGTAAAATATCTGAGATATATACTGAAAAGTAAAGGGGAGTTTTGTTGTGCGCTGATGATAATTACAGCAAAAGCAATCGCTCCCACCTAGGGAGAACATGACCTTAACATTGGTAGTGGAGATTGAGTATCTTAGTGAACCTAAGAGCTGTGGCCGTTGTGGCTTCGAATAGGGCCTTGTTTGTCGAGCAGGTGAAAGGTGAGGGGTCAGACGAAGTACTCCAGAAGAGAACATCGGAAGAAGATGGCGAAGTGACTCTCGAGACCAGAAGAAGGAGACGCCCACTATTCAGGGATAAATGAAGACCCGTCTTCGGGGTAAGAGGAAAAAAGTCCTCAACTGCCCGCCCATAAGCGGACGCGACGTCTCTTCTTGTGATGAATCTGAGATTTTCCTCCGCCCAGAAAACCCGTGGGATTGATAATCCGACTTTTGTTATTACTCGGAAGCTTTAAAAAATTGTCTCGCATATGCCTGTAGTATTTAAAAAAATCATTCCACCGTTGTATAATTTTTAAAAAATTCGAAAAATTTTAAATGCATGTGGTTTGGGATGTTATGGAAAACAACAAAAATATCTAATTGCATTACTGCCACATTTTAAGGTGAAAGTTTGAACAGATTCGTACAGCGTGCCTATACCAGCACGCCAGGCAGATAAGGGCAAGTCGACCTTAGCAAAGAACAAAGGAGCAACGAATAATAGAATCTCGGAATCACTACATGCAACAAGTTAGCAACATGGGACGTGAAAGAGATTAAAATAAAAAATGGAATTACAAAACACGCATTATCAGAACAAGAAACTAAATAGTACTTCTCAATATTACGAAAATATATAATCATTTATAGCGGTGGCAACAACAAAAGAGAACCTCATCTGGAGTAACTTTTTCTTGTGAAAGAGATATATCTAAGCAAAATGATAGCTTACGTATTGGTTAATGACTTTTGAATTTAATTTTATTAACTATTTCATTTTTACGATTACAAGATGTAGTGAATCAAACGAATAAGAATGATTATTTGATGGTTATACAAACAGGTGTCTACAATTTGATGGTTATAGGAGTTGAAAATAATATTTTTCTTAACATAGGGGTACTTTAAATAAAATGGACATAGATTAATAGAATTTGCTGAGTCCAAGGTCTTAAGAATACTAAATACATTTATGTATATGATTATTGTCAGAGGAAACGCTTCCATTATGGACTATTAGTAGTAGTAATACTTAGATCGCGTGCAATCCTTGATGGTCCTGCCAAGAAGATATGCTAAGCAGTTGGATGCCAATCTTGGTTTTATGAATTGGGAAGGAATTAGGACAGTGGTAGGGTTTAGAACACTTCACAGAGTTTCAACTAGCCTCTGTGAAGCAGTCAAGCTGGTTTTGTCGGAACACATTTCACCTGAGATTAACCGGGAATCGAATGTGAACCTCCTTGGTGAAAGGCCAGCGACTTTCGTTCTGAGCCACAAGTTGGCATTGTGGACTATGTATTGGTAAATAAAAAATGTATACATGATAATAAATTATACAAGAGCATACAGAGGCTCTGGTATGTCAACGGATAAATTTTTGATAAAAACAAAACCTTAGAGAACAAGGCAGCAATATCAAAACATTTTAAGTACATCCTCTACCAGATCAGATAATTAATTCTGTTTATCAAGTGAGAATAAATACATATCCACATTCCAGGCCAAATGATAATAATATAAATGAAGAACGGAGAAACATCAAACAAATTTTGACGAATGCGACACATGAATCGCTAGTCAAAACGGAAAAGAAAAGTATCAGAAGGGAACTTAGAATTTGGAATGAAGAAATAAAACAACTCATGAAAAGAAAGAAAGCACACGTAAAAATCCACAAAACACAAAATAATATGGATTAAATATAAAATTGAATATAAAAGGAAGTCTTTTTTAGTGAAAAATACAGTTTGAAAAATCAAACATCAATGTTGGGAGACATAGTATACAGGTGTTCCTTAATACTTGCGTGCGGAGAGTATAACAGTGATTGAAAGGCGAGAAACATACTGACACCCAATATTACACATTTCGATTCGCTGGTTTTTTAACAACACTAACTTCCCGTCGATCGTCAATAGTTTACGTTTTTATACTATTATCTTAAAAGCCACTGTCACTACTTACATACTATTGACAAAAAGCACCAAAATGTCAATCACAACCGTTCGAACTATTTCTATCCAGATCGATGTTCTATCAGGCCAATATTTAACCATTTACGAATTGAGAATAAAATAATGAACGAAATAAAACAATGTTCCTGACATTAACACTTAGACTTTTAATACGTACTCATCGATACAAAGCAAACCTTCCTGTGTGAACGCTCATTCCCCCCTCCGCACCCATCTGCGGCCTCGTTCCTTCCTCCCGCGCAACCTGTGCGGCTGGAGGTCGCGGGTTCAACGCTCGTGCCCGGCCCCGCTGCGTGCGCGGCCGACGGAGGCTCATGGCGGCTGGCGCTGGCGACGCCACGCGACGCTGACTCTTGGAAGTTAGCAGGACCCGTTCACCCAATCACTAAACTGTATACCGCATAGTTAGCCGCTTTTTTGCCGTTCTTAAGATGTGAGCACAAAACATTCGCCCTGTGTCATTTTCTCAAAAAAAATCGGTGTTCATGCTAATATCCATTGGGAGTTAGCATGAACACCGATACTGCATTAGTTAGCATGAGCACCGAAAACACAGCATGAACACCGGAAGTTAGCATGAACACCGAACTTCCATTGGAAGTTAGCAGGATCACACATCGAAAACCGGTAATAATTCAAGTATACACACCGAACAGTACTACCAATTTGCTGCTTTTTATTTGTAAACGATTAGTGAAGAAATCATTTTGGTATCTGCATTCTTTCAAAAAATATTTACGAAAAACAAAAAATAACTACAACGTTCCTCTTGCCGTCAGAGAATAAACGAAACTCTCCCTGTAAACCAACAATACATTCTCTACTTCAACCCTTAACAAGTAATGTGTAATCTGTAATAAAAATATTTGCCGCGGACCGGTTAGTTTGAAGTCGAAGGAGGCGCCCGGATGTTCGATGGTTAGTGATTCCGGACGCGTCAACAGCTTAGGTCATTAGTCCCGTGAGTGTAGTGCATGCTTTTTCCTCGGGATATGGGGTTGATCTTTCCTCGCTGGCTGGCGAGGTCCGGCGCCAAACTACCGTCGACTAGCGGTGTTTCCCCCAACTAGGACTCCTCCACCAGCGGGGCACCGCCCCAGCCGGGACAAGCTCTAAGCTCCCGACCGGTCTCTCGGAATATGTGGTAGTGTATTGCATGTAAGTGTAAGTACGTGTGTGTAAGGGGAAAGGGCATGGAAGAGGAAGGTAAGATCGCGCGCGGTCCGTGACCCATTTGTTAGGGTACTGCTCCGGCATTCGCCTGGCGTTGATCGGAGGAACCACGGAAAACTACCGGTCGGGGACTTAAAACTTGTCCCGGCTGGGGTGGTGCCGGGGTGATGGGCGATACCTCGTTGGAGAAAACATCGTTAGCCGACGGTAGGTCGGCGCCGGATCTGGCCAACTAGCGCGGGAAGACCACCGCCACCTCTCGAGCAAAAATATGCACTACACTTATGCGACTAATGACCATAGAAGTTGACGCCGAGAATCACTAACAAACAATCAATTAATTACAACACATTCTCTGTATTAAGTATATGTGGAAAAGTAAAAATGGGCTCGTTGCGCCTATTAGAAACCTTTTAGGACTACTGTACGGCAGCTCCCTGGAGTGGCTTAGCGGTTTTGAGGGAAGAGTGCCGCGTGGATTTATTGTTGACATGTTTAGATAATGGGAAAATTTGCCATTTAGAGCCGAGATAAAGGTTCTAAAAATGACACTTGATGAATTAAAAATCATAAAAAACTGAGAGTTTTAAAAATTACCTTAATTTTTTAAGGAAACAATGTTAAAAAATTCCCTGACAAACTGCAGTGAACAACAAATCATTTACTATTACCAACTTTTGAAATGAAATGCAAAGCACTGTTTTCACGAGAAATAAATACCTTTTTCCGCAATTTATTTCGAAACTATTAATTCATGTTAATGTTTTACATTAAATTTTTCAGTTTTGAACCAACAAAACAAAATTGATGTATTAATGAATATTTTACTAAATATGTGCGACCTATTTAACTGAATATTGAAGAAAATGAGAACTTGAAAACATTTTTTTTAGCTAAAAAAGAATTTTGAAATTTCAAAACTCAGAACTAGAGACTGATGAAAGATATAAAAAAATACAATTTTAAAAATATGTCACCGATGAAAACATACATATGATAAAAACGAAAGAAATATGGAACGAATTTTCATGTAAATACACACTTTAACAGATACAAGATGTTTACATTCAGTAATATTTTCAAAGTTTTGTAAATAATTCTGACTAAATTAAAACAATTTTTATTTTACATATTTTTACATATTTTACCTATTTCTACTTATTTAGTTACATTTGAATTTATTTACATTTCGAGTACGAACATCTAAGATAATCTTCTCATCTAAGATGAGTTTGGAAACATGTGCATAAAGTGAAATGTAATACTGTGTTACGGCCTCCAGACCTTCAACTTGCAATATCAAACTTTTCCTCTGCTTTTCGAGATTTGTATACTCAGAATCAAGAATATTTGCGAGGCAAAAGTAATCGCAACGATGTGCTTACTCATGTTTCATAGACTCCATGTCTATAGAAATCTGTCAAACATATCTGACACCATTATCTTACCGCTCTTCCTTCATCTCGCCGAGAAACATACTTCCCTATGTCCGGGATTAGGATTTAGGAACATTTTCATCAAATTTCGCCCGCCTGGGGATTATGTAAAAAATGCTTTGGCAAAGATGCTTTCGATTTGAGCTTTTTTTTCGTTTAAGCTTTTTTTAATACGAGGAATTTTAAACTCACTTTTACAGTAATGGTTTTCAATAAACTGAGTTCATCAGAATGTTGAATTTAAGGAGCCATGATTCTCTCCCCTCTCAATCTTTCGTTGGCTATACTTCAAGACTGTTCATTTGCGCATCGGCTCCTCGTAAGCAACGTCGTATATACGACGTAGTACGTGTTTGTACAAAACTCGTATTGTGTGGGGTTCAATAACGTCTCTAGAGGTACCGCGTGCGCTCAGCCATTCCGAATCTATTTTAAAGCCTGATCAGCGGCTTTGTGTACTCGAAAAGTTAAAAATGATTGTATGGAGAAATTTTAAGCACTAATATATTTTTTTATTTTACGTATTTGAAATTTCTCTTACTTATACATAAAATACGTAAGTACCTATTTTGATTTTTTATTACAATAAATAATTTTACTCAGTAATAATAAAAGGAGAAACAGAGCCTGATGTTGCGGTCATAATAGTAATGTTAATATCACCAAATTCATGTTTATCAAACCACTCCTCCACTCTAACACACATCAAACACATTCACAAAATTTGAGCCTTATTATAAACTTTCAAAATAAAAGAAAAACAACAAAAAATAAAGAAAATATCGGTTTTCTTGAAAAAGCAAACCAAGTAGTTTATTGTTGAAAAACTCTTATTCTAATAATGCCATCTATCACCATAAAAACTATATTTAATGGAAATCAATTTTCGACTTTTATAATGGTAGAACCGAAATATTACCTTAAGAGCATTAAAAAAAAGAAATTTTCGTGGACATATTTGGAGCAGTTTTTAAGAAAATGTCGTTTAAACGTTCGAATAAATGAGAATTTTGAATCTCATTTTCACAAGAAAAAACTTTTAAATTTTCGAAACACTTCATTGGAAGTCATTCGAAGCTCTTACAAATGCAATAATGTTCACTAATTGTATGAAATGTGCACATTAAAGGCCTTGGAGGAATTTCAAAAACATTACATTTGCGTAATTTTGGAGAAAAAAAAGTAAATAGCAAAATGGTTTCGTTTTTTATCTTATAGAGAGTATTTAGTACAAAAAATTTGAAGAAAAAATTTGGAGTCGATTTTGAGTAAACGGCATTTGAGCTTTTTTGAATACGAGGAATTTTAAACTCACTTTTACAGGAAACTTCTGAGTTTTCGAGAAACTTTATAAGATATCATTTAAACCATATGTACTTCTAAATGCAATACTGTGTACAAATTGCTGGTAATAGAAGTATTAACGACGTGAGACTGATGGCAAAAATTACAATTGTGTAATTTAAAAAAATATAGCAAAATAGCATTTATGTCATATTATACTGTACGTTATACACTCACCACACCAACAGTTTAAGCAAAAATTTAGTATATTTGAGAAATTCTTGTTTTTGATATTTTTTAAATATTGCACATATTTCATTCAATATTGCGCAGAAAATACAAAAATTCTCAAAAAAATGCCGGTACGTAATGAAAGAACTAATTATGGAGAACAAATATCAATTGAAGGAAAAATCTCTATCTTCAATTTTGTGGTTGTAGGAAGACGACGAACAAATTTCAAACGTATCGAAAATTTTTGAAAATTCAGAATGAACAGTGAAAGAATGAACCTATGCCTTTTTATTGGTGTATTTTTCTCTGTTTTTCAAAAATGTAAAGAAAATATTGGTGCCTTTGTGAGAAAATTTTGAAAATGCCCTGGGGCTTCATGAAAGGAACCCTCCAAAATTAAAGAATGTTATTCAAAATCGCAGAGGGAGGTCAGATCGACTGGGTATATTCAATTTCGAAAAAATCCTGAGCATAGTGTTGTTCACAGACGACAGCCGGCCGTTCGGACGTTTTGAAAAAAAAACACTTTTTCCGTGTCGAGGACCCACAATTTCTTATATCTGACTTAATACCATGTTTGGGGGAATAATATACTACATTTCAGAACAGAATTTATTCACTTTCTGTGTATCAGGGTCCCACAATACGAATTTTTGTCGAAAATTCGCCGTTTTTAGCCGCAGCATTACCTATCTTTCTGTATATTACGTATATTACTCCTTATACACTTGTGTACACGTGGAAACATTAAATTTAGCATCGAAAATGGCTTGGCCCGGGATGTTGATGGCGCTAGTCATCCCTGCTTGCCAACTGCACTATCTAACGATTTTGTTTGGTATTATGTTTTCTAGATGGAACTATATAGATTAAATTTATTTTATTGAAGAGCGCGTAAAATACTTTAATGTTCATTGAGAGATAAATAGTAGTGGAGCAGATAAAGGCTTCCGTTAGCCTATGAAACTGAAATTACATTAATTTTTGTAAACGTAATGTTGCTTTCAAGTTTCGTTAGTATAAAATATTTCATTCTGGAGAATCACTAGTTTGGTTTTGTAATAAAGGAAGTTATTTAGTTGCACTCTTGTAAATAAAAATATGAGTGAAAGCCTAGATACAGACATGAGAAAAAAGATTATTGCTTTGAAAATGTTCAAAATAACTTGAAACATACGTATGTGTGTTCTCCCAGTTTTAATGAATAGGATACAGTGTAAAGTAGTTTTAATGACATTCTTTGGAAAATTAATTGCATAGCAAAATATTGCTACTCAGCTATTACACAAATACTCTGAAATGAACTTTGTGATTGGTTATTGAATTGAAGAAGATGGTTTTGAAACGTTTACGAGAGTAACAATGTACCATGTGTTGGAGTTCAGCATCAGAGAGTTACTTCACCAAGGAAAAAGTAATAAAAAATATTTAAATTTCAGCATATGAAATGTTAAGGTTTTATTAGTATGAAAAAAAAAAATATATTTTAGAAGTAGTTTTGAAAATAACTTGTATTATTGTGAAATAAAATATCAACGATCAGTATCACCCTGGTTTTTATTTTCCCGTCTTAATACAAATTTTCTTTTCTCATTTAGCCATTCTGCATGCATTCAGAATCTGCTTTTTATTTTGTGTAATATTTATAATGATTTAAATCAGCAGTTTCTAGACATTTTCATGAAAAAGGAAGAAATTATGACATTATTCAATTTCAATGGACAACATTAATTAGATTTAAAGTTTTTTCGGAGGAGCTGCGCTACTGTATGATACGTACACCAAGGTAGCAAGGTCTCACTTGACGTATACTGTGAGTCTACTGCGCCGCTGCTGGCCTCTGGCGTAATACACATGTGAACAAAAGTATCCGGACACCCCCCTAAAAACATACGTTTTTCATCTTAGGTGCATTGTGCTGCCACCTACCGTCAGGTACGCATTCTCCGCGACCTCAGTAGTCATTATACATCGTGCAACAGCAGAATGGGACGCTCCGTGGAACTCACGGACGTCGCACGTGGTCAGGTGATTGGGTGTCACTTGTCACAAGTCTGTACGCGAGATTTCCACATTCCTAAACATAGGTCCATTGTTTCTGATGTGATAGTGAAGTGGAAACGTGAAGGGACATGTACAGCACAAATGAGAACAGGCGATCTCGTCTGTCAACTGACAGAGACAGCCGACATTTGAAGAGGGCCGTAAAGAGTAATAGGCAGACATCTATCTAGACCATCACACTGTACCTCCCTCGTACGCTTTCCTTCGGAGGGGAAGTAAAGCCGGCTGTTCCATGTAGTAGATTTACTGCCAGTTAATGATCAAGCCTAAAAGAAGCCTCTGAGCAAAATTGAGATCCGCCTGTTTCGTCGACCAAGATAATACCTCCTTTCTCCGCTAGGTGGTGAAAGGAGCATATCGAAATTTGCGTGGTTAGACGGAAGAGCGGGCCTGATGGCTCGAGTCTCGCCACGTAAAATAGGCATTAACTAAACTAAACCATCACACAGTAATTCCAAACTGCATTAGGATCCACTCCAAGTACTATGCCAGGCGTGAGGTGAGAAACCTTGGATTCCATGGTCGAGCGGCTGCTCATAAGCCACGCATCACGGACGAAAATGCCAAACGCCACCTCGCTTGGTGTAATGAGCGTCAGCATTACAGGATTGAACAGTGGCAAAACGTTGTGTGGAGTGACGAATCCGGTACACAATGTGGCGATCCGATGGCAGGGGTGGGTATGGCGAACCCCGGTGAAGTCATCTGCCACGGTGTAGCCAAAGTGAAAGTGGTGGTGTCATGGTGTGGGCGTGTTTTTCACGAAAGGGGCTTGAACCCGTTGTTGCTGTGCGTGGCACTATCACAACACAGTCCTACATTCATATTGTAAGCACCTTCTTCCTTCCCACTGTTCAAGAGCACTTCGAGCATGGCGATTACTTCTTTCAACACGATCGAGCACCTGATCATACTGCACGGGCTGTGGCGGAGTGGTTCCACGACAATATCCCTGTAATGGACTGGTCTGCCCAGAGTCCCGACTTGAATCCTATAGAACACCTTTGGGTCTTGAAACGCCGACTTCGTGCCAGGCCTCACCGACCGACATTGATACCTCTCCTCAGTGCAGCACTCCGTGAAGAATGAGCTGCCATTTCCGAAGAAACCTTCCAGCACCTGATTGAAAGTATGCCTGAGAGTGAACGCTGTCATCAAGGCTAAGGGTGGGCCAACACCATATTGACTTCCAGCATTACCGTTGGAGAGCGCCACGAATTTGTACGTCCGTTTTAGCCAGTTGTCCGGATACTTTTGATCGCATAATGTATCTTAGAAACCAATTCACTTAGAAATTGTCGAAAAAGAATGATCTTGGTGCATCTACCAACATATTATTTAAATCTTTATGTAAAAGTTTCGCATTTGTGTTGTTGTATTAGTCCTTACCAAACTTTGCAAACACACTGCGACAATTCTGAAGATGAGCCTTTGTAAAAAAAAATTGTTATTTTGTTAAAAAACGCATTATGACTTACGACACATACAGATGTGATCAATTTGATACACTTACAGATACGATCAATTAGAATACATTGGTGAAACTTTGAATTAATACTCACGCTTTGTAGGGTGAAATGAATTTTTACAGAATTATTCATTGGATTGGCAGTAATTAAATCTAATTTTTTTATGAGACAACAATTTCAACCTAACCATCAATAATTTTTCTCGTCATTTCCTACTTTAGAAAATGAACCAACTGGGCAAATGTAATGTTTTAAAAATTACTTTTATTATGAATTTGCAAATCACAAATAAAACTTTTTAACATTACAATACCCGCCGGAGGCTCCATGCTTAGCATTTCATAAGTAATACCATATAGATCAATCAATGAGAGAAATTACCTTTCATATATTCCAGAGATGACGGAGAATCATGTATCGCACAACCTAAATTTAACTTAAGAAACAAAATATCGAAGCTCAATAAAAAATATTTATTATGCTCAACTCAGTTTATTATTTTCACAAAAAATAAATAAGCATTTTTACTGGACACAAATACGAAAATAAATCGAAAGTATCTTAGTCCAGCATCCCCAAATCTCAATCTTAATGAAGCCTAGATTCACACATACACAGAAAGGTCTCTTGCTGTATTCGATGATGACATATGTTGCGCTGTACCTCAAGGCGATACAATAGTCTAATTAAAACACAGTTTTACGAAATTTGTTTCGGCAGGTATTATTCTTACCCGATTATTTTTATTCGTTTATAAAAATATCTCAGATCAAAACTTCATGAACTCATGGCCTCTGGTTCCACTACGACTTTCCTTCTGCGAGGCCGAAAGTGATGTGCTACTGGAATAAATGTTTCCCTTAGTCTCATTCATTCTCAACATGTGCATCATAGCACAACACGGAGGAACACTTCTTTCTGTACTCTTTTCTTCTCTCTTTGATTCTATTTTAAGCTCCTTGCTGATGGAAGGTTCATTCTCTTCGGTGGATTCGTTCTTTTTATCTTCTTCTTGATTCTTGGATTCGTCGCTCGGTTCATCATCTTCCTTCTCTTTTTCCCATTTGTCACTGAAAATCGTATCAACAAATTAGCATTTTTGTGGATTTTATATTTTTATTGGGCAATATTAAGCATAATTAAAGTTAAGTTACCGATTTTGCGTCCTGTAATTTCTGAAGATCTCCCTCCATCGTCGAGATTTTTCCAGCAAATTTTTGTTCATTGGTGTGTAATCATTTTCTTTCTCGGCATCACAGTCATCACTAATCTGACCGCTCTCGTCCTGGTGGTGGAAACCAATATTAGTATCTGGAACTTACTCTAATAACAAACACAATAATGACTCAAAATATATAAAAACATCTCCCGCTCCCTTTGCAGAAAATAATAATTGAGAGACTTGCTAACATGTGAGAGAAAAAATGTTTACTAGTTATATTGATATAATTATTATTTGATAAATCAACATACAAGCATTTAAGGAGGAAAACTTCTTTATCTCGGAAAGTTTCAAATTTTGCATTGAAAATTGCATTGTTTGAAACTAATATAAGCAGTGAATTTTCATTTTTACGTTATGGATGAAAAATGAAGAGTGAATATGGAGAACATTAATTTATGTTGTACACCCTTCGCTCCCATTTTTGATTTAACGTATCTCCATTGAAACGTTCACTGTTTCACCCATATCTCGTACCGCTCTCAGAGATAGTCGCAACGTCCACCCGAAGGGGTTGGGTTCACTCAAGGAACCTGTGACAAGGACGTTTTCGGGATGTGTCCGACTTTTTTGACGGATTCTAAAACGGTCGAAATGAAGTACTAGTAGAAATGCCTCAGTTGCAGTTCATCGGAACAATGCATGCAGTAAAGAGATTAGAGATGGTTTTTCACGATTAATGTATTTTGTTTTGACATCACTAAAAATATTATAAGAAATGTTACAAATCATTTTGAGAATCGGGTGAAAATGTGTGGGAATGAAGTCGTAAAGAGACGGAAATGGACAGAACTTAGGAACTAAATACCAAGGAGTCGGTGCTATTCATTTTTATCACGCTTTTAATTAAAATAACAAAGTAATTTTTAATCAAAGGTTTGTCCATGTAAATATTTCTTAAGAAATAAGAATGCTTTTCTTTTGTATCACAGCAACAAATTAATAGCTTTAATGCCTTTGGATAAATGAGAGATTAGTAGAACAGGCACGGACCAATTTCCCAATGTTCTTACAACAGAAATCATTTCCACACCGACGGTGCTCCTGTTGGCGCCTTTATGAATTTTTGGAGCTTTCGAGAGCTTCGGAATCTCAAGTAAACGTGCGCAAGTTGTACTTCTCCCCCAGACGTCACATACAGTTTCTACTACTTTTTGACGCTATTTTTTTCTTCCACGGGCTTTTCCAGCTCCCAGGGATGCCGGTTTCAACTCTCCGCGCCGGGTACCGACTATTTTCCTCATGAGGGCAGTTATTAACCTTTACACTAGACACTGACACACTTCCGGGCTCTTGGTTTGTGGTCAGCAGAGTCGCAATGCCTTCCGCATCAACACACATACCTTAAAGACAAGAGACAATCATGCCCACGGCGGGACTGGAACCCGCGACCCCTCCGACCCAGACGCTGAGACGGCACACGCCCTAGCCACCTCAGTCATCCAGATCGTCCGCCCCGGTGACGCCTTTTTTCATATTTTTGGAGCTTTCGAGAGCCTCGGAATCTCAAGTGAACGTGCGCAAGTTATACTTCTCCCCCAGACGTCACGTACAGTTTCTACTACTTTTTCATGCTATTTTTTCGATTTCGACTATCCGCGTCGGGTACCCACTATGTCCCTCACGGGGACATTTATTACCCTTTACACTAGATACTGACACACTTCCGGGCTCCTCGGTCTTTAGTCTATTGACACACCAGGCCTTACGCCGCAACACACATGAAAGGCAAGGGACAAGCAACCATGCATACGGCGGCACTCGAACCCGCGACCCTTCCGACCGAGGCTCTCGGTCGGCACACGCTTTAGCCACCTCGGCCATCCAGGTCGGCTTTTATTTCTTAGAGGTTGCTTTCTAACAAGTTGGTACCATAGCGGTCACTATGAGGGAAACTGTAAGTGGGAGAACGGCAGGACCAACATAAACACACAAACATTCATGTCCGAGTCGGAATTCGAACTCGCGACCCTTCGATTGATTGATTGATTTTTCGTGTTTCCGGGCACGTCAACTGATTTGGTCATTAGTCCCGTTAGTGTAGTGCATGCTTTTTTTCTCAGGAGATAGCGGTGATCTTCCCCCGCTGGATGGCGAGATCCTACCGCCGGCTAGTGGGGTTTCACCCTCACCAGGACTCTCCCACCAGCGGAGCACCGCCTCAGCAGAGACAAGCTCTAAGCTCCCGACCGGTCTCCCGGCATGTGTATAGTGCGTGTTAGTGTAAGTGTGTGTGTGTATAAGGGGAGAGGAATGGACAAGGAAGAGGAAGGACAGATCGCGCGCGGTCCGTGGCCCGTTAGGTAGGGTACTGCTCCGGCATTCGCCTGGTGTTGATCGGAGAAACCACGGAAAACTACCGATCAGAGCAGACGGCCGCTTGAATTCTCCTCTAGACAGCGACTGAATTCGACTTAGCTTAAAAGCTTGTGTCGAAAATCCTGCCGCCGTCAGGACTCGATCCTAGGACCTCCCGGTCAGAGGCGCTGCAGTACGCGACCCTTCGAGCCGAGGTAGTTAGAGCCGTAGCGACCTCGTCTACCCAGGCCGGCGGCTAGTTTTGGCCGTGTCGTGACTGGCCGCACACAGTTGAAGGAGCCGCCGCCGACTGACATCAGCGGAGCGTTACCGCCCCTGGCGACAGAAGGAGACAACAGGTGCGAGCTAGCCGAGCCCGGCTGCGCGCGGCCGTCACGCCCGAGCAGGCGGGTACAGACTCTGGCCCGCCCCTACTCCACAGCTAGTCGGCGGGCTCATAGCCCTGCCGGGCTATAAGAGGGCTCCGACTCAACGCCAAAGCAGACAGCGAGTGGCAGTATTAGTGAGCGTATCTTGGTGAGTGTTTTGGTGTTTGAAGTGTGGAGAGCGATTACAACGACGACTGTGCCACGGACTTGGAACTCTCCTACGGTTATACGGTGACTGGACAGATTTTGGGACTTCCTCTGGATTATAACAACACGGCTTCGCTTACGGTACAATCTTCTTGTGATTCGGCACTTCAGCTATTGTAGCTGGTGTTGAATAAAATCATTTTAAGGCCGCTAACTAAACGCAATGCGTGTTCACCGCCGGGACTTCGGGTCCGCAGAGGGAGTCGGAGGAGGCGTTGGCGCTGGCGTCCTTGGCGCCGTCGCTCTCGTCCTCCTCGGCCAGCGCCTCCGCCCACGCGTTCGCCCTGTTGCGGCGCGCGCGCAGCGCCGACGCCAGGTTCCCGCACATCACCGTCCCCGACGTCAGCAGGCTGGGCGCGTCGCTGCGCAGCAGCGGCACCGGGGCGGCTCGCTGCTCTCGTCCACTGCGCACACACACCCCCGCTCAGACACCATTGCTTTGACCCCCGTGAATAAACTCATAAGTTAGAAACACTTAATTTTACAGGAGAAAAAAAAGTTAAAATTAATTAAATCAGGGATTAATGATATTCAGACGTAGGTGATATTCAAACAAAAAACATATTCAATATATATATATATATATATATATATATATATATATATATATATATATATTCAAACAAAACTATTTTTGTGTAGGTTTTGTATGAATATCATTGTTTCAATTTGTTGTTATTTTTTCTTTATTGTTATGTTGTTGTGTTTATTGTTATCTTGTTTGAATCCTTTATTATTAAAGTGGTTTTTTGCTCCCCTGTAAAATTAAGATTTTTTTACTTATCAGCTTATTCATCGAGGTCAAAGATTTAAATAGAGTGACTTCTGGCTTTCCATCAGCCGGACGCACTTATCCAGTCGGGAACTTCGTAAAGACTTGATTTGCGGTGATGAAGCTCCCGATGGAATAAACGCGATTATCGAGCTTCGTGCCGACTTAATCTTTGGTATTGATGATCCCGATAACCCCAGAAGTCACTCTAAATTGGAAAATAAATTAAATTTAAGTACGAAAATAGAATGATTACTACTGGCCTTACTAAATTACACTGGAATTAGTTCGTCGTAGAAACAGTTTGTGGAACTGCCTTCTTACACATTTGTCTCAATAATTTAGTGACGTAGTATTACGACCTCATGGGGATTTCATCGAAACGCGTAGAACGGATTCTCATTTGGGTAGGAGGGTCGACATTTTCCTAAAATGTTTTGAACGTTGTAAAATAAGAAATCAACATATTTTGTTTGTTATTACAAACTATGGAGTGACAGTTATTTAAGGGAAGTTTTTTTTAATTTCTAGAGCATCAATTACGTGTCATAAGTGAGGAAGACGTGTTCTCCCCCCCCGGAAGTGAATTCTGGCACTGACCAGCATAACGGCTGACGTGGTTTACCCCCTCTAGTTATCTTCTCCCGGCAGGGATAATCTCTGAACTCTAGACTGGTCTCCGGACGTGTGTGTTAGCGTAGTGTGTATAAGGGGTGAGGATAGGACAAGGAAGAGGAAGAAATTCACGAGCACATTCCATACAGTTTATCTGTTTTTATTTATTTTACGTCAAAAACTGTTAAAAACGATGTATGACGTGCTTTAGGGAAAAGTGAATTCTGTGCACGTTTTCAAAATTGAGATCCCTACCCTAAGCCATATGCTACTTGAAGTTTGAATACAGAAAGAAAATGAGCGTTTTTTGCCAGGATTGTTAATAAAATATTCGCTCCGATATAATAAAATCTATTTTCAAGAGTAAATCAGCAAACATTTTGGGATCTTATCCCACATCATGTCTTTCGTGAAGGAATAATACTTCCTGCCGTGACAGCATGGCGAACGATGATTTAAATAACTATATATCCCATTGAATTTTAAAAGACGTGCACAGATAATGAAGTTACATTTAAGTATCAACTGTTTATCGTAGTTTTATTTCATCCACTGTTTGCGAGAAAAATGTAGAAGCCAATGAATCAGTTCACGTAGAAGACGCTTATTCTTGTTTGTGAAGTAATTACCAATGATGATACTACCCCAATTTACAAATTTCGAAGGTAGCTGCAAAGCAACACTTTACGGACTTGAATGAGATTCTTATACAATGTCCGCAACTAGAGAAAACGTTGTAATTTGTTCAGTAACCCGAAGAACCACGTCACTGTATTAAGGACAAACTGAGATATCGCGGTGTTTTACCACAGAAGGTAACGCTAAAAATTGATTTCTAAGGTGAATGTACAGTTGGAGAAAATATAGAGGTCTTGAGAAGACAAATAATGAAGACAGGTGTAAAGTTTTTTCAAGGCCTTGATGCAGATAAAATTATTTACATGTAATTGCTTACGACTTTGTGCAAGGAGAGACAACTAATGCTTATAATACAATTTTTATTAACTACTCATCTAAATTCATGAATAAAATAAACTGAATCAATGTGATCCAATACATTCTGTCTACTGAATATCTTAATCAATGCCGTGTTACATAATTAAAACTCTATGATACAAGGTTATTCTTGTACTTACAAGAAATACTGGAAGCGCTAGTGGAGGCTGTTAACGGCCGCTTTCTGCCAGAACATTCGCCCAAACCAATTTTGCCGAAAGCTACAGATGCCCGCGCAGACTGCACCATTTTCTTTACCTTGTTAAAAAAATAGCTAATGAGCACGTTTGTTCATTTTCACACGATCATATTTCAATTCAAAGTGTATTTACCGTTTTAGGGAGCGGTGTGCTTGCTCTTCTTTCGACTAAAGGCATTCCTCTCGTAGCTACGTACCCAGAACTAGTGGAAGAGTCATCATGAGCGCTGTTCTCCTCTGACATGTGTCTGGACAGGTCAGATAGTTGTTTCAATGAGTTATCGCCCGACGAATTTGCGTTGTTGAACATTGAATCGTTCATATCCTCACCTGAAGCACTTCCGTTTACAGAAGGTGCCTAATAAAATAATTAAAATTCTGGTGAGCGTTGTGTATCGTAAGCATTGGTAAGCTCATGCGTATCGCAAAGGTGCAGTTTTTGTTATTGGTATTTCCATTGTGCACCTATTTGTAGGTTATTTTCTATTTTCTAGTTCAATTTTTTTTCTTATTGTTTCTACATGATTTCTTGAAGTTCTCTATCTTAAATACAAGAAATCTACCTCCCCTTCGTTTGCTCTCGGATACACGTTTTCGGACTCTTCATCCACATCATCTCCACCATCGTCGAAAAACCCCTCCTCTGGAAGCACATAGGTCAAGAAAATGAATACGACGAAAAGCACCGACACAAGAAAAGAACGTCGTACAATACAAATGCAATAGAAATTTCAAACTGGGAAAAGATCTAAGATACAATGTTTCAGGAAACTGTGAAGGGTTTGGGTAACGACACATTTTTACACAAAATGTCTTAGATTTTAAATTAACAGAAATATTATTTAGAACAATATATAGGTATTTCAGTTAGATAATTTAGAAATAACCGAGAAATCAACAGCTGGATGGCAAACACTTTTAGTTAACGCAGATTTACAGAGTAAGAAAGGTAACGTGTGCGATTTTTGTTTTTGTTTTTTCAAAATTCCTTGAAGAGAACTAGATACGATCGTACCTTCACTTTCTTCTTCTACAGGAACTCCGTCCAGAGATTGTAGCTGTGGTAGCATATCTATTAAAGCATTCCTGTATCCTGGGAGTCTTGACACGGGACATCCAGTCAACGAAAGCTTTCTGAGATCAGTGCAAATGGACAGAAATCCTATGTAACCGATATCTTGCACAATGTTCCTGTTAGAAATTATCGTCAGAATTCAATTAAAACAAAAAATGTATTAGTTAGAAAAATTATAGCCAAGACAGTAATTAATACGAGTGCCAATATTTTTACCGTAACTATGGAAGAATTAAAAATAATTGCAATCGTTATGTGGAACTTGTAGTTGTGTGGCATTACCTCTTCAAGTCGATTACTCGAATGTTAGGCAGGGAAGTGCACATGCTGACATCGTCGATTGTGTTGTCCACTGCGTACAGCTCCTTGAGAGTCATGAGGCCAAACGTTCCGTCCAATGAATCCAAGCCGCAGTTCCCAACGCTCAACACCTCCAGAGACGACAACCCGCAGCCCAAATCCCTGCAGCACAAGCGATGGATACATAATATTTTCATGGAGTGATATTTAGTTGGGTTTATGTGTTGTGTTTTTAGAAGATTTTATACATTCGTACTAATACATAGAGAGACAATTGCGTTGAGTCATAGCGCGATAATCTCTAAATGTACTGAATCAATATCGATGACATTTTTGTTAGCTTCCTTTGAAGGTCAGGAGTACCACATGCTATGATTTACAACTATAAACCTTAATGTATTTGCAAAAGAATTACTTTTCTGGACTTTTTCGCCTAGAATCGCATCACAGATTCAAGAGAGCATCAATGTGCAGTAGTTAAGCTGCGCGCCGCCAGAGAATGTCGAATGAGATTGATGATTGAGTTAATCAATGCACAAAAATGCTTATGAATAGGATATAATTATTTATTTCACATTCAATTGTCTAATCCGGAATGTTAACGTTTAAGAATGTTTTTAACAGTTTTCTTTACACCATTCATAAAAAAAACTTGTGAATTGATTTTAATTGCAACCAGGCGTAAATGTATTTCGTCCCTACTGTATCTCTACTGACCAATAATAAGCTGCAGCTCATCTATCATAGAAGGTGGTATGAATCGATCGCTGTGTCGATATGCAATAAACCGCGTATATACTATAACATAACCTCTTTTATTTTTGCATACTATCAATTTTTGTTAGTTTTTTCAATATTTATCGCATTATTTTAGTTATTTTCAAAGTCTGTCGCATATTTGAACTCGGTTGGACGTAATTTCGTTCGTGGAATAGTCCTAATAAATTCTACTCGTGGTTTGGAAATTCTCAGATAAATCCTCTCCTCGCTTCGCGAGAGGGAGATTTATCGACTATTTCCAAAGCACTCTTGGTATTACCTGTGATAAATGTCCGGGCAACGCTAGGTAGTAAAGCTAATTATATTAAAATAAAGAATGGATATTCGAATAAATAGAGACTTACGTTAAAATTAGAAGGATTTAGAGCGTATTGTACAAAGAGCAAAAGTTACTCCAAAGACAAAATGTGTTCAAGTAATACTTAAAGTTACTTTCGTCAGATTGAGAATTCGTACCTATTTCTGTTTGATACTTAACTATATTATGGATTTTAAACATTCGCGTATCCTTATGAAAACAATTTTCACTTTCCCTTTACTTTTCTTCCTCTATTTCTTTCGTATATTCTTCCTTTTTATGCCTTCGTTTACAGCGTCGTTTATCTACATTTTCATTTTCCACGGCAATTTAATGCATTCTGTACACCCCCGAGCAACTAAGTTCTTCCATCAACCGCCAGATGACTCTACACAACAGCACGAGTGGCGCGCCTTGCGGTGTCTGGCCGTACCTCAAGGAACCGAGGCGGCTGCCGTCGAGGTAGAGCTCGCGCAGGTGCGGCATGTAGAGGCAGAGGCGCTGCAGGCTGGTCTCGCGGGCCACCACGCGCACGCGCACGCTCTGCACCGCCGTCAGGTCGTTGGTGCCCGTCACCTGGCGCTGCGCACCACACACGCACGCGCGCCACATTACACTTCGAAATGGCAACTCCACCTTCTGCGACCATCGACTCCATCTTGGCTTCTCCTTCCCTCACAACGAACGCTGGAAAATATGTTACTGTTTTCAGAAGGTTAATGACGCTTTTTCTTAGTAAATTATTCTGAAAATACCTCTTGACCGCCTGCGAGAGAGATATTTTTAACTAGTCTGATGGGCGCTCCTTGTGAGAGCACCGGAAACTATTTGTCATGGCCTGAAAATGCTATTTTGAAAATGTTGCATTTTACAACGACAAATTGAATACAGTAAAATAAAATTAAATAATGCATAAAAGGATAAACATATTTTCTAATTGAAATAGTAGATACTTCACGAAACAAATGCACATTCTACAGAAAGTTTATTGCAGAGCCCTCAGACGAAGGACTTAGAGGAAGATCGATTTCGCGCACTCGGCATGTTCCGCTATCCCTTGACACTTTCCCCCAGAGGAGCAACAGGGGTTAATAAACTTCAAGAAAATTCTGAATAGGCAAATCAAATGCGTTGTTATTTTATAGAGACATTTCTTGAAATCACCTGTTGTTATCTAAAACAAAATTAACTAGCCTGCAAAATGAACCACTTTAGATGTCAGTTTCAAGTGATCTAACATTGCGTCCCGCCAAAGGAAGGTACTAACTCAGCTGTAATCTACATCACTTTTACGCATTTTATTCGATTATCATTTTCGTTAAAAGTGACCTTTTAACTAAATACATATTAATCTGTGAAATGTGTCTGGCCTCTGGTCGCAGAACCAGGCCATGGCTTCAGATAGGGAGTATTCCCAAATACCTTTTAGAAAATCTATCCAAAAGAAATGGTTGTTATTGGAGGTTACCGCTTAATAGACGTGGCTTTTTAATAAGGTATGTCTGTATCGTCTTGCGTAATAAAATTATAGTTCCTAATTGCTTATGAATATAAATGATTTAACGATGTGTATTTAGGTAAAAGTAAAAAGAAAATCTTTTCAATTGTATGCTACCCTATATGTTCATCGATCCTTTTTAGATGGCAATAAGCTGAAACAATAAATAGTGCTACTAAATTATAAAATATTTTAAGCTATTTTTAACAAGCGTTCATATTCAATTGTATCACAATTACTGTTTTTCTTGTTTATTCATTCGAATGCACTTTAATAGATGCAAGTAAAATGAATGAATGTTTTTTCGGACCGTACACATTTTGACGGTTGCAAGAAAAGGACTACTAGAGTGTTTTTCCTGACGTGATTATGCAATCACGTTTTTGGTTTTTCAATTACATTTCAACCTACCTCTCAAATTAGTCATCTCATGGTGCTCGGATATTAGAGCAATTCCTAAAACCGAGTGCACGGTACCTTCGTAGAAAGATGATCCGCAGCTTCTCTTTACATCTCAGTAAAAGCACTGCAAATACAACTTCACCTGGCAGGAACGCCTAGGCCTACTGACTTAACGGTGAACTTACAGCGAAGGCGAACAGAGTGCCTAGTGTGTGCGTCTCCCAAGATATATTCTGGTCCGAGTTTAGGAGGTTGGACGCCAAGACCAGGGAACCTCTTGAAACTCATCATTCATCGACATCAAAATTTCATTTCATCTTCGGTTACTACAGTTAGCCTGAATTAAGCCGAGTTTGTCATTCCGTGAAAAATGTGTGAACAATCTCGGCTTGCCGCTGATTCAGTGGGGAACCTCGAACTCGAGTTTCGTCTTTCATTCACTTATATTACATTACGTTCCTACTTTATAAATTGTACTCATGTACGTTCGATAAACCGCAGTCCAACAGGCGTACCCCCTGCCCATGTTTACTAGGGTGTACCTCTTTGTAATGAAATAATGCTATACTAGGATGATGATGATGATGATGATGATGATGGTGATGATGAGATATGCTAATACATAAAGTGATGTTGAAGATGGATGTGCAAAGATAAGTGAATGAAAGGCAGACGAAACTCGAGTTCGAGGTTCCCCAGTCGAATCAGCGGCAAGCCGAGATTGTTCACACATTTTTCACGGAATGACAAACTCGGCTAAATTCAGGCTAACTGTAGTAACCGAAGATGAAATGACAAGATTCATGCAAACCTGGCGCAGTTAAAAAGTAGAAAAGTGTCATTATAATTAATTTTTAACTAGGAATTAGATATATTTAGATTATAAAAATTGCATTTATGTATGCCTTAGAAATACTAAAATATATTTTTTCTGCCTGTGTGTTTATAATATTTCTGTAATCGTTTCTTAAATCTGGTACTTTAAAGTTCTCCAAGCACATGGGATGTGGACTTCTTAGAGAATGAGAAATACTATGAATGAATAACTTTCAACAGTTAACTTCTTCTGAAACCGGTATTTTCGGTTATTTTATTTTACCTTAATTATTTTACCTTATATTTCTCGAACGTATCACATTAGTGTAATAAAATTTAATTCTAATATAAAAGAAGAAAACTTTTTGTAATCCCACTCCTATCTTGTTTTGAGAACCTGCGAATGCTTACGGGCCACATTTAAAACCAACTCGCGTCGTATGTCTTTTGTACTTATTCATATCGCCCTTGGAACGACCATTCTGGAAAGCACCCTCATCGGTTTCCAACGCAGTCGCAAGCGCGCATATCGATCTCCCATGACCGCGTTTGCGGTCGAAACCGCTCGCATAGTCGTCGTTCACGTTTTGAAATACGTCACGGAAAGGGGAGCTTTGGGGCACAGGGGGTTGCGGGGCCGGGGGGAAGGGGGGGGGGGGTTGGAATTGGCGGGGCTGTCGACAGGTGGTGGCGGATTGTTGTGTGGGGCGAGGAGGGGAGAGTAGTGACGGGGCGGTAGCGTGCGCGAAGGCTTGAAATGTAGGCGGTTCCAGAAAAGTCAATGAAAATGACCGCAAATTGCCTTTCCTCGTCCGTAAAATGTACATCCGAAAAGTTTTCGGAGGGGTTAATTTGAAATCTTTATCGCAAGCACATCACAACTAAGTGCAAAAATTTATCATTGACTAACAATTTCTTAGGTCTCGCTTTAGTGGAAAATATTTTTGGACTCGAAAGCATTTCATTTGTATGAATTTTTGACAATTGTTTGAAAAATAGTTTCTTGGTAAATTACAGATTATTCGCGGAATTATAGTGAAATAGTTGATGAAATAGTGCGGATGGGAATAAGTATGTTGTAAGTATTTTAATATTAGCTCAGCCTACAATTATGCAAATAATATCTAGGATTACGTAGTGGGTAAATATTTTAAAATTGCATAGCTTCGTGACTTCGTCAGGTATTTTCATGTTGGAGTTTTATTTGTACTTTGCAAGTTCATAATAACAAAAATTTCAAACATATCACAGTTGCCCGACTCGTCTATTTTCGAGCATAGAGAATTACATGAAAAAGCTTCGGATAAAATTCTTGTTTAAGAAAAAATGGTTTAATTATCATCAATCTGACGAACCATATCCTAACAATCCAGGAAAGAATATATAGTAATTCACAATGTTTTTTTGGTTCTCGTAGATGCAGTGAAACCATCAGAACATGAGTTTCTCTAGAATTTGTACCTAACATCTTAGAGGGTATTCTCTAATCATTGTACAAACCAATTTGTCTTATCGAAAAGCATTGAATGAGCTATTTATCACCTCTGTTGTGCCGTAAGTCATTCAAAGCGCGTTTTACCTGCTTTTCGCAAAGCGCGTTTTACTTGCACCAAAAAATGGTTTTGAGACATTTCTAAAGTATTTTCTGGACGAATCCTCAAAAAATGATTAGTAGTAGAGCGAGATACGTTTGTCTCAATTGATGGGCAGGAAGGGGCTAACCATGAGTAACGGACGAACGAATACAAACTGTTCGATTACTGTATATGGACAGAAAGGAATATATTTTCAACATATTGTGACGTTATCTTCACTATAGATAAAGCTGAGAGTGCCTGTTTGTGATTTTAAATGTAACATCTTTTTTATAGTCTCATTTGCTTATTTAAATGGTATAGAAAATAATTGTATTGTTTTTAAAATTTTTGTCTGTATGTCTGATGTAAACTCTAGAATGGTTGAAAGGATTTCAAGGTGGTTTCCACTGAAAGGGAGTGTGTTTATTGTGCATAACGTCGGCTACTTTTAAAAACTGATTATATTATTTTATGAAAGGATGAATGTTTATTTTTTCATACAAATCTAGTTTTATTACGATATTAATGGAATGTTGTACACGCCTTTCAAAGCAATAAAAAGCTACGTCTGCATACGATTTCGTAAAAAATACCAGTATGTCTTATCCTATACGTTACAAATTTTAAAAGGCACTCTTTCAATTTTTTGTCAATATTTCGAAATGCGAGAAAATATCCATCATTACACTCGTATACTAAACGTTTTCTAAAACCTTTTGTTTTTTCTTCTAAATGGTTTTTAATTCAGTCCTGTAGTGCCATTGCACTGAGTAATTGAGATCCAAATTGTTACGAGGCTTTGTGACGATGCAACAATGCATCTGTTTACAGCTACCCCTAGCGGCAATGGTGGTGGCAACGATGATTGTAGCAAACAAGTTGGGCGCGGCGGGGCGGACACGGCAGGGTGGGGAATGTGTGCGTAGAGCTGAGCTAGTTGGTCGGCGCAGGACATGATGGCGCGAGGGGGTAGGCCATATACTGTACTTGTAGAATTTACTCCTTATCTTGTCTAATATCTAATGCATTATGATATAAATACATTTTTCTAATGTAAACTTCATTCAAACATTGAACCCAAATATTTCAAGGTTGTTTAAAGGCTTCATATCACAATATACCTTATCTCCAAGGTCTACATTTTACCATTCACATTTTACCAAACAATACAAGACATAACGGTGTTCAGTTTATAGAACGTAAGAGGTAAACAAAACCAACTCGCGGTAAACTATAATTTGCTCTTTAACTTCAAGACACTTTCATAAACACCCATAATTATCAGCCTTCTTCTCTTAGGCCTGTTGAATTAATTGCTTTAAAGTTTTATCATTGTATCTGTTTTAAAATTAACGTTATTCTTAGGCTTCGTTCGTATTTTGGGCAAGATTAAAGGATTCTCATTAGATTTTAGTCTCGTATTTCAATCGTCCAGCCAATTTTCACATCATATCAGTCAGATACACACACACACACACACACAACAATAGTAGTCACATCAGAATGTCTCTATTCTGTATTGGATAGGTAAAAAATGATATAGCTCCAATAAGGAAAATAAATTCCTTAGGAACATTTTAGAGCTCAAGAAGGTCTCAGAATATACTGTTTTCTTGCAAAGATTCAAATAGAAAATGAATTGGAGAATCGAGAAAATTATCACCACAATGAGAAAGGATTTGCTCGTGGCAGTCCAATCTGCTTATTCTAAGTCGAACGTATCAAAAAAGAGTGAATTAAACAAAAACCTCTCACCTCTATAATAATGTGTAAAACACACCGGAAAACACACATCCTATTTATTTTTCTGCTACAAACATGTGAACTATACAATGAATTTCAACGCGGTTTTCACTGTTGTTTATCCCGAAAATCTCAGGATTTAACAGTGGCTTCCACAAGATCAAGTGGCTTCCAACAGACCCTTCTGCTTGTATTTCCCTAATTCAATTTCCTGTTATAATTTCGATCAAAGGAGTGTACCAGAAAAAAGATGGATATTATTTTCAATAATGAGATATATTTTTAAATGACTACTGTATTAAGTGGTTTGTATGCAAATTAACACAACTGAAAAAATGAAATAGGTTGAAATATTAATTTCATTGTATTTGCTATATTTTACATATCTGAGAACTTTTATACATTGCATGATTTACAAACTGTTAATGAATGCTTCAAACAAATATTTTTTTTTGTATATTTGGCACAAATATTTTGTTACGTCGCGCAAAGTACTGAACGAAAGCCGTTAAATGAGTACACGCAGGTGGTCTCTGAGACCCGTGCAACGTTTTAGAATGTCTCACCGCTAGAAAGAACAACAACACTCACTTTCTCAAACGAAGTATGACTGGAATCTGTGGAAGGAAAAGGTACCTGGAAGCAGAGGTCACGGGCAGCCAAACTGCGATCTTAATGTTTGAGTAAAGGCTTCCCGGGTCTCTCAGACCTCCTGCGTACACTGACGGGTTTAAAAAAATGTTTCCACCTCTTAATGAATGAAAATGCAATGCAAGGTTTGCGTGATTAATCCACGTGTCCGGACGAAGCTGGGAGAGGTGAATAGAGAGGACGAAGGAAGGCGTGATGGAACGAGGCAGTGTGTGGTGGAGTGGAGCCAGCCGGAGAAGAACGAAGAGGAGTTGAGCAATGAAGAGAGGGAAGAGAAGCCACATAAATAAAATTATTTCTGTTTTAAACTCTAGATAGAATTCACCTCTTTTCATGTCCAAGAGATGATAAAGAGAAATGATATCGAAGGCTTCTGCGACCAGAGCCACTATCTGGACTGTCTGGGTGACGCCGCATCGAAAGCTGAGGTGCCAACGTTTCATTTCGTGGCCTTATTCAGAGCTATAGTGTCTGACGACCACGATATGATGGCGGTGGAAACGTCGGCACCTCAATCTTCGACGCGGCGTCACTCGGACAGCTCAAATCATGATAAAGACAAATCAATGCTAGAGAAACGATTGGTTATTTCATCTAATTAATAAATTAAGATAAATAAGGAAATACGTATGTATTTGGGGTTACTGGGTTGGTAGTCCGACTTCGCCGGCCAGCTACCGGTGTCCCCCTTTCCAGAGCATATTCAAATTCCCATGCTTGGGGGTAAGAGCGCACATGACGTATCTTGACCGTAACTAGCAAGATCCGCCACGTGCATTTCTTCGTCACACAGCTACAGAAACTGGGGCGATTTTAAAGGAGAGCTACAACTCGAATTTTTGCCTCGACCCGAAATCGAACCCAGGGCCCCATCACGGGAAGCTAGTACGCTGCCCAGGAGCCATCTCAGAGGAGGATCTTTCCTAAATAAGGAAATAAATAACTTAAAAAATCAGGAAATAAATAACTTAAAAAATCAGGAAATAAATAACTTAAAAAATCAGGAAATAAATAACTTAAAAAATCAGGCAATAAATAACTTAAAAAATCAGGCAATAAATAACTTAAAAAATCAGGAAATAAATAACTTAAAAAATCAGGAAATAAATAACTTAAAAATCAGGCAATAAATAACTTAAAAATCAGGAAATAAATAACTTAGAAAATCAGGAAATAAATAACTTAAAAAATCAGGCAATAAATAACTTAGAAAATCAGGAAATAAATAACTTAAAAAATCAGGCAATAAATAATCGCTGAAAGCTTCTGGAGGGCTGCGCTTGTGCTGCCAGGTGAATGGCCCGGAGCGATCGATGGCTGGGCGACCTACCAGCAGCTGCGGCAGATTGTGGTCCACGGGCAGGTAGTCGGGCCCGTCGGGCTGCCCCAGCGGGTGCGGGTTGACGCGCACGAAGGGCGGCAGCACCACGGGCGCGGGCGGCGGCGGCGGCGGGGCGTGGTGCTGCACACACGACACACACACGCGCGATAGGGTGCCTCTGCTGTTGCATACGCGCGTTATTCTCAGCTGAAGAGTATGGTTTGCATAGTAAATCATATGCTTCAGGCTCACGTTGATGTTGGTCGTTTTTGAGATTGAATTGATTTGATTTGATTTTTTCGTGTTTCCGGGCACGTCAACTGCTTTGGTCATTAGTCCCGTTAGTGTAGTGCATGCTTTTTCTCGGGATATGCGCGGTGATCTTTCCCCGCTGGTTGGCGAGATCCGGCGCCGACCTACCGTCGGCTAGTGGTGGGTTGGGTTTCCCCCTCACCAGGAAGCCCATGATCTCTTAGCGTGTTGACTACTTGGCGACCTCACCGGGTAGACCTACATCTTAAAGTGGGGACCATGGAGCACGTCCAGGGGTAGATCGGACCCAGAGTCCCGAGTTTCTTACCACGGTCACTACTCGGCGACCACACCTGCTAGGCCTACGTCTTAAATTGTTGGCCTTTGGGCACGTCCAGAGGTAGATCAGGCCACGAGGTTTTGCTTTCTTACCACGGTTACTACTTGGCGACCTAACCTAGTCTTATAATGGGCCGGGAAGTCAAGCGGTAGATCGGACCCCGGTCCAGAGGTAGGGCAAAACTCCGACACCCTGATCTCTAAGCGCGGTCACTGAGCTTGGCGAACTCACCTGGTACGTCCTGAAGCGCTGTCGGTCGCCGTCGTACATGCCGCCGCCGTCGTCGTCGTCGTCGTCGCTGTCGCGCGCGCGGGTGGGGGGCGTGTCGGGGCGCGGCGGCTCGTCCAGCATGGCGGCGACGGCGGCGGCCAGCGCGAACGCGGCCGCGGGCTCGGGCATGCCCAGCGGCTGCGGCGGCGGCGAGGGCGTGGCGGCGGGCGACGGGGACGCGCCCGCGGCCGCCGCGACCAGCCCCGCCCCCTGGCCGTCGCCGCCCTCGCCCTCCGCGCCGCGCGCCTCCCCGCCCGCCTCCTTGCTGTGCGGCGCCATCTGGGGAATTCATTGATTGATTTTTTTTGTGTTTCCGGGCGCGTCAACTGCTTCGGTCATTAGTCCCGTTAGTGTAGTGCATGTTTTTTCTCGGGAGATGGCGGTGATCTTCCTCTGCTGGATGGCGAGATCCGGCACCGACCTACCGTCGGCTTGTGGCGTTTCCCCCTAACCAGTAACTCTCCCACCAGCAGGGCACCGCCCCAGTCGGGACAAGCTCTAAGCTCCCAAACGGTGTCCCGGAATATGTGGTAGTGTAGTGCATGCTAGTGTAAGTGTGTGTGTGTATAAGGGGAGTGGATAGGACAAGGAAGAGGAAGGACAGATCGCGCGTGGTCCGTGGCCCGTTTGGTATGGTACTGCTCCGGCATTCACCTGGTGTTGATCGGAGAAACCACGGAAAACTACCGATCAGAGCAGCCGGCCGATAGAATTCTCCTCCAGACAGTGACTGAATTCGACAGTGATCTGAAAAGCTAATGTCGAAAATCCTGCCGCCGTCAGGACTCGAACCTAGGACCTCCCGATTATAAGCGCTGCAGTGACATCAGTTGATGCACTCAGCTACCGCTACTTGCCCATCTGGGGAAATTAGTGGGCGTGGCCAGGGGACAGCTTACTGACTAATGCTCCTCATGGCAGAAAAAGAATATTATATAGATTTTAAAAATGAAAGGTTCCGGAACGCGCCTCAAATTAATTATTAATTTAGCTGAAATAGTTATATTTATAATATAATTTAATACAGTAAAACTTACTCAAACGTAACGTGTATAATGCGGAAGTATGTCCAATGTGAACACAAATCGCGGTACTGCAAAACATAAATCCTACAGGATTATATTGTTTAAGGCGGAATCTAACACGAAAAATTATTGGTCCCTTGAGATTACGCATTGAGCAAATTTTATTGTAGTTATACATAATATTAATAACAATGAATTCAGTGGTAACATTGGTACTTGTGAATGTAATGGAAATATTAGGAAATAAAAAATTAGAGTTTATAACGATGTTGTATCGTTTTCTACTTGTAATTTCATTTCGTTTGTAAATTATACAGTTAAGTGGGAAATTATTTCATTTGGGGTTTACGACAGTTGGTCAAACTAAAAATCAATATTGACAAGTGCTTGTTCTCTGCTTTCTGTTTCTTTTTGTCTTATTTGGTCCTATTTTTTGTACTCTGGTTTTTGTTCCTTGCCTGTGAATATTTCGTACAAAGTTACCAAGATTTTCTTTCAGACTGCTCTCCGTTAACTTTGCATTCACAGAGATAAAACTGCAATTTTTTTCACCTGAAGAGCAATCTTGTTAACACAGGTATTCACAAATCTTCACACTATTTAAGAAATAAACTCATACGAATTAGTACATTCACACGGGCTCGGCCGGCGGAGCTACCAACATTTCTTCGTTTCAGGCACTGGCTCATTACTACTGAGCACTTACTCATTACTACTGGGAGAACCATCTGTTAGTGCCAAAGTTGGCTATCCTCTCATTGTGGAAGAAAGCTGTAGTGATTCATATATGTAATTACTGATTCTTCCTTGATCAGTTACTCGCTATTTGTTCTGACATATTTGCATTGTGTGTTATCTAATATATCTATTGTGCATCGTTTGCACGTTGTCAGGTAATTTCGTAGGGAGCTACATAGTAAGTTGCTGAATTGAAATTTGTTGTTAGAAAGAGAAATTATCTATTACGACAAAAATATAGCAAGCACTTACGTGTCGGCAATTGTCTGCTGGAAATTAATAATTAACCTCACATTAACCAAAAAGCTTCAAACTAAAAACAAGCTGCGCTAATATAACCTCACCTGTGTTTTTACAAATAGGTTATATAACAGAAACCTGTAAAATAATTATTGCTTCTTAATTTAGTAATTCACGAATATTCATACAGTTAAATAAATTAATTCATAAAAGGTATGTACACCTCGACATTCTTGACCCTTTCGCTTTACTGACTTACCGGGAAATGCCGGATATTTTCGCTAGTACACAGTATAATATAGTTTTGTTTCGTAGGTTATGGCATATGAAACATCTAGTGTCTCTTTACGAGCATAAAAATCTGGTATTCAGGTCGTAGGATGCATGGTTTCCGAACGGTTATTGAATACTCAATAATAGAATGAACAAGGGATCTCTACAAAAGATAAGATAGTCTTTGAAGAGCTGAAGGAAATGAAAATGGATTAGTGGAACTGTCAAAGACAAAGAGAAAAGAATAAGAGAAAGAAAGGAAATTGGAATATTTGTATTTTTATAGTGAAGTGGGTGAAGAAAAAATAGCAAAATCAGGGATATTGATTGCAATACATCAAAATCGTAGCAAAAAAAATTGAGCCAGTTAACGATAAAATAGCTTTACTATAAATGAAGTTGGAGAGTCATTACTCTCTATTGCTGATGTAAATGCTCCGAGTTATATCCAATAGCAACGTGTGTGTGTGTGTGTGTGTGTGTGTGTGTGTGTGTGGCGGCGTGTGTTTTACGAGTTTCAAGAGCACCTCCTGTTTCCCTTTAATCATAATCTGCGAACTTGTAATTTTTAACCTTGTTGCAGGACTGAGGAAGATAATTTACTATCCAGCGGATTTTGTGTCGATAGATTCTTATAAATTGACTTTATATTTCCTCTGCATACTATAGTATACAGAATATGAGGCGTTCTGGTTGAATTAAAGGTATCGGACATTTTTGACGAAATCGATATTATTGACTTTTATGAAGGAAGGATAGTAGTATTTCCCAAATAATTTCAAGAACAGACAACAGGCAAAGATAACACACTGGTACGTTTCAAGGGATGTCGCTCCTTTCATGCAAAACCGTAGCATCACATTGCATTTCCCTGCGAAACATGGATGTTAGTTATCATTATTAAATCCAAATGCCTCAAGGTTTGGCCAGCATCGAGACTTGCTTAAGCCTGCATCGGGAGAAGCCTGCATCTGGCAACGCCTTATGGTGTGACTAGAGGTCGTGAGTTCGATCTCGGCCAGATGTCAGAAATGAATTTGATGCTTTGGTGTCATGGGTACCGTATCGCATAGTCTATCACTGAAGTTACGTTCGCTGCCCGGTAGGATTTGATGGTGGCCGGTAGGTTCGCTGCCCGGTAGGAACCCATGTAGGATTTGTGGTGTAAAAAACGAGTACTCGACAGGTTATCTCGGGTACTCTCGTGCTGCCTCTCTTTCCACCATTACTCCATTGCCATGATCGCTCTGTTATAATAATTAGATCATGATTAATGGATCTCAACGACATTTTTAGTTCTCTACACCCCAATATATTAATAAATTTCGTTTACTAATGAAATTTTTAGATATATCAAGATTTTTTGCCCCTTTCCAGTGACAACACGTCACATACACGTTCATACACAATTCGTTTCTTCGGAATGTGTTGTTTTCTACAAAAAATTATTTCATTTTTTCACAGAATATTTCGTATATCTGCCATTGAATTAACAATAGTCGCTTATGTCACACCTAACAAACTGAGCACAAAACTCTCGAGATGTTTTCAAGAGAGCAACACAAGAAGCGCCTGAAAACCACTTGTAACCAATATTAAAAGAAAGTTATTAGTTTTGATATTGTTGCCTATGAGTAATAAGAGAGAAAAATGTGGACTAATGGGATTCGACCCCCTTCCGTCGCATTTAATTTTTTGCAATTTTATCTGCTTTATGTTCCTAATCTTTTGCAATCGTATAATGTGTCGTTCTTTATTGGTATTTTATAATGTTTAATTTGAACTGCTACTAATCCTCCCGTTGATTTTTTCGAAATTATCTGTAAATTAAATTTAAATATATCTATTAATTGTAATTTAATTTCCTATCTTATTTTGTATTTTATTTGTAATTTTGTTATATTTTTCTGTATCTTGTATTTTTCTGTACCGGCTATCTTAATAAAAATAATATGTTAAGGAAGATGACCTCTTTTATTTCTTCATACACAAAAAATTAAAATAAGGCAAAGTTTGGAGTATTCGTTATATGGTAAATATAATACTATAGTCGAGGTTGAAACATGAATATTTCCATCCAAACATCAGAGTGATGGATTCTAGTTTGAATGTTATGAGTTAAGTAACGTTACTCATTATATTATCAGATTTAAGTGATTTCAAAATTTGAAATATTTACCACTAATATTTTGTGAACAATATTTAGTCCATTATCGTTGTACTCTGTGAAACAATATTGTAATAAAGATTTTCAATGAAATTTTTAAGCCAGGTGCTTTCAAAATGTCAAACAAATCATTCGTAGTTTTCATTTCAGAAACTCTTTCTTTAAGGGGAAACTTTCTTCGAGAACGTCAACTTTGTTTTTAATAGCAATCGATAAAATTGATTCACTTTTTTGTGTATTTTTCCTGATATTTTTTTAATGTAGAGTAAGAGGGAATTTTATCTCACAACTACGGAACATCAGTATTTTCTGGAAGTCTACTCAAAACAGTAATTATTTAAAAGTAATACAATTTATTACTCACATTTCATTAACATTAAATCCACAGCAAAATAACTATTACATTTTAAAATTCACAAAAATAATTGCGTTCTTTTTGTATAATAGAATAAGGATACTGAAGAAATCACGCTCACCCTAAATAAGTACATTGACTCTAACAAGATTTTACAAAATATTATTGAGGAAACAATCTCCTAGTAAAAGCGAAGACTTTCTCGCTTTTTAGCAACGATATACTGATAACTAAAATATATTTTTTTATTTATTACAGTCGCATCAATGGAAGGTTCTCTTATTGTATATATAAATATTATTGTTTACAACGGGATACATACTCAAATAAAAACGTTCATTCAGTGCATTTTAAAACTTAAGTGCAACTTATAAATTATTTTTAATACAAATATCTACATTCTAAACGTTAATAATTGGGTACTATTTGTATTATATTTGTTACATCCAGAAACACGAGGAAAGCATAGAACTGAAGAGGCGTCTTTAAGAACGCAATAGAAAATATTTGACTCGAATAATTTGAAAGTACTTCATGTAGGCATACTACCGTGCGAATGTGCTGTAAACGGAAATGAAAGATTGAACATGCCATGTACTTACAGTTGGGATAATATTGATTTCCTCCCCAGGCGATTAAAGAATCTTCAGAAACCCCAGTACCGAAACGAAAATTGTTCACCAACGACTAGAGAGTTGTTGATCCAGCTTACTGGTTGCTATGGACACGGTTGCCGTCCCGGCCTGCGCCAGGGGAACAGTTGACGGCACGACGGCGCAACGCGACGGAGCTTAGCTCAAGGGTCAAGGACAGGTCAGAACAACGGAAATAAATCGTTCTGTATGCATAGGGGTAATTTATAATGGAGACATCGGTGCCATGATTGACGTTTCACATGGGCTGGTTATTCACCTTGTTTGGACGTGCCAGAATGTCATTCAAAGCGCAGCAAGGGATCGATGTAATAAAGAAGCAATGATTCAAGTAAAACGTCACTCTGTCTATTAAAGAAATCATTTGTTATGCAGCTTATTAACTCTCATTTAGAGTAAATTTATTTGGATGATATGTTCGTTACGCCGTGCCGTTTGATGTATGATTTATGAGAAGTGTACAAGGAAGGTGTATGTATCTTCTCTCGAGACAGCTTTCGAATTAAAAAAGTTATCCTGCAAATTGAAGCTCTGCAAGTAACAACGAAACGACAGATGCATTTACTCGTATTCGAACTTTATAGTATATTTTTAAAAAGTTTGAAAGAGATTCATACTCTGTGTAGAATAATGACACAAATGTTGTGTCATTATTCCTGTTTCTATACAATTAGAGAATATACTGAGCACCACAAGGAAAGTAACATTAATTTTAACAGTGATATTTAATGTATTATTTACCATTGGACTGTATAGTTCTAAACAATATGTAACAAGTATTGCATCGCAGCTTCTGGGTCAATGACCCCCATTTCGATCAGGTTTTTCGTCCAACTTCTCTGATCCATTGAGCAAATGCTGAGATAGCCCCTTGTTTTGCTTCTGGGCTTAAGTGTAACTTCATTATCTGTGCACGTCTTCTAAAATTCAGTGCGAAATACAATTATTCAAATTATTGTTTCCATGTTGTCGCGGCAAGAAGTATTATTCCGATGGACAACACGGCTAAGAGCCCAAAATTAATTGCTTAGTTATCCTTGAAAATAGATTTTATTACATGTGAGTTTTTTTCTCTCCCTCTTTCATCATTCAAAATTCAAGTAGTATATGACTTGGTGTAGGGATCTTAGAATTTTGAAAATGTGCACACAATTCACTTCTCCATAGCACGACATACGCAGCTTCAACTGTTTTTTGACGTAAAATAAATAAATAAATAAATAAAAACATTGGAAACACAGTAGACCGTAAATTTACGCAATAGTGCAAGACCCAAGAAGAAAAGCTTAGTTAATGTTTCCACGTGTCAGAAATAATTTGGAATTAGATATATAAGTCAAGGAATTTTTAAAGTGTGTTGTCCTTTTAAACACGAGTAATACGATCAAAATATTTCTTAATTATACTCATGTAAATACTATTTCTTTTCAAGAAGCAAAGAAATTTCTTAAATATGTTTGCGGGAAATTAGACTAGCAATTAATTGTACAGGATAGTGTTAAAACTATAGAATGAATTACAAGAACCATATTTGAGATGACACTTAAAATCAATGAAATTGACTGTGTTGGAGCAGCAGCGCCCTCAAAGCACGACGGATGTGATGGTTTCTTGAAGTGAAACTTAGTGTGAACCATACTTTCCTAGTTGACCTATGTTTCCAAGTTTTGGCAATCTATAAATTGATAACTGTTTTCTCCTTTTTATAAAAGCAGAATCAAATACGGCAAATTTGCTAAAATATTTATTGGGAATTATCATTGTTTCTAATGAATTTGCAAACACGGTTCTTGAATAAAAAAGCAGTTTTATTGAGTGTGGTAGTATTATTCATTTTAGGTATTGTGTTTACGTCATTTATGTAAGAAATCTAACTACGTTTTAAAATAACTTTTACCAAGTGTGTCATATTCTACACTTAGATAGCCTTACTGACTTTTATTTTATTTAATAGTAGTATTAGAAGAATCTCTTAGGTCGTTAGTACATGATGCGGTCACACGAAATTATTTTGTTTTCTTTGTTGCATTCACAGATTTATCTAAACACTTGAGCATCGTCTCATTTATAGCTCGTGTGCTAAACATTGAACTTTAAGCACGTTACGCATAATCTTAATTACCTTTCTAGTTTCTATCTAAAAAATAAATTTTTCTTGACTCCTAATGGTCAATAAATATTTTGCTGATAGAATGATGTTTTGATCGTATCAAAATACAGAAAAGAACAAAAGAATGTTATAAATTAAAAATTAGACAATCACTAATTCTATTTGTAACCCCAAGACTATTCTTCTTTCTATCACGGGCACGATCCTGTGATGGCGTGGGCAAGCCTCACAGTTAGCGACGCAGCTAGAGTGAAATGGGGTGTTAACGATCTGAGCGAGAAAGACAGAAGATTGCTCTCGCGGCTAATTAGCTTCTCAAGCACACCCCGCGCATCGACGCACCCATTAATTGACGTTATTCACCTGTTAATTGACGGTGCGGTTTGTTGACATGCTAATTAGACGGCATCGTACTCAAAGGCGCGCGATACAGTAGTACATAGGTGTAGTTTAGACACTTTGGCAGACGATTCCAAGTTTATCCTCTGTTCTTTGTACTAGTGTGTTAAAGATAGATAAATACAAAATGAGTTTAAAAACTTGTTAATTTTCATTTTTCGAATAGAGAATGAAGTATAGATTATAATTATTACTACTATATATACACAAATGTGGTGAGATGGCGATATAAGTGTGAAAATATCCAAGGTTTGAACGTCCTCAAAATAAAGATAATGTTTGATGACGTCACGCGAACTAAGGCATGGAAGAAGGGCCATGGAAGAACGTTTTGTAGCTTGATAAAATTCTTTGGGTCGATTGCTAAATTCGCCATACGAAATATGATGGGCAATCAGCATACCTATTGATAAATATACCTCTTGGCTAAAAAAGATCAATTTTTAATTTTTTATATTTTTATTAATATATATTACTAATGTCTATAGTGCGCAGATATTGAAAGAAAATGCAGCCTCCAGTCGTGCGAAAGGTGAATATGATTTGGTTTCGTACACAGCAATTGGGAAAAAGTACAAAAACAATGAAACATTTACATTTTTAACAGAAAAATGAAATTATTTGATTATGTTGACCCGCAATTTTTCAAACGTAATGTTACAAATATATTCTGATACTTTGTATTACCGCATACGACACGGCTGAAGCCATACAATCAGGAACAATTACTTTTAGTATTCACGTGGACCATTTCAAAACAGCCAATTGTTACTAATCCAGGATCCCATTTTCCACATTCTAAAGAGCAGAAATTCTGCTGGTACATTTATAAGGTGGTATTCTGCTGGTAGTTTATTTATAAGTCAAGTGTTGTGTAGTATCTACTTGAAACTGCAAAAAGTTAGTAATGCAAAGATGACTCAGTAGTGGACACACGATATTATATTCTTGAAAAAGTTTGAGACTTTTTTATCCAAAAAGAATCAGTCAATGATATATTAGCGCAATGTCAATTTAAATAAGATGTTTTCAATTTATTCATTTTATATAAAAGAAATTATCTTCGTTCTATTTGCTGCCGCTGGAAGCTTCACGTTATGCAAGTTTGAAACATATTTTGTGCTTGAAGAGTGCACGTGAAAGTTTCATTTGTTTTCGTAAATACTATACTTGTGTGCCATAAGGAAACTATACTTAAGACGTGAATGTTTCCGGTAAAGCCACTAGATGCACAAGAAGGTAGCCGCTAGGTACTCAATAGTATTTTATTCATGATTCTTCAAAATTTCTTCGTGGGATCCAAGGGACAACAGCAATGATCTCCTAGGGCTACAATTTTGATTAATATAGTAATGAATGTAGGAAAGAAAATAAATAAAGTTACACATTACACATTAAGAAGGCAAATTTGTTATTTTTTAGAAAATCATTTTCGAAAGAAATATATGTGTTGACATGGCGTTTTGCTTGATTTATTTTGTTTTGGAACACGCAAGTAAATTATTAAGTTATTATAGTATTTTTGTTTTTAAATGATAAATTGGATCCATAAAGACAGTATGAAATGTTAACGAGAACTTGCACTTTATTTTGTATTATATCAGGGGCAAAAGCTTAGTAAAGAAATGGGACGTGTGAGAAACGTTCAAACAAAATCAGAATTATTACTATTATACTTTTTACTATATACGCAGAATTAATATTGTGCGAGTTAGTAATAAAATCATATTTTAAAATTTCAGACTTAAATCTTCATCATATTGCCCCGAAAAGCAGCTGCATTCCAAGAAAATCCGTCATGTATTTCATCAACACTCCCGGGTCTTATTGCCATCTATATGGCTTACTTGAGACTGGCGCTGTTTTTCAGCCAAAAATGTCACGGAACACGCCGTCAAAATTCCCGCGGCGCGTCGTGAATTGGCAACTTTTCCAATGAGGTGTCGTTATCCCTAAGTGAGTTTCGCTCCGCGTGGGCGTTACCTCCGACGTTCGACAGTTCACTACCAATCCGCCGTCAGACCTGTCGAGTTGATGTAATTCAATGGTCCTTTGTAGGCTTATACAAGGGCTGCACGTTTGGGAGAACACAGGCCAGTTTACGACAAAGAAAAAGATTGTGGATCTGAGACACAAAAACTCTAGTGGGCTCACACTCGGTTGCCCACTTCTCAGCTGCCGCCTTTCACGCCTTTTGATTGATTGATTGATTGTTTTTTTCGCGTTTCCAGGCGCGTCAACGGCTTCGGTCATTAGTCCCGTTAGTGTAGTGCATGTTTTTTTCTCGGGAGATGGCGGTGATCTTCCCCCACTAGTTGACGAGATCCGGCGCCGACCTACTGTCGGCTAGTGGTGTTTCCCCCTAACCAGGACTCTCCCACCAGCGGGGCACCGCTCCAGCCGGGACAAGCTCTAAGCTCCCGACCGGTCTCCCGGAATATGTAGTAGTGTAGTGTATGTTAGTGTAAGTGTGTGTGTGTAAGAGGAAAGGACAAGGAAGTGGAAGGACAGATCGCGCGCGGTCCGTGGTCCGTTTTGTAGGGTACTGCTCAGGCATTCGCCTGGTGTTGATCGAGAAACCACGGAAAACTACCGATCAGAGTAGCCGGCCGCTGAATTCTCCTTCCAGACAGCGACTAAATTCGACCTGGCTGAAAAGCTAGTGTCGAAAATTCTCCGCCGTCAGGACTCGAATCTAGGACCTCCCGGTCAGAAGCGCTGCAGTGACATCAGTTGATGCACTGAGCTACCGCGACCGGTTTCACGCCTTTTGGCATCACGCCCTATTGTCCAACGACGACCGGAGGGCTCTCAGAAGCCACTGGACTTCCACAATCCTTCAGTTTAGTCTGAAGAAACAACGGATAGTCGGCCTGAATAGCCGAGGAGGCTTAGACTGAAGGGCCGTAGCTGCCTCGGCTCAAAGGATCGTGGGTTCGAATATCGCCTCAGGCATGGATTTGTGTGTGTTGTACTTACGTGTTCTTCCCAGTTCCCCACAGTTAAAACAATCACAATGATCGCTATATGGCTAAGTTTTAAAAATTTATTTAACGTCAAAGAAACAGTTAAAAACTGCGTATGACGTGCTATGGAAAAAGTGAATTGTGTGCACATTTTCAAAATTCTGTGATCCCTACACCAGTCATATACTACAAATTTTGAGTTTCAAGGAGAAAAAAACAAAAACTCCCATGTAATAAAATCTATTTTCAAAGGGTAAATGAATAAATTTTGAATTTGGAAAGTGAGAAAAACCCCATGTAATAAAATCTATTTTCAAGGATAAATAGCAATAACATTTGAATTTTGTAAGGAGAAAAACAAAAAACTCCCATGTAATAAAATCTATTTTCAAAGATAAATAAGCAATAAATCTTGGCTCTTATTACTTCCTGCCGCGACAACATGGAAACGATAATTTGAGTAATTGTATTTCCCACTGAATTCTAGAAGACGCACTAAAATGAAGTTACATTTATGTCCAGAAGCAAAACAAGGGGCCATCTCAGTATTTGCTCAATGGATCAGAAACTGGACGAAAACATGATCGAGATGGAGTTGTTATAAACCAACCTTAAAAACCTGGGATGAGGACACTTTATCACAACCGGTTCCAGGATTCCTGCATCACATGCTATAGGTGGGTGCGTTGCAGTTTCGCCGTGCACGCTTTGGGAAAGAGGTGCCCTGCTTTGTATATTGCACCGCTGCTTCGCCTAGATACTCCGGTTGTACCGGAAGCGCGTGCGTAAAGCGACGCCCCAAGGCAATTACAGCAGCAACGCGCCGCAAACGTTCTCATAGGATGCAAGATACTTATCTATAAATACCAAGCTTATATCCAACAAAGTGGGTCTGGATAGACAGCAGTTGCAGCTATATTTTTCATGTTAAAACAATGTGAGATTGCAATACGTAATTGAAGTATTAAGTTGACGATTAGTAGTAAACTGTGCTGATTACATCTTTATTTATGACCATGTTCTAATGATTCATTAGTGAACTTAACGGATGCACAAAAAGTACAAGTGTTTTATGGATCAATTAGAAAATAAATTCTGTTATAAAGTCGCAAATCGTTGATTATAACAATCAAAACAATTCTATCTTATTGTCTTTGCTTCTAATCATAATAATAGCTTTGGAATGAAATGAAGTTGCTTCTGTAATTGAGGAATGGAAAGCATAACGTAAACAGTTGATGAAACAGAATTTTGGAATCATTTGAAACAACAATCAACAAAATCGGACCAGGGTTTGCTTAATTCGAAATTTTAGTAATCGTGCATCTCAGTTTAATAAAAGAGCATGTAGAGGGCCCTTGTTGCCAGAAGAAGAAAATTACGAATAGTGTTTTTCATAAATAGAGAGAACGCCCTAAGGAATCAGGTTAAGGGTTTGGCAGAACAAAGAGCAAAAAATTTTAGATTTTTGAGAGTAGTCACAATTTTGGAGAACGCTTGGGAGGCGAAATCAAAATTAAGTGTTAAAATTGTTATTTAGAAAAGACATGAAACAAGAGATACATTGTCGTGACGCCATGATACGATGACGAGCGGCGAATGTAATATTTTATTAAATAAGGCGCTGAGAGGCGAGAAGACAATATAACAATTATCAGAGAAATTTCGGACATAATAAAGAGGCAATGATAAGGCAGATAAACGTTAATAAATGAAAAGAAGAAAGATTTTTCGTTATGATGTTCGGCGAGTAAGCGGGTGATCTGCTTTATTGGCGGAAAAACTATATAACCTGAGGACAACAATGCCCCAGAAGAGAGAGTTTCGAGCAGTGTGTGAACGGGAGGTCCGTATTAGACGCTGCATGTTTATGATTGTTCGGAATTTATAGTTTGGAAAACAGTTTATCTTTATCTTAATGGCGCACGAACTTTATAAAAAACGTGCACATGTATCAGCATATAGTGGCGCATAATTAGTAAATAGTGGCAATGCGGGATACATAGTTTTTTTTTTGTGATCGCGGCCTGAAGCAGTAGTAGCGGACATTTTGTATCATGTTTAATAACACGAATTTTATGCGATCTCGTGTGAATATTGAAGGAAAGTGCAAGGGAAGTTTTGTTTTGTAAAGGACATGGTGCATCTACGCGTCGTGATTTTAGACATTCAGCGGAACTTGTGTTGCGTTTACGTAGAATATTTCGCGCTTTTCCCGAATTGTTAAGCTTCGCACTGTGAAAAGATCCTGGTATGGTGGCTGGAGCTTTGCAGTAATTGTGCACTGAGGGTGTACAAATTGGTGGCTGGCGACGAACGTGCCCGCGTGCCGCGACGCCGAACCAGCAGACAGGGAAGTGACCACGATTGATTTATTTTAGTTGCTGCAAAAACGCATTTCTGTCCAAGATCAAGTCATGTTAGATTGGTACAAATTAAAGGTCAAATAGTTGGTATTGCAGAATGCCATTCGGTGTGAATGAGATTATTTTTGTAAAGTTGCAGAGTGAATGATTTTTCTTTGTTTTATGTCAAGTAGATTTTTATGTATGCCATTGAAGGGTATTTTTTTGGTTATGTGTTCATTGTTGGTGTTTTAAGAACGAGAGAACCAGTTCGTCATTGATAGAATAAATCAAGATGAACACAATCGTGTTATCGATAAAACCCTTTCAATGACGTATTGTGATTTATGGTAGTTAGACACTGACCCAGCGCGCGTTGCACGAGTATTACGTTTCGAACCCTGTGCAGGACCTACCACAAATTCGACCCATAAATCTTCAGAATTACGAAAGGTTAGCTAGCAAATGGGCTATTAACGTACTCGTATTTAACAGACGAAGGAGACGAATTTGTTACAATGACGCTTAGTGATATTCTCAAGATTGAAATGTGATTGAATTTGTTTTGTTGCTCAGGCTTTTTCTAGTTTCAGGGGATGTCGATGTTGACTATCTGTGCCGGGGCGGCCTTGCGAGTTACAGTCCCAGTCGACAAGATGTAAGTTCGCGACTGGTCTTCCGACATCTGCGGTAGTGTAATGCACATAAGGAGAGAGTAGGAGAGGAAGAGGGAGGAAAATCTCGTCCGGTCCGTGACCTGTGTCACGTAAACTACCGATCACAGCTGCTAGAATTTTCCTGCGAATAGTGGCTAAATATCACTGCTCTGAAGCTAGTGTCGAAAATCTGCTACTATTGGAACTCGAACCCTAGGACCTTCTTGTCAGAGTTCTTGGACAGCCAGCGGCGAGGTTCTGAGGTTAACTCAGCCGGTGTGTAACTGTTCAGGTAGGGGTCTATTCAATGATGTCACTGCAGCGCCTCTGACCGGGAGATCCTAGGTTGGAGTCCTGACGACGGCAGGATTTTCGACACTAGTTTTCAGCTAGGTCGAATTCGGTCGCTGTCGGTAGGAGAATTCTAGGGCCGGCTGCTCTGATCGGTAGTTTCCGTGGTTTCTCCGATCAACATCAGGTGAATGCTGGAGCGGTATCCTACCAACGAGCCACGGACCGCGCGCGATCTGTCCTTCCTCTTCCTTGTCCTCTCCTCTCCCTTACACACGCACACTTACACTAACATGCTTTACACTACCATTTCCGGGAGACCGGTTGGGAGCTTAGACTTGTCCTGGCTGGGCGGTGCCCCGCTAATTGGAGAGTCCTGTTTAGGGGGAAACCGTACTAGGCGACGGTAGGTCGGCGACGGATCCTGCCATCCAGAGGGGGAAAATCACCGCCATCTCCCGAGAAAATAATGCACTACATTAACGGGACTATTGACCAAAGCAATTGACACGTCCGGAAACACGAAAAAATCAATCAATCAAAGGATGTCTATTCAAGACAATGTCTAAAAGACTTAAATATTTTCGAATGAAATTCCTTGTTTATATGTTTCTTTCTAAATATGGATTGGAGAGGAAACATGTTGCAGGTCTTATAATTATTATTACTTGATGTGGTATCTCACATCACAGCTATAGTTCGTAAAATGAATATTTCTTTCCATTTTGCTTTGTACTAGATACAATTAATTCAAACTAATACAAGAAACAAAAGAACAACATCACTGCAACTAGATTACATTCAAGTAGAAATAGATTACTCACAAACATGTTAAACTCGACATAAGTGAAAATATTTTGATGCATGGCATAATAAAGAAGAAGAAAATTTAGTACGGAGCTGACACAGAATTAAATGCCCACTAGTAGAGATAAAACATTTACTTGAAAAAGTCGCGGCGAGCCTATCGTTTATATAAACGTCGGTAGATGTTCTGAGAAATGAGGTTTAGATTCGTGTGGTAATTCAAGAGAAAGAACGAAGGGGCAGGGCAGATGGCCTGCGATCGTTGACAAAACACGCTCTGCACGGAAGTGTCGTGCCAAGCCACGCTAATATGCTCATTGATCTACCAGACCTCATTGATCTACTAGTGGCTATGGGTATATCAGATCACACATAGGAAGTACCTTATGAATCTACGTGTCCATGCGTCCAATCGATATCTACAGAGGCGTCGATTAATTTGGACATCAGAAATCGAAACCATCAATAACCTAACTCTGCAAGGTAAGAAACGTTTTTACCAGTATACAAAACCTTGTTTTGTATTCTGTGTTATTTACAGTACCTACGATGTAGTACTTTACTATAAGTACGTACTACATACTATATTGTAATGTATAATGAACAATTTTACATCATTATTACATGTACGTATTGTGACATACCCATATGTCACATTAAAATAAACTAACATTTATTTAGTAGACTATATGGTGGACCATGTATTACGAAATATCACGAGCTAGAGCTTAGCAACGAACGTGAATAAACAAGGTAGATTTTGTTTTTGTAAAGGCATTAAGAGGTCTGGATGCGAAAGTAGAAAATTTGGGATTGGGCAAAAAGTTTAGACGATTGAAAGCTCAGCTACACCAAAATATAACGAACATATGGATTGGCTGGGTGAGAGAAGGACGGTCAAATGTTATGAAAAAAATGAAGGTAGTTTAACACGAAGTCTTCGAGGGGTGAATCATGCAGGAAGATTTCATTCTGCCCGGCATCGCGCTTCTGAACTGATCGTAGGTTCGTGAGAGGGAACGAGTACAATCTAGATAGTCAGAATTGGGTTATCAGTAGAATTTTAAGGACAGTGAATGATATTGCAGATATTTTCATGTGGAAGTAATATTGATGTATAAATTGGAACTTTGTCGGGAGTGGTAATCGAGTTCGGGACTATGTCATAGGACGTAATCGGGACTGATAATTTTGATAGTTTGAGACCAGCTTGGATAGGGGCAGAAGAGGATTTCTTGGAACTTGGACTACGGCAAGATCGCAAGATATTTCGACTGAGAAGTCTACGAGGGACATCAACGAAGAATAGATAAGTTAACCGCGGTATAAAATTGTAAATTGAAAGATATCTTGATCAAAGGCATAACTTAAATTCACTAAATTGTTTGCTAAAAAAGGTAACAATAAACTTTGTTAAATTTTGTTCTTTTGTTAAATGTTTGGTAAACTCGTAAAAATGTAATTTTTTGTCGTGTCTCTCACGTCCGAAATAGTTGACACTAGAGGCAAGTGCTTCACTTGAGTACATTTATAAAGACAGGTGCATTAAATAATGTCAAATAAAGTTTCTCGAAAACTCAAGTTTTCTGTAAAAAACCAAAATTCCGCATTTTTAGAAAGTCAGCACCATTTTCTCGAAAATGGCTCCAAATTTTTATCAAATCTTTTCCAATGAATAGTGCTAATTGCACTATTTAATTAGACGTAAATTTCATTTTGCAGTAATCTTTGTTGTTTTTAAATTACACAAATGTAATTTTTAAATATCCATTAATACATACATTTTCATAAAATCATATACATTATTGCATTTGTTAGTGAAAGTATTGCAAATGACTTTAAATGAAGTTTTCCAAACTCAATAGATTCCTATGAAAAAGAGCTTAAAATATCGCTTTTACAGTAATGCTTAATCGCCATTTTCTTATAAACGCTTCAAATTTTCAATGAAAATTGTTATTTAGACACTATACGACGTTATAGCCTTATTTAATATATTTAAAATATAATTTAGGTTATACTGGAAACCCAAATGTTGCGAAAAATCTTTGAGACGCAAAGATGGAAACAGACAAGGAGGGACAAGATTGTACAGTACCAGTATACACCAATGAAATTAGAAAATTTTACTACAGGAAAGTCTGTGCCATTCTGTAGCATATCTAATTTCAAATATATTTTCATTACAGGTGCCCAAAGTGGCTCCGGTTCTGTGACCTGAAGCATGGAATCCGATCAGCGGAGAAGTAGAAAAAGAAATCTGAATTGCATGGAAATATCTTTGAATAATTCACTTTTGGTGAATACACTGATTCATGAATAAATAGGCAATGCAATGGTAGTATTCTAATCTCAATAAATAGGTTTTTATTTTATACAAAAATTGTCACTAACTTTCCACAACAAATGGATGCTACTTTGCCGTGCTTATTGATTTTAAGCTTTTAAATCTTGCGGTCGTCGGTAAAATCATTCGATCTGAGTCGAAGAGAAAGAGAAAATCGACAACGGTGAAGATCTTCCGAACAAGACCTACAAATCCTCTGACCCACAAGTGAGTGCAATTTCTTCTGTATTTTCGAAAAATAGTGCTTTTATCAATCTAAATAACTACGGTCCTTTTGGTGTGTGTTATGAAAATCTAAACCAGGCAACAAAGTTATTAATCCTTCAGAGGAAAACTTTCTCTTGAAAAAATAAAATAAAATAAAAATTTCGAAGTCAGAAACAAATAAGCATATAAAGTAGGAAGTGGTTTTTGAAAAACGTAATGACGCCAATTATTTTATTCAAGACAAGACTTGCAGAGACGAGGTTTAGAGGCTTTTGTTCCCGGTTTTAGACAATACAGAAAAGGAATTATAAAGGGAATCCCTACAAAATGTACAAACGAGGAAATTAAAGAAGCTTCTCAATCAGAAATAGAAATTGAAGATGTCAAAAGATTAAACCGAAAAAATAAAGATGTCCATTCGGGCAGTGGTGAGGATTGGATCCCGAGCCAAACTGTTCTGATCTCTTTTGTTGGTCAGTCAGCCCTACTGACATTTTTCATGTACAAAGTAAGTGGTCATCAAGTACCTCGACCAATGCAATGCTTCAAATGTTTCCATTTCGGTCATACCGCCAAATCCTGCAAAGGAAAAGAAGTTTGTTTTTATTGAGGAGACCTTAAACATGAGAACAAATGTTCTTCTCAAACATCTAAATGTTCTAATTGCAAAGGCTTACACAAATCTATTGATACAAGATGTCAAGTATATCAAAAGTACCACGAAATTAATAAGGTAATGGCTTATAATAATATATCCTTCAATGGTGCTAAAAAAATGTAGACAAATTAAACCTCCTTTACTTACAAAGAAAATTTTCCGAGCTAAAACAACACAAGATCACAGATTAAAAAACAAACAAATACTTATCTACGTCTCATCAGTCTCATCGTCAGTGAAGTTCCATGATTAATTCTGCATTGAAATCCAAAGATGTTGCAAGATTGATCCCAGAGGAAGAGCAACGTTCATCTTCCAATTCTTCGCTTTAAATTGTGTTTCAGTAACATTTCCAGCAATGTTTAAGGTACCCTACCGGAGGACATTTCCGAAGTTGAAATATCAGCAATATCTGAAAGTGAACTTTCACAGAAGAATACTATTGCTGTAAATCACAGCTCCCTCCCTTCTACTGTTGCAATTAAATTAGCTAACCGACTCAGAAATGAGTCGTTGATGAATGTGAAGACGTATGGTTGCATCAAGGACAAAGGAAGTAAAAAAAAAAAAAAAAGGGAGATTTATTTTTTAAAATAATATAAATAATAATTACTAATTAAAAACATTACAGTGGAATTGTAGAACCATAAAAATAAACCTGATATACATCAATACGCAAATAATTACATTATTATAATACTTTTGGAAACATGGTTAAAACCTGAAGATATTAGATCCGACGACGCAGTGACGGAGCGGGGGGGGGGACCATCGATAGATTGAAGTTATTATCACTGGGTAAAATTGAAGGGGAACATTATTTTTATTACTTTTAAATAATTATAAGAAACTTTGGTTTTATCTGTTAATTAAATATGGTCGTTTTCTATTTATTCATTTTATAGGTTTTAGACATAAATTTTCCCAATTATTGCAAATTGTATTTTAAAGATTAACAAAAAATTATATCCGTTATTTATATTTTTATACAATCATTTTTGTTCGTTTCTTCTAAGCTTTTCCTTATTCGTTATTAATTTATTTTCTTTATTTGCACAATTGTTATGGTCTTTTTAATTTTAATTTTCCATGTTTCAGTGTTTGGCAATGTAAACATATGTTTTAATGCCAATAAAAATACTATAATACTATTCTAAATTCCTATATGCTCATGAGTTTATTATGGAACACAAATCACTTTTTATTTACACGTTTTCCGGGACTACAAATATGACATAAAATAAAATATTGCATCATCGTTTTAAGATATATTAATGCATAAATATAGAAGAAGTACCCTAAGAGCACTTAATATCGTCATGGGGACCGTCAGTGAAAACTGGTGTGGAGGAGCTCTCATTTGCAATTTTGTAGGCCCCATTGAGCGTTAATCCGCCACTGAGTACAACGCTGGTGAGAGATACTTGGAGGGAAAAAAGATATCCGGCGGCGCTAGCCGATTCGTTTACTACTCTCCGTGAAGTCACGAAGGTTAAGCAAATTCGAGACTCGCGGGTTCTTGGTTGGGTGACCGGCCAGGAACCCGGATCAACGACGTCGAGCCCCTGGTCGAAGGGATAAAGGCTGACTGACTCCGACGTGACGAGACTCGACAAAATAGTAATTACTTGTAACGGAGGATTACTCCAACAAAGCGCTCAACGCCCAACAAGGTTTAGAGACGCGTTGCGTCGCAACAAATTAAAGAAAAATCCCAGAACCCGATGTAGGTCTTGCCATCTAGTGGGGGGGGGGGGGAGTTCACCGCCACCTTCCGCGATAAAAAAAACATGTGCTACACCCAAGGAGGAATGACCTTTACAGTTGACGCGCCCGGAATCACTAATCGACCAATCAATCAACTAAACAATCAGTAAATCATTTATTGAACCACATTGGGATCCTTTCGGAGCCCTGACCTCAGACGCTCGAATGCTTTGCGCATGTTGCATCAGCCTAGCTACACCCCTGGAAAAGCGGAAGATAATGACGTGCTCTGTGGGAAATGTACAAATAGACTGAAACTACATTTCAAGCCGCCTCAGTAAACAGGATTAAGGAGGTCATAGCATGGAGCAGTGAGAGGAAATAAATATATACTAAGGAGTTATTTAAAGGATATTTAGTATGATTTGGTTGCAGGGGTTTGCTTATTTTATGGTCTAACATTCGGATGTGAAGAGCGGAGTGTTGAAAGAAGAAATAGATTTTCAAAAAAAAAAAAAAAACTTAAGACAGTGGGCTGTCAGGGTATACAGTTAGAAAATAAACTGGGAGAAGTAAGTTAAGGGAGAAGGAGGAGAAATAACATTAAGCATGAGGAGTTTTAAAAATATGCCGAGTATACCTACAACATGTTGGAAAGAGATAAAGGGAGAAAGTAGTAGGACTAGATGTAGATGTGTGGAGAAAAGGAAGACGTTTTTTGAAGAAAGAAGATATTTCTCAAAAGGTGTATAAGTGTTAGGAGTCAGGCATAAATTTAAAAGAAGTTATTAAAGGGAGATACAGGGAAGTGCAAGAACAGGAGTGTTATGGGGGAATAAAAGGACAATGACTTCTACAAGGAAATAGTAGATTGGGGTATTCCGAGATACCTTAAACGAGTAAGAAATGAGAAAGATTTAGGATAAAGAGTTTTACGGTTGGGAAAGAGATGAGAAGTAAGTTTCTGCAAATATGACGGAAATGCTCCGACTGATATCGCAAAATGGCTTCCAGGATTGCTGTCATCACTTAAAAGTCGTGAAAGAAGTGTTTAATTGCGGAAAGGAACTATTTTGAAGGAAATGCCGGATATTTTGCGTTATGGTTACTTCTTTCTTTTTTGTGTGGGAACTCTATTTCTTCTCTTTGTTTAACATATTCAATTTTTAATCTAGTAGATACACATGAGTCCAGCAGCGAATAGTAGTAGACTCTCCCCTCTTCCTAAGCTGCAGATCTCTAAATACCATGCACGCAATACCTGTGTCAGCCTGACAGACGCTCAAACTGCATATGATTTCTTGGGCTCTCATTTTGCTAGATGCAAAAAGAGAGGAGTTAGTTATTTCGTGAGCATTAGGAACCAAATCAAATATCATACTCTTTTGTCCTTGATAAGACTAGTTTCTATTACAAGGCTCCAACAACACTCGTTGCATTTCTTCATAATTCATAGATAGTGTAGACAACCAGTTTCGTAAATGGATGGAAACAGGGTTTCTGAAGCTCATGCATGTGAAGTACAGATAGTACAGGAAGTGGAACCAGTGATTGAGGATTGAAAACAAAAACAGAGTGTCTTGAGAGGCATTTATAAGCTTACGAAATTTGCTTCAAAGCATTCGTTGAAAATTATGCTTAAATTAAAAACATTATTACAATCTCTAGACGGTACATCTTCGCAAATTCAAGGTTTCTTGTTGCTGACGAGTTGTACAGCATCGAACACTGTAAATCAATAAATTAATAAAACATCAGTAAATTAATTAAGATACAGGTTTTATTGCAAGTAGTAAAGTACTATTACTTATTTAAATTACCTTTGGAATTGCGAGTAATATACATCAATATATTTATTAGAAGTTGATGTGCTCAATCGAACATAAATATTGCAATTTTTGCAGTAGTAAAAGTGATTCAGAAAATGCTCTTTTCAATAGGTTATCCACACATTAAAAGAGATATTTATTTATTAGTCTCACTTCAGACATAATCATCAGAGCGTACAAAACGTGATTAAACAATAGTACTTTTTTATTTAAAGAATGCCTGAATTTTCAAAGATTGAAAAATAATAAATGGGATTAAATGAGAACCTACTAGAGAAACGAATAAACCTTAGCGGGAAGAGCTCAGTGGGCGGGGCGGGGACAATGGACAGAGGAGGCAGGACTCATGAGGCAGGAGGGGAGGACGGACGGAGGGGCGAAAATAGGATGGACGGGTGGATTGGGCGGGGAGTGAAGAACTGCCGTGGTGGGCTAAGTTTCCAAAGACGGACGAAGCTGGTTGGAATAGGAGAAGCGGGCGGAGGCGATGGAACGGACTGGGTGGATAGAGATGGTACATTTGAACAATTTCTTCCAGGAGACCGCTCGGGAGCTGAGAGTTGTCCCGGCTGGGGCGGTGCCCGCTGGTGGGAGAGTCCTGGTTAGGGAGAAGCCCCACTAGCCGACGTTAGGTCGGTGCCGGATCTCGCCATCCAGCGGGCATCTCCCGAGAAAAAATCATGCACGACACTAACGGGACTAATGACCGAAACTGTTGACGCGCCGGAAACACGAAAAAATCAACCAATCAACCAATCAACTATCATATATATAATCAATTATCCTCCAGACAACGACTGAATTCGACCTAGCTGAAAACCTAGTGTCGAAAATCCTACCGCCGTCAGGACGCGAACATGGGACCTCTCGGTCAGAGGCGCTGCAGTGACATCAGTTGATGCGCTGAGATACCGCTCCCGGTATCTTTCTCGAAAATGGTTCCAAATATTATAAGCGCAGCTTAAAAATAATGGGAGACAAGTGCATTTCTGGGCCCCTTTTTCCATTCAACTTTTTTACTTACACACACAAAAAAAAGTTTGTTAGGGTACTGCTCCGGCATTCGCCTGGTGTTTATCGGAGAAACCGCGGAAAATTACTGATCAGAGCAGCCGGCTGCTAGAATTCTCCTCCAGACTGACTGAATTCGACCTAGCTCACAAGCTAATCGAACCTAGGATCTTCGGCCAGAGTCGCTGCAATGATATCAGTTGATGCACTCAAGAATCAAAACAATTTATTTCAAAGGAAGTTATTAAATGGAGAATTATTAAATACGTTTCCCTTATTTCCAGATTTTAACGGGAAAATTGTAAAAAAAAGAATCAAAACAATTTATTTCAAAGAGCCCTCCGATAATAATTAATTTCTCAACAAATGCCACAAATGCTAAATCTTAATTTATATAATGCTACTAGCGAACCCGGAAATTCTTCGCTATAGCAATGTATTACACTTCACATGCTACTGCTCACGTGATTGTTAATCACGTTTTACGCCTACGCTCTGCAAAATTTTAATAGATGAACTACTTTCTCGCGAGTATGCGTTTGTTCTGTATCCAGGTTTGGACATGGTTGTCAAATATCCTGTTGTTAAAAAATTCTCCTTCAAGGTGGGGCATGCATTCGCTATGACACTGTCTTGGAGAAATTTAATTTACATGTCGAAATAATATTCAAGTAATAAATCCAGCCGATATTTCAGAAGCGCAGAGGCAGAATATCCAGCAATGACACGCTTAATTCTTGAGCGTGCGGCGGGTTGCGTAGTGTTCAGGGGCGCTTGAAAGCATAAACGCATAAAATCATCATGAACGCGCGTCTATGTTCGACTGATGTACGCACATTCCCTTTGTATTATGCCTATATTCTTCAAAATTGCAAGTAATAAGTTAAAAAATTTTAAATTGAATCGAATAGGCGGTACGGCAGCGAGTAAAATACAAAAAAACAAAAATGGATTTTTTGTATTAGATAAGGGACAAGATCTTTTTTTTCAAAATGCTTTTTTTTAAACATTTTAAGTAAAACTTTTTATCGCTCAAATGCGTCGTGCAAGTGCACTTGTACCCTCGCTTGCAAAAAAAATGGGCGATGTCCGGGGCCCGAACTTTCCAATTTTTTGCCCCCTGCCCCCCCCGGGAAATCAGGCTGACCAATCCGCTTTGGCTTCTTTCAGGGGGGCGGGACTATTCATCTTGAACATTAAAAAATGGCGGTGATGGCGAGTTAAAATTAAAAGTAAATATTTAAATTTATAAATATTAAATCCCAACATTTTTACAAAAATTTTTGTATATACGTTTAATTCCATAAATAAAGGCATGCAATTTCCCAGAAAAAACATTTTTTAAAACTGTTATAAAAGGGTTTTTGAAAAAAAATAACACTGGACAACGACTAAAAAAGCCCCTTTCTCATTTCGTCGTTTTTTGTAATTTTTAATATAAAATGAAAAATAATTTGCATTTTGCTTTTTCCCAAACCCTGGTTATTTTATTAAAAAAATTAAAAACAAAGAAATACGTTTTAAGTCATTTTTTACAAACACGTCCCCGAGATGCAGTTTTTCAGTTGAAATATTTTACCCCAATTTCCCCAGATGCCCCAATTTAAAAAAATACTATATGGTCGGACATTAATATTGTAATAAAATAGTTTTATTATAAATACTAAATAAACTTAAAGTATTTAAAGTTCTTTTTAGTCACAATGAAAGTTTTCTGAGACATTATAATTGGTAAATTCAGCTGTAAGCAAATGAATGATTATTGATCTTTTTTTTTGGGGATCAAAATTTTAATTACCTCTTCAATCTAACGTTGGGGTGATTGCATTTTACATGGAGTTCTTTCCCCAAAATTTTAAAAAAATCCTTATTTTTTCCCAGTCTTTGAGGATTTTTGCGTAGAATAAAAAACGACAAAATACTTTATATAACTTTTTAATATCTTAATGTTTGCAAAGGTAAAACACCAGCTTTCGTCTTTGCTGAACATTGGAGGAAAAACACACACACACACACACACACACACACACACACACACACAACAAAATACACAAAACACCTTTTATCAATATTTATTTCCCTTTAAAATTTTTATGTATGTTTTCCCAATCAACGCAATAAAATTTAAATTTTTTGAAATTAAAACCAAGTATTTTTTTACTTTACGATATTTTTTTTTTTCGAGAAAACCCAATGCCCCAAAAAGTTTTCCCGTCATCAAAATTTACACCCACTTCTTCTAGATAAGCAGCCCTTTGCAAACACTTTTTGCTAATCCATTAAGAATCACTAGAATTCTCCTGTCATAATTTTTAAAATTTTAATTTTAATAATGTTTAAAAATTTTTGTCAAATTTGGAAATCTGTGTCACGTTTAATCTTAAAATGGGGGGGACCCTTTTCTAAAAAATTTGTTGCAAAAAAAAATTTTTTTATTTTCTAATTTTTTTTTTTTATAAAAAAGCCAATTTATTGGATGTTGTTACAAACCATCCAGAAATTTTGCATCATTTTCCAAAATTTTAAATAAATTGAAAATAAATTTTAAACAAAAAAAAATTTTTTTTTGGGAAAAATTTTTTTTAAGTTTAAATTTAAAATAATTTTTTAAAAATTATAAATATAATTTAAAAGGTTAATTTTTAAAATAAAATTTAAATTTGTATTATTTAAAACTTTTATACTATTTAAAATGAATTTTAAAATGTATTTTTGATTGTATTTTGTGTTCGTATATAGTATATCTCACGCAGAGACGTTTTTACAAAGAAAATCAAAAATAATAACGAAATAACCCCCAAATTTATAATTCATTGGCATTTGGTCCCACTTCGGCGACCATTTTAAATTTCGGGAGTCGGGAAGAAGGAGAAATCAGGGCTATCGCTGTTGGGTTCTAACCAAATCTTCAGGGTCCCATTTTTCCCTTTTTACTTAAGTTTTAAAGGTTCCGAAAGTGAAAAGATTTTTCCCAACATTAACTTGAAATACATGTTGCATACCATGAGAGAAATGATGAACAAATGTCTGGATTTTAAAAAAAAATTGTTTGGGAATACTGCATCAAGTCCTACTGGCTATTGTAATTACTTTTTCCTTCTTTTCGTCAAAAAAATTGCCAACACTTTCCGGTGAATTATGTTATCGCCGCAAAACCCAAAATTTTCCAGGTTAAAGAAAACCACATATGTTTTGGTGGATAAAAAATAGATTTTAATTTGGAATTGACATTATTTTGGTGCAACATACAAAAAATGTGAATTTACTAAATTTAGTTTTCTTTTCATTTCCCAGTCCCGTAAATTTTTTTCGAAAACATAATTTCCCAATCATCTTTTTTACCTAAATACAATTTTACTTTCCGACCTGTCAATTCGGAAGAATAGTTTTTTCCCCATTAAAAACCGATCATGCCGATAAATGGAAAAAGTTTACAAATATCATAAATACCAAAATGGTTTCTGATATTTGTTTCTAAAGGACCCCCCTCTGAAAATAATCAAATTTTCTTTGTTTTCATTTAATCTTTTCAAAAAAAGAACGTAACTTTGGTTTTTTTTTGGTTTTCCCGGCAAGATCTTAACAGATCTTCCCCCTTCTGTGCCAGCACAAAATAAAAAGGCTTCTTCATCCTTTATCTTCCGTTTGGGGGTTTTAAAAGGTAATTATTATTAATTCTTAAGGAGTTTTTTACATTCTAATGACCGTTTTCGCAATCCCCCAAAATTTTTTTTTATTAAAATGGGCATCTTCCTCTATTCTTGTGCCCTTCATTGTCAAATCTTTGACGTCCCCAAAGAATTCCTTGGCCTTCCTTTTTTTCTTTCAAAAGGATTCACTCAAAGATAATTTTTGATATTCTGTAAAGGGGCATTCTGCAGCATACCATTGGAGTTTTTTTGGATTCAAATTTTTCGACCCTTGTCCCCAACCCTTATTATCATCTAATCTCTTCTTTAGTTTTCCCTATCAAACAGTATACAACAACATCGTCCCCAAAAATTTTTTTCAAAACATTTCCAGAGTTTTCATTTTTTTAATTCAAATTTTCCCGATTCATACGTAACAAAACTCTACCATTGTCTTGTATATTGTCTTTAGTTTTTTTTTCAAAAATGTTTTTTTTTATAAAATATTAAAAGTCTACTAATGGTGCTTCCCTAGGTTATATTTTAATAAAGTCAATATTATTAGACCCCCCCCTGCCCCAATAATCACTCCGATATTTTTAAAAATTCCCTTTTTCCTACTGGAAATATCCCTATTTCTTTCTAGATCTTTCAGAGATTTCCCTACAACCATGTGTCTTGACACATTATTTTTTTTGAGTCTCCATTTTTTGTTTTATTAATTTCTGGATTAAATGTTACAGATAAAAAAAAAATATTATTTTCTACCTTTTTTTTAAGTGATCCCTGACCCCAAAAAAGCGGGAAATCAAATGTAAAAAATTAAAAAGGTTTTGCAGCCGTTCTCGAAGTCTTAAACGATATCCACCAACTTTTTTTAGTTATTTGGATTTCCTAATCAAACCTTCAACATTTTGTTTTACCAGTCTTGCATGACTTTTGGGTGTCCCCTAAAATAATGTAACAAGTTTTTTAACGTAATTTAAAAGGGAAAGAACTTTTTTCTGATGAAAAAATTTTGTTATAAAAAAAAACCCAAAATCTTAAAATCTTCTTTTACTTTTTACCACTAGTTCATTATGAGAAAAAAAGGGGGCCTGGGTTTGAAAGGGGGCACGTGACCCTGGGTCTTTTTTTTGGGGGACCCCCAAATTGGGATGGTTTAGTAAAATAATTTGTAGCATACTCTTGAATGAATGATTAAAAAGAATTTTAATAATGGACTTGTTTATTAACCCAATATCATTCACAACAATGTAGCCTTTCAGAATGTTGAAATGGGCATAAAAAAATTTTACTTCCTAATAATCAATATTTATTATATAAATCCTTGGTTTTAAAAAAAATTTTTTTCAACTAAACATTCCTTAAAATTTATCTGCGTGACGCATGTTAACAAACCTTCAATGATTTTCTCGTATACTTGTATAAAAGAGTAATATCTGAATAAAAATGTTATAAAATGCTCCCAAAAAACCCATTTTCTGCGAAAAAATCATTGCCCCGCTCTGGTGACAAAAAACCTGAATAAAAAAAGTTGCTAAATTAAAGAAAAAGTCCCCCAAACACGCGGTGAAACCCAAATTTCCCATTTTTGTGGATCCGTGATGCCAAAAAACAAATTGGAAAACCCAAAATTCTTCTTCCGCCCAAATACAACTCTAGCGCCAAAAACCATCATACGTTTTTTCCCAAAATTGAAAAACCCCCTTGTTTTCTGAGCTGAAGCTATGCGTTTTTTAAAAAACATTCTTAAATTTTTGGGGACATTTGTAGTTTTCCCGGACATTTTAAATTGTTTTTAAAACGGCCCCAAATTTTTTCTATAAATTTTTTTATGGCACTTTTACTCTATAGTAAAATACGCTTAAAAAGGTAGAATATGCCCAATTATCATAGTTAACCGAATTTTAAAAAAATCGCTAAAATTTGAATATTTTCGGCGTCTTACTACAACTACAAAATTAAAGATAAATTTTTGCTTCAAATGAAATTTTTTCTTATAATTGATCTTTCAAAAAAGGTTCTTTTTTTTAAGTTTTAGTTGATTTCGCACAATGGGGGTAAAATAAAATTTTAAAAAATTTCATAAACAAGATTTTCTAAAAAACGGCCCCAAAATTTTTTTTCTTTAAATTTTTTGGTTGGGGGTAATCAAATCAGCCTACCCGATGACATAAACGAATTTGCTCTTTCTATTTTTTTTAAAATTACACAAATGAAATTTTTTTGAAATACCTCCCCCTTTAAATTTGAGCATTTGAATAGATTTGTATAGATTATTTAATTTTGGGTGAAGTGCTTCAAATGACTTTAGGGGGAATTTTTAAAAAAACTCAATAATTTCCCCTGTAAAAAGAGCTTTTTTTAACCAAAAGTTGAAAAATGTAAAAAAATGTTTTTTTGTGCGGCGATAGATGTCAGCTTGAGAACAGAAAAAAACCTTATGTGAGTTGGCAAGAACCTTAAAAACCCAGTCCACACGGAAATTATAAACATTTGCTCAGAAATTTGCCCCATTCTGGCACCCCCTAGTTCTTCATTTTTGGGTTGTGGAAAGTGTAAGCATTTTTTAAATTTTTTAAAAAGCAAAAAAAAAATTTTCCCAGATGAAAACTTGAAAAAAGAACAGGGGAGACACAAATAAATAAAGTTAATTACAAAGGACGTAATACTCGAAAGGGGTGGGAAGAAAAAAAATGTACCAATGTAAAAACCAAAACGGCCTATGAACGGGAAAAATATGGAGTAGTGAATGATCGGTAAACGACCAGTAATCGAAAGTACATCAAATTCTTTCCCAGTTTTGTAATGGTATCTTCTTGCAGAAAAGGAATGTTTAGAACATTCTCGACATCTTTAAATTAAAATTTATTTTCTTTTGCTCGTCAAGTAAAAAACCCCCTGATATCTCGGGTTTTGAACAGGGCGTTCCTCTATTGTGAAGCCACGCCCCTAAGCGATTGCGCTACCAACAAAAGACGTACGTAAGAAACCTGAACACTCAATTAAGAATCTTACGAATTTTGTCTTCAAACTCATTGTTTTCCGCATTCTAATTTTAAAATTTTAAAAATAAATTACCTCTAAGAAAATAATAAGAAAGAAAAAGAAATCAAACCCCACTATAAAATAGTTAATTCTCCCCATGAATGTTTCAGTTCAGTCCCTAAAAAATTTTTGCCTTCTTTTCTAGCCTGACCTCAACCCTTACCCCCCTCTCCCAAAGGGTAAGTTTAAATTAAAACGTGAAACGTTGGGCTAGCAGACAAGTTTCGACACGGGACATTCAAATTCATTTGCTGCAAGTAATTAAAAATCTAAAAAACATTTAAAAAATTTTAAGAAAAATCCCCTATTTACCCAATTATTTTTTTTGTTCATCTACTAAATTTTATATAAAAAAAAACTCTTATTTTCTCGTTTTGTGGTAATTTTTTCTTAATATTATAACAAATGTTACACTATTAACCTTCTTTCCCCTTTTTTGAAAACTCCCCGGGTAAATGCATCCCTTATATTTTAAAAAGGGGAAAAGTATTAATTAAAATCTCACACATAGCCCAAAAAAAAAAAGTTGCATTGAACAGGCCAGGACGTGAACTCGAGTTTTCCCAGTTCTTCAAAAAAACCCTGAACTACATGACTCCTCCCCGACCCCACTTATACAATCTTTTATTAGGATGGGGACAATGATACTTGTTGAGTTTTGCTAGCTGAAGACAGGAATTTGCTTGCAACAAAAAGAAACAGAAAAAATACGTTTTCCAAAATGGGTTTTTGGGAAACTTTTTAGTAAAAAAAGAAAAACGGTTTCATTGCAGTTTTGCATTTCAAACAATTCTTTAAAATTGTAAAATTCTTGCACTTTTGCACGAAAAATGCCATCATTTAAAGAAAGCCTACATGATTTTATGCAAGAAGGGTTTGGACAACATATTTCATTTGAAAGACAAATCTTTTTTAAATTTTTGTAGTTGTAGGATGACGCCCCAAAATGTTCAAACAAAATTTTTGAAATTCAGAGTTAACCATAAAAATTGGAACTATGTCATCCTTCTAAGAAATTTTACTCTATTCTTACCAGAAAATTAGGAGCCTTTTTTAAAAATTTTTGAAAATGTCCAAGGCTTCATTAAAGTCCCCCCAAATTTAAAAGATTTTCAAAATTTAGCTTCAACTACCCCAAAAAAGGGTTTTTCAATTTGGAAAGGATCATGCTTGGGGTTTTTGGGCCCTTTATTAGTGATCACAGACGGATGGACGGACGGTTTGGAAAAAACCCCTTTTCGACTAAAACGTGTATTACCGTTTTAATCGCGAAATCGTTTTTCCCCGGGGTATTACATAATTTTTCTCTATACTACGTATACGCACGAATATACACGTATTTAAATCACATACAATATACTCAATACTACATATATTCGTGCGTATGCGAGAAAGTAAAATCGAAAGTAAAGTTTTTTTTTTGTGCTGAGATAACAATTATCATAATTCAAAATCCTTTTTTAAACGTGTTACAGCAGTTTAAAAAGGTGAGATAAAAAAAACAGTACTGAAACTGCTTTTACTGATTTCATTTAAAAGGTAGTTTTTTTTTTACATAAATGATTCTTTAAAAAAATTTAAATGTATTTATTAATAAAAAAACAAAGTAATTTGTCACAATCTGGGCACGACGTTGTGTAAAGTCCGGCTTTTTTCAATTCTTAAATGCCCAAACCTTCCCTCAACTGACTTACGTAAATGATGACAGCGGTGACAAATTTTCAAATGCGTGGGGAAAAACGGGCCCCAAAAACCCAACTGTAAAAAGCATTTTTCCGGGCTCAGTGGTCAAGGAACGGGCGTAAAAACGAACGATTCGGGTTTTTATTCCTGCCCCCAAAAATTACATCTTTAATTTCTCAATTAAAACGGTTATCAGGGCACAAATATGGGTATCACCCCCCGAAAAGGGGTAAAAAATTTTTCCCCCTATTTCATTTCCCCTAAACAGTGACAGGTTTGGGGGAAAATTTTTCAAGTGAATGCAAAAAGTATGTCAAAACGTTCACTATCTTAATTCCCAAACGAGGTTGGTTAAATTCTTACTAACCAAATATAAATAAATACACATTTGTATAAATATTTGTAAAAAAAGCAGGATCAAACTAATTAAAATTATATAGTATAAAAAGTTCAGCAAGATCTTATAAGCAATAAAAAAAATACAAGTATTTTCCCCTAAACATTCTTATCTTTTAAAATTCCCCAGACTTAGGTAAAACAGAACCGGAACAGAAAAAAAAAAGGCATCGCGCAGAACTCGATCCTCAATACCTCCGATTTAAAACCCGGAGTCAAACGATTTCAGCTACAAAAAGGTTATTGGTCTCTCAATAATCTGCAATCCTTTAAAGTATCTACGAATACGGGAAATTTTTTTCTGTAATTTCTTTATTTTTTTCTGGGAAATAACATTTTTAAAACGTAATAGAAATCATATTCTCTAAACATATTCGTTCTCAAGCAGTACAATTTCTGGAAAATGCAATATTAAGGGGGAAATGATGTTTTTAACAATACATGATAATATATTTATTTATCTAACTCCGTTATCATATTTATGAATTTTATAATAAATTTAATATTTAGATTTAAAAAAAACATTATCCCAGACATTTTTAGATCCAAATTCGCACCTCCTTTTTTTCCTATTTGAGACTAAATGACAGGGGATTTGTGCATTGGATCACCTACACAAGCATGGGAATAATCATTGGATATAATAAATAATTAAAATTCCTTATTTTCTTTGTTAAAATTGGGACTGATTGAATGGGCACCCTTTGTCTCAGTCTACCCCGCAAAAAAGATAAGCCGTATCAAAACATTGTTTATTTAAAAATGGAATAATAATAAAAAAATTGATTTCTTTTTTACCTGACCATCAAATCGTACTTTATTATGTTTTGGGGTTAATTTCATTTTTAAATGTGGCTCCCCCCCGAAGACTTACATTAAAAATTTTGAAGACCATAAAAAAAAATAAAATTATCAATTTTTTTACAAACAATTATAGGATGCGTTCTGTTAGCATTTTTTTCACAAAAGGGGCCCAAAAACCAAAAAAGGGAATTTTAATGAGTTCGTAATAGTCTCTAATGAACTACCCTTAAACGTTTAAAAAAAACCCTTTTTTTCCCAATTAAAAAGAACAAAAAATTACCTTTTTTTCAAAATTTTTTAATAAACCCAGAGACTTTTAAGGATTCTGATTATCTCTAGAATTTTAAATAGGTAAATTACTAGTGATTATACAACAGCAGACTTTTTCCTTTTTATTTCTAACGATTACACAAAAATATAAAGATATTTTCAATTGAGACACTTTTAAAATTTGAGCTATTCTTAAATTTCTTTCTCACATTCCTTGGGGTTCAAGATACCAAACACAATCTTAATATAATCACATTATCGTTTACAAAAACAAGTTTGTTCCTCCTTTTAAAGAATTTTGGAATGTCTCTCTCGTGATGATAGCGATTAATTATTTCCCGGCATCAGGTAAAAAAAAAATATATTCGGCGGGGTTTGATCTGGCGTCCATTCCTCTATCTACTCCCGTTTTTAAACCACGGAGCTATCACAGAGGTACCTTTTGGGACCGATGAGGGGGGGTTGTAGAATGAAATTTTATCTTAACATTTTTGTTCTTATGATATCAACATTTTTCCCGGTTAGAGCCCAAAATCACATTCTTGATAAGAATGTGGAATCATCAACGCGATACTATTCTATGTTGATTCCAGTTAAAAAATTTCGATTCGAATTTTTGTGGGGGTCGGAAGTAGTTTCATCCTGCGAACTGCTATCTTGCCCCCCCCCATATCTTCAGGTGTCTCCACATTACGCGATAAGACTGAACTGTAACTCGTCTTTAAACACCAGTCTAAAAAACAGAACCGCGTAGTATTAAGCAAGTAACTATTTTTTTAAAACCCAAATTTAAAACAACTAAGAGAATTTCCCGGGCAAATTTGCATTCGTTATTCATGAAAACTTTTTAACCTAAACTTGAATGATATAATCTAACAATATTTTAATTATCAACCCAAAAAGTTGATTGATTGCTTCTTAAAAATTATAATGTTAAAAGTAAACAACAAATAGTTGAACTACAACAGCACATACTTTCTTCTCTAATTTTCACCTACCAATATTATACTTTCAGAATTTTGGGGAAAAAAGTTTTCAACCAGTAAGATCTCTATTTTCAATTTTTTTAGTCTTTAAAATTAACTTTTTCAATTTTCAAAAATATAAGTTCCTCGAAAATGGGGCCACCAGCGCCTCCAGTCAGTTGGTACAGAACAGGCTTCTAGTCGTCGTACTGATGGACGACAAAACTGGCCCTTTTTAAAAAGGGGGCCCAAGTCTTTTTTAAAAAATTTAAAATTTTTTTAAAAAAATTGGACATTTACTACTGAAATCACACCGTAACAGAAAAAAAAATCACCTTCGGAAATTTAGACTCACAACGTTAGCAAGCCGAACGTACCCATAAATTTTAAACCCTTCGGGTAAAGCGATTTTGTTTTAGTTGCCCCAGAAAAATAGTTAAAAAATAAAAACCCATGCTAAATAGAACATAATCGTTTCAGTATTTTTTTTTCGTTTTCAGAGGTCAATCCTTTTTAAGTTTAAATATATTTGTGATATATAATATAATATAAAAATTATAATATAGGGGAAAAATAAAATATATTAATATAATATAATTATAATTTAATAGAATGCGAACTTTTCTCTATAGAAAGAAAGTACAATATTTTTACTTTTTTTCAGCCTTCAATTTCCACATTGTCATAATAAAACCCCAGAAAGGGGCTTGCAATTATTCGGGAAAGGGCCCAATGTCTAAAATAGGACAGTTTTAAAGAATACTAGTGATGCTAAAGCAGCGGTTTTCTCCCCCAATAAAATTTTTTTACGGAAACTTATGGGGAAAAAACTAAAAGTTTCGAAAAAAATTGCCCTGATCTTATTTAAAAATCTTATCTTTAAGGAAAAAAATTTCCTTTAAGGAAAAAACTCAAATTTCAATATTTTACTTGTGGGAAAACTTGAAAAAACATTTTTAACGAACATGAGACTAGCAATATTCTCTTAAATGTACTTTAATTTTCCCCAATTATTACATTTACATTTTTTCCCCTTTGAATAAAAAAATTTTGGGCCATTTTTTGAACATTTGAAAAATGTCCCAAAAAGCCACATTTAAATACCCCCCCCTAATTGAATATCGGGTTTTAAATTTAAGGCGCTACGACATCAGCCAGATCGATTGGGAAATTTTAATTTTTTGGGGAAAATCGGCTGAACGGGTTTTGGCCCAGCGTTTTCAGGGACGGACGGACGACATTTTACCGTCAGTCGATTTTTTGCTATCAACCACCCCCAAAACATGGGTTCTGGGTACACCACGATTTGGAAGGGTTTTTCTAAATTGGTGGGTTTTTTCCATTTTTTGTCAAGGGGGTGTAATATGCGTTTTTCTGCCGACAATTCGCCGTTTTTTGCGTAGCATTACGTAACTTTCTCTACTCCTTAAAAAAGAAAGTGCAGTCAATATGGGAAAAATTTTGATTTGCGTTCACGGGAAAAATTTTTATCTTTTTACTGCAAAACAATTTTCCCAAATTTGGGAAAAAATTTATACAATTTTTATAACTTCATTTTTTAAATTAGTTATACCGGGAAAAAGATAAAAGTTCATGAAAATTTGAAACAGATTGTAATTGTGTTGAAAAAACCTGAGATAATTTAAAAGGGGACATTTACTACAGTATTTGTAATAACGGTAAAAGTGTATTCCGAAAGAAGGTTAAAATAAAAAGAAAAAGTTCTTTTCAGAAAATTTCAATAAATTCAATTGGGGGCATAATGGAAAAACCCTCCAGAAATATTGGAATATCATTGGATTCAGGAATCCCAATGAACTTGCTAAATATAATATCAATTTTTTAAAAAAAAAATAAAATTGGTTTTGAAAATCAGTAATGTTTTAATTTTTTTTCGGTCCATGCTTTCACAGGTCCTTTTCCTAACGAGTCTAAAAATAAAAAAAATTTCCGAGTCTTTTTGGGAAAAATTTTTTGGGGTTCGTGATTTCCAAAAACCGAAATTTTCCCTTCAAAACCCTAAATACTATTTTTACTTGATATCATTGTTTCTGTAATTTGCTGCGCATTCGAGAATGTAAAATATAATAAAATATTTAATAAATCCCCTCAATATTAGGCCAATTATTTTCCGTCACTGTTCCTCAGCTTAAAAAACTATGGAAATATAGTAATGAAAAAAACATTATTAAATTCAGTGAGTACTCAGTTTAAAAAATATTTTTTTTACCAACAGAAAAAAGAAAGTGTGAATAAAAAATGTATTGGCTACAATGAATATCATTCAATAATTTTGGGAAAACCCCTTTAGGGGGGGTTGAAAAATTAAATTATAAATAATAATCAATTAGCAGACCAAAATGAAAAAGTCATTTTTTATTAAATAAATTTCAATTTTTTAATCTATTTTACCCAGGGGAAAAAAAAGTCCTTAGGTTTTATTAGGCCGATTATTAAAATCTGAAATTTAAATATGTGAAATTTTCTTTGCAATTGGAAATTGTTGTTTTTGTATATATTTTTTAAAATCTCTTTTTAACTTTTCTAGGTCATATAACGACCACTGTGATTTTTTTTGTTTGGGGTTTTCTGTAGGGGGAATACGTAAGGACATCACGAACACACATCTATGTCGAGGCCCGGGAAACCCCGGCCCTTCGAACCCCGGAAGCTACGGGCCCTTTTCGTCCATTTTCCCCTTTCTCTCTAAATAAACCTTTTACATCATTATCAACCAAAAACAAAAGATATCCGGGAATTCTCCATCATTTTTAATTACGTTTTTTCCCGTGTCCCTGGCCACTTGGGGGGTAAGTTGAAATGAAACCTCCCAATGGGGAATAAATTGGCCCCCAGGGGAAACCAGAAGGCATCTTTTTTGGTAATATCTCTCTTACTACCAAGATTTTATCCCAAAGATGCATTTTTAGTGCAAACAGGTGGCAGAACTCTTTTCAAACTCACGGGGTCATAAGACCCTTTTCGTGGTCATCCCGTGGGTCTAAGCCCGGGGCAAAAATTTTATTCCCCCTTCCCGGGTCCCGGCACTGCCACTTCTCGCACGGACATCTCGCGCATTCCCACCCATCCCCGGGGAAAAGAAGAACAGACCTTCTGTAAAGCATGCTCCTTTCACTGCGATAATGAAAGAAACCGAAGAAAGGGATTGGGTTGTCGACTATGGGAAAAGATGCTGGCTCTTTTCCCAAACTCTTTAAACTTTCTTAAATATGCTTTCTTATTCTATAAATCTAATAAACCCCGTGAAAAGGGGGTGATTTTTAACATACCTTTATAACTAATTTTTTGTTTTTTATGAACACTGTCTTTTTTTCATTTATTTCATTTTAAAAAATTTGTCATTTTTACTGTTTTTTCTCTTTTTTAAACTTTTAATTTAAAAAAAATTTTAACTTTACTTTTATACTAATTTTCAGAAAAATTTTGGAAAAATATTGCACTATTAATTGACAAGATATTTGAGCACCTCCAATTTCTTTTTTATTATTAAAGAAGGTATGAAGTTTCATTTTTGTGAAAATAATAAAGACTGTAGTTTGGTTTTCAGATTTGAGAACTTGTGATCTCATTGAATTTTCTTTGTTTTGTGTTGATCTAAAACCCAAAAGTATTTTCCGGTTCGATATGCATTCAAAATATTGGGGGTCTTATAGGGACAAATTTGTCATGCGTATATCTTCAATTTTAAAATTATTTCACAATTAATCGTTAGAAAACAAAGGACGGTGTGTTTTTCCCGTGGTAAAACCGTTTCTTACTTCAATTTATTTAAACCCTTCAAGGGTTTCCGGATGTTTTGGTGCGGGGGAAACTTCTTGAATCAACTAAACCCCCCCAGAAACTGTTTCTGGGGTCATACAAAAAACCCAACATAAATTGGAAAGATAATACGATTCTTTCTGTTTTCCCCCTTAAATATTTTTAAATTGGAAAAAATTTTCCGGGAAATTTAAATTTTTTTAAATAAAAAATAATCCCCTTTAAAAAATTTATTTTAAACAAGTTTTGTTTCTTTCTTAACAGCTCGTTTTAAGAAAATTCTTTTATTCGTAACATTGAGTTTTCAAATTTATTCTTTTTTTTTCTACGTAGTTTATTTAAAAAAATTTAAGAAAATATTTAAATTCAATGTAGATTTCCAAATTAAAAAAAATTAAAAAATTTTTTTTTATTTTTAGCTATTTATTAAAAAATAGAATTTTTACAATTTTTCTTTTTAAAATATGCAATGTGATATGTTGAAAATAATTAATTATGTTAGCGCCTATTCAGGCCATATCAGATTTGTATTTTGCCTGTATTTACCTTAAATAAATAAATAAATAAAAATATCACTGGGAAAAGGGGGAATAAAATTTTTCTCAGCAGTGGGGGAAAAATAGCAACTTTTGAAAAAAATATGAAAAAAAGACAATTTATTTTGAAATATTTCCCAATGGGGGGATTCCCTAGTTCCTTTTCACCCCATTATCACTATAAAATTGCATCAATTTTACAAATAGTCCCAAACAATATTAACAATAGAATTTTTTCAATGATAATCTTAGGACACCCAAGGGGATTTTTAATTGATTAACGAAATCACTGTTTATCACCCCTATAGAAAAAATGGGGGATTACATTTTCCTTTAAAGCTTATAAAATGTTGGGGATTGCTTTGCATTTCCTTAATAAAAGGGGTAATAATGTCAAAATACAAGTTTTAAATCGTGAAATGAATTTCAATTTGTTTATAGGAAATTTTACATTATGTAAATGCATTATATTGTTTTCCCCAAAATTATTATGTAATAGTTAGTGTTCCTTGCTTTAGAACCATTAGCATTTTAAAAAAGTTTGTAAAAAAAAAACTTTCAATACTATTAATTTAATTGGTTCAAAATTTTTCCTAATTTGATACCATAAATTAGACTTATTTTCGGTTAAAAAACTCGATAAAAAAAGCCCGCCCCTTCCCGTGACCCGCTGCCCCTTGGGTTTGTCAGCGTCCCCGGGGTTCAAGGGGAACGTCCAGTGCAATTGGGGAGTGTCCTCGCGCCCGCCCCAATCCATTTTTTTTTCCTGCCCCCCTGTTTCCTCCTCTTACTTCCTCTCACCCCTCCTCTCCTGTTACCCCTCTCCCCTTGGAGGCAGCGCCAAACCCCCCGAAAATTTCTCCGCCCCCTTTTGGGATAACTGGAGGAAAATCTTCCCCAGGGGGGGAAGGGGACCCTGTCTGAAACTTGGGGGAAAGCCAATGTAAGGCGGTGCCTCGACGCCAGGATTGGGCAAAGTGTCGGCGATGGTTGTCAAGCTGTGGAAAAGCCAGATTTTGGCCCACGGGGGATCACCCATATTCTGTAAATGGGGATACCTACCTGTATGATAAAATTTTAAAAACCTTAGCAATGGGTTTTTCATCCCAGCAGAGTGAAAAACCATCGATTCGAAAAATCAAAAAGGGTTTTTGGGGAAAAAAATGGGGATGTACAAAAAAATAAAATTCAATCAATTCAGAAGAATTCCTTTTATTTTGGGGAAAAATTATTTTTTAATTGTAATTTATTAATAATACAATTAAAAAAAAATGTATATTAGGAAAATTAACCTCATTTCCCCTTTTCATTCAATCCCAAAAGGAACTACTCCCGGGAAACCCCCATTTACTGACGGTTGAAGGGGTCGCCCCGGGGAATTAACCCTCAATTTCCTAACCGACCTCGTTCCTTTAAATACTTTGGGGTTCCCGGAGAATTATCTGCATTCAATTTTAGTGAACCACGGTATACGAATATTGTTTTGAAAATGTATCAAAAACAACCCCCCAATATCGTATTAATGTGCTGCACAGCAAATTACGTTTTTATATCGCAGTAATTCAAATTTTCGCATATTTCGCGAGATTTTTGGGGACCGATAAAATGCTGAACATACGACGAAATGTTACAGTGTATTACTGCAAGGCCGAATATTAAAAATCGAGGCGGAACGTAACGGAGCCCAAATTTTAAAGTGGGCGAGGTCTTAACATTTCTAGATCTGTTAATGGCTATTAAATTCTTTTGGTGGTTAGGATTACGGACACGTCAACTACTGAGGTGGGTTAGTCCCATAAATGTAGTGGTATGCTTTTCATCGCAGGCGTGATCTTCCACAGCTGGATGGCGAGATACGGCGTCGACCTACCGACGGCTTGTGGGGTTTCCATGCCAGAATCCGCACCAGTAGGGCACCGCCCTACCCGAGACAAGCTCCAAGCTCCTGACTGGTCTCCAGGCATGTATGGTAGTGTAGTGTATGTAAGGGGTGAGGATAAGGAAGAGGAAGGAAAGATCGCGCGTGGTCCGTGACCTGTTTGTTAGAAACTGCTCAGATATTCGCCTGGTGTTGATAAGAGAAACCACGGAAATCTACCGATCAGAGCAGCCGGTTTCTAGAATTCTCCTCCAGACAGAGGCTGAATTCGATCTAGCTGACAAGCTAGTGTCGCAAATCTTGCCGCTGGCGGGACTCAAACCTAGGACTTGATGCACCTCTCTGGGTAAATTCCCGGGCAACGCTGGATAATCAGCTTCACTACTGTAAATCCGATTATCTACTTTTGACCATTTTGCGAGTGAATGACAATCTTTCTATATACAGTACTGGTAATGTGAGATAATGAACAAAATTTTTATAATTTTCACGCTTCAAAACTGGGAACTTCTAAAATAAACGTTGTTGTTTAGATCATACTGCAGATAAACCAGAAGTTTATGAATAGCCTTCCGCGTCGTGTGTATGTATCAGCGAGCTCTCGAGGCCAGTGTTTACCTCAACAACGTGGCGTCACGGGCACGGCAACCATATCGATTCAAAAGTGAGGCCGTGGGTGCCAGGTAAGTAATAGAGAATGGCGCGGAATGGACGTGTCGAAACGATTGATCAAGTCAAATACATTCTGTCATAGGAGAAGAAACATGCTATTCTGGGTTGGTTTGGTTTGTTTTTTTCGTGTTTCCGGGGGCGTCAACTGCTTTGGTCATTAGTTCCGTTAGTTTACTGCATGTTTGTTTCTCAGGAGATGGTGGTGGTCTTTCCTGCTGGATGGCGAGATCCGGCGCCGACCACCGTCGGCTGTGGAGTTTCTCCTAACCAGGACTCTCCCACCAGCGGGCACGCCCCAGACGGACAAGCTCTAAGCTCCCGACCGGTCTCCCGGAACTGTGGTAGTGTAAAGCATGTTAGTGTAAATGTAAGAGAATAGGACAGGAAGAGGAAGGACAGATCACGCGAGGTCCGTGGCCCGTTTGGTAGGATACTGCTCGGCATTCGCCTGGTGTTGATCGGAGAAACCACAGAAAACTACCGATCCGAGCAGGCGGCCGCTAGTATTCTCCTCCAGACAGCGACTGAATTCGACCTAGCTGACAAGCTAGTGTCGAAAATCCTCGCCGTCAGGACTCGAAACTAGTATCTCCGGCCACAGGTGCTGCAGTGACATCAGTATATGCCTGAGCTACCGCCCCGGTGCTTTTCTGGGATCTTCCAGAAAACTCGGTTAGTATACGTGGAAATTTGGAATGGAGAACTGATTTTAGTATTTTCCAAAGAAAAATTAAACAAGTTATAAATTAAAAGAAGCAGAAAGATCGACATAACGTTTTCTCTTCTTCAGAGAAGATTTAAGGCGCTAAACCCATTAAAAGGCAGAATAATTTCTAAATATGTTAGAGCAATGTAGTGTGTCATTTAATTCGAGATACATTTGTAATCTGATGTCTGAAGAAACGTAAAACACAGACGACAAATTTTATAACCTCATTTCAAATTCACCTAAAAAAGTAAAAGTAGAAAGTAGCATTCGTACGCAAGAATACATGATACTCAATTTAAATAATGAATTACTTTAGTTTGAGTTTCAGATGTTAATGCGAGAGAAGCTACTGAAGAAATCTGTAATCTTAAAGATCTCTTAATCAAAACTCAAAAATAGGTTTTAACAACGCAATTATCTCAATTATCTAATACTATATAGAAATTATTCATTTATAACCGACTTTAATTACTATACCTACGATCACAGGAATGGAAAGACAGAAGAAACAACGTGACGTTTTCAAACAGTCTACCGCATTACTTATGAAATTGCAACTAATGACTTCTCAGTTGTTTATCGATTTGCAGAATATTTGATGAGACAGGTGCGATTCATTTGAAAGGACAAGTTAACTTTCTAATGAACAAAGACATCGTGCCTTCTGACGTTATCGAGCTGAACAGAATCGAAATATTAAAGAGCTCTTGCAATGAGTAGCCCACGAATAATAAATAGAGTCGGACTTTGTATGGCACAAATTTCAAGGTTAAATTTTGTAAATACAAATGAACGTTCAACAACTGAGCCCCGTTTCAATTTGTACTTTGCGTTTCACAACGCATGACACTTCAATAAAATAGGGAAAGAATTCAAATGCGCCAATACCAAATTGGCAAATTTCCTCACAATGATAGCCTTGAAGGTAACTAAGCATTCAAAATCTCCTGCTTGGGTTCGCTAAATACTCTCATTAACTACTCTCAGTGTAATGATGCAGAACATGCAGAATACTAAAGAAGACAAAGAAATCCAGTACAATTTTCCAAAAGTAATTAGTAATCATGATGGCAATTTACTAATTTACAATATTTACACGATTTATCGTTTAAAATATTTTTTTGAAAGATTAATCGTTTAAAAGATCTTTTTTTGAAATCAAGAACTTTTCATCTTTAAAGCTATCTTTCTTTTAAGAGTGGTATTTGTTTTACAAATGTACAAATATTTATTGTTTTGAATACTTCATTTAGAACTCAATTTTGATGAATTTACTGTAAAAATGTTTGACTTATGTGCTGATGTTAACATTGCGAAAATCTTGTCAAGACAGAAAAAAAAATTGTGCAATACTCAAACATTCAAAAAGATGTTTGATCTGAAATCAATTGTTAACATATTATTGAAAATAGTTGAACGACTTTTTATAAAACGTTTTTGAGGAAATAAACTGGAAAACGTAGAGGAAATGGAAAGTGATGTAAATGCCTGGCTTTTATTTCAAACGAATTTGTTTCAACTTTCTAATATCTTGCAATTAGTGATTCTTTATTTCGTAAATTGAAACACAAGCTATGCAATTACTGCATTATGTATTACCGCATGGTTTTGAAATGAGTGACGATAATATTTTTATGATTTCGATTTTACCGTTAAAACATTGTCTTAAATCCATACTAATGACCTGCGTAACATTTATTTTCTGATGTGTCGTTTATATGAAGAAATTTGTGGCAAAAGAAAGCAGGATACACTAGTCATAGGAAGTCTCCTGTTCATAAACGTTAATATCTCGATTTAGTCGAAGTGTGACTCTTTTTATATTATCCTGCCATTGAAATATGGAATAAATCACGTAACAAGTTACACTCTTATACTAAAGTCGTATATTAACATTTACTAATCAAAGAGGCTTGTTGAGGCTTGCCATTTTTCTGCCTCAGACCTTCATATGCCGGATGGAACAGCTAATTGATAACACCCTGTATATCCGTCAACCGTGTAAGATACGAAGATGGACAATCGATTGCCTAAACGGGGCTACTGCAGTACAGCATACTTCGTCTTTGTACTATTTTTTACTACGAAAGTAGTAATGCCAAACTTTTTAATGGAATTCTATGCTAATTTTAGCTTATCGTAATGAAGAAAAAGAAGTCATCTTCGTCAACATATTATTATTAAGATAGCTGGCTTTCGACGACTTTGGCCTCGCTGGATGGCGAGATCCGGCCTGACCTACCGTCGCTAGTGGGGTTCCAACCAGGACTCTCCACCAGCGAGGCACGCCCCAGCCGGACAACCCTAAGCTCCGACAGGTCTCCGACTATGTGTGTAGTAGCATGTTAGTGCAAGTGTGTAGGGAGAGATAGACAGGAAGAGGAAGGAATATTGCGCCAGTGCGTGGCCGTTTGTGTAGGCATCCCTGTCATCCGACTGTGTGATGGGAGAAACCACGAAAACTACGATCAGAGCAGCCGGTGCTAGAATCTCCTCCAGACAGCGACTCATCGACCTAGCTGAAAAGCTAGTGTCGAAAATCCTGCCGCCGTCAGGACTCGAACTAGAACCTCCGGCGAGGCGCTGCAATGACATCAGTTGTGCACTGCGCTCCCGCTCCCGGTTTAATGATACGCATACGTAAAATAACCATGGGCCAGGAAGGGCAGCCCGCCAGCCAACAGCCGAGCAAAATGGCCGGTCGTTACGCGCTGACTTTGACCGGGTTTTGTGGTTCCTTGCTAATAAACACTGAATGCTAGGATGAGGTTAAAAAGGCTACGATCACTCTCATTAGCATTGTTCTATCACCTCATAATCTATCATTCAAGCCTTAACAACCGTCTTACCAAAGAATACTCTCCGAAAAAGCTGATCCCCATAATGACACACAGTCAATCTCTGTGAGGATAGAGCACGATTGGGCCCGAAGACATCGTGGAGCGTGGTGAATGGCTGATTCGCAAATAATAAATAATGAATAATAATAATAAAATAATGACATAATAATAATAATAATAATAACTAATAATAATAATAATAATAATAAAATATTAATAAGGACCGTGTGCAGAGTTGTGTCAGCTGTCGTCCGCTGAGGAGGCTCTAGATTCTGTCCATGCTAGGCATGATCGTATTTGTGATTGTCCCACATCCTCGTCACATCACCACTATCATCTCACACTTTCACTTAAAAACATAACAACCTTGTTGTATCGAGGATACAGCTGAAAAAGCTGACTCTGAAAGTTACACGCGTTAATCGTGTAGTGTTAAAGGCCGATAAGCCAATAATAGTAATAATAATAATAATAATAATAATAATAATAATAATAATAATTGATATACAATTAATTTATAACATGTATTAAGAATTTGAAGTCATGCTTGATACAAGATATCTGTGTGATTTCTGTCTCATACCAGTTAACAGTGCACGATTAAACAATAATAATAATAATAATAATAATAATAATAATAAAAATTTAAATAATAATAACCAACAACAACTTAGCCAGCGCTCAGTGTTCAACTCTGCAACTGAATGTTAGAACGGTTCTGAATTGTAGAAAAATCATTATTTTTCAATTCCTCCGCCCCTGCAGGCAGGCGAGGAGGCAACCTGCGTGCGTGTGTGGGCGCGGAGGCCACGCGCGGCGGGGCTCGCGCAATTAGCCCTTCATATCGACGACGCCGCGCAGTGGCGGACGAGGCCGAGGGCCTGCCGGCCAGGCCGGGTCGGGGCCGGGGCCAGGGCCGGGTCGGGACGCGCTGGCCGGCCGAGGAGCGTCGTGCCATGGATGCGCTCGCGGTCACGTGAGTGCGCGGCGGCGGCGTGGAGGCGGGGCGGGGCGCGCGCCCCGCCCGCGCATCGTCACGGCGACCCCGCAGCTCCACCGCCGCCTCCGCCCTCCGCTCGTGCAGCGCAGCCAGCGCGCTCGCCCGCACGGCGGAGCCCTCGTGAGATGCAGGCACGCCCACTTTCTGGACTCTCATTAGCATTTATCCCTTCTTGATGTTCGGGTCGAAGTGTGAGAGGTCGACGTTTCGCCTGTCGTAGAAGGCTTCATTAGGCAAGGCATAATGCATTCAGAGCCGATCTGGACGGCCGAGGTGGTTAAGAGCGAGTTCCGACTCAGCGCTTCGGTCCGAAGGGTCGCGGGTTCGAGTCCGCCTTGGGCATGGTTGATTACAATTACTAAATGCTTGAATTTATCAAATTCTGACAAATATTCTTTGCATTTCCACCATTAACTCTTTTCAAACCATGTCAGTATCGTCTACACATCTGTAAGACCATAAACAACATCTAAAATTGTGGAGGAACGTGATAATAAGTAATACAACTAAATATGTTAATCTCCAGATTCCATTACAATGATCATTCTCGTATTTCTAAAATAACTTTGTTCACTGAGAAATGTGTTCAATTTTTGGAATATTTTTCCATGTATTTGAAAATTTTGTTGAGATATCTAGTTTTCATTAGTTACATTGGAAAGTGTTCATTCTTAATTAAATTCGTTGCTCGTCAATTTTAGAAACAATAGTTAGTTTTTCGCGGACTAGATTTTTCCTCAGCGTGCTGGCTCAGGGTTGTGTTTTCGGCAGACGCCATGCTCCACACGGCGCGCCTTGGCAAGCTCTGCGGACCTCGTTCAGATAAGTTGCGCAGACTCAAAGTGGTTTTTAGTTAATTTTAAAGGAAGAAGGTCAACTTGGGGTCGAAAAGTATTATAAAACATAAGAAAACAATGTTTTACCTAAGGACGCCATTTAGTTTCTTGCTGTGGCCAGTTGATTCCTACTCTTGAGATATAATAGAATAAGATCTTTATATTTCATGGTTTGAAAGCAATGTACTAACTCAACACCTATACGTCAGATTCCTATCCAACAAGCACGTCTTTCTATGTTGATGATAACCTGCTCATAAGAATATTCCGGAAGAGAGACTCGGAAATCTTTATAGCAAAAATGTGTGAAATATAATACACTGCAATGGTGAAGCATTGCCGGGACCTCTTGTAGCGTATATTTAAAGGCAGGTGACCTTTTCTTGTAATGTTGCAACGCATGAAGTCAGTGTAGTAAGAATGACTGACATATATGATAATTTAGTCGATACGCGGATATGAGAATATAGAAAACGCAACATTTTTTTGCGTTTGACAGTCAAATCGATATTCCTTTATTTTTTGTATTTTTCCATAGTTCGTAGATATCTAACAAAACCATTGACTTTTATTGCATGGTCGGCGCTGCATAGTTCTCTTTCAATTTCTGCGAGCATTGAAATTAGTAATGTAGATATTTACAAGAAATTAATTGATCGCAAATAACAAGTAAATAAATAGTTTCTTTAACATTTAATTTTGTTTGAAAACATGAAAATTACGTAAAATAACACATAATATTACATTAATTCAACATGTATATAAAATACATTACAAAATTGTACTAAATCTTACCTTTTTAGCTAATCTCAAAAATCGATTTAGTACTGAAGATTTTGAAATCTACCTTTCGTTTTGGAAAATCGGTAGCTAGTATTTTATTGGGAATTAATTTTACTAGAAATTTTCTTTATAAAGACTCTCAAACAAACTTTTAAACGCCCAATTAGGTTATACATCTATTTCGGCTTCCAAAAATCTAATAGAAATAAAATTGTTTGTAAAGTCCGCAAATTTTATCCATTGCCCATTCCTAATTCGCAAAATTGCTGTAGTTTCTTTTATTGGCATCGTAAGCTTCAAGCGTTGGAAATATTACTCCATATCCTTATTGTGCAACAGTCTCGCTATATTTATCCGCGTCTGAGGGTTCCTAGTACGCAAATATTGAATTGAATAGATGAAAATTGACGAAAGATTTAATTTATCGAACATTTAGCTAGGTTCTGACATGGACAGAACCGCATTCTCACTGTAGATTTGCAACCTTCCAAGCTCCACTTCACTCACTTTCTTCACTTCACACTAGGGATGGAACCTTCCTCTGGGGTTGAGAGGTCATTCATTTACCGAAGGGCTTATATCTCTAAATGAAATTGAAATAAAATGTAGAAGAAGTATACATTTCCATTTTCTCCTTTTCGAAATTTATATAAAATGATAATAATGATCACAATTTTTGGTATTAAATTCTCCGCCTTTCTAATAAATCCTATTTGTTTTAAACAATATAAAGATTCAAGGATGTACAGAGGTGGTGCACAGAAAATGAGAATATTAATTCGGAAATATGGGCACAATATTTATGAATGAAATGAATTTTGTTTGCAGGAACCACACGCCCTTGGAGGGTACGGGGATCTTCTGTTTCTCTGCTGCGTGCTGAAGCACTCTAGTTGTCGTCCAACCACACCGCGACATGGTCGCAGGGTCATCTTCAGCATTGCCTGATGGCGCATATGTCCAACACCACTCAGCCGGACTCTCAGAAAAGAAGACAAAACAATATTTCACTTTTCAACATTTTAGCTAGTGCTGTTTTTAAATAAACAATTTAATGATTTGTTAACTTCAAATGTTTCGTAAAACTTATCTTATAAAGCTACAATCATATTTTGAGAAAGTTATAATTTTGAAGATTGAAAATGCTTGGAACATTACATGTTTTATCTACTTTCGTCCGAATCGTTAGACTTTGAAATGAGTAAGGAGTAGGTAAAGCGTATTTGATTTAAAAGCGTTGTTTAAAACTATCGAAAAGTATTAGTTCAAAACTATCGGAAAATATTATTATCCTTGGCAGGGAATTCCTATTTGATGTATAACTCGTAAGAGTCTTAACTGTCGCATTCCATTGCAATTCCGTTACCGCTAAAACATCAAAAGGGACACGGTGTTCTCTAGAATAAATTGCAATATAACCGAAAAATTCAATCTATTAAGAATCTTATGATATGTGTATTTATTAGTAATAACTATTTTTCAAGTTTGTGTTAAAGTATTATCTGTTTTAAGATATGGCAAAGTCATATATTTTGAACATTATCTGCACTAGTGTCCTTCCTGGGACACAGATGGCTAGTCCTGTTGTGAAGAATTACTAACATTTACTCTGTTCTTCCAAATATACAACTGTTCTCATCGACAGTTTAAATGATTTTGAAAAACATCCACAAGCATAGAAAGACGAAACCATCAGTTAGGGCGTAGTTTTTTTATTCAAATATTTTCTGATACAGCGTACATAGCCACTTTTAGAATTATTTGCTTTACCAGGGCATACAAAATAAGAGACAAAAATAAGGGAGGATGACCCCACTGGGCTTCTACAAGAAAATCATGTTGTGCTGGATTATTGCGTGGTTTGTGGTATGGGTGAGATAACGGCGCTATGGTATGGAAAGCGTAGGAGTTGCGGAGGGGGAATTTATTTGGGGGAATCTGACGGAATGCGGTTTAGATGAGGATGAGCGGTTTTTCCTAGTGAGAAAATCGGTTAAGAAGGTTAAGCTTGTTGTGAATCTTTCGGAGAGGCGGCGATGTGCTGGGCGACTGTAGGAATTTCAAATCATTGTGAATTTTATCATTGATATGTACTATGGGGTAAAGGTGGAGGACTTTATTTTGTAGGTTTGATGTGCTTTATTGTTGAGAGGGCGAGTTAGGGGCTTAGTGAATAACGAAAGACTTAAACGATGGAACGTAACTCCTGACCAAAGAAAAACAGGAAAATACGCTGAGATCCATGACAATCTTCCTCTTGGTTGCGATCTATTGGAAAACACTTGAGGTGATTTTACAAGAACCAAACTAGTCCAGATTCGACATTTTCAGGAGACACCAAAATTCTAGCGTTGACGTGCATAGTAATGAATTTATGATATTTCACCGATTCCTTTTCTGTGCATCTTTCAATGTATTTGGACATGAAAGGAAATGTCCCAGCAGTTAGCGCCCGTTGAAAGGAATAACTTGGTGAAATACTTCAAATTATGCAATTTTGAACTTCTTTGTTCTGTATGATACTCCTCAGTTTCTCGATAATGCTAATATTTACATACGCACTCTTTGAGAGCCCATTGACAAGAGTTGTTTTGATTATCTTCGCTTGCTCATTGAAATCATAGACAACAAATAATCAATAGCGTACTTGCTTTCTTTTGTGAGCACTCGAAAATTAATATGACAACCTTTTTTTCGTTTTATTTTACAATGTAATTTAAATTGGTTCTAAAATTTTTGGGACCTGAATGTCACTTCTGCGAATATACAACAGAAAAACCCCAAAGAACAGTTTCTAAACTGCTCTTCTAAAATATGGTTCTCCATTACTAAAAATAACCACCAATCTTTATTTAATTCATTTTAATCCATAGTTATTTGAAAAAAATTTATCCTTGAAAATTTTTCGTGTAGCTCTTTGTCAGTTACCTGGTAATCCAAACACATAAGCTGAAATAAACCTTTCGCCTCGTCAGTTATAGATTTAATTTGTTCTTAAAGAATTTTCCAATTTCCCTTTGTAGCAAAATATTAAATAAATGTATACAAGTCTATTGGAGCAAAAAATTGAAAATCAATTATACCTTCCACGAATTCATAGGAAGGAAAAATGTTTATTAATGAATAGAGAGCTCACAATAATATTTTGATTTTTATTACAGATCCACCTCCTGAATGTGAAATTCGGGAACCAAAACTCTTGGAAGGACGCACCATTAGCATAGTTACTTTGGATGTAAGTATTTACGTTTTATTAGAAGTGAAATATCGATATGGAATGTTTCTGTGAGAGTTTTGTGAAAGGATCCCGCTTTAACTTCCTTTTCTAACAAATAATGAATATTTTTATTTATTTATTTATTTATTTTACGTCAAAAAACATTTAAAACTGCGTATGACGTGCTATGGGGAAAAGTGAATTGTGTGCATGAGGAAAAGTGAATGTTGTATGGAGAAAGTGTAATGGGGAAAATTGAATTTTATTTAGTTGTAATGCTAAAACATCACTGTGGGAGGAGGTGTACGAAAGACCTTTTCTGTTTACTGTTCTTCGTAGTTAACTTTGTGCTCCCATTCATTTTCCATTAGAAGCCTCATTTCATTACAATCCACTGACAATAACATTCATCGCCGTATAGATTCTAATTTTAATTTTTAAAAAGTCGAAGTCCCTTTGACGGTTAAGAAATACAATAAATTGACAGTAAAATTTTTCTCGAAATGATTTCCTTACCTTTACACAATAATGACGCTCATTTTTAATTCGTCGCTCTTATTCGCAAGAAGAGAAAATATAACCTTGCAGCCGAAAGCGGCGAATTTGACAGAAGATCTCTTATTGCCGGACACTGGTAACGAAAAGTGGATAAATCTTCTTGCTTTGTGTAGTAAATTACTTCCTCTAAACCATTCTTTAGTTAGAATTCTGTTTTGTGGTAATTTGATACCAAAATTGATTTATGGCAAAAAGTTTCTTCTACGTCTGTAGTACTTACGGAAAACGAGCGTTTTCCCGGTAAATTCTGCTTGAAATTAATGCAATATATAAAACATTTCAAACCTCTACAACCTTTTATTTTCGACGGATAAAACAAGTGACGCTTAAAAGAATGACGAATATTCTCATTTTCGGTGAACTCGTGAATTTTCCAAAATTGCATGCTGGAAATAAGGGAAATACAATAAGATTTATAAGCATTGGCACAAGTGTGAAGACAGAACGAAGCGTAGAGTAGTGGTAAAGAAAAGGCGAGCTATTCCTTGAACCTGAGGTTAGGTCTCTGCACGGAAAAAGCTTTTCTGTTAAACACTTTTGAAGGTTCATGTACTAGTACATTATTGCGGAGCCTTGCAATAATGAGAAAGAATATACCACTAGTTAATAAATGGCAATTCAAATACTTTTTAATAATCTATGTTTTAAAAATCAACTGAACATGAATATTGAACATTGTTTATTTTTCAAATCTTAATTTGCTACACGTTTGCATAAACAACATACTACATATTCAACTAATTTTGTATTTAAAGTTCTTTTCTAGCACCCTTGACTTGAAATTGAAGGTGTACGTCTACTTGTTTTTTAATGGAGAAAGCTTTTATACTAAATATATTGTAGTAACTCTACTACATGGCGCTGAAGTTAAATGCAATTCCTAATTCACCTGGGCATCATTGTTGTTGGGAGTTGACAAAGAAGCGGGGCCAGGGCGAGGTGGACAAAGACAAGCGAGCAGTGAATGGGAAGAGAGAGAAAGACAGAGAAGAACAGAGCCAAAGAGGCAACTGAGAGAGACAGAGGCAGGTAAGACAGACAGACATACAGGAGAGACACAAAGGAGAGGACGAGAGAGGAAAGGGGAGAGACGAAGAGAGACAAAGAAAGAGACAGAAATAACATGAAGAGACAGGAGAGACAGAGAGACAGAGGGAGACAGACGAGGAGAGACAGAGACAAAGGCAGAGAGTCAAAGAGACAGGGTGAGACAAAGAGAGGAAAGGAGAGAGGAGAGCGTTGAGAGAGACGGAGAGAGAGCGAGTGAGAGAGGGAAGGAGAGGAGAGAAATAGGAGAGATGGGAGGAAAGAGAGGAATGAGAGAGAGGGGGAAAGGAAGAGAAGTAAATAGAGGAGGAGAGAGGAGGAGAGAGAGAGGAGGGAGAGAGGGAGGAGAGAGGAGGGAGAGGGAGGGAGAGAGGGAGGGAGAGAGGGAGGGAGAGAGGGAGGGAGAGGGAGGAGAGAGGAGGAGAGTGAGAGAGTGGGAGAGAACGAGGGAGAGGGAGAGGAGAGAATTATCCATGAACGGATGATGGTCTTCGGAGTAAATACTGAAAACTATTAGTGCTAGAACAACATATACTTTCTCATTTAGTAACTGTTACGTAATACCGAATTAGAATCCAGAATTTCTGTCGATATTAACATATCTCAGTCTTCACTTAGAAACTTATTACAAATCGTAAGACATTTGATATGAAAAGCAATTCTTTTAAAGCTAATATGTTAGAACTATTTCGACAATTAATTCAGCTTTTCATACAGCTTTAACATTTGTCAACAATAAGAAGGCATTATCTTAATTTTAAGATGCTATGTAGCGGCGCGGTGTTTCTACTGTCATGTTGCAAACTGAAATATCGTAAAAGACTAGTAAGTAGAGCGCGGAAATTTAGTATGTGCAGATTTTAAGGTTTGCAAAATTTATGCTAAACTACTCGTATTAATAAAAATGTACTTCATTACCAAAATTACGCTTAACTTCAATATTTAAAACAAAGTACATGAAGTTTTTAAAAGTATTGATTTTTAAGAACAGATGCAGAACAATTTCAGTTAAAAATTATATCATCAATATTGTACTTTGAATGTCACTTTTGTTTACAATCTTCAAAAATACAGAGAGTTCGCCGTCTAAAGCCACAGCACCATTTTTCTTTACTGTTTGCTACATACGAGTAAAAACGAAAAATAAGTTTTGGACCGTTCTGAAAACAAATTATGTTCAAAAATAGCCTTATGATTCCTACAAATTAACTCAATAACTTCTCATATTTTACAAAACTACTCATACATCATTTTCAAAATTGACCTCACTTGATGTTCTATGTTTGCTGAAGAGATATCATTGAGGAACTAATGATGCTACAATAGATATGGGTAATTCACTGAAACGCCTGAAACAATCATAACCATGTGGGCCGACTGGTCTACAAATTGTTTGACTGGTTCAATGTGATGTAAAAATCCTATTAACATCATATTTAGTGCATATGTTTGAGCTTTGATCTTTTGAGCTTTTTATTTATACCCAAAATTAGTAAAATTTCTGAACATTTTAGATGAACTTCAGAAAAAAATGATATCTCACTCACAAAATCCATTTTAATATAAGAAAAATGTTTCTCCTAATAGAAAAAGTTTGAAGAAAATATTTTTCTATTGAGCCTCATATCATTTACATTTTATACCAATGTTTTCACTCCCGAATTCAAAAGCGCAGTTTTTTCAAACCTCAATTCCCAAAATATGTAATCTTCAATTTTCGAGTTTGTTGACCCAAAATATTATACAAACTCTAAATTTTGACGAAAAAAAAAAAAAAAGAATTCGCGTGTGAAACTGAAAATTTCAAAAGTTACGGGTGCTTCAAGTTGAAAGCTGTAAATATTATCATAATCTAAATTTGTTAATGTTTGTAATGAAACAATGCCCACACACAAACTGCTTATAAAATTATTGGACGTTTCGATGTAACCCGTTCCGAATTTATGTTTTAAACATGGGCGCCAGGAAAAGTTTACGTTAATATTTTTAAAATTAATGCTTCAACCGTTATCTAAATAAAATCAATATCCCGCTAACTGGTCGATGGGTTTCGTTAGAAATAATCGCTATTACCTACTAATAGCCATTATCCGATCTCCATCTATAAGATCGAGGAATTGAAAACAAATATATATTGTCTAGCTACTTATTAGCTGGAATTGGCCAAATGAAAATCGTTTGTTTTATTTCAAAAGAAACTTATGGTTTATTCTCAATGCCAGGCAAAAATATGACTTGAAAAATTTGTAACAAATAAAGAATGTTCTTTTGGTCACGAGCTCTTTCGAACCTTATCCTGCAGTACCCGTCTTCGCGCGCACTTGAACGAGGGCGCCATGAAGAACCATTTTCCTCTTGTTCTCGGTGACGAGAAATGTAAAGTCCGAGTACCAGATTCTTCTCTCCTGCTCTTGCACAAATGTTGTCGAGTGACTGATCCTCACCGCCTCAAATACTTGTAGTTCTAATTTAATTTACTTCGCGAAAGTTCCCAGTTCTTTCTGATTACGCGACGAGAATTTAAAATTCAGCAAACTTTTTCCAAGTCCTGTTCCAAATTCATTCAAATTTTTCCCCAACGTGTTTTAGATCTTATAAATTCTATCAGTCTGAAATTATTTGAGCTCACTCACGAAAATTACAAGTTATACATTTTCACACAGCAAATTATTCGAAGGCCATCACATTATTTCGTCCCTAGAAAATTCTAATTTATGTTCGTCTCACTCAAGAATTACTCGAAATACGATAACTATTCACTTCCAAGAAAAATTTCAAGTCCCAATCTCACAAAATTAATCATCCGCGAGCGACCCGCACAGCACCACGACATATGTCAGAATGTAAAAATAATATTTCTGTATAGCCCTTCAAGACTCGGCCTATTTCTTTCTACTGTTTTTCACCAGAAACATTCGACGCACTTCCGTCGTGAATAGACTGTCACTGTTCTCCTCGCCCATTCCTAAATTGAGTACAAAATCAACGAGCTATATACCCTAGACTGTCATTACTTTCTCAACCAATCCCTAAATTCTTTACTTGATCAGCTAGCCGTGCCCTCAGGTCCAATGCCAGAATGAAGTTTATTGACCTTGACAACAACTCGGCTGCCGTTGCTAGGGCGCCATATTTCTATTTGTTTATCCTTGTATATTTACCCCATTTACGACAAATATTAGTAAATAAATGTGTGACATGTTGGTATGTGACAGTAAATTAAAAATTAATGTTAATCTATACATTTCCATCACAGTTAACGTTCTGAAATTTCAGATTGCGATCAATGCATATAATATTTTACACGTTCTCCTCAGAAATCATATAAACAGGTTTGGTATAGTAATACAAAAGTGAATGACAAAAATTAATGCATCAATGAAACTAATAGATCTACATTATAGATAATATAGATCGAAGCTTTACCTAACCTTATTCATGTGCTGAATGGTAAAACGCATTGTTGAATTGGAGTTCGAATACATGACAGACGTAAACAACATTCACCTGGAAGGCTGGACGGCTTAAAGCAGGCTTTTCAAGGTCGCGAGCACAGCGTACGGAGATTGGTGTCGCGCCAGATTCGTGTAAAGAACTCTCAAAATTAAAAGGAATATTTTTTGGGGGTTGGGCCAGATAGTTCGGGGAATATTCATTTGGGCAAGAATCCTGCGAATAGTTTAAGCGGTAGTGTGGTTTACACACGGACGGACGGATTGACGGACGAAGAGATGGCCGGCGAGACTGACGGTCATATAGACGGACGGATATTTATAAAACACTTTTTCGGTTCCAAAACGTGTATTTTCGTGGAAATATCGAAATCGATTTTCCGGAGCATTTCCATTCTTTCTCTACTAAGTAAATTCCTCCGTTTATATGGTTTAATAAATATCCGTAAGTGTGCAAGAAAATAAAACCGCAAATAACGATCAAGCCATTCCACTACTCAACCTCACCACTTTCACGGTTAGAAGCACAATTTTCCTTATTTTAATAAATGAAGTATTGAGATAACGCTTTGATGTTCTAGCAAGTATTAGTAGTTAATGGGAAGTCGACTGTATCAAATCTGTTTCGGAATAGACATTGTTGGATTGTGTCGTTCCCTCACCCGTATATTACAGCGACGACGTCGCATACGTCAGACCCGCCCACGGTTCGATGCTTCCGGATGAAAAACGACGGGCCAACCTTTTTGATCAATGACAGTCAACTGACTTTGTGAGGGTCAGGAGCGCGATATTTTCCTTACAAGAAAAAGTCAATGTCACACTCTAGTGACTGATATGGAATGTGTTGGCTGTTTTGTTATATATTTGTGATGTTGATTGAGTTGTGGTTTGACGTTTTCTCGCTGGTGTATTCGACTTTTTCGTCTTTGCTTGAGATGCGGAAGAGAAGAGAACATGGCGAGAGAAGTAAGGGTTCAATTATTAACATCCTATTTGTTTGTCGTTTCTGTAATAACATAATCCCAATTTTATTAAAAAACGTTTCGTTTAAATTTAAACTTCATCCTGAACTTATCCAAATTACCTGAAATGTTCAAGGTTAAAATATTGAAGCGATATTACTCCTAACACTAATAATAATGTAATATATACTATGTATATTTCAACTCCGCATTGGGGAACCGCACGGTGAGTGTACCCATGATTTCAATTATCCCGAATATTAGGATATTTCCGCCCTCAGTTGGATGTTCCACTTTGTAGGCTTTGTATTCCTTGCTTTTACTTACTACACCATTTATTATCAGCCAGCTTTCTTCATACTGCCCGGCGTTATGGAAACTATTGGCGAATCTTTATTACTTTTCCTTCTAACTACGGGCCAACGTGGCAATGGTAGCACGATTTTTCCAACAGCGCTTTTCTGTCAAATCTCGCCCCTAGAATGCAAGCTTATAAGCATTCAGTTTAACAAAACGCATTCAAATCTCTTCCTAGTATCGCTTCCGCTAGGTCATTACTTTGACAGCCCATATTTGAGCATTGGGTCTGTAATTCGATTGTTCATTTTAATCAGTGATGAAAACGGTTTTAATCCCTTCCTCCCTAGGTTAGTTCAATGCGTCAAAAAAGCTGAAAAACCAAAGCAGGTGACGCGCTCTTCACGTGGGGTGCCCCAATGGTTCGCCGCTATCCCCAACCCTATTTCATCACTATTCAGGACATTCATACTTCCCATCAAATAAATACCACCCAATTCGCTGATGACACAGTATTATACATCTCCGGCATTTCACTACAAACTCACTAATTCCAGCTCCAACAGCATCTTGAAACGTGCCCACAAACTGCTCACAATTATTGGACGTTTCGTCGTAACCCGTTTCCGAATTTATGTTAACATAGGCGCCAGAAAAAAAGGTTACGATAATATTTTTAGCTATTATTGCTTCAAAGAAAACTAAATATTGTCCCTCTAGCTGGGTCGATGGGTTGCGTCCAAAATAATCGCTAATACCTATAGATAGCCGATTACTTGATCTGCCATCCATACAGAGTGGCGAGGAATCTGAAAACAAATATATCTAGCTACGTATTAGCTCGAATTGGCCAATGAAAATCGTTTTTTTTTTTTTCAAAAAGAAACTTAGGATTTATTGCTTATTGTAACAGAAAGACTGTCCTTTGGTCAAGACCTTGTTCGAACCTTTGTACTGCACTATACTTCGCGCGCTCTTGATTGACGTCGCCACGAAGGACCATCTTCTCTTCTCCCCGGTGATGCGAATTCCAGAGTCGGAGTACCGCGTTTTTCTTTGCTGTTCTTCCATGCGAACGTTGCCGAGCCACTGATCCGCACTACTTCAAATATTCTTTGTTCTAGTTCGATTAAACTTGCAAAATAATACCCAGAGTTCTTTACGATTACACAGCGGAAATGTTTTAAAGTTCCACAAATTAATTACTTGACCAGAATATTTCCGAGTCTTATCATATACGACTTCACACAAGTTCTAATTGCCGTGTGTTGTAAAAATAATTAAAGTTCAAACTGTTCGTGAGCTATACTTTTAACACACTGTAGATTATTCGGAGTCCAATGTTCCTCAATCTCATGAAAAATTTCAAGTTCCAATTACACACATTATCTATCCGCGAGCGACCCGCACAGCGTCACGACATATGACAGAATGTCCGTTTTCTTATTACTGCTCAGCCCTCCAAACCTCGAATTCTAAATTATCAATCTAAATCTAATAACAAATTGGGCAAATAACATGAAAATCAAATTAAATCCCTCAAAATCAGCTGCAAAAATCTTCTCATTAAAAACCTTTGTATATCCATCCCCGCTACTCATAAATAATAATCCTAGATATTTCACCCCAATAACGAAAACAATAAAATATCTTGGATTAAATTTGGACACTAAACTTAACTGGAAACAACACGTTGAAATAAAAGCACAACAGCCAAAAACCAAACTAATCCAATTAAGACCTTTACTAAATTCATACAATACATACTCACTGTCAAATGCACCAACGCTATATAAATCACTCATTCGCCCAACACTATTATACGCATGTCCGATCTGGACCAATGTCGCCAAAACCAATCTCAACAAAATGCAAATATTTCCCTATTAAAGTTTGTTAAGTACAATTTTAAACTAGATTAAGTTAATTAGATTAACTCATACAATTGCAAAGTTGCACTTGTAAACTGAACATTGTAATTTCAACTAAACAATAAATCAATAAATACCGGCGCCCTACTTGGAATTCTATCATTTATTGCAATTCTTTGGCGCTAATGAACAGAAAAGGATATACATTTCAAACATTCTGCCTTCGACTTAGTTAATTTTTCCCTAAATACGGCGGTCTAACCTCGAGGGAAAGGGGAATTCATTTTTCGTATGAAACTCTTTAGAAGGACTGAAGTGCTTCGAAATTTTGAACTACTTTCCAAGAAGGCCGTGAGAGCGCACCACAGACGGGACACCAAGAACGACCAGAATAGACAATATTGAACTTTGTCGCAATTTCGCGGGATCCTGCCTCTTTCCACATAAGACGCGATGGGATCTCATTGTTTGAAGATCAGGAAGCCGAGCAGTTTCGTGGCGACTAGCCTCGCTCGTATAAAAAGCTAAGTAATACGCATCTTGGCAGCATTGAAAGTTAGATTTTTACGTTGGTAGTGTGTCTAGTTCAGAACATTACAAACTCCGTGGAACAACGCGATGGTGCGCGATCTCCGCGTAATAGGATTTTACACGCACGAAAAGCGCACGTTTTTTAAGAAAAAACGGGAACAAACAATTTTCTTTTCGACTAGACAGGTATCACTAACAATTCTGCAATACCCAAATAATTGCGACGCTGATCTATACTAATAGTTCTTAAATAATTGGTTTTCAGAACTTTCCCTTGTGTCATAGGATTATAAGACGACAACAGTCTTAGTGTCGTATTTATGAAGGTCTGCCAGCAGAGCTCTTAGGGGCTTGCCATCTGGGACCTTGCTAGGAGCTCAAGGGGCGACTAGAATTGGCTGGGGACCGTTCATAAATCGCAAAACCGAACACTGGCAGCCTGCTTGCCCTGGAAGGCCCCTGGCAGAGGTTTATAAATACGGGCCATATTTTCGACACGAACATCTGCAGCTCTCCCAAAACACTCAAGCTATATTCGCAGCCTAAACATATTGGATCATCCAGCCTTTATTATTTTGTGATTGGATTGATGATTATTTACTGTAACTGAAAATCTTTGTTTTTTGGAAGTTTTGTATTATTTAAGAAATGTGAGGAGTCCCAATTTTTTCGGATTTTTTAAAATTTAATGCATTGTGCCAGACTATATCAAATGCTTGGGTTATATCTATGAATCAGGATATTGTATGATGTTTTTTTCTGTAATGACGAGGACTTGTGTTCAGAGATTCTCAGGAGTTGGTGTTCCGTGGAGATATGTTTCATGAAACCAAATTGTTCTTTATATATTGATTCGGTGCTTATTAAATGTTTACTTAACTGTTTTAATATTACTTTTTCACATGTTCTTGAAAAAATGTGGGCGGGCAATAAACTTATTGTTCTGTAACTACTGGCCGTTGTTGCGTTCTTGCTAGATTTTGGTACTGAAATAACTATTGCGTGTTTCCATGAATGCGGAAAGTGGCGTATTCTCAGACAGGAATGATATATATTTGTTAGAAATGCTATTGTCGTCGGGGGTAATTTTTTATTATGAAATTGTTTATGTTATCAAGACCGGGAGATTTTTCGTTTGGCAAATTTTTTATTACACTTTTGATTTCACTTGGTGAAGTGTGGTGTATTCTTCGATGGGGTCCGTAATGGGGATGCCCTATAGATTTAATTAGTGTAGTGTGTTCTGGGTGATTTTGTATTGTGTTTGTTGTGAATGTGGATTCGAAGAATAAAGCTCTTCGGCTTTTTCTATTGATCTGTAGGCTTTACCAGAAGCGTTAAGAAGATTATTGTTTTTAGTTTTAGGGGTTTTTTTGTGAATTGCCATAATGAATTATTTTGGGTATTAGGACAGTGGATTGTACTTGCGTATTATTGGCGATCATTAAAATTGTTTATTAATATTTTGTGTACATTTGTGATTAGATTAAATTTTATTTTTAAATCGGGGTTTCTAGTATTTGCCCATAGCCTTGATGTTTTATTTTTATAGCATTTAGAATTTCAGGGGATAATATGTTTGATTATAGTTTTTTAGATGGTGTGTGTGTGTGTGTGTGTGTGATATTTTTGCAAGGATTGGCGGATGGAGTGAATTATTGTGTTGAATGTTGACTGCCTTTTCTGTTTCTAATAGATTATTTAAAATCTTGAATGTAGGAATATCATTATTTAAATATTTCTAAAATTTATGCCAGTTTACCTTCAGGGGATAATCTTTTTACGGCAAAGGGGACTGGGGGGGGTGGTAATTGGCGAGTTGTTATTAATGCGGGTATAAATGATCAGAGTCAAGTTCAAAAATTGGAGTTAGAACAAATTAATGTTTCTGTTGGTTAATCCTGAAGTCAATAATGTTTTACCTTCTTAGCCGGTCATATGGGTAGTCAGTCGGTTCTGCAGTTGCAATTCTTTTTAGATTGTCTTGAATTAAGATTCTCTCAAGTATTATCCCTTATTGATTATTTGTGTGACATCCCCATTGGTTTTCTTGCATTTAGATCACCGAGAAGAATTGGAATATGTTTTCAATGCTTGTAGTGGTGATTCTGTCCGAAGGTGGTTTTTCCTTTTGGTTTTTTTTTTGATTGCAATTGTTTCTATACCTGGAGTATCAGAAATGTATGTTTCATGGTGTTCGATAATTCATTTTATAGCTATTAACACTTCACCTCCATTGTCATTTGTATCTTTGTAAACTTATTTTTTTTTTTTTTTTTTTAAATTTTTCCTTTTAAGTTATTTTGGAGATGAGCTGCCATAGCTGTTGCTTAAATACGATGATACGGAATTTTGAATTGTTGTAATGAAAGTAGGAATTTGAATGAGTTAATTTTATGATACAAGATGTTATCGTATGGATTATTGTGTTTAGGAAGGGATTCTTTGATTGGTTGAGTGTGTAATGTAATACTATTCATACTTAAATTTCTCTCCGAATTAACACGTCTCAGTCGTTATTTTCTGTAAAACTCATTACAAATAGCGAAACATTTGTGGTGCGAAAACTAAATATTTTCAAGCAAATTTCACCACAAATTTGACAATTGTAACTACATTTCATACAGCTAAATTATGTCACTACAAGGAGACGTAATTCAGAGAAATTTGCGAGTCGCGAAACGGAATGTCATTGTTGCATTTTAATCTGATATACCCTGAAGGCTAGCACTTTTTATTTCATATATTTAAATAGGTTTTAAATAATTTTTAAAATATTGATATACTATATTTTAATTCATTTTTTTAAAGAATTCTAAACGTATAAGAAAAGCTCGAATGTAAGAAACGAACACCGAAACGAACACTCGAATGTAAGAAACTGCCGGCGGCGCTAGCCGAATGCGTTTACTACGCTCCGTGAAGTCACGAAGGTTAAGCGCATTCGAGACTCGCGGGTTCGTGGTTGGGTGACCGGCCAGGAACCCCGGGATCTAACGGCGTCGAGCCCCTGGCCGAAGGGATAAAAGGCACTGACTGACTGCGACGTGACGAGACTGGACTAATATTAAAAATAATGCCCGTTAATGGAGGATTACTCCCAAGGGCAAAAGCGCTCAACGCCCCTTAAGGGGCTTGGAGACGAGTTGCGTCAAGGAGTGGACGCAACAAATTAAAAAAAAAACACATTCTAACATAAAATACACATTCTAATTTACGTAGTATCTAATTGCCTCAAAACATTTCTAAAATTACGTTCACGAAGCGCAGGATTTCCGAGTGGGCGACTTACTTTGACGGCAAATTACACAAAAATACTCATATTTTCCAAAAATTCACCATGACCTTATTTGAAGATGTTTTTGATGAACAGATTTCATTAGGGAAACAATTGTATCTACCCAATTGTTGTTGTAAAATTACAGCGAGAATTTTTTAATTTTTTCGATTTCCGAAAAATACGTGTTTCAACGAACATGAGACGTGTGCCATTCTCTTAGGGGTCCTTTACGATATGTAAGCTCTAAATTTAATAAAACATTGTTGTTCCATTTTGTAGAGAAAATGGATCATGAACACATTTTATTAAGAAAAAAAAATTATCTTCGTAGTTCTAGTTGTAGGAAAATGTCGAAAAAGTTTGAACGTTTTCAATTTTCGAAATATCAAGGTTTTCAACCAACATGAGACATGCGCCATTCTCTTAAACGTCCTTTTCACTATTCAATAGCAACGTTGGATCAAAAACTTTTTTTTTTTTTTGAAAATTTTGAAAATGTTCCAGATTCTTCACGTAAAGTACCCCCAAAACTAAAATATCGATTCAAATTTGTCGCGATGGAAAAATTTTGGAAAAGGGAATTTTTTTAAAGGGGAGATGATTTGCTCTCAGTCAATTTTTCGGTGTCAAGGACCCCCAAAACATGGATTCTGGCTACACCACATGTTAGAGGATATTTTTCTAAGTTTGCTACCGTATTTATTTACTTGCTAAATTTAGACGGCCAGACATTTTGCCTACCCTATTTTTCAGTATCAAGGACCCACAAAACATGGATTCTGGCTACATCCCGTGTGAGAGGATTTTTTTTAATTAAGCAAATGGATTTATCCATTTTTTTTGTTGCTAGAGCCCTGTAATAAGAGTTGTTCTGCCGAAAATTAGCCGTTTTTTCGCGCAGCATTACATATCATTCTCTTTACCGCGGAACTGGTAGCGAGATAGTAAAAATAACGTAATGTCAGGGAGAAAAATATAATACATTTTCCACCAACCCACTTGCAGAAAAAAATCCTAACACCTTGACCTATCAAATTCGGAACACTTAAGTACTTTGTTGAAGAGGAATTATATAACTTTCTCTATTCTGCGTATATTACTCCGTATGTATGCGAAAAATAAAAATCCTCTAACACGTGACGTAGTCAGAATCTCTGTTTTGTGGGTCCTTCATGCCGAAAAAACAATTGAAAGCAAAACGTCTGTTCGTCCGTCCGTCCGTCCGTCTGTCTGTCCGTCCGTCTGTCTGGTCGTCCGTGTGTCTGTCCGTCCATCCTTCTGTGAACATTACTAGCGCCTGAAGATGGGTAGAATTTTTTCAAAATGGAAGAAACCCCTGTCCATCTGGCTCCAGTTGAAGTTCTGAGATTTTGAAAACATTCTTTAAAATTTGGGGGTACTTTACATGAAGAACTCCGGCCATTTTCATAATTTTCACAAAAACGGCTCCAAATTTTTTTCGTTAAATTTTCTGAATAACAAATTCAGTTATAAAGGTGACATTGATTTGATTTTCGCGGTTAACTCTAAATTTTCGAAAATTTGAAAAGTTTGAATTTTTTCGGCGGATTCTTACGACTACAAAATTGAAGATAAATATTTTTCGTTTCAATAAAAATGTTGTGCATAAACAGTTCTTTCTGTGATGTCATTTAAATTGTTTTGAAAATTTTAGTAGTTTTCGTGCAATAGTGCAATTATTTGCATTTTAAAAAATAACGAATACAAGATTTTTTCAAAAACCGCTTCAAATTTTTTCTTTGCATTTTTGGTAATGTTAGAGCCGAAATGCCTCTATACGATGACATAAACGACATATTGCTATATTCTTTTGTTTTTTCAAAAAATACAAAAATGTAATTTTTTTAACTTGTCTCCCACGTAGGTAGTATTTACATTAAAGCCAATTCCCTCAAGTTATTGTATTTATGAGTACATGTGCTTAAATAATGTCAAATAAAATTTTTTGAAAACTTAACAGTTTTCTGGTAAAAGGAGGTCAAAAATTCGCATTTTGAGAAACGCTCAAACGCCATTTTCTCAAAAAGTCTCCAATTTTTTCTTCAACCTTTTCCAGGGGATTTTGTCAATTTCACTGTTTAATATGACCTAAAGTTAATTTTTGTGTATTCTTTTGTTCTTTCAAAAGTTACAGAAAGGAAATGTTTTGAAAACTCAATAGATTCCTATGAAAAAGCTTCAAATTTCGCATTTACAGTAATGCTTAATCGCCATTTTCTAAAAACCTACTTCTAATTTTATAATGAATATTTCTATTAGAACGAGGTTTTAGTCTTCTTTAATTTTCTTAAGTATTAATTTGATTCTATTATTAGGAAACCGAAAAGTTGAGAATCTGTCAAAAAAAAAAAAAAAAAAAAAAGAACTTTGCGCGACGATGTATGGAAGCTGACAAGGGAATGGAGCAACACTGTAAAACTAGACCAAACCAAGGGAATTAGAAAACTTTACTACAAGAAAGTCTGTACCATTTTGTAGCATCTCTAGTTTTTTGGCGAAAATCGGCCGTTTTTTCGCGCAGCATGACCTAACTTTCTCTATACTATGTATATTATTCCGTATATACGTACGTATACGAGAAAGTAAACTAAAGTTGCTACAGAATGGCACAGACGTTTTCGTAGCAATTTAATTTCCTTGATGTTTTTCTAATTTCCTTGATGTATATTAGCTTTTAGGTTTGTTCCTATCTCTGGCAAGCTGCCATCTTTGGACTCCGAAAGTACATTTTCTTGGCATTTTTTCAACTTTTCGGATTCTTAATAGCAGAACCTAAATATTTCTTCCAGATTATTAAAGAAGAGAATACCTCGTCCAAAATAGAAATTTTCATCGAAAATTTTAGTCATTTGTAAGAAAACGGCATTAAGCCTTACGGTAAATGCGGAATTTGAAGCTCTTTTTCACAGGAATCTATTGAGTATCGAAAAACTGCAGTTGAAGCCATTTAAAGTGCTTATACTCACAAATGTAATAACGTATACAAATCGATGGAAATGTGAATATTAACGACGTGAGAGATATTAAAAAAATGACATTTGTGTAATTTTTGAAAAGCAAAAGAATGCACTAACATAAACTTTACGTCATATTAAACAGAGTCATTACCACTATCAATGGCAAAAATTTGGAGAAAAAAATTGGGGCCATCTTTGAAAAAATGGCGTTTGAACGTTTCTGAAAATGTGGGATTTTGAGTTCATTTTTGCAGAAAACTTTTGAGATTCGAGAAACTTTATTTGACATTATTTAAAGCACATGTGCTCATAAATACATTAATGTGAAGAAGTCGACTTTATTGTAAATATTACCGACGTGAGAAACAAGTCAATTTTTTAAAAATAATAGAGCATTATTGCGTTTAGATCATTAAATTTAGTACAACTCCAAGAAAAAATTAAAGAAACAACTTGAGCTGTTTTTGAGAAAATCTTGTTTTTGTAATTTTTTAAAATTGCAAATATTTCACGCTCATTTGCAGAAATACTATTAAAATTTTAGAATAAGTCTACATGACCTTAATAAAAAAAACTATTTATGGGCTACAAATTTTATTTGAATATCTCTAACTTCAATTTTTATTTCTCGTATACATACGTATATACGGGAGTAATATTTAATGGGAGCAATATGTTCTTTAAATCTCTCGTAAGAAATGAGCGAAACACTTTTAAAAAGGTGGAATAGGTCCCATTTTCAGAGTTAACTGTAAATTTTCGAAAATTATAAAAGTTTGCATTTTTTCGGCGTCTTTTTACAACTATACTAGAGGTGTTACAGAATGTCACAGACTTTCTCGTAGTAAAGTCTTCTAATTTCCTTGGCGTGAGCTGACTTTACGGACTTGCCCTATCCTCTTTCTAGCTGCCATCTATCGTCACCTAAAGTACATTTTTTGACATTTTCGCAACTTTTCGGTTTCCTCATAGTGGTAGCGAAATATTATTTTACGAATATTAAAGAAACATAAAACCTTTTCCTAAATAGCTATTTTCATTGAAAAATGTGAAGCCATTTTCAAGAAAATGGCGATTAAGCATTACTGTAATGCCAAATTTGAAGCTCTCTTTCACAGGAATATTGAATTAAAACTTTTAGATTTTAACCAAATAATTAAAGATGGAAAAATTAAGACGCGAGAGACATTAAAAAAATTACATTTGTGTAATTTTTTTAAAAACAAATGTATACCAAAATGAACTTTATGTTATATTAAAAAGTGCAATTAGCACATCCATTAGAAAAAATTTAAGAAAACAATTGGAGCCATTTTTGAGAAAATGGAGTTTGTGTGTTTCTGAAAATGTGAAATTTTAAGCTTCTTTTTATAGAAAACTGTTTTGTTGTCGAGAAATTTGATTTACTTTATTCAACGCGAATATACTCATAAATACAATAATGTGGAGAAATTTCTTCTAATGTTAATTTTACCGACGTGAGGGACAGATCAAAAAAGTACATTTCGGTAATTTTTTAAAAAAAACAAGTGATTAGAGCTATATGGCGTTTATGTCATCGGATAGGGTGCATTTGATACTAACTCTTCCAAAGTTAAAAGAAAAAAATTAGAGCTGTTTTTTGAGAAAATCTTGTTTTGTATTTTTTAAATTGCAAATATTTCACACTCTATTGCACAAAAACTACGAAAATTTTCGAAAAATGTACAGTACCTTTATGATACAACTATTTATGAACAACAAATTTTGTTTGACGGAAAAATCTCTATCTTCAATTTTATAGTTGTAGGAGACGCCGAAAAAAACAAACTTTTGCAATATTCAAAACTTTAGAGTTAAGAGTGAAAATCGGACCTATGCCGCCCTTATAATTGTATTTTATTTTATGCTTACAAGAAATTTAAAGAAAAAACTTGGAGTCGTTTTTGAGACAAGTTTGAAAATGTCCGGGTCCTTAATATGAAGTACCCCCAAATATTAAAGAATCTTTGTCAAAATCTCAAAGCTTCAACTAGAGCCAGATCGACTGGGATTTCTTGTATATTATTGTAGAGATGGTTTGGGCGCTAGCAGTGTTCACAGACGGACCGGACGGGCGGACAGATGTTTTGAAGAAAACACTTTTTCGGAATCAGGGGACCCCAAAACGTGTATTTACGTTGAAATATTGAAACCGGTTTTCTTCTAGTAAACTTTCTCTATTCTACACATATTACTCCCGTATATACGTAGGTATATGAGAAAGTAAAAGCTGTTCAAAAGCATGAATGAATGAATAATGATGATGAGTATAATTTATTTATGTGAACGACAATGAGGATCAATGGGATCAATCAACGTGATCAGTGCTCATGGGCAATGATAATGGCAATCTTCAATATAATTAGCAAGCAACATTATTTAGGTTTATAGAGTAATCGTACTCTCTTTTGTTTAAGACTAGGTTTCTGCATTGCAATATATAAGGGAACGAAAAAGTTTCTCGCATTAAAAGATAAACGTATAGAATATGAGTTAAAAAGTTTAATTTATAAAGTAATTTGTGATATATAAAAATGTGCAATAGTAATTAATTCGTGATTTTTCATTGTTTATATCTTTCAAGGCAAAAATGCTCTTACAAAATGCTCTTTACGTTCATTTGTAGAATTTGTAAGCTAGGATACGATGACCATGTCAATTGTTTCATATTTCTCAGAGAATACGATGCAATGAAATGCAAAAAAAACCATTGTTTTGTACAATAATGTTTATGATTAAAAGTGACATGAAATGTCATTGATACACCCGTATTAGACGTGTTTTGCATTTCAACACTACTTTGCATTAGAAGTACGGTACGTATTTCATGTTATTAAATCTTTTACTATGTGATACTCAAGAAGAGTTCTCATTGAAAAAATCCAAGAAGAGAATAATAAATAACATTTGAAACATTTATGATTTATTATTCAACGTTCTATCGTAAGATTGATTTTTTTCGAGGGCATGAACCGGGAGTTGTAGCTCAGTGCATCAACTGATGTTACTGCAGCGCCTCTGACCGGGAGGTCCTAGGTTCGAGTCCTGACGGCGGAAGATTTTCGACACTAGCTTTTCAGCTAGGTCGAATTCAGTCGCTGTCTGGAGGAGAATCCTAGCGGCCGGCTGCTCTGATCGGTAGTTTTCCGTGGTTTCTCCGATCAACACCAGGCGAATGCCGGAGCAGTACCCTACAAACGGGCCACCGACCGCGCGCGATCTGTCCTTCCTCTTCCTTGTCCTATCCTCTCCCATTACACACACACTTACACTAACATGCACTACACTATCACATCCCGGGAGACCGGTCGGGAGCTTAAAGCTTGTCCCGGCTGGGGCGGTGCCCCGCTGGTGGGAGAGTCCTGGTTAGGGGGAAACCCCACTAGCCGACGGTAGGTCGGTGCCGGAACTCGCCATCCAGCGAGGGAACATCACAGCCATCTCCGGAGTAAAAACATGCACTACACTAACGGGACTAATGACCAGAGCAGTTGACGCGCCCGGAAACATGAATAAATCGATCAATCGAGGGCATGATCTGTGAGTTCATCATTTCAAATGCATTATTTGAGCATTTAAATATAGCGTGTTCATACGTGTGTGTTTTTACAGAGTCCCCCTCTAAGTAACATTGGAAAAACGGATGATGATGGAAATCATCTAGGAGATGGAATTGTGTTCGAGTTTATCAACATCCTGATGTACAAGTATGGCTTTAAGTATAATGTGTCATTACCTAAGACCAATGAGCTTGGGGACAACAGTTCTGGCATCATAGGGGAGGTGGCGCAAGGGGTAAGTAATATTTTTGATCTTGTACATTTAGATAGACTAGTCCTCTCATTATCTTAATACTAATAGTTTTTAATTATATGTCTTATAAACTTCAAACAAACCGGTGCCAATAAAATATATTGCTTTTTCTGTCAGATGTTTCTTACCACTTCTCTCTTCTAGCTAGTCATAAGCCGCGATACAATAGTCATAGGAGGCAGTGTGCACTTAAGTCCCGAGATATATTAATATAATTAATATTTGGCATATTCTACAACTCTAATGGAATTATTTTAATTCATGAAATAATCTTATTCAATACCACTCGTTAACTGAAAATTTTCAATATACTCGTGGTATTGCCTATATAAATGTTATATTTCTATTAAAATGAGCGTAACAGAAGAATGCAGAGGAGTACGTGGATAATTCGATTTTTAAATAAAAGTTGTTGGTAAAGGAAACAATATAGACAATTGGAATATTTGGACAATTTATTGCAATATTTATTGGCAGAATCCACTGCAATAATTATCCACCGTTTTCAATGAAACACTTCAACTTGATCATGATCAATGTGTTCTAACAACATGATCAAAACATGGCTCTGATTGCTGTGACATTATTTATAGATAGGTACATTACAAGAAGATTTTATACATTTTCTATGGAATATTTCCATGGCAAAATTAATTATTTCATTGCAATATTAAAAAAGTCTCAACACTTGAGCAGTTTTTACAGCTTCAAGCAAATACAGAGGTATTAATCTAGAAAAAGGTGTTCTTCTATTGATATTTCAACCTTCCGCCGCTAACCTTCGTAGTCAATTGCATCATTATATCCACCTCTTTCCCATTGTCTGCTCCAGGAAAGGCAGAGACGCATATTTTATGCATGAGTCTGTTTGCTCACTGGAAACGAAGCAAAGGGAATTCAAGGCAAAATACTGCAATTGAACTCCAATAAAACGTAAACGGGGAGTGTTTTGATTCAAATTGTATTTCATGGAGTCCTTTGATACTATACCATATAGAAGAAAATTACGCCCTAGTCTAAGAAAGATTCACTAAATTACGACTTGTTCGATTACTCCTCAACCACATTACCTAAGATTGTTTTATCGCACTTAGTTATGTATATTAATTAATAATCAATATGTAATATAAAAAATAATTTGTTTTAAAATTTAAGGTTTTGCGATTCATCACTTCTCAAAAAGTGCATCTCAAATAATGAACCATCGTAATTTTTTTGGAAGAGGAGTAATATTACATACGTTTTCGATTTGGAGTTAGAATTCGTAAAGGATTCATATAGACAACTAAAATTCATGAAAGAACACTTTTAATTCTTCGATAATACATGAATATCGTAAAAAATGCAAAGCGAAATGAAGTTAATCTGAAATTAAAAAAGACTGAATGTAAAGATGACAAAGGTTTAATTCAAATATAGTCTGATATCGTGTCACCTTTCCCATTTCTCTATTTAATATTCCTTATTTCGAAAACATGAAATTAATCCTTAGATTATTGTTTTGGTACATTTGATTGATAATGCCACATGTCATGATGATTACGAGTGTATACGTAATGCTAGAAATATGTTTAATGAAATGCTTGATATTCAGTTAAAATAATGCGACTTTCTTAAGAAAAATAAGTCATTCAAATACTATTGACGGCCTGAACCTTTTCAGCCAATACAGACGTTAACATTCATAATAAAATAGGACCGATAAAATTGTTATCAAAATGGTACACTAATTATTACTTGCCAAATATTCTTCCACATCGTTGGTCAGCAGACCCAAACAGATCGTTGTATCGATCGGCCATCTGTTTCGATTCGTAGCCGCTCGTATTCATGCTCGTCGCGCGTTTTCTGAGACGCGCAGAGGCTTCGAAGTACTCCGGCGGTCGCGAGAGGCCGCACGTGGCAAACAAAGCTATGTAATGTTTGCTCGCTACGGGACTCGTTTGGTCTCCCGGCGTTTGAGGTCGCGACCGCAACCGCGCGTCGCTCCAGGAGCACGGGGGGACACGTGGGGGGCGAGGTTGCGTGTCCTGACGGCACAGGGTTTTCGACACTAGCTTTTCAGCTAGGGCGAAGGGAACCGGAGCGGTAGCTCAGTGCATCAACTGATGTCACTGCAGCGCTTCTGACCGGGAGGTACTAGGTTCGAGTCCTGACGGCGGCAGGATTTTCGACACTAGCTTTTCAGCTAGGTCGAATTCATCGCTGTCTGGAGGAGAATTCTAGCGGCCGGCTGCTCTGATCGGTAGTTTTCCGTGGTTTCTCCGATCAACACCAGGCGAATGCTGAGCAGTACCCTACCAAACGGGCCACGGACCGCGCGCGATCTGTCCTTCCTGTTCCTTGTCCTATCCTCTCCCCTTACACACACACACTTACACTAACATGCACTACACTACCGCATATTCCGGGAGATCGGTCGGGAGCTTAGAGCTTGTCCCGGCTGGGGCGGTGCCCCGCTGGTGGGAGAGTCCTGGTCAGGGGGAAACCCCACTTGCCGACGGTATATCGGCGCCGGATTTCGGCATCCAGCGGGGGAAGATCACTGCTATCTCCCGAGAAACTAACGGGACTAATGACCAAAGCAGTTGACGCGCCCGGAAACACGAAAAAATCAATCAATCGAAGACGGCGATTCGTGGGGAGCGGGAAAGAGACCCGCCCACACCTGAGACGGACCATCTGGGGTCCGTGGCCCACGGAGGGACAGCCAGGAAGACAAGCGGCCGGTATCGACACTCCGTGTAGCCGGCGGAGATGCCGGGAGCGAGATGAGAGTCCCATCACACGAAGAAACATATGTAGACGTTTGGTTGAACTGTATTTTCCTTTGTTCTTAATAAAAATCGTGGAAGTAGAAAATAACTTTGCAAATAAAAGTATCCAAAGCAAGGCAGACAACTCCGTTTCCAAGGAATATATTCCATATTTGTGTCTTTCTTCAACTGTTAGTTATCTGATATCACCTGTAGTGAGTGTGAGTTAATTTCGTAATGTTTCCTCGATTGTTCTACTGCAGAGGTAATTCAATTGGATAGCAGTTCCCTCACTAAGCACCTGATGATGTAACAAAACTAGTTACGAAACGTTGTGCAATTGCTGAAATAAATGATTGTCATAAAAAACTTTGGATACTTTTATTTGCAAACATATATTGACAATCAAGAATAAATATTGATTTAGGAAAATAACTTTCATTTTCAAAACATAACAATACATCTCATCCACCTCGAGTCGCCGGCGTCGCCGCCTCCGCTAGAGAGACCTAAAACTGCCTCCCTCCCCCCACTGGTAGAAGTAATGAGATAAGCTAGTGGTACTAAAACAGCATGTACTTTCTCGCACGTATTTTCACGCTAAATTACGCAAAAAAAGTACTCAAATTTTCGAAAAATTGTACATCACCGTATTCCAAAATCTATCTTTAAAGAAAAGAATTGATTAAAGTAAAAAATTAGTTGTAGGAAGACGCCGAAAAAAACATTTTAACTTCAGCGATTTAAAAAAGTCAGTTTTCAACGAAAATGGGACCTGCACCATGCTCTTAAGCATACTTCTCACTATCCAATAACTAAATTTAATCAAAATCGTTGGAGCAATTGTTTTGAAAAAAAAAGTTGAAAATGTCCCAGAGGCTTCATGTAAAGAACCCTCAAAATTAAAATATCGATTTCAAATTCAAAGGCCCGCATCTGCCAGGACATCAGCCAGACCGATTGGGGAATATCAATTTTGGAGAAAATCGGTTGAACGATTTAGTCGCTAGCGTTGTTCACAGACGGACGGGCAGACAGCCATGTTTTGCCGTCATTCGATTTTTCAGTGTAAAGACCCACGAAATATGTATTCTGGCTACACCACGTGTTAAATTTCTTTTCTAAATTTAGCAAGTAGATTTATGACTATATGCATTTTTGTATGGTGGTAGAAGCTGCGTTTCTCCACACTGGGCACGCATAAGTTAGTGTAGTTGGATAATAGATTTATATAGTAGAATCTGGCATTTGATATTAAGAGATGAATGTTGATTTATGAACGGGTACAGTTTTGTTATTTTGGCATAGGATTTGTTGACTGCTGTGTGAACATGAGGTTTCCAAGGCAGTTTCTTGTCCAAAAATAGTCCAAGGTACTTTATTAGTTCACTATTCCAAGATATTTCATTGTCGTTTATTTTCAAATAGGGAGGGTTTTGCTGTCTTCTAAGAGTAAATATTTTAGTCTGACATTTTTGCGGATTGATTGCAATTCTCCATTTTTTGTCCATTGCGTTAGGATAAGATTATTCTGAACTCTATTAAATGCTGAGTTAATATCTGCGCTTGCTGTAAAGAGTGCTGTATCGTTAGCAAAAAGAGCAGTTTCCACGTTAGAAAATTTGGATAAGTCATTCACGAAGATATTGTGACATACCGATATGTCACGTTAAAATAAACTAACATTTATTTGTAGACAATATGGTGGAACATGCATTACGAAATATCACGAGAGCTAGAGCTTAGCAACGACCGTGAATAAACAATGTAGTTTTTTTTTCTAAATGCATTAAGAGTTTTCTGGATGCCGAAAGTAGAAAATTTGGGATTGGGCGAAGAAGTTCAAAAGACGATCAAAAGGTCAGCTACACCAAAATATAACGAACGTATGGATTGGCTGGGTGAGAGAAGGACGGTCAAATGTTATGAAAAAAATGAAGGAGTTTTAATACGAAGTCTTCGAGGGATGAATCATGCAGAAAGATTTCATTCTGCTCTGAAACGCGCTTCTGAACTGATCGTATGTTCGTGAGAGGGAACGAGTACAATCGAGATAGAATTGGGTTATCAGTGAAATTTTAAGGACAGTGAATGATATTGCAGATATTTTGATGTGGAAGCAATATTGGTGTATAAATTGGAACTTTGTCGGGAGTGGTAATCGAGTTCGGGACTATGTCATAGGACGTAATCGGGACTGATAATTTTGATAGTTGGAGACCAGCTTGGATAGGGGCAGGAGAGGATTTCTTGGAACTTTGGACTACGGCAAGATCGCAAGATACTTCGACTGAGAAGTCTACGAGGGACATCAACGAAGAAAAGATAAGTTAACCGCGGTATAAATTGTAAATTGAAAGAGATCTTGATCAAAGGCCTAAAAAATTGTAAATTCTCTAAATTGTTTGCTAAAAAGGCAAAAATAAACTTTGTTGAATTTTGTTCTTTAGAAAAGAAAGTGATTTTTCATTTAGTCAATCCAAACAGAAATGAACTAGGAATAGAATCATTCTATTTCAGATTCCCAGCTGCGCTGTATAGTCGGCGGATCCTATAATCCATTATAGAGGTAATAAGGATTATAATATATCGTGACCCATTGACCCAGCAAGCCGGACGCTAAGATCTTTGGCAGATATTAATGTAGAGAGAGAGGAAAATTTTGGTATATCTCAATATTAAATAAAATAGTTGAGAGAACAGAGCCCTGAGGAACTCTGGCTGTGATATCACGCGGAATAGAAAATGAGTGATTAATTGTGACATTAAGTTTTCTTTCAGTGATGAAGCCTTCCATAATATTCTGAATATACTGAAGGACTCCGAGTTGTCTTATATTAAATATGAGATTGATACGCTTTACCCTATTGTATGCTTGTGCAATATTTAAAAATGCGGCTAGAGACTGATTTTTCTCTTGGAAGTTCTGTACAATGTATTAGGTAAGTCTTAACAGCTGGTGTGTGCAGGTGTGATTTGGTCTCAAACCAAATTCAATATCTTGTATTGCTTCCATATCTGTCAGATATTTGTTAAGTCTCTTTAGAAGAAGCTTCTCCAAGATTTTAGAAATTTCACAAGAAACGTAGGTAACTGTTATTGCATTAGACTTATTGCAATAGACTTAGGTAGGAGACTTATTGATCTGTAATGTTCAGGTCGTCGAAGATCTTTTGCAGGCTTTGCGAAAAGGAAAGACAATTGCAGTCTTTTAGGCACTTGAGAAATAGTTAAATCGTAATATTACATTAAATATTGCAGTTAGTCCAGCTACAGAATTATTGTTGAGATTTTTAAGCATCTTATTGCTGATTCCATCACTACCTGGTGATTTTCTTTGTTTTAAAAAATAAGAAGAAAGTGTGAATAGCAACATTTGAAAACTGGAAATGTTCTCTTCTGAGTTATAGAAAACGTATTTGCATAGGTAAATATATTACAGATTTGCTTTCAAACTATTGCTGGCCAAATAACAATCTACTCCTCGCGGCCCTACTCCTACCACAACTATCAAATGGAGAGCTCAGAAAAGTGAGCTTATAATAAAGCTCTACTTTTTGTCCAGAAGCAAAGCAAGCCCAAACTGTACATTTTAGCATTTGCTCAATAGATTAAGGAAAACTGGACGAAAACCGTGATCGATATGGAGGTCATTGTCCCAGAAACTAAAATGCAATAACAGTTACCTACGTTTCTTGTGAAGTTTCTGGTGGACAAATTAGTTTTGCAGCGGATTTTCTTGGAATTATCTCGTTTTCTCTTCTCATTACACCACCTTCTCTATTATCATGCTCATTGATCATTTCATTATAATAATTATGATTATTAAAAGTGGATCTACCCAATAGCGCTTCTCGGTAAGACTTGCCAAAAGTCATCTTGGAATTCGGTTTCAGAGTTTTGGCAATTGTGCTTTTCTTAAAAAATACTCTATACGTTAATTAAAATGAAGCATGCGTCTTCTTTGTCTGAGTGTCGGGAGTTACTCTAAAAAATGTAGGTTCCGCTTGATGACAATGACACTTCTGCATATGAAAGTTGATTTAAAACCTAGGATCTGCGAGTAACGAAAATTGAGAGTTTCCATCAGGATATTTTATTTTTATTTAATAGGTAATTATTACATCCAAATTAGAGAACTTGATGCTAAGTGGCAAGGCCGATAGCCTTAAGCCATTACAATACCTACATTCTACCGCGTTCTAACCTTTCGAATTCTGGTATTCACCCCAAATGGTCTCTCCATCGCATCAAAGCCGCGGGAAAGAGACCATACGGTACGGCTGAGGAAAAAACCTCTGAAGGGAGAAAAATCTGTCGTCAGAAGCCGAGTACATGCTAATCTATCCGGTTTTTAAACTATTTATTTATTTGGCGCGGGCGTCAGGCATTCTCCTTCCAGTGTTTGGCCTCCTCAGCACCTGAAAACAAACAGCACCACGGAAGATCGTCCGCACCAACGCCTCTGCCCTTACATTTCCGATTCCCACTTCCCTTCGCCCCCTAATGTTTTTTATTATTTAAACCGTTTCCTTTAATTTTAATTTATTTAATTTAATTTGTTTTTTTAATGGAACTATACATATTTTTTTAGTCTATCATGAGCGTAAATACACGAATCCGATGATATACATATTTTTATATGTTAGATAAGCATTTTATAAAAATAATTTTGATTTTCCTCGTGGGATGACGTGACTCGCGACTCGTGTTTAAAGGATATTTGTAATGTAACAGTTCGCCACACAAGGTCACACAGCGCTTCCCCTGCTAACGCGCCCTCGGGCAAGGAAAACTAAACACAAAAAAATCGAAATTTCTGAAAAAAATGCATATCTAACCTATGACAATAGCAATTATAATCTTGTGACAAGAAAGAGGCTCATGTTATAGATCAGTATCTTGTCAACTTTCTCAATCAATTTTGACGTTGAAAAAGTGATTGTTTAAATTCGATAAAAACAGGAAATTTTCTCTACGAAAACTTTTCAATTACTACTTCTTTGAGGCTTCAACATCTATAGAAAAATATTCAATGTCAATCTCTTTCCATGTGTCTATCATCTAAAAAAACTTTTGATATAACGATTTATTACAACATCATAGATGATTTATAATTCTCAGATGTTACGTGTTAACGTGTTATTAGATGACCAATGGGCTAAAACAAACTCGCTAAAACAAACTGGCTAAAAAAAAAAAAAAGCGTTAAGCTGATTTAAGACTAAGATCCTGAGTGATATATTTGTATAACATACATATGAGAGGGGTGTTAAATTGATTATGAGAAAGACTTATCCGTTGCGTTCTAAACTTTATCTGTTTGTGCGACCTTGGCACGTTACCAAACACGCAGGTCTGCAAGGCTAGATCAGACTGTGGCGAAAACGTTCCAACACATTCGACCTAGTTTACTCATCACATCATGTTGCAGTTAATGCAGCTACGTGAAATAATAGAATAAAAATCAAATATTAATTAAATTATTTAAATGTTTCAGTTAAGCTCTTTTAGTAAATTAATATCAAAACGTAAATTGAGTTTAAATATAAATTCGTGTGAGTCAATTGAGACCAATTCCTTGCTAACAATTAGGGATAACTTGAGAAATACGTCCAATAAACTAAAGCGATATGGTTTCATTGGAATTTGGTTTGGCATTGAATATATAGGGATATTAATTTCCATGAATTAATCAGGGATAATCAGAAAACGTGCAAACATCATTGGTACCTTCTGTGCAAATTTATGCTTAAATTCACTCGTGATCATTTCATACCTTATTTAAGAAAACTACGGATAAATTAGAAAATGTCCTTCGTGTGATAAACTCTTACTTTTATATAATATATTGCTTATTTATTCGTTTTACAATAATGTCTTACAAATTTATATCCCATGATAACAAATTCCACATTGGTTAGCGATGATCAAAAGAAAAATAAGAAATTGTTTAGTGAAGATAATCTGTAATGTAGTATTTTAAAATTTATAATAAAACTGTAGTATTTTTACAGATCGCTTTATTCATTATTTAGCAAAGCTACAGGAAACAGTTTATTTTATTTTTTTCGCCTACGTGTAATATTATGCAAATTATCCAAAGTCGCTTAGGCGATCTTCACAACCCGTGCGAGCCTCTGTGTAACTTCTTCGACGGTTGGTACCCCTAACAGTTTGCCGTTTTCGATTTCCATATTTTTCGGCCCTATCATTGCCCTTCTTCTAATCCTTCGTAGGCCTACCGGGTCAAAACAGGTTTGCCTCTTATACATCTTTCAGATATCTAATTTAAAATATGTTTTGGCTATCCTTCATTTCGCTTCCTCTGCACATGTCCATACATTTGAATTTATTTTCTAGTCTTCTGGTTGTAGTTGATTGAACTCTAGCTTCTTCCCACACCACATCGTTCCTTATCTTGTCCATTCTGGTTATCTGCAAAATCTTCTCATAAAATCGAGCTCTACTGACCTTATTCTGTCTCTATAGCGTTTTGTTAAAGACAACATTTGTGCTCCATGTAATATATTTTCCACTACACTGTAAAATATTCTTCTCTTTGTGTCTTGTCTTAATACACTATTCCATGTAAGGCCATGTAGAGATACGATTGCATTTCTGCTGATTGCGAGTCTAGTGGTGATATCTTCGACAATTTCTCCATCGTCAGTGGTTATAGTCCCCAGATATTTAAATTTTGAACAGTTAGCTATTTTGTCACCAGCAACTTTAATATTAGAGGCATCTCCGATGCATAAATATTCGGTCATTTTAAGGTTGATTTTAAATTCCCATTTTTCGTATTCTTCTTTCAATTTCCTACGCATAAACTCCATATCTTCCCAATCTGATGCTATAATAACCTGACCATCTGCAAAAAGTAACGAATGTAAGCACCTATCATTTATGAGAAGTCCCATTTCAGAACATTTCTTGTTCCAAATTTCCAAACCTTACTTCATGTATGTATTAACGAGAAGTACGATAAACTACACCCTTGTTTTAATCCTTTGTTAGTTTTAATACTTAAGATAATTTTCCTCTTCATTTGGATGCACGCTTCAGTATTGTGGTGCATTTTTTAACCAAATTAATTCATTTTTCTGGAGTATTCAGTCATTTCATTGCTGACCAAATTTTACATCTAGGACACTACCACAGGCCTTTTCCAGGTCAATAAATGTCATATATGTGAGTCAATATTGTGTATCCCATTTTTCGCTACTATCTGGCGTAAGCGATGGATGTTATTTAATCATGTCCTTCCACTTCTAAAACCGCTTTATTTTTCGCTGTTTCCTTTTGTATTTTTTCTTTTGAATACTAGCCAATAACCTAGCTATTGATGGCATGACACTAACTTCTCTATAGTTTTCACAAAGGGTTTGTCACCTTTCTTGTGTATAGAACTGGTGTATGACATTTCCATTCCTGTTGGATATTGCCACTAACTTCAATTTTGTTAAAATAGTTTTTTAGGTTTTCAATTTTACTATAGCCTCCACATATTACAAGTTCCATTCTAAGGTTACCTGGTCCTGCAACTTAATTGTTTATAGCTCTCGCCAAATCCCTCTTTACATTAAACCAACTGATTTCAGGTTCCCACTCCCAATGTGTATATTCCAAATCGTCTTGGTATCCAACTCCGTATATTGTTCCGTTCTCATCAAACCATTTTGTGGGAGTTAATATTTTTTCTTTACTTCTGTTACAATTTTCCGTCATATTTAAGTTTTCCATGCTTCGCTTGATCTATTATATCATACTATAATATCTAGATCTCTACAAATTCTCCGCAACGCATTTTCCAGCGGGGGAAAATCGGCGCCATCGCCTTAAGGAGCGTTTACCGGAGAGAGTTTTCTCTCCCAACTTTCCGAAATTGGTTAGGAGACACGTGTAAACTCTCAGGAGAGCGATCTTATCTCCGGAGATATGACGTCACAGGAGATCTTCGAAGTTTCTACGAGAGAACAGTGTAAAGGCTCTGGTATCGCTGAGAAATCGTATCTCCTGGGAGATAAATAGTATTCAAAGAAAGTTGGAAGAGTTTGTGCTCTCTTGGTATGTGTCTACGTACTCGATCAGCCTTTCTATGTCTGTGCGTCGTTCCAGTGTGGTCCGTGGATTTCTGATCTTTGGGGAAATTTTACAATGGGGAATTATAAATAAAAATTACAATGAACTGTATGTATCTCATGTGGCCAAAACCCATAGCGTCAAAGCAAGTATGTATCCCCAAGAAATATTTCCGCATGAAAGGTATCTTGCTTTTTAATTGCTTGAGATTTTTTGTACACAAACCCTCTTCCTTTATATCCTTTTTAAATAATAATAATAATAATAATAATAATAATAATTGCTATTATATTAATTATATATATTCCTTTAATAAACAATAACTCGAAGTTACGAATTAATTGCGAAATTTTGTTATATAAAACTATCATAAGGCATTCTCTTTCATACACCTGCCCTATATGGTGTAATGCCTCTACTACCAAATTTAACAAATTTCAAATAATTCAAAATAAATTCATTCCAAGAATTTGCATGCTCACTAGTTTATATCAATAAACAAATTTACAGCGAATATCTCAAGAAATAAAGCCTGGCAAATTCTCACTCCACGTGGCACAGCCTCGCCCGGTTTGACGGTGTGTTTGACAGCGGAGTTCCGCCCCAGCAGGGGTAAGCTCCCGGGGGAGGGATGAGAGAACGTGGCCCAGCCGCCCCTCGCCCCACCTGTCGCTGAACGCCGTCGCGTGCGCCTCGGACACGCGAGGCCCGTGCGCCGAGCCGTGCCACGCCACGCCGCGCCGGCGCCGATATTTTTCCAATTTATGACGCCCATTACTCGCACGGTTAGTTACTGACAAAAAACGCGGTCGACCGCGCTCGCCTTATTGATGGGAAAACAAGACGCTCAAGTACGAGGAAGCTTTGACCTTGAATGAGGTATCCAAGCGCAAACCTGGAGTTAAGGCCGAGACCTGAAGGGCAAACTTTGTGATATACAATTTCAAAGTTTCTTTTTTTTTCATTCAAAATTTCTTTCAAAATTCAAAATTTATTGCTTATTTATTTTTGAAAATAGATTTTACTACATGGGAGTTTTTTTTCTCCCTTTCAAAATTCAAAATTTAAGTAGTATATGACTTAGTGTAGGGATCACAGAATTTTGAAAATGTGCACACAATTATTCCATAGCATTAATAAAAAAAAAAAAAAAAAAATTTTTTATTTTTAATATTTATTTGTGTATTATGTAAAAAGATTTAACGAAATAATTATCAAACTCATTAGATTCAGGTTGAAATTTGTTCAGAGATGAAGGGATATTTGATATCATCACTAGGTATTGAAGTAAAAGCATGGTGAAAGAAAAAAAATCAATTCACAGTATGTATTGTGTTAACATAGCCTTCGCAGAGACACTGCTCATTCATTGGACAAAACGTATTAAACACTTCCAAAAAACTTGCTACAATCGCTTAGATATCATATTTTGTGTGAATGAAAATAAATTGTTAGATACACGTAAATCATATCTTAATAATTTATGCGTGACGTGTGAACGTAAACGTAAATATAACGTGAGAAATATGAATAAAAATATAACCTTAATATACTAGAATATAAGTAAAACAATTAACTTACGTTATAAAAATGTTTTAAACACTGGAGATTGTTCATAACAATTTAAGGTTTTAGATGAATAAATTGAGTACTTTACTACATTTTTATGAATGTTTCGAGCCATTCTCAGGAGATATTAATATAAGAAATAGCAATTTATATTTACATTTTGACCAACAAAATATTTTGTGCAAGTGAAACCCGGCAACGGAAAATAACTCGGCTGATAAGTTTTTCTTCTATATCTCCAATGTGAGAAAACACCGTTATGGAAATTAGATAACCTGTCCAAATCAAGTCCATTTCACAGAATGTCTTAAAACAGAATGTTATAAATTTCCAGGGCAAATAGAGGGGTCAAAAATGATCTTTTTTTTCAATGAACACAGAGTGGGGAATTGATTTTAACAGATTTATATGCGTGTGTACACATAGCATTTGCTCGTCGTTTTTCAGACAAACCTGTAGGCACAGGTGATCGGCAGGTCACGTTCTGACGCAGTCCAGAAGCTCCCTGTACCTGCCGAACAACTGCGTATACGAGATTGCCTAAAAATCAGGGGCAATTGCCATTCACACAAGATTATATATAATTCCGTTAAATCTAATTTCCCACAATATGTTCATTCACAAAAGGTGATAATTTTGAACCCCCACTAAAACCTAAGAAGCGACTGGCCTAAGAATTGTGTTACATTTTTTCTAAGAAGTTCTGTATTTGCCTGATAAAGCGTTATAGCATATTTTGAAACGACACAAAAGTAAAGTCGACAATAAAATAATTTTCGAATAAATTTCAAAAATTTCATTCCGTTTTCTTGATTGTTGATACGCTTCGATTTGAATTCAATGAATGCCGAATATTTCAATTGTAATCATTCGGGAGATCTGAGAGCTAAATAAATATATTTATTATTTGCTGTTTTATTCCATTTCTTTTAAAAAATTCGTCTTGGCGCTTAAGTTTTTTTTCTTTTCAGAAAAAATTAAAATATCTGGTGTATCGTTGCTGGGGGTCTGGCGTAACGCCGATCGATAAACGCCCGCGTGCTCACACGTGTATCGAGCGCGTGAAAGAGCACTAGCGCCAGCGCGACCGGTCACATTTTCATTGGGGAAGCCACGTGTGCTGCGGAAATTACCGAGTTAAATTGAGGAGTCGCGAAATTGGCGAATGAATTTATTGGAGAATATCCAAAGAACGGGTAGCATTTACTAACACTACTTCACATACTTCACGAATTGAATATGTTGGGATCCATATTGTTTACTACAAATAAATTCACGAGAAAAAAGGAACGAAATTATGTTACAAAATTTGTTCAGAGAAGACGTTCTAATTCTGGATTGATGTCGTGGGAACCTTTAGAAAACCGCAGAGAGGTCACACGGTTGTGCATAATAGAATGTAATAAGAAGGGATCGAGTGCGAGTAAGATTATCAAGGTCGAATAAGGAGGAGGTGAATGAAAAATAGTGATAATCTGATTCTTATTGAAGTGCAACAGTTCCGATTGGCTGATATCTGACAAATTCTAAGAAGCTATCTATACTAATAAAAGTGATTTTAACGACATGTAACCAACATCAAAATCATGAAAAGTAGTGTACGAATATATACGAAAGTTTTATAGCGTCTTCTTCAGGATTCTGGCAATGTTCTTGGAATGTTTGGTGAATATTAATACAATGCAAACTCGCAAAATAAATAATTTAAATAATACGTGACTAGATTTACCACGATCATTATATTTTGCCTGTCGCAGACAGGTTTCTATTATATTCCGCCTGAGGTCAGTAATGGCCCAGCAGAACTGGTACTTAATATATTCTCTAGAGACCAGTAGCAGCGTGTAAGATAATTTTAATATAATAGGAATGTACTGTGAAAAAATAAAATAATATTATAGTATTTTATTCACTTTTGGACCGATTACGTTCAAAATAATAAAATTGCGCATCGTGGTTTATATTAAAATTGAACTTTTTCATCTTTCACAAGGATTGGATATGAGAAAAGCCCGGGAAATTCCGCGCCAGGTAATTTGCTAGTTGGTCTACAATCCTTAAGCTGAATTTGAGTTCCTTTAGTTCCCCCGGCCAGGCACGCATCGTCACGTTACATTCTTGCTTGGTGTTTTACACCTGACCTCCCCGCTCTACCGTTTCCTGCGTGGGACTAGGGCGACATCGCTAAGGAAACCTTGTTGCTAAATATCGATGTTCCAAATTCAAGTATTGATGATAATAAAACAGTACCCCAAAATCCATCAATTTTTTCAACTATAATTTGACGATTGATGGCTTTATTAATTTTTAATTCAGATTTACCCGTCAAATATTATCAGTACATTTTTTTTATTTTAAGATAAATTTACAATATTTTTTTAAAAAATAATAAGTAAATGTGACGTCTATTGTAGAATTATTATGACAATGATTAGTAGTGAAGGTATCCCATCGGTACTGTAATGGGTTCCGCCTTTTTGGCGGCGGCGTGCGTCCGTGTCGTCGTGTCCGTACACCGGCCTAGCCCGAGCCCACCGTTGTGCGGCCACTTGTAATACTCTCTACAAGCCCGGCACGTTTTATTGCTACTTTTAATAGATTGCCCTGCTTTAGCCCTTCTTATGAACAAACAAACAAACACTAGCCTCGCGTTGGGTTGCCACATATAATAACCTTCCCATTCTCCTACTCACAATTGCCCGTCTGCTAGCTTACCTGGCCTTTTGACTCACCTGGGCGTGGTCTGCGGTGCGTCTGTACAGACGCGAGCAAGGTACTGCGCTCACGTGCGTGGATCAGTTCTAGTGCTACGTGAATGATTACGAAAACTTTGATTTTACAAATCATACCCCAAAGATGGCCTGAAATTTATTCATTGCCCCTTTGCCATTCACACATATAATTAAACCCCAGAATGCATTCTGTCGAGATTTACGTATTAAAATCTATTAATTACATGACTTGGTCTTCGACAGAGCGTTCTTCAATTCGCAAAAAAAAAACAAATGTCAAAATACTTTTGCTCACGTATGATGCTGCTTCCGCGACGAATCCGCGTGTCTGGTGTGATTATCCACGCCCAACAGCGCCTCCCGTTGTCGCCACCAGTTCCGGAACACTCGCGTACGCATCACTGTTCACTCAACCTGTCGGAATTCACGCTGCCATCTTTTTCATAAACCTTTCAAGTTATTAGAAAATCTCTGAATCCCGAATCGAATTCCGCGCCTCTAATTGTAAATGCAACGTCGCGCTCCCCACCGTTGCAAAATTTCTCATACTGCCACGCTCATTACCGTTTGCTCTCGCAAGTCCAACGGGCGTTGCCGAATTTCACAGTAATTCCGAAAATCCCCTTTTTATGAAATTCCTTTTCACGAACTGTTAAACAACGTACATAAAGTATTCCCAGTTACTATTTCGAATTATGTCCATTACTTCCGCACTTTACAAAATTTTCAAACATCGCCTACGGAACACACGTCCTGCCTTCACCAAGTCCAGGCACGTTCTGGCAAATCTTTTTCAACTTAGCATTGTTATTCTTGCTTTAACACTTTTCCCGATCGCTCGATAACTGACGATTGCGTCACCTTGGTTCTCTCAAAATATTTAATTTCTAACGTTTTCCGAAACACTTTATTTCCGTTTTAGTTTTAATAAAATTCTCCCGGCAATTTCCTAAAATTTGATGTTTTCCTCTTGTTTTCCTTTGGTCAAAATCCTTTTATTTTCCCTATTTCCGTTTTCGAATGTGAAATGGAACGCACTGCAATTGTTCGCTAATCGCTTCTTTTTGCTAAGCTTTTGCTTGAATTAATTTATCTGTTTTATTAAAATTTTGATACTTCCCGTCAAGATATTTAAATGGGATAAATTTTGCATGATGCAGCTAATTTTCTTCTTTTGCCCCCCGAAAGTCTGAATTTGATATCTTATCGCGTTCTCTTGCAGTATTCGAAAAAACCTCTTCTTTATAAGCGTTTCATCGCTCCAACAATGGACTCCATTAATATTTTCCTTAACACAAATATACGAAATACGAAAATTTCAATAACTTCTTATTGCCTGACGCGATTTTACTGGGATAACTTTTAAAATGTTCCTAAATCAAAGCCGGATCTAATGTCTATGGTCCAAACTTGCACAAGTATCGGGTTCGCTTTATTTTCTTCCTCAATCGGTTTTATTTTTTACTATGGCGTCTTTGCTGTAAATGTTTTCGAACTGTTCATCATCCAAACGCACACCATCGGGGATCGTGTAAATCATTACAGTACTCTTCATCTTCTTCTTCGTACTATAACAAAAAGCAATTATTATTATTTTATGTTGACAGCAATTGGAATTGATAATTTACATTTAACACTACTTTTCTTATCCGAGTGAAAAATTTTTAAAAATATGGATTTCATTTATCGACATAAGGTCGATTTTAATTATAGGTCATCCTTGGTCACTTTGGTCTGAAAATGTTCCATTGATGTATATCTGAAAATTATTACAGGTTTTGATTACATCTGACATTAATACATCTGACACCGGGAAAACAATATACCTTACGTAATTGAATGGCCAGAATTGATGATAGCATCGCATGTTCGTGCAGTAATTGTACTATTGCAGTCGACAGTTGTTTCGCAGTCGGATCAGCGTTTCTTCAACAGTGGGATATGGATGATACGTGATGAGAACCGAGAAAAATAGGAACTAGATCTAGGTTTCAGTACACATGTAAGGCTGAAACCCCCTTAGTTCTGTATTTCTCTCTGCGTCATTCCCTACTTCGTTCCTCGGCTCCTCAGTTCCTCGGGGTTTAACGACCAGAGTTCCCATTTTGACGTCCGCGGCCTGCGTTCATCTCCCAAAAATGGTTTTAAATTATTTATTAACCAAACTATAACACATGTAACAAGTGTTAAATCTAACAATATAAAAATTAATATATTTTTCCACCGTCAGAGATCACTAAAGTTCCTTTCTTATGAAATAGTCACACTACAGAAGGTCAGGAAGTTTCTTTCTTTTTAATCTTATTTTTCCAGACGAATAGAGGAGTTTTGATGCCCCAATGTTTTCGTGACTCGTTAGACGTCGATGTTGTTTTGTTGCTTATTCTTTAATTACTTTTAGTGTCTTTATATTCAAGTCACGATGTAGTCGGTCCATTTGCATATAAAGAGGTGAATCTACCGCAATGCCCAGTATCTTCTTCTGAATTTTCTGTATTTTTTGTACATGAAATTTCCTAGCATAACCGCAAAGCTGCATACCATACGTCTATATTGGTTTTAACATTGGTTGGTATATTAATAATTATTATTAACGAACAACTGAAATTTTCTTCTCAATAACAAATACATTTTATTGATTGTCAAATTGAGGTTCGCTTTCTTTATTTTGACGTGTTCCCTTCCAGCGCAGCTTTAAATTCAAAGTCACACCCAAATATTTCGCTGTATTTGCTATTGGAACGACTTTGCCATTGATCCTTGTTGGGAGTGCCACACTTTTACGATTGGTAAAGTTCACGTGATGCGACTTGGTCTCATTAAATCTCCCAAATAATCACCTTATTTACAGAGTGACGTATCTCTAAGAAATGTAATTTTCCAGCTAGGGAAAAACAACTTTAGCCATAAAAGATAAAAATTAACATTTTTTGGATGCTAAACATAAGAGAAATTACATTTATGAATACAATATTTGACACCACGATGGGAAAGCGTCTTACGTATAACTAGAAAACAAACAGAAATGAAGATACGCCAGTTTGAAAAGATCTTCAATTTTGTCCTCTCTTCATCTCCATGCCATAATCCGCGCCCCACTTCCCACATTGCTCGCTCGTAGTTACCACCCTACATTTCCCATCTGTGGAACTCGCCCGTATTTCCTTTCTAGGAGTTCTACTTGCCTTTCCTTGCTCGCTTTCCTTGCTCGCTTTCCTTGTCCCTATCCGTCTTCCCGTCTGTTCCCATTCCACTTCCCGCCCGCTGTCACTTCATCTGCTTTGTAGCCCGTTATTTCTGTCGCCATCCTACAATCAGGCGTTTTTAGCGATCATATATTTCCATATCCCAAATGTAGTGTGCAATCCAGTGATGGTAAATTTTACCAAAACATCGATACATCGATGTTTAGATACATCGCTAAAAGGTTTTCGATGTCGATGAAAACGTCGACGAGAAAACATCAATGTTTGAAACATCGATGTTTTAATTATAGACTAATAGACATGCTATTTTCCTATATATTTTTAATTACAGTACGTAAAAGGGATATATTTTATTGTTTGGTCAACAACATCTTATAAGTATGTAAAATACGTATGAAGTATGATACTCTACAACGTGCTTAAACCCTTTTATTTAAAAAAAATAATTAAAAAATATCGATGTTTTTGCAACAAAATGTTTCTGGTGGAAAACATCGATGTTTTTCTGCCATCCCTTGGCAGAGAGCCAAGGGTACCAATCCCTAGTAGGGAACACATTAAAACACTAAGTTTCAGTTATATTAAACTTTTTTCTTTTAAAAATCGAAAATAATTTTTTTAAAAAATACGATGCAGAAGTACGTTAAAAATTATGATTTTTTTGTTTTGTAGTGGCTGTACAAAACAATTGAAAGAAACAAGTTTTGATCAGAACAATTGTCAGGTATTATATTTTATTTTGATTTTTTATTCCCTTACAATTATAGGTCCATTTTAGAAGTTCAGAAAGGTTGAATAACTAAGGAAATTTGCCACATTTTGTTTTAAACGTAAATTGATGCCCAGGTATCTGTTCCTTCTAATAAATCTTTTCTGACGTAAAAGATACAAAAAATACAACTTATTTCTAATCTATTTAATAATTCTTTGTCGATTACTAGTGACTTTTTTGAGTCCATTCCCCAGCTCTATAATGAATTTTCTCTCAGTTCTCCTCGCTGAACAAGTCAGCTTCTCGCGGAGATCGGAGGCGTATTCTTCTGACAGCACTCTAAAGTAAAACTTTTCTATTGCGCGTCGAGCCCTTTTCCGCAGTGGCCGATAGCGATTTCCCAACCCACACGGCGACCTCTGGCAGCGTTGCGCCATATCGCTGGCACCGCCAGGTGACATACGGACGCGAATCGATACCATGTATGAAGGTTGCAATGGAGAACGTAACGATACGCCTGGTTCTCTTATTACATGGAACGTCAATGAGCACAGAGAAACATACTTTTTACAGTGTGGTTCCGAAATAAATGAGACAACCTCTTAGGAGAGGCAGGGGATTTAATATGATCCTTGTTTGCAAATGAAAATATGGTGGGATTTTCCAGTAAGTTAAATTTTGCATGTGAGTACATTTGACTGTAGGTTCCGTTTCCCAGCCCATACGCATTTAAACTTCAACTCTGCGGCAATGTAAGTGTAATGGTTGTCGACAGCCTTCGAGATTTGAGACACACTAGTTGAGCGTAGTTGCAATTTGAAATGGTCTTCCTTTCGATTGATTCTACCCTCAAAAAATTAATTGAAGTTGCTAACGATTCCGTTGTCATAGAAGAATGATTACACAAATTTGTTATAATACTGTCTGTATTTTAGTTAGGTTGAAAACATGAAATTATATCAAACAGGAAAAGCAAATTTCGAAACCTAGTAGATATGATTTCAAATATAACTTTTGAAACGTAAATATTAATTTATATATATATATATATATATATATATATATATATATTAATATAATGTTTTGGCTTCGAACATTGATAACACCTCTGTTATAATATTCTGTAAGGAATGTTGAGTTTGGTAGTTCTTGAACTGCTGCACTTCTGGTTCGAGGCAGCTGCAAATTTTTACCATGCACTGCGAAATTGACACAAGCTTTTTAGAATCTAATGATGGTCAAAAGTTTGATATCCCTCATTTGGGGAAAATATATTTTCTAAGTTATGGAAATTTATAATTTAAACCACAGTACAACTAGCCTCATCAATTCTCAAAGGAAATAATGTAGTATACTTTTGTGCCTTTACATGAATCATTTCATTCTCGACGCAAACGTGTCTCAAAAATCGATTGTTTTTCGCCACTGTGATACTAAACAAGAAATACAGTTTAAAATGTATTTTCACTTAATAAATTTAATTCCATTTTGTAAAAATAATTAAGGACTTAATACATCGCAAAATAGTTCTGCTTTAGAAAGAAAGGATAATAAACACGATTTCATGGTGGGTAAAGAATTCTTACAGATTCCCACACATTTCGTTCTTGCTGTACTGATAAGGACGCGCTGTGCGTAGTGTTTGCGGCGTATTGGGCGAGTGTTCGCGACTTACTGAACTATATATTGGACTTTTCAAAGAGGAGGTTTTCTCTACTCTCCCGACGGAGGAGTTCCCTTCTGTCCGGTATAAGTGCAGTCTCCTAAATATGCAGGTGTTCTTTCCAAGCTCTATTCCCAACAGAACACGTAACATGGTCAACCCTTTACAAACTTTCAATTCATTTTCGTATTTGTGCGTTTGTGTTGTGCGTAAACGGAAGCAATCTATAAAGCCAGTAAGCCTGTTCTCCAGACAGGGATGTTAATTATTGTATCAGAAAATCCGCTTGCCTGAAGAATGCTCCACTATCATCGGTAGAATCATCATATTACCAAGGAATAGGAATTCTTACAAGATAACCTGTCCCGTTGACCAAATTATCGGATTCATGTCTGCTCTCATTTAAGAAAATATGGAAGGCACTTGAGACGGTTTCTTGGGAGAAGTGATCGACTGTGAGAAAAAAACATGCCTCAAGTTAGATTGTAAGGCAAATACATAATGAATCGCTTTATATTGCTGTTTGAAACAAAAAAGCCATTTAGATTTTTTCATTAAGTCTTCTAATATAAAGAGTAAGGAATCATTTTTGACGATGAATAGAACAATATGCAACACATTTTTCTGAACGAATTTTAATTAATTTCTACACACTTTTTATTTTAGCTATAATAATGAGTTAATATAATAACAGCCAATACTACTTTCAAAATAATATTTCTCATTACAATCATCTCAAGATGCCCATTTATGGAAGCTTTACAAGCCTATTGCTGACAAAAGACCACCGACTCTACTGTTGGAAAGTATGAAGCTCGAGCGTGGGTGTCGAAAATTTTTTTAAAATTTGTTTATTTATGGTCGCTTTATAACAGCTCAGGTCATCAGCGACCTCATTGTGTCGGAAATTTGTTTGTGTCGGAAATTTATTTCGTGAGTTTAATCCTGTAAGTTTGTAAGAATTTAATCCGCAGGACTTCTCTGATCAGCGGTTTCCGTTGTTTTCCTGAACACTCCCAATCAATGTACGAGCAGCACCTATGCGATGGATGGCGCGCGATTTTTCCTTACCATTCCTTTGTCATGATCATCATCAGCAGCAGAATCAGGTCATCATCTCTCTCAATCTACACTGAGTGTCATGGGATAGTACGTCCCATATCATTAAGTCCCACCGAACCGGTGTCGATGGACATAACTCTCGAGTGTACCGGCGATTGGGAGATCGTGGATGCGATCTCGGCACTTCATGCGTTTTTACATGTGTGAGTTTGTAGCGCCTGTTGGAATTTAATTCGTAGTCGACTGCTCTGACCAGTGCTTTCTGTCACATTTCTGATCACTTCTAGACAAATGACGAAGCAGCATCCTATACGAATGGCCACGGTCTGCCCCGCGTTCGTTCCTTCCAATTTGCTTATCAGTCGCTTTTCTGATCACTTCTAGACCAATGCTGGAGCAACTTGCTGTACGAATGGCCACGGTCTGCCGCGTTCGTTCCTTCCAATTTGCTTATCAGTCGCTTTTCTGATCCTTCTAGACCAGGGTTCCTTCCAATTTGCTTATCAGTCGCTTTTCTGATCACTTCTAGACCAATGCTGGAGCAACTTGCTGTACGAATGGCCACGGTCTGCCGCGTTCGTTCCTTCCAATTTGCTTATCAGCTTTTCTGATCACTTCTAGACCAATGCTGGAGCAACTTGCTGTACGAATGGCCACGGTCTGCCCGCGTTCGTTCCTTCCAATTTGCTTATCATAATCCCCCGCAATGCGAGCTCGGTCGCCATGGGGAATACCTCCTTTCCTTATCCACCTCTATGATTGGTAGTGATTCTAGGCGCGTCAACGGCTAAGGTAGTCCTGTAAGAACAGAGCATGCTTTTCTTCGGGAGGTGATGGTGATTTTGTACCGCTGGATGGCGAGATCCGGAACCAACCTACCGTCGGTTAGCGGGGTTTTCCTCAACCACGTATCTCCCACTAGCAGGGCACCGTCCCAGCCGGGACAAGCTCTGAGCTCCTGACCGGTCTCCGATGTAGGTGGTAGTGTAGTAAGCTGTGTGGTAGTGTAAGGGGTGAGGATAGGACCAGGTCTTCCGGAATATGTGGTAGTGTAGTGCATGTGTAAGAGGATAGGATAGGACAAGGAAGAGGTAGGAAAGATCGCGCGCGGTCCGTTGCCCGTTTTTTAGAGTACTGCTCCAGCATTCGCCTGTTATTGATCGGAGAAACCACGAAAAACTACCGATCAGAGCAGCCGGCCGCTAGAATTCTCCTCCACACAGTGACTGAATTTGACCTAGCTTACTAACTGGTATCGAAAATCCTGCCGCCGTTGGAACTCGAACCTAGGACTGAGGCACTGCACTGACATCAATTGATGCCCTGAGCCACGTCTTCCAGTTGCACCTCGTCGTACATGGCATACGCCGAAAGGGACTTGTGAGCTACGGTATCAACGTAAGGAAAACACGTTTTTCGAAGACGTCTCCGACGTCCGCGTCTGGCGAGGACAGTGGCCCCGGGCAAATCGGTGGGAGTGGGCGCTGGTCGATGGGCGGCACAATTCGCGAGCGCCCCCGAGGCCCCGCTGAAAGGGCGGGCGGGGCGTCGCTGCAGTGTAAGCCATCGCTCTTAGAACGCGCGCCGTGTTTGCCCAATCGACGCGCTCGATTTGTTTGCATAGAGGAGATTGAAGTGAGTGGCGACGAGGCGAACACGTCAGCCTCCATTCTAAACATTTCAAGCTCGCGAGTTTACGTTGCTTGGCTTGACGCGATTCATTATTTTTAAATTACATTACATGTTGAGAGTGCAAACTGAAAACACGGCACGTTGAGAACGATCATTAAACACAGTTTGTTTGATAACACTTTAGAACTGATTTTTTATTAACGTAAAACTTAATTGCGAACTTCGTTTAATGAAAGGCTTTCGAATCATTTAATGGAGCATTATCATAGGGATGAAATGACTACTATCAACTGACCTAAGCAATAACATAACAAAGTTATTAACAATAATTTAACGGTTACACTGCGGTTAAAAAATGTTTGCGATCTCCGTAATGAGTTGGTAGAAAACTCTGAGTTGCATCGTGAGACCGTTTATTATACTTTACGTAATTATTACAAAGATTAATGCTCTTTAATAACAATGAATATACAATATGAGAGGATTGTTATGCTAAATAGTGTTACAAAAGAAAGAGGACAGTTATGCTAATTCGGGCTATACTGATAAGTTAAAAGCACAACCGCTCCTTGCAAATTATTTACAAGTAATTATATATAATCAATTTTGTCATCCATATTTTTCAATCGTGTAGAGTTCATTATACATATATTTCTAAACCCCAAAATGCATCAAATAAAACACTTTTATTTGTTAAAGTGTCAGGATGTAGACTAGCTTCCCCTTTTTTAATCTGCTGAACAGGAATAAATTCCTGGCGAGATTTTCGTCATCTTACTTCCTGACAAGCTGAGCAACTCTTAAGATGTATCAATGCCAAGGACATAATTTACTCAATATTTTCAACAAAAATCTATAATATGCATTAGCGCATGCAAAATACGAGTATTAAACACACTCTTTCTAGCCGAATAACGTGAGAATATTATTTTAAAACTTTACTGTTTACAACTTTATTTTTTAGAAAACTTGTGATAATATTGGAATTGTCAATTACGTCCAATTACATTTCTTCTAAATTATTTATCAAACTGTATTATTTCTGGTTAAGTATCCAACGACCGTGATGTGATCTTAGAACCACCTACTGAAGAATCATCTAATATATTCTGGAACCATCAATGTTTGAGTAATGAATTTTTCATTGAAGATGAATATGTAAATCGTGGAGATATGATGAATCCTAAATTTTTTCAAATCTGAAAATTATAATATTTTTACTTCCAACTAATCTCAATATTCTATTCCTTTGTAATGTGAAAGCTGGTAAATTTTCTTATTAATATAACTAATTTTTAACTTGTTTGCTAATGAATATGTACTGTTTATTTTATTTGCCAATTGCTATTAATAAATGCAAAGTCGCCATTTTATTTTAAATTTCATCACAAGGAATGCTTGCTGTATTCTTAAATATAAATACAATAAATATTGTTTCGCTACGTTAAATGTTGGTTATGATTATTAAAAAAAATTAACATATGGCTCATTCACATGAAAATTTGGAAATTCTTTATATTGATATTTATTACAGAGTTGCAATATTATTTGTTCAGCAATCGAATCAAGTTAATAACCTTTATTTTCTGAATACGTAAATATACCAATTTTCCACTTTTCTACAATAGTGAGAGGTTGTGGAAAGTTACGTGAATTTTCTACTACTAAGGATTTTGAGAAAATAATCCCTTCAAATTTTTATTCATATGTAATTTTGATCTCTTCTTCATTATTTCCGTTGGGAGCTGCCGGTCAATGCGCATTCAACAATGCCCTTTTCTCGCTCCCTTTTATTTGGAAAGGTAATCTTATTGTTTTGATAAACAAACGCTCTAAGCTCTGGGCTGGTCTCCTGGCTTGTATGGTATTGAAGTACATGATAGTGTATGTAATTATCTATCACTAGGAGCGGATTTTGATGATCTAAAATATCGCGAAAAAGATCAATAAAATGCTCTTAAAATTCTTTTAAAATGCCCTAAAACCAAAGAAAATGCCAAAAAAATATGATCAAAAACAGTTCAGGTGAACAACGCAAGGTGTTGGATACGTTACTGATGTAATCGACGCTTTTTCCATTCGTTCGAGTGAACTCAGCTCGCAAACTTTTGGTTTGGACTGGTCTTTATTAGGACAATTCTGTTTTTAGTTATCCCGAAATCAGCCGAACCGACAATGGCGCTGATATACGTCACAAGAATTACATACAACGGCTGCCAATACAATTTCTGAGCGAACAAATCGAATAGGCTACTGAGTGTTTCTGTGAGTTGTTGCATCTCGTAAATATTATTTGAAGCAAGTACCATTAGAAATGACATTAAAATCGACTAAATAAGTGAAAAATGATTTAATAAGGGCGGAAAAAATTAAAAATTGACTTATTAGTCGACTATGCGAGTGGAGTGGCACGAACACTCTCACGAACTATTGATTGTTTCATTTCTTTAAAAAAATGTGAAACTTAATATGATTTTTGTTTAATAAAAATGATATGATTGTGTTTTTTGAAATACTTTGTTCTCTTTATTATTATCTCAAACTATGTTTCTATTTTCTTCCTTATGTAAATAAAATTACCAGCATTGAAACATTTAGAAAAGTATGGTCAAGTGTATTACAACCAGAATTAAATTTATGATGTGCGTATAATTATTTACAATGATAGATCGTTAAAAATTCTATTCTTGTTATTTAAATTACAAATAGTTTCAAAATCAGTTGCACCAATGATTGACCATGAAATTTGTAGGAGTTGTTGAGCAATATAATCTGAAATAATAGCATACAAAACGAAACCTTCCCTCTCCAGAAACAACAGCTGTTATATCAAGTCTTTAGTTGTCAAATTCAACATGATTCAACGTCGTAAGAGCTACAGGGCTTTCCTTCCACCGAGGGCTCGGTCAGCGGTCACTTGCCGCAAACGTTTTTTTCTGTTTTGTTTTTTTGTTGTTGTTTTCTTTTCATTTATTTCTGCTTGGCCCGAAGGCCCTCAGCATCCGATTACGATAGAGTGATGTTACATTGAATTACGTTAATATTGATTAAGAAATATTATAGACATGAATACATTGAGTACATGTGAATTAAATGTGAGAAGCCACATCGGGTACATGATAATCAAGGAGGGTCAAAGAACTGTCGCGGTAGTTTTCGCTTTAATCTATTGTGGTGAGAATTTTGTTTTCCGATTTTGAAGTGTACGGCTGAGGTTGCCTCAAAAGTAGAAGCCAGTGGGGCGTGGAAGGGGCACCGCTAATGTGGGGCGTGTCGCTGGGGCCCTTGTGCAAGCCTCTCCTAAAATGAAAAGAAAAAAATGACATTTCATTAAAATCCGCCCCTACCTATTTCGTACCTAAGTGTATTAACATTCCGTCACTCGCGCGGCCATTCGTAACACCAGTACTCGCGCGTTGGATGCCGTCCAACACAACTATTAAGGAGTTTATTTTTTCAATTAACATAATTTATACTTTTTTCTTATATATCTGTGCTTATATTATAATTGAATATACCATGGAAAGATACGTAAATAATTAGCTGCAAACCATTTTGAAGATTTTATTATATTTCCGTCACTCGCGCAACCATTCGTAGCACGAGCACTCGCGCGTTGGACTACGTCCAACGCCCGCATTATTTAGTTATAACATTTATGTTTTTGCACACTAACGAAGAAAAATGCGTAAACACAACATTTAAAATATTAAACATTCTCATATTACAGAAAAATATCATTTTTATCAATTATACAAAAACACCGTTCTATACGCCAGTACCCACATATTGGATTCTATCAAACAAGCACCAAGATTTTACTTCAGGGTATGGCAACACTACGCATAATAGAGATAAAAAGTTTATCGACATCCTTCTCAGATACCATTTGTGGAATAGAAGCATTGTTTTTGTACGTGGAAGGCTCACATTCCTTTCTTAACAAGAAAAGAAACCTCTGTTTGACTCTATCCAACAGCGCGAGTGACGGAGTGTTAATTGCCTATTAACTGTTGTGCCCGCAGAAAGTGGACATGGCGGCGGCCATGCTGCCGGTTTTCCCGGCCTTCGGGTGGATCGTGCGCTACTCGGTGGGGCTGATGGAGTCGGACTGGGTGGTGCTGATGAAGCGGCCGCCCAGCTCCGCGTCGGGCTCGGGGCTGCTGGCGCCCTTCGACGACACCGTGTGGTTCCTCATCCTGGCCGCGCTCATCTGCGTGGGGCCCGTCATCTACATCCTGCTGCTGGCGCGCTGGTGGCTGGCGCGAGACGCCGAGGCCGAGTCCTCCATGTTCCCGCTCAGCCAGTGCGTCTGGTTCGTGTTCGGCGCGCTCATGAAGCAGGGCTCCACGCTCAGCCCCATCACAGGTGACCGTAACAATAACAATAATAATAATAATAATAATAATAATAATAATAATAATTAATAATAAAAAACTGAGCTTTAGTCAAGTTCTTACACAAATTTTGCGGAACAATAGATAACTATCGGAAACTCTGGGATTTGTTCCGCAAAATTGGTGTAAGAACTTGGCTAAACTACCAGGTCATTCAAAAGTCTGGGAAGTGTAAGGCATTGCATTATTGAGAATAGCCCACATTTTGCGCAGAGTATTGCAGAAGCACCGATAGTCCCTAGATTTTCTCCGTGGGAACAGGTTGCAACAAGGAGTAGATTTTATATTCCACTGACTCATAAAATCTTTAGCCATAAAGTAGAGCAATAATAATAATAATAATAATAATAATAATAATAATAATAATAATAATAATATAAGTAATAGCATTAAAAGTATACAGCAATATGACACATCAAATCAAAGAAGAAAGAGTCCGGAACATTATTCACTATTCCAATCATTATCTTCAGTGCCAGGTTCGTAGAAATATTCAATGCTATTATTAATCGGTTTTATAAAAAATATACATTTTAATAAAATCCTAAAATTAATCAAATTAACGCATATATGCCGTCATTTGTTCATTATACCATTTAGTTGTGTCATGCTCCTTTTTAATAAGGTTTTGACCTAGTGCGAACTAGAGTGTGTGAGGTTAAATTTAGCGGGCGAAGATATCCAGTTTTTCAAATTTGAAGTTAATTGTTTTTAAATTTAAAAATAGGAAATGTATATAAACGAAGTGTGTAGCAATTGCTTGATATGTGTATTTGTTTATCAAAGAAAAGTCAATGATTATAATTATATGTGATGCGTTACGTTTTTAAATGAAATTGAATATCAGGATTTTCCATTAATGTAGACCAAATATACATGATAATTTAAAAAAAATAAAAATTTCAATTTTTTTAAAAATTTAAAGTGTTCCGAGAAATAATTATTGTATTATTCTGGTTTAAACCTTAAAAAGCGACAGGAACAACATTTTGGGAAATTTATGATTTTCGGTTAAATGCATTTGTAGATATTTTCTGTTATAACTTTTATACATTTTTTCCTTTCATGCATTGTAGTCACGATTTTATAGCTAGTATCATATGGTTGTTTTAAGCATCTTACCTTAATAATCTGCTGAATACTTATTCTTATGTTGGTTTTACAATTTTACTGGAGCTTACCACTAATGTTTTGATCATATGCATTAGTGATTTTCAATATTTCATAAAAACCTGATGAATTTATCATAAGAATTTATTAGACTGACGTTAAAACGAGTGTATCTGATGTTGAGTTTTGTTGTGAATGTGTATTAAATTGAAGTTTTATGTCGTGCTCATGCCAACAGTGCGTTTATAGTTTGTTTATAGTTTTACGTTTATAGTTTGTTATTGATTTTATCTGAAGAGTGTAGTTACATTCTTGTTTATTCACACATTTACGAGTGGATATTAAATATCTAATTGACTGCATGTAGAGAAGCTGTGCCTGAAGAAAATTGTCAAAGTAGGACAGAAAGCATTGAAATACCTCTCGTTACTATTGGTTCTGGAACTTGGTGTTGTAAGAGGTATTATTTAAATCGTGATGCTTTGCGCAGAAGTTCGTCAATGAGTTATTTAATTGCAGATATGCCACACTTGCCCCTTGCAGATACCACACTTACAACATCTGTGTACAGCAAATTGCATATCCATTAGCCGTCTCTTGCGCATTACTAGCCAGCTTGTTAGTGCTTACTTCCGTCTACTTGTAGCTGCGACGGATGTACGCACATTGAGTGTTTTCACAAAAGTGCTGAGTGTGCTTTCGATCTTCCGTAGATCCTATGGTTTTTGCCAAAATATTTTTGAGTTTAAGTCCAAAACCCTAGGATGCCTAAGTAAAATTATTCTTTGGTACTACTAAAAGTCTTAAAGAGTTAATTTGAAGAAAATTACTAGCATCGATTGACGAAACGATTGCGGACACATCTGGTTATGAAGAGCGCAGATGATTGGCATATCGGGAGATACCCAACGTGAACCACAAAATTGCTTGATGCGATACATCTGTTTGGGACACCACTTGGAGTGAAGCGTGGCGAAGGGGCACATAAAGGGGCAGAGAGGGGATGTGACGAGCAGAGAGTGTTGGGGGCAGAGAGGGACGAAGAAGGGCAGTGGGGAAGGAGGTTGTTGGGCCGAGAGGGGTGGAGAGGGGCGGGGATAGGCCGAGAGGGGCAGTGGGGAAAGAGGGTGGAATGGCAGAGAGGGGTGAAGAGGGGAGGGGAGAGACGAAGAGGGACGGAGAGGGAATCTCATTTAACGAAGGTACTTGATCTTCATATCTATCATTCGTGATTGGTCGGCACTTTCCACAAATCGTCGGCAACTTATCTTAAACTAGCGTTTGACAGGTATACAAAGCCTCTGGTGGCAGCTTTCCCGCCTGCAATGTCAATGCTGAATGTTTTGTCTTTATTCTTCTGTTTTGATGTCAAACAGTGCTCGATATGATCACACAAAGTTCGATTCCTGTGTGGGAAAAGTAATGCAGGTTCTGACGTACTTTCTTGGAAATTCTTGGTGTTGGTTGAACGCAATAGGCTCAAGTCACTAAATCTTCGTAATAGTTACTGACGTTTTAAAAACAAATAATTCCATCTGACTGAATAGAAAAAAAATATAGTCGTCCCTTATCTGATCTCGAAGGCAAAGCGTTTCTGTCGATTGCACGAGAGTCCTACGCCTTTCTCGGATCCTCCAAAACAATGGGAGAGAATTGTGCCGGAGCCCGGCACTGGGATTACGTCGTATTCCTGTCGACGTTAACCATTACATCTCGAAATTTAGGCATTTATATTAAATATAGGCATTTACCATTACATCTCGAAATTTGTTTCACGTAAGTTACAGAATTGTGAAGATAATCAAAACAAAACTGAAGTTTCCTTTGTCCTAATTGTTTTCTAGACTTCAGTTTAAAAGTATAAATTAAGAAAACATTTCAATAATGTGATTTTGATGTCATAGTTTTCTTTTCATATACATTCACTTGCTGGAGAGTTTTTACCATTGAATATTTTAATTAGCATCGTAACATTTCATTGACAAGTAAAGTTCATTTTCAACATTTACAATAATGCTGAAATACTTTATGTTTTAATTTGAACTGTAGGATTTCTCTTGTGACGTATTGGAACTAACAAACTAGAGTGTGCTGCTGTATCCGCTCCTCAGATTTTCGTAATTTGGATAGCTGTTGCGCACACAGTTTTTGTGCCTCGATCATTAGCACCTGCGGGGCGACGCGCTAGCCGAGCGACGCTCGCGTGTTTGCTGGCCCTAGCGCAAGGGCGGTCGGGCGGGCGGAGGGGGGGGTCGAGGGACGGCGCGGGAATTGCAGGGTCAGATAAGCGGCCGTGATAACGCCTGTCATTACGCGCGGCGTGGGCGCTTGGCAATTTGCTCCGCGGCCGCCGAATCAATTGTCTCCGCGCTCGTGCGCTTCGGCGGCATTTTCGCCCCCGACGACGCGCTGTGTCGCAACAGCTCCTGCTATTACTTGCGTCAATAGCGTTTTGCTGGTTATCGTTGTCCACTTCAGACGGACCAACACACTACCTGTTTCTCTCTCTCTTTGACTTTTCATCGTAGCCTCTTAGCCTTCCCATGCAATAGTGGTCAGTTGTTCGCCTTCAACTTAGGAACCGGGGTTAAAATTTCTAATAGATAAAATTTTGCGGGAGGTTTTTTCGGATTCTTCTATTTCCTATCTTCCTCCGTTGCCCTACTATCATATCGTATCATATAATTATTATCCATCAATCAAACTATTTATCTACAAAATGGTGGAAAATACATAGGTAACTAACAAATAATAATAATAATAATAATAATAATAATAAGGATCTTACACAATATTTCACTATTCTTTTTCTATAACTTTATCTCATATAAACTCTACACTCCCATATTTTATCTCAGTTGCACCTGTTTCCTGCAATGTTTCAGTTTCATAATGGATATCTTTCTTATTGCATGAAAATATATATACAACTTTCACTCGCTCACCTGCTGAGATGCAATGTTTCAGTTTTATAATGGATATCTTTGTTATTGCATGAAAATATATTTACAACTTTCACTCGTTTACCTGCTGAGTTTCATGCAGCTGAATTTGAGAAAATGCAAAGACTTAGGATGAAACTGGAGATCTCTACACAATGCAGCAGTGTTCAAAACGCTCTTGGCAAAGAGGAGGAAATTGTCTTAGCTGACGACACGTACGCGTGTCCCTTGAATATCTTGTTCTTGTTTTTGTGGTAACACATTTTATGTAAATGAGTAATTTTACGCATATTAATCATCTATCACTGAGGATATTTCACCTTCTTACGTTCTCTTCTTGAGTGTCCCCGACATCCAACAATTTTGATAATCATTATCACCACTTCCTTCTCTATTATTGTCAGTATCAGCCTATCACATTTACGGTTCTTTCGCCAAAAAGTATCATCGACTCTACAATCTCGTTTCTCATCTCTCTCTCTCTCTTTAGGCTAATTACACTACACCAACCTTGTCGCCTCCCTAGTCTTGACCCTGATGGACGACAGTCCTCATTGACAATGACCTGCCATTCTCTCTCCTTCACACCTTTCCGACACGAACGCACTATCACCACTACAATGTAGTTATTACTGTAATTGCATTGAGGCAGTCGGCAAACGAACCTTAACTTTTGAAACTGCCATAATCTCTCTGAGAACAAGTGACATTAACAGTAATTCGTCAACTGACGAGACAAAAGATCTGACGCAAGAAATTAGCATAAGAATACTTTATTTATCTTGCGCAATTCTGCTTCTCAAGTATATATGTTAATTTAATGAATGATCCATATAACCAATCCAAACCAACCCATACAACGATATGACAATGTTTTTCAAACATTCATGAATACTGGAAATTATACATTATATTTACAGGGTCAGAATCTGTATATTTTGTTTATGATTTTGAATCAATATTTGTGTCAAATTTCTGAGTTATCTATCAATACAATATTTATAAAAATAATAAATCAGGCAAAATGTTTTACATTATTTTTGTTCATTGACTTATTTAGTGTAATTATTATTCTAAATTTTACGAACAAATTACATCAACAATCAAGAGATAACGAGAAAATATCTTTCAATATATATTTGACTCATATCATGTATTGATTCTTGAAGATATGAATTAATCCGGTACTCTCCTTTTGTAATCGAGAAACCTGCGTACGTTCGACTGTCCTACACTCAAGGGTAGACCTCTTTTGGGCCACCAATTGAGACAAATTATATGTTATTAGGCGCGTCTCGTTTCTTGACAGGGAACTGATAATATTTACAGGCCCATTAAAAAAGAGTAAGAAATTTCTGATAACACAAGTTTAATAAGTAAATTTAAGAAACTTAGAAATCACGTAAATCTCCCTAATGAAGTAGATGAATGTTTGAACAAAAAATATGTTTCATGAAGAACATATAATTTGTAAAATGTATGAGTATTTCGATTTGACCTCAATATCAAAAAGCGACTTAAAATAAGTCAAATAAAAGATAAAACGTATGGCTTGATTGATTTTTTCGTGTTTCCGGGCGCGTCAACTGCTTCGGTCATTAGTCCCGTGAGTGTAGTGCATGTTTTTATCGATACATGGTGGTGATCATCTCCCGCTGGATGGCGAGATCCGGCACCCACCTACCGCCGGCTAGTGGGGTTTCCCCCTAACCAGGACTCTCCCACCAGCGGGGCACCGCCCCAGCCGGGACAAGCCCTAAGCTCCCGATCGGTCTCCCGGAATATGTGGTAGTGTAGTGCATGTAAGTGTGTGTGTGTGTAAAGGGAGAGGAGAGGACAAGGAAGAGGAAGGACAGATCGCGCGAGGTCCGTGGCCCGTATGGTAGGGTACTGCTCCGGCATTCGCCTGGTGTTGATCGGAGAAACCACGGAAAACTACCGATCAGAGCAGCCGGCCGCTAGAATTCTCCTCCAGACAGCGACTGAATTCGACCTAGCTGAAAAGGTAGTGTCGAAAATCCTGCCGGCGTCAGAACTCGAACCTAGGACCTTCCGGTTAGAGGCGCTGCGGTGACATCAGTTGATGCAATGAGCTACCGTTTCCGGTCTAAAACTCACGGCACCTGCGGGGGTAATCAATAGATCTTTCAATTCCGCTTAACATTACAAACCAATTGGTAGAACTCTTAATTTTTCCATCCAGTATATTTTAGATGAAGTTTAGAAAAATCAATTATTTTGTTACTTTTAATGAGCCTAAGGGTGCATTAGTAAAATGCTGTGAATTATTATATTATTTTTAAGAAATTGAAATGAATTGTTACGACTTGATTCATCATATTCATTATAATAGGACACGATGAGAAGGATGAGAGAGGGTGGGTGAGAGGGACGTGGAGAGACAGGGGGAGAAGAATGGAGAGAGAAAAAGAGAGAAGAGGAGGGAGAGACGGCGATGGAAAGATGGGGAGGGATAGTGAGAGAGACAGAGAGGGAGAGAGAGAAAGAAAAAGACAAAATATGAACGTGTTGAACACTACTTATTAATTATGAGCTTCTCACAAAATGCTCTCTATCTGAGATGATCACTGAAAAGCAGTAGGAGAAAAAGCGCTCAACGTGAACAAATGAAAGCAATTTGGTGTTTCTTTTCACGATCACTAGATTATAACTCCACTGCAAAAAATAGGGTTGATGAATCTCTGGCTGAATTTTCCTCTTCGCACGTGCCGTAAAAAGAGCTGAAAAGGAAAGGAGTGTGGGACGAAAGCTACTTAACACTTCTGGTGGCTAATATAAAACGATTTCTGCTAATTGACTCAGTGTGATCGTAGTCAGTTTGTGAGCCGAGAGACCTGCGACACTTCAGGAAAATGAGATTACCTATTTTTTCAAGAATATTACGAAAAACAACTATCTTCATTCTGATCAAAAGAAATTTATCTCTGAATATTGTTTTAAAGGGGGTAATTCATTTGTTTTGGTATTTTCCCTGAATTTCAATTTTGTGTTAAGTATACTATTCGCTGCTCATGCTGCATCTATGTCATGCACGGCATTTTTACAATTACTTATTTCACGCTCATTTTGAAGAGGGTATGATGTATACACCTTGAAAATTCTTTAATTCTTTAATTATTTGAGAAATAAACGATTTTGACGAGCTACATCTGAATATGAAATTCAGATCTTTTCAACATTTTCTCCAAAATTACTCTCAATATTTAACTTTTTTGGGGGGTAAGGGATGTGTCATATATAATGTCTTTTTCTAATGTGTTCGAACAAAAATATTTATTTTTTCAAATATTATCCACAAAGTTAGAACATGTTCATTATTAAAACATTCTGATTATTGTGTGAAATATAAATGTTTGTCCTGAGAATACTAGAGTCACGCACCATGCATCGTAGCATCTGAATATGAAGATATTTTAAAAAGATGCAAAGTATCTAAATACGCTCTACTTGTGACTTTAAAATATATAAGAGGTCTGATAAATATATTTATATTGATATTATTTGCAACAAAAAAAGTGGTAATTTTGTATCGTTTAACGTTTACCGTAGAAGTGTTGAATTATTCACTAACCAAAATAATTTTTGATACACTAAAAAGTGAATTTGTATCAATTCTTTATTTGATGAGTAATGCATTTGGTCCTACAAAGCCAGTGAAGCGCTACAAAGCGTATTAAACTATTCTCAAATATGTATGTATCATGCTCCAGCTTTTCATTTCCTTCTTATTAGTTACAAAACTTGTCATCGGGCAGAACTCTGCCTGGGCACGCCGTCGGACTCCGCGAACGTATTTAAGAGCACCGGTCGACTTTATTTACAAATCCAGTCTACTAACATCCCACTTACGTATGTCCCTTGTCGCCGTCCGTTATACACCCTTCAAATTCAAGTGACTAAGTAAATAGTGTCCGTGTAAGTCATTTGAGTATACCGATAGTGTTTAAAGTAATGAAAAAATCCCATCCACGTGATCCGTGCAAGCCTCTTTTCATTGAGCATGGAATCTTACCATTACCTTGCCTATATATTTATGAGTCTGTAGTATTTGTCAAAACTGACTTACTTAACGGTGGGAACTTATTTTCATGTAATACTGATATGTATAGTTACAACCCTCGACGTAGAAATCATGTTCATCAAGTGTCAGTATCAACAGTTCACTACAAGAAATCCACATACAATACATGTACGTCACTTAACAACGCATTGCCAGATGAAATTAAACAATTAAAATTGGTACACAAATTTAAGTTAAAAGTAAAATCTTATCTTCTGCAAAACTGTTTCTATACAATTAGAGACTATACTGATCGTCAAAAAGAAAAATAATGTTTACTTTAACAAAAACAAGATATAGTATAATGAATTAGTTTACATTTACATTGTATAATTTAAAAAAAAGACTCAATATGCCTGTAACAAATAATGTACTTCCGAGTCAATGAACCCCATCTCGATCGGGTTTTTGTCCAGTTTCCCTGATCCATTGAGCAAATGTTGAGATGGCCCTTTGATTTGCTTCTGGACGTAAATGTAGCTTCACTATGCGCACGTTTTGTTGAACTAGTGGTAGTAGAGCTTAGGGTGAGTTTCTATTTTGTTAACAATACAGAAAAATCAAATGTTTGTTCCTTTACCGTTAAAAAAAGGTTTTCTATAATTTGGCAACGAAAATATCTAGTTTTTTAAGTGTTAATCCTTTGCATTTTTAAATTTGTTATTATTATTATTATTATTATTATTATTATTATTATTATTATTATTTCAACTATTAATAGTTAAATTATTGGGAAGGGATTCTGAAACTCAGGAAAGCGTGCGCAGATGATTTTCTCCCCCATACGTCACATACAGTTTTTGACTTTTTTGACGAACTAAATAAATAAATACATAAATAAATAAATAAATAAATACATAAATAAATAAATAAATAAAAGTTTGCTATGTCGCACACATTCGTCTACTGAGATATATGAGAATACTATCTTATGCTCAAATGCAATCGTAGTTATGAATTTTCATGCATACAAAACCAACTTTGTGGATCAGTGGTTCCTTGGTTCGAGTACCGACTGTGGAGGATGTTTAAGTCTGCTCAAATTGATTCGAAACCGAACACAGCCTGTTGCTATGATCGAATGTTTCCCTTGTTTCATCCGTACCGACGGCTGAAAGGCGAAATCCGAAAACTTTAAAGAAGGAACAACGGAGCGCAAGTAAAGTTCACTTTCTCGTATGTGTGGAATCGATAACATAATGCTACAAATATCGATTTCGAAATTGTAATGAAAATACACGTTTGGTAGGTCATTGGTACAGATTAAGTGCTTTTTCAATATGACTGTCTGTCTATCTTTCTGTCTGTCACTCTGTCAGTTTCTTTGTCCTTCTGTCTGTCCCCCTTTTTGTACATCTTTCTGTCGGACTGTCTGTTCGTCCGTCCATCCATCCGTCCGTCTGTCTATCCTTTGCCCATCCGACTGCTGTCTGTCTATCTCTACCGATCCGACTGTCTGTCCTTCAGTCATAGCGCATAAACTGTTCGTAGAATGTTCACCAAAAACAAAATTCACCGATCGATCTGCACGATATTGCGGGGCCTTCCAAGGTTTGAGGAATATTTTAAATCAAGTCACAACGATATTTTTGAAAATTTCTCAAAACTGGTCTCCATTGTTTTCTTTAACAGTTTTCTCTAGTATGCTTACAAAAATAGAGTAGGTTCTATTTCCTGTAAAATTTCTGAATTGTTTAAAACTGGAAAACTTAAAGTATTTTAAACCCACTCCTAAACACGCACTTAACGGGAAAAGAAACATATTTAAATAATAGCTTGCATCACGTTTTGGCCAATATTAGTAATTTTCTGTGTAATTTTATATTAAATTGTCGCTATTAAAACTTGTGAGAATGTGCAGCTTGAACTTTTCCTCTTTGTAATTATTACTCCACAACTACTGTCTCTCACTCTTCTCTCTCTCTCTCTCTCTCTCTCTCTCTCTCTCTCTCTCTCTCTCTCTCTCTCATTCACACACACACACACACACATATATATATATATATATATATATATATATATATATAGAGAGAGAGAGAGAGAAGAGAAAGAAAGAAAGAAAGAAAGAAAGAAATATCATGCCATCAATTACAGTTTTACAATTGAAGGATAAATTGCGTTAAGAAAGAAATCTCTCACTACTACAACTCGTAAGAGTTGCAACGACAGATTTTATCATATGAATGTTATATGTACTATTTAAAGCCTTTGGGTTCAATGACATTTTAAAGATCAGCCAACTCAAATGTATAGACGGTAGAGTAAATGTCTAAATAGTGCTGAAAATGTCATGAGACAAATCTTCAGGACGATCGCGTAAAATAGAGATAATATATAATAAACATAGTCAATTTATTGTATATGATATTGAGCAATAGTCTAAATGTTGGCTTTGATAGCATGTACAAAATACTTGTCTTCAATTATATTATTAACAAACAATTTGCAAAATCACAAAGAAATCATGTGAGAACCACTCATTGGTTAAATTGGGAAGTGACAAAAGAATGTCATGATGGTAAGAGGGCGTTTGTGATGTAACGTCCTTCTTTGTATAAATAGCACACAAGGATTCGAACTTAATTACAAATACACTAGTGCATACAAAGGAACTCATTGCGTGCAAATGTAAGCCTATTCCTTACATGATATTCTTAGATAAGACTATAAATTCAGCAAACGAACAGAGAACCATTGTTAACGCCCGTTAAATGCCTCAACAGGTAGCCATTTAATTTTCCAATGCTGGCAACTATTCCTGGCAACTTTAAGTTGCAACGGGATTCTAAAAAAAGACGTTTCACGCTATTTATTAACCGAATTGCTCAACACCGACACAAAAAGGTATTTTGGCAACTATCTTATTAAAAACTACCACAAAAAAGTTTATTCTCCAAAATTATTTTACCTCACTCTACCCGAGGTATGGTTGCCATCTAGCGTCAACCCTCTCAAGCGCGAACGCCTGCGTCTGCCATCTATCGTCAACCAATCTAACTTCTTCGGCGGGTAACAAACGTCGAAATTTTCCTAGCACCCTCCAACAACATAAACGTTTCCAACGTTAAAAAGAAAATACAAAAACACAGCCTAGAATGTGTATCGTGCTTCTATTCCGTTCCGAATCGCTTCCAAACGTGTCACCTGGCGGCTCTCATCTGCCTCCGTCTGTCACCGTGCATGTATTTCGAGCGCGCTTACCGAGAGCGGTAGCTCAGTGCAACAACTGATGTCACTGCAGCGTCTCTGACCGGGAAATCCTAGGTTCGAGTCCTGACGGCGGTAGGATTTTCGACACTAGGTTTTCAGCTAGGTCGAATTCAGTCGCTGCCTGGAGGAGAATTCTAGCGGCCGGCTGCTCTGATCGGTAGTTTTCCGTGGTTTCTCCGATCAACACCAGGCGAATGCCGGAGCAGTACCCTACCAAACGGGCCACGGACCGCGCGCGATCTGTCCTTCCTCTTCCTTGCCCTGTTCTCTCTCCTTACATACACACACACACTCTTACACTAACATGCACTACACTATCACATATTCCGGGAGACCGGTCGGGAGTTTAGAGCTTGTCCCGACTGGGGCGGTGCCCTGCTTGTGGGAGAGTCCTGGTTAGGGGGAAACCCCACTAGCCGACGGTAGATCGGTGCCGGATCTCGCCATCCAGCGGGGGGAAAATCACCGCCATCTCCCGAGAAAAAGAACATGTACTACCCTAACTGGACTAATGACCGAAGCAGTTGGCGCGCCCGGAAACACGAAAAAATCAATCAATCAATCAAACGTTTCCAAACGTGTCACCTGGCGCCTCTCATCTGCCTCCGTCTGTCACCGTGCATGTATTTCGAGCGCGCTTCTTTCCAAATCCAGCGCCAAGCGTGTCGCCCGCCGGATGCAGCAAATGGCTATATTTACCTTCTTATTCGGGCGTGCGCCTAATCGATTCCTCCTCCGCAGCACCCGCCCGTGTCTGCCTGCTCGCATGAGGCAGCGGGCGCCCGGTTGTGGTGATGCCGGGGCCGATAGCAGAGGGCGGGTCGGATCATGAAGCCCTGTGCTTTATTCATTTCCCGCCCGCTCCGGCTCTCCCTTCCGTCTTTAGCGATGCCGTTGACGTCACTTGCCAGCATCAAACACGTGCCCGGTCGTCGCTTTTGTTGATGTTTTGAAAGCTTTCGGAGAATTACCGTGTAGATAAGTGTGGTTTAATACTCAACAAATGTAAACTATGAACGTAAGGAAATTGTTCTGAAGTTTTTGGAGATTAGTCGTAATGAAATGATAATGTCAAGTTTTCTTCGGAGCCCGTTTCACTTTGTTGGCATCAAGCGCAATTGGTCTACCTAATTATTTCTTTTATGTTCTGTTCCAAGTAACAAGAACTGCAGGATCATATGTTTTGATAATGTGTCGACTCCCTTGGCGCTTTACAATAGAATGATTACGTACTGTAATTGAAGAATGTGTTGTATGAGATGGAAGGTGAGAAAACATGATAAACATGAAAATTCTTTCAATACCTGACAATTCCATTTTTTGGCAACTTTTGTCAAGGTAATATTCAAAAGGAAGTTATGTAAAATGAGTGAGAGACATACAGAATATGGAGAGAGAGAGAGAGAGAGAGAGAGAGAGAGAGAGAGAGAGAGAGAGAGAGAGAGAGAGAGAGAGAGAGAGAGAGAGAAACACAAATAATAAAATTTCTCTAACTTTATGATAATAAACTTGGAATTATGACAGATGAAAAGCAAACTTTTCAACGAAAATGAAGTGGGAAGTAGGATTTGACCTTTGTTGTACTCATAAGTATTTAACAAAATATCCAAGTTCCCAATTCAGTAATGCCATAAGAAAACGTAAATGTACGTAAAGTGATAGTACACTCAAGCATTTTAATATAAATCGGATGTTTAATTTCATTTTCGCAACAATTCATTTCTCATTAAATTTTAAGAATACATAGGAGTTTTAGGTTTTAAAGGAATTTCAAGAACAAATTATCCATTAAAATTTACATACTTCTAGCTTGATATTGATCTAGAAGATATTTCTGGATTGCATCAAGGTAATCTCAAAAAACTACACGTATGTGACATTTGTTCTCCAAGAACATTTTTTGAAATATTAGTAGATTTCGCGTAATTTTGAGTTAAATAATGGCAAATATAAACAAGAATTTATCAAAAATAACTATAATTTAAAAAAAAGTATGCATACTGCTAAATTCACTGAATAACATCAAGTAAGCGCCATTTTGATTCATTCGTGTGATTTTTCAAAAAATACACGCCAGTTTGTTAAAATTACTCTGACTTTACTTTTAACATTTCAGGCATTTTTGGACGTTACTAGCGCACTCCTTCTCTCTATTTTGCTTTCTCTCTTTTCCTTTCTTTTTCCCTCTCTCTCGTTTCCCCTCTCTCCATTACCATCTCTCTTTTCCTCACTCCTTTTCTCTCTCTCTCTCTGGTTCTCTCTCTCTTGTTTCCTCCCTCTGGTTCTCTCTCACTTTCCTCTCTCTTTTCACTCTTTTTTTCTTTTCCTTTCTCTTTTTCCATCTCTCTCTCTCTTATTTCACAAAAACTCGAAAGTTTTTTCCGCAAATGAGCTTAAAATTGCACATTTTTGGAACAATTCGAATAACATTTTCTCAAAAACGGCCCCATTTTTTCCTTGATTTTTGTGTGTGTGAATAATGCTAAATTCATTGAATGACATGATCTGTCCGCATTTCGATTTATTCTTTTGATTTTTCAAAATTACACAAATATACATTTTTGAAAATATCTCTCGCTTTAATTGTTCTTCGTTTTCATAATTATTGCGCAAATACTCAAACCATTTCTGTGAAAATGAATTCAAAATTACACATTTTCAGAAACGCTCAGACATTTTTTCAAAATAGTCTCCCAATGTTTAAATGAAAATTCATATAGAATCATTCACATATCATATATCACATATTCATATATCATGCCTACAGAACTACGTTTAACATTTCTATAATATTCTGAAAGTCGAAATTCCAAGTAAAAAAATTCCGTTTGACAAGTTTCTATAATATTCTGAAAAGTCGAATTAATTTCATTTATTTAATTCTCTTTATATGTGTACTTCTATCTAAAATATTTATGAAAACGTCCGGGGACAAACTTTACGGCATTCATTTGAAATCTGATTTTAGAATGAGGTCTAATGAATTAACTTTACTTCTACAAATGAAGACAATTTGTTTTAATGTTACTACTTTCTAATGAAAATATTTTCTTAAAATATTGGTAAAAGAATTGTTTAAATAATATTTATTATAGTGGCACTATATACTTGCTCAGAAACCTTCGGTAAAGAAGAGATATGCTCTTAGAAAAGAAATTTGAGCAAAAGTACTTGCACTTGGAGCAAAAATATTGAGAATTTCTTCTTTGTTTCAAATTCTTAACCCCAGCCCTCTTTTTCCCATATCTGAAATTGATTTATCTGCAAAACCTGTAAATTTTTTATTTTATATTTGTTAATTTTTGTGATACGTATTATATGTAGTTTTTGGCCAACAATTTTCAGAGACACTTGAATTACTCACTGATATCCTTTCTTTTAAATTAATTCTTATTAGGAATAATTCTTCATTTATATTTCATTCAGTATTGTTAAATCAAGAAGTATTTGTAATAAAAATTAATATGAAAGACGGCGTACGTAGTGAGTTGTTCAATTTCAATTGTTTTTTAATATTGTACGCCAAAGACAACATATGAAAACCCCTGTAAATTTTGTATCTAGTCTATTGTACATTTTGTATCTACAACCGTTTGGAATGTCCCGTGATACTGCACAACCGGAGATCTTCTCTTTGACATGTTCAAGACGCAGACTCTTGAAACATAATAGCATCTAAACTTCCGAGTTATTGATGTAATAATAAATTACGAAACTCCATTGCCTTCCTTCCGTTTGACAACTGTTTTCTACTGCCCAGTATCTGTGTTATCTTCCATTTAGAATACATCATCTGGTCCTATTCAAAGCTTACTCTTAGTAGACATTTCCAGCTCTGAAAGAAGCTGACATGCCATTTTCATTCTCTACATGTATTCGTATAGTTAAAATACGTGTATATTTTTCAGTTAGCTAAAATATAACTCAGAATGTGATCAACTTTTCTAATTGATCGCATTCTGAGTTTGATGTATTTATCTACATTGGTATAGTAAATATAGTAAATATTCACTTGGAACCTTGTTAACATTTTGTTACGCCAATGCTCGCAGCGAATCTACAGGACCCAGGGCGTCTGAAAACGTTTATTTCTCAGAACTCGTAAAAATATTATCGTTTATAACGCAATAATAAAACACTTTTAAACAGACGCTTAAACTAATACAATTGAAACTTAGCATTAAAACTAATAGAAAGTATAGTATGCCTTTATGCATTTCCAAGATAAAGCTGTCTAATCTAAAATTCAAGAAGATAATTATCTGTGGTATATCTTAAAACACCTTGAACTTTTGAAAATACACAGTAGCAATGTTGATGGTCGGGGATTGAAAGGTAGAAGAATCGCGAACAGTTAAAGAGTTCAAGCGAAAGAAAAAAGAAGATTTACTGGCTAATAAATCCATCGCCTTATCTGGATTCGGTCGTCGACTGTCTGTTGAAGTTGCCATGTTTCTAGCGAAGCAAACACGTGCGAACTTCCACTTCGATCCGCCGTCTCTTGAATTGCTCTTGTCGGCGGTGTTTATTTAGAAGTCGTTATGTCGACAACGACTGTCTCGGAAGGGAAGGGGGTGTGTGGGAAATGGAAGTACCGCGCTCCGGTTTTCGCGCACGCTTCTAATTTTCTCTTCGGCTTCTCTATGGGAAAAGTAAATATCCTGGAAAAGTGTTTCATTATCTTATTTCCTCTCTTTGAATCTTTGTATTTCACTTTTTTTCAGTTTTTCTTTTTTAATCTCATAATAATCTCGTGGGGACGTAATCATCACAAGAAGTTGGGGTGGATGAGCATTTATCTGTTGAACCTAAGATGAACCTTGTGGCTCTTATTTCGTAGATTAAAAAGTTTGAACTTGTTTGATCTCGTTGTTATTGAGTATTTATGTATCCACTTCCTACTTGAGAGTTTGTGTCAGGGAATATTATTGCAGTTACTCAAATACATTCGTAATAATTTTAATAAATTTTCATTTCATTTGTTAAGATGTTTTGAAAATGAAAATTATGTATTATATAACCATGTACTATAAGTAATTTATTCATTCTGATGTTTAGATTTGTATCTATTGCTTGAATCAGGAAATGATGATGCCTGAGACATCGAAAGCTGCTCTTGTAATAAACAATATTATTGGCAATGTCAACGCCTTTAATTATTTCGTTTTAAGTGACAACGACAACTGACCGCTAAACCAATAAACCTTATTTAACCGAAGAATGCCACTTATAACTTTGTTGAATACTCCATTACATTATGTCAATTTTTTCAAAGGAATTTAAAAATTTTTTTAAAAGTTAAATTTTAAGAAAAATAACAAACAAATGAGTTGGTAATTGTGTTTGGCAATAGAACATAGTTGAAATACTACCGGGAAGGGATCTAGCTAGAAAATAGAAAACTTGTGATAAAATTTATTACTTCCGAGAGTAAATCAATAAACATAGCATGTAAATTGGAGAAAGGGATGAGTTGAAGCGTCAGTGAATCAGTATTAATTCACATTTCTATATAGGTACTTATTAGACAAAACCTTCAAATCATCAATATAACGTACGTATTCTAAGAAAAAACCTTCCGAAAACAATTGATAAATATATATTTCAAATAAGTAATTAACCTTTTCTATTTTTGAAGGATTACTTATAAATGCAATTAATGAAGCGTCAACTTTAATGTCAACATACAGGATTTAGATAGTATTGGGGAAGCACATTTTACTGTCCAGTAAGTATATGAATAATTTTGAACTGTGGCAAATAAACCCTATGTAACTTAATTGTATTTTTATTTCATAAACAACAAATGTACGAACGTGTACCACTAGTAAGTTAAGAGACGTGACAACATGCGGTAAATACCGACAGGCAATGTGCCTCATTATTTGTTCAATCTCAATATAGAAACTGAACATATTACATCGAGCATTAGTCATTAAAGTCATTACCTATTTTCTTTTTTTCAGATTCCTCTCGAATTCTCTTCGCAACTTGGTGGATCTTCATTACCATCCTCACTTCTTTCTACACGGCCAACCTGACTGCCTTCTTGACACTCTCCAAGTTCACTCTGCCCATCAAGGACGCCAAGGACATTGCCAAATACCGCTACAAGTGGATCGCTCAACAAGGAGGGCCCTTGGAACATCTAGTTGATGTAAGGTTGTCGCAATGTCATTCATTTGCAACCTCACTTAAAAAATCACGCAAAGGCGGACATTTTATGAAAAAAACATTACAAAACACAACAGACAAATCGTTCGAGATGGCTCAGGAAAACCGCTGATTGAATGAAGCAACTTTGTTTTGGAGGTTCTAGGGTTCGAGTCCAGATGGTGGAATTTTTCGACACAAGGTAGACAGATAGGTTGAATTCAGCCGCTGTCTGGAAGAGAATTCTACATGCCAGATGCTCTGATTGGTAGTTTTCCAGGCTTTTACCAAACAGTACTAGACGAACGCTGGAGGAATACCTTAAAAACGGTCCACACTGCCAGAGAGATCTTCTCTTCCTCACTCTTGTCTCCATCTCACTACTTACATGTAATACACTCCCGCACATTGGGGTACCTGCCGTGCCCTGAGAACTTGTCCTACCTCGGGCGATGCCTCGCTGGAAGGAGATACCTGGGGAGGGAACTAACTGTAATCTGATGTGAAGGTCGGCGTTGGATCTCACGTTTCAGTCGTAAAGGAACACCGCCACCTCCCAGGACATAACACGCATGTCACGTTCACCAGTAATGACTAAAACAATTGACGCACCCGAATATATACTCGTAAATCAATCTATCAAGCACAACGAACAACAATTAAAGAATTGATATTTTCATTGAACCTGTAATTAAATGGTGAACAGTTCAAATCACAAGCTTCAAAATTTATGATTTCAAAACAATATTTTGTATTTATAAAAATATGTTTAAAACGCGTTTAATCCTCCCATCCTTTGGCGGGCCGTAAGAGTCGGGACCCATTGGACAGCACCTCCCCAACAAAGGCCTAAGTAAGTTATTATGGTGGGTAGAATTATTGGTAATCAATAATTCCACAATAACAGTAGATGTTTATCTATCATTGTTATTCGTGAATATAATCGAATTGAAAATAACTAAGAGAACAAAAATAAGGCTATAAAATTACAATAAATTCACCTAAACAAGGAGATCATTGCATTCAATAAATTTCTAACTAGTTTTTTAAAATAGATTTTGAAAAAAATGCTCCAACTGTAAAATTGTTAGTGTAGTAAGTTAATTTAGTGTAGTTATGCAGACAATGTTTTTCAGTAGTCCACTATTTTACAAGATCTTTTTGTATTTCTTTTTATTATATCACATACCATTTTATTACAAAATATAATTTACCTAAATTATTATAATATATAATTAAAATCTCTCTCTTAATGTTTGACTATATCCTCAATGTTTAGCAATGCCATTAAGAAGCAGTGAATACAATTTGATAAGTGTTTTATCCATTCTCTCATTCCCTTTTGTGTTGTTTCCTGCCCAGCGCTTGTTCTTTCTGTATATTAGAATCTCACGCGATCGATCGTTGCACTTGAGACAACATAGCGGTTCATGGAACAAGCGATCCACGCACTGCCTGGCCTTTCTGAGTCCATCAGACTTGGGAGGGAGCAAAACACAGCGTGACGTATTATGACATTCTTCCGTTTTATTACGAAGCCCGTAAAAGTGTCATTTTTTCGCTTTCGATCGAAACACTTATACTTCATTGGCTTCCAAAGAGTTTTCTACAGGAAACTGTCCATCCAAAGGAATATTATCTTTTTATTTCACAACTGTATCAAACGTTTGTGAAAAAAATATAATAATAGATATCATTTGACAAACCAAGTTCTTCAGGTTACAATATAGTATTGTCAGCTCGAGATTCACATGTGGTAGTTTTGGTGTATTGTATTAACAAATCTAATTTAACTTTACGATCACAATTATTTATTTCTAAATTGCATTTGTAATTGTCAGCATGTAATAATGTCACAAATAATGAAATGTTTACGTTTATTTAATACTTATTTTGTTTTTAATGATAAGTGTGTTCAAGTTGATGGAAACTGCGGTCTTATAAAAGAAAGTACGTTATTTAAAACAAAATATGTTGTTATTCAATGCGGTCTTTCAACTGAGATAAGGTGACAGAGACACAAATGGAATGTAGGATATCTCAAGAACAAATGATATCTTCAAAGTGTCTGCCATGTAGAAGTTATACGGCACCCGCATATTCCTGTTCGGTCCCTCCCATCCCTTTTCCAGTTCATAAACCATTGCCATTAACTCCGTCTAAGTACAACCTCCTGACAAGGTTATGGCCACTTTTACCAGCACTTGGAAGATGAATAACAGTGTTACAGTCAACGCCGATCGATAGCTCTCCGATGGTTTGCTTGTGATAAAACATGTTATGCTCTAACTTTGCGTACTGTCTTCAAAGATATTGTTCTGCCTTAATGACGAGGTCATTTTGAAGTTAATTACGGCAAATGCAGTAGTCGTACTTATGTTTAATTCTAAACCGCATCTAACTAGCAATTACCTTTCTTAGTAAATTTGCTTTTGTTTTAATTATCTACACGTATGTCACATGAAATAGTACCGTATACTTTATTCCTTTTGTAAATTAATACAAGATAGATTAACATCCTTATTGTTAGTATACTTCTATACTACTGACGGTATCATACAGATATATTACATGCATCAAAAATACTAATTAATTGTTCAAATATTTCAGACAAACGAAGACTTTGATTACTTGAAGGTCTCCCAGCAAAAGGGTTATGGAAAATTCCTGAAGAAGACAGATGTAGAAATGTTGGACGAAATTCAGAAAAGTAAGTTACTTATAATGTAGCGAATATAAGACGTTAGCAACATTTTAAACATATACAACTTGTCCTCTTTTGATGATAATTTAATGCAGGTAACGCAATGTGCTTAAAGCTCGTACGAATCCCTTAACGTGATGTATGTAAAGCAACCAAATTCATTTCCGCGAGATCCAAAACGGAAATTCGTGATTGTAATGTATTCTAAAATATCTATGTTACTTTTATCCACTTTCATTTTCTAAAGTTAACATTTATGAAATTGAGATGATTTGTAATAAAATTATTACAATACAAGCAGGCCTGCACAGCGTTGTGCACTTTCGCTGACCTCAGGAGCCACGTGCAAATGCGGGGAAATTTGAATGAGACCCATTCTAGGTGTGGGGACCACCAATGAGAGTGAGCAATTCAAACAATGGCGCGTAAATTAAAAGAGCAATCGGCGAGAATATGACGGACTGGTACATACAGTTCATGTAATATTGCCTTTTGCGTTATATTGGAAATGTTGGTTGTCAATATCTGACAATGTGAAGTACGAATCAAAAACGAATTAGACTTACCTACATATTTGGTTGGACACCAAGTATTATAATTGCTTACAAGGCTGATACTGCAATTCATTTTACTGCCATGTAATCTCAAATTTAGTGCGGCGCTAAACACAAAATTGTAATTTTAAATCGTTTTTGTTTGATGACAGTTAAAACTACTATTCATTAACCATATTGATTTGAATGAGACGGATATATCAAAGCTAAAGATCTTAAAAATTATTGCATTCTGCTCTAATATCTGACATGGCTACATTATGTATTTTTAATTTGAAGTCAACTAACACCATTTATTCACAATCGTTTACGATATTGTATAAAAATATTAAGTTCTTTACATTCTGTTTAACAAGACCCAAAATAATCTCATGGTTACATCTAACATAAGGTTAGATGGTCAGAGAAGTTTGCTCGTAGGAAATTCTTATTCAGATGTATAATAGGAAAAATGATCACAAATATATATGCTGCCCCACATCATGTCGATACACAGAAGAACATAAACAGTGAATATGGCCCTTGTAGCTAGAAATATGGAACATTGCCTATTTAAATAAGTGCGCAAATTATTTCACAGCATGGATCATTGCATTAGGCACCCAGTAATGTTATCTACGCGCCGCATTGTCTCCATTGTGCTTTGTACCCCTCACCGCAAAGCTGCCTACCCCCACTACTTGCACATTCGCAGCTCTACCGGGCAACGGTTCGGCTCTTGAGTGCAGAATACCCGCAGAAACAGGCGTTGTGCAGGCCTGCAATACAAGTATTACAATAATTTACGGACAATTATTAGGAATTACAGTCATAATTAGAATAATTAGAAAATGTTAATAAATAATAAATCAGTGGTTTGGTTTATTGATTTGATTGGTTATCAAATTTTGTCTTTCCACCTCGTTTAATAATTCTCCATTCTCGCATTATAATAAGACGTCTTACAATATTATTTTCGTCAATAATTTATAATATAAAAACCTATTTTCTCAAAAACCGCCCCAACTTTTTTACAACTTTTTTTCTACAAGTAGAACAAGAGACGCTGGAAAGAATGGCGCATCTCTCATTTTCCGTGAACTCTGAATTTTTGAAAATTACAACTTTAGAAATAATGAGAGAAAGAATGAACTGTTGTAGCACCACTAGTTTCTTTGTGTACGTGCGTATACAAGTAACATACGTAGTATAAAGCAAATAATGTAATGCTATGGAATATCGATTTCGAGACTGCAACGGAAATACACGTTTTGGTACCTCCTGATACTTAAAAACTGGTTCGATAAAACGTCCTTCCATCTGTCTGTCCGTCCGTCTGTGACCAACACTAGCGAGTAAACTATTCGTAGAACTTTTCCCTAAATGAATATTCTCCAGTCGACCTTGCCTGACTCAAAGCTCTGCAAGTTTTACATTTTGGGGGTACATTAAATGAAGCCCCTGAGCCAATTTCGAAATTTTCTGAAAATTATTTCCAACTTTTTCTTTAAATTTATTATATGAATGATATGAAATACCGTTATAAAAATGGCATTTGTCCGATTTCCACTATTGACTTTGAAATTTCTAAAATTAAAAAAGTTCCTACAATTTGTTTAACATTGAAGATAGCGATTTGTGTACATTATTACTTTTGTTCGTACAAGTGCTTCAAATGATTTCTAAAGAATTTTCTTGAAAACTCAAGACTTCTGAGAGAATGAACCCGAAAATACGCAGTTTTGGATGCGCTATTTCCGTGAAACCGGTCCAATGTTTTCTTCAAAACTTTTACTCAGCTAGACAGTGCTAAATGCAATGAATAATATGACATAAACGCCATTTTGAAGCATTATTTTCTTTTCAAACAAGTATTTTTTTAAAAATATCTCTCGTTTTTTATATTTACATTTGTTTTAAAACGGTTCCAAATTTTTCAATGCAATTGTATATATAGAAACAGATCTTACCCTTCAATAGTATTCTTACAGTTATATTCAAGTATGCTACTAGCGATCCGAAAAATTGAGAAAATGTGAAAAAAACAATTCAGGCGCCAGTGGGTGGCAGATGGAAAGAGAGTTGGGCGAAACGGAAAAATAGCTTAGTCTGAGCAGATAAACTAATACGAGAAAGTCTATGCCATTCTGTAGCACCTCTAGTATAGAAGAGATTTTGTTGGAGGAAAAAACTTACATCTTCAATTTTGTAATTTTCACAGGCGATATTTTGTAAATTTGCACAGGCGAAGGCTGGCTTTTTTATTATTATTTTATTTTTACAGATCATACATAGTTCAGTACATATAACACTTTACATATGTATTGATGGCTTACATTCTAAATTACCTAAAATTAAACTAAAAACTAATTCGGGTGAGGAAATCTTTTCCAGACACCTCTAAAAACAATATATTTCGGCAAATTTGGTTAGGAATGCCTGGTATGAATATCTATTTTTTAATCTGGTTCTATAAGGAGTTTTCTGGAGTCTGAAATTTTCTAGGTGTGGAATTTGAGGTATGGAGTGATAGAACTGGGTTGAGAGATATGTCATATGGTGTTGTATGGAGTCAATTTGAAATTCTTTGTGGAGCTGTGAGTTTGAGACCAACCAAGGAGCATTTGTGATAGTTCTAAGAAACTGGTTTTGGACTATTTGGAGCTTGTTTTGGTTTGTTAAAGGAGGAGTGGTCTAATGATACTTTTATAGACGGATATCGCGGTTGGGAGTGGGAGGTGTGAAGATCGATTAATGATGGGTTTTAGTTGGTGTATCTTATTTTTTGCTTGCTGTATTTTACTATTGATGTGTTGGTTCCAGTTCAGTTTAGTATCCATGTTTAGGCCGAGATATTTGACGGTACTATTTGGAGGGAGCCAGCCATTATTTATTGTGAGCGGTGCTGGAGGTGTATAGGGTCTTAAAGTGAATATTTTAATAGCTGTTTTGGTAGGATTCAGTTTTATTTTTAAATATGCTGCCCAACTGTCTATGAGAAGAAACAATGTAAGCTGATAGCCCAAGTCGAGAGAAGTTAGGTTGGGGGACGGAGGGCACACCGAGGCCCATACCCAAAAAGAAACCTTTAAATTTAACAGGAAACGTAAAATTCGATTTAAATCAACAACAATATTTTTTTAAAATTAATTTTCTTAAGAAGTGAAACAATATCTGGTGTCAGTCTTTGGACTGTTTGGAAGCTTAGAAGCTGAACAAGCATATTCAGTTTTGTCAATCGTTTACTTTTCGCATGAAACAATAGGTATTTTGTTCAAATTATAGTAAAGTGAGACATCTCGAACAATCTCCCAAAGTAACTACAAAGAAATCTCTCCCTTACTCCCAGATTTACCTATAAAAGGAAATAAATATCCAAATTAAATACCCTAACGTGACAACACTGAAGGAACGTTGCAAATAGTGAATGGTTTCGTGCCGTCTGGGCATTGATAATAGTGACAGTCAGTGACTTGCTTTTGAAAAAGTCACAAAAACTTAGTTACTGGGATTTTTATTTATGAGAAATTTTTGATTCATGAGAATGTTTTTGAAAACATGGATTTTGTGGAAAAATATATCGATGTGAAGAAAACACAAAACATCGATGTTAAGATATCGATGTTAAGATATCGATGTTTCTGGTCGAAAATATATAGTTTTAAAAACATCTTTTTTTTCATTCTTACTTTTGATCTGTTAAAATCCAGTTCGAACATTTGAGACTTTTGGAATGTGAAGTAACCAAACTCCAATCAATACTAGGCATCTGCTTCCATTAAATTGTTGACGAATGTGTTTTACAGATAATCTGATGTATCTCCGGGAGAAAAACGCCGTGGAGCATCTGATGTTGAAGGATTACAACGAGAAAGCTAAGGACCGGTCCTTAGAAGAGAAAGAACGCTGTACTTTCGTCATGACTCCAGATGCTTTCATGGCTCAAACCATCGCCTTTGCCTACAAAATGGACGGAGACCTGTACATCCCCTTCGACAAAGTGTGAGTGTTGTAACTTCAGAGTTTATGAAAAATTCTCAGTACAATTTGGGTCAAGTGTCTTGTGGCGCCTTGAAGATTTATCTTAAAGGGACATGTACACCTGTGGTTCTTTAGTCTTTAAACCTTTTGTTTTTCTCAATATACACGTAAATATGTAAATCAAGAGATCTCCTCCCTTGTATATATATATATATATATATATATATATATATATATATATATATATACATGCACAAAGAAGCCAAAAGTTCTCCAAAATTAATATAAAAATTTAATATTACGTTAGTGTAGTTTATTTGTACATACGGGTAATGTAGGCAAGATGGATGGGTTACTGTGGTAACGGATATAAACAAAAAGTAGCCGTGGAGAATGAACGCATACAATTCGTGTACTATAGTTCGTTTAGATAGAAAAGAAAAGCCCCTTGCATATAAAATAGTAATTAACGTAACAAGGACGCGAAACAAATGATTCACGCACGAGTCAAGTTTGTTGTCCTCGCTACGCTTGAACGACTAAGAGTCAAATGTGAGAATCACCCCTTGCCGCCTGGCGCCTGCTTCACGATATTTCGCACAATACAGAGTTTCCCACCAAATTTGGGCCACCCCCATAACTTCCAAACGGTTTGCAATATCGAAATGGAGATTTCGCCCCACAATGCAGAATTATGGGGCAAGTAATATTCTGAGTAGACATTGTTCGTAATACTTTCCACGTTTTAGAAATTGAATTATCTCTGATTTTTTTAAAAATGGAATGACATATTTTTTTCGCCAGCAATGGATACACCATGAAAATAGAAATCCAATAATGTATCATGTGTTGGTATTTTGTTAGAAATTTTAGTACAAAAAAAGACTTTCTGACATGTGATTTTAAATTAAACGGGCAATATTTTCCCTTGCAACTGTCGCCTTTGGAGAAGTTAGTCTTCGCGTCACGAGTCAGTTATGGACAACGGTGCCGCGAAGAAGGCATCTTCCGAAAGGCGACAGTTTGCAAGGAAATTAACCTTTAATTTAAAATCACATGTCAGAAAGTCTACTTTTATATAAGTTTTATCAAAATACTAACATATGATACATCATTAGATTACTCTTTTTACGACCTATCCAGTGCTGATGAGAAAAAATACAGTTCTATTTAAAAATTAAAGATAATTAAACTACTCGAAAACTAAAATTTTTTCAAACAATTCGTCATATTACTTACTTTATGATTCCGCATTGTTGAAAGAAAACTGCAGGTCAGTACCGTGAACGTTTTAGAAGTTATGGGGTGGCTCGCAGTTGGTGGGACACCCGATATATAAAGAACCGGGAACGGTGGCTCAGTGCATCAACTGCAGCACCTCTGACCTGGAGGTCCTAGGTTGGAGTCCCGACGGCGGCCGGCTTTTCGACAGTAGCTTTTCAGCTACATCGAATTCAGTCGCTGTCTGGAGGAGAATTCTAGTGGCCGGCGGCTCAAATCGGTAGTTTTCCGTAGTTTCTCCGATCAACACCAGGCAAATGCTGGAGCAGGACCCTAAAACGGGCACGGACCGCTCACGATCTTTCCTTCCTCTTCCTTGTATCTCACCTACCTACTCACACACACACACACACACACACACACACACACACACTAAAATGCACTACACTGCCACACTGCCGGGAGACCGGTCGGGAATTTAGAACTAGTCCCGGCTGGGGCGGCGGCCAGCTAGGGGAGATACTTGGAAACTCTCTTATCCGACGGTAGTTCGGCGCCGGATCAGGCTATCCAGCGGGGGAAGACCACTGCCACATTCCCAGCAAACACACGCATTACACTTATGAGACTAATGACCGTAGGAGTTGGCGCGCCCGGAATCTCTAACAATCAATCAATTAATTTTAAAAAAAGTTAAGTAGGCTTGAAGTGATGTCGGTGCCTTGCTGCGGCAGGTTGCTGAGCCTCGTGGAGACCGGCATCGTCAAGTTCCTGATGCGGCGCGACCTGCCGCAAGTGCAGGTGTGCCCGCTGGACCTGGGCAGCAAGGAGCGCCAGCTGCGCAACGCCGACCTGTGGATGACGTACATGGTGGTGATCACGGGCTTCAGCACCTCCATCGCTGGCCTGGGCGCCAGGACCAAAGGCCTGTGGTGTTCGCCGCCGGATGCTCATCCGGCTCGCGCGCGAGCTGCAGAAGCACGAGGAGATGGCGCAGCAGTACCCGGGCGACTGGAAGTCCATGGCGTTCAAGAAGTCGCAGCTGCAGGCGCCCTACGGCATCTTCGGCGCCAACGTCATGCCCACCGCGCCGGGCGAACTGGGCATGAACGGCCAGCCCAAGCTCATGCCCATGCGAGGATCCGAGTCCGCCTTCATGTTCCAGTACACGGCTTAACGGGCACGCGGCGGGCTGCCAAACGGCTTGCTCCCGATGCGGGTTAAGAGAACGATCGCCATAAGATGGTTTCTCTCCCTGGGGATTTATTAGGCGATTAGCGAGGATGATTTCTGGCGGTGAAATGGGAAAAATCTTCGTTCTTTTTACCCCTAGCAGAATCAAACGTGTGCTTCTCAACATTGAAATTTAACATCATCATTATTTAACAAAATAAAATATCATATTTAAAAAATATAATATACATATAGATATATTTATTGTTAAAATTTCTAAATATCTAAATATCTAAAAATCATCTAAATATTTATCGAAAGTAAAACAATAATACAATAATAATGATGATGATAAATTTATAAAATATTAACGCATAAAATAAATCAGTCTAACATACTACAAACGTAAATAATGAAATGTGATCAGAATGACGAGCGTAACAGTTTTATCAAATACTTCTGTTTTAAATTTTGCACTAAAAACGAGCTCCGTGATGATGTCGACTACTGCGTCTAATGTAAGTGTCCCGTATACAATAAACAATAAAATAGCATTAATTTGCTCCAGATTCAGCTCACACGTTTAATATGTTTCTTTTTAATATTTTTTTCTCCCTTTAAGTTCTTTGAAAAGTTAACATGAAGTGTTTACCACGTTTACAAACAAAAACATTTCATTTTCAGTAAGACTGAGTTAGAGCGGTTCAACGATATTTCTCGAACTACTTAAAGCGGAAGATTATACTTCTTAAAAGTTGATACATTTGAATGTAATAAAAAATATTGAACTATCGTCTTAAAACAATTTATTTTGAATTAATTTGAATTAAACGCAATGTATTTGTTTAATCGAAATATTGAGATTTAAATTTTTTTTTCGTACTCTTGCTAGTGGTAATCGGGAACAAGCACGAAAACAGAAAAATGCGAGAAGTAACTAACGTTCGAGATAATTTCGCAAGTAAGTGTGCATGGTGTCCTTCTTTGTGAATACTATCTCGTGCACTCGTGGATATCACAGTTTGTGACGTCGTTGTTGTGCTTCACGCAGTGAGCGCACGGAAATAGATTTTAGAATATTTTGAGAAACCTGAAAGTGCATTATTTATACAAAAATGAATGTTTATATAAAATAGTAGGAGATACGGAAAGTAGATGTAGATGCCTTTCTACCAAGTTTCATGGAGGAATATCACTGTTTGCTTATAATTAATTTGTTAATTTCACATATTAGCAAAATCTGCTTTGTTTCAATTCACGTATTTAGTTATGAATAAGTCAAGTGCTGTTCTCACAAACTACGTTACAGATATACAATCACATACATTGTTAAATAATACTTTTTTACTGAATTCTGTACATGAGATATCATGAATGTCAAAGCCTGTGATTTACAACTGTTAATATTGTATGTAGATAAAATAAAACCGGGTTATAAAATATACTTTTTGTATATTCTGATTTTGTTGAACAGTTTTTCTTTTTTTTTTGAAAAATAAAATTAATTTGCAAACAGTAAATAACTTTTACTTTGTTTTGTGAATCCGCTATTTAAAGGAAAGCGATTTCCCATGAGAGAAATCTAGCGGAAATAATACATCTAACGAGATACTCTGAAAATTTGTCGATGAGAACTGACAAAAATACATAATTCTGTGCTAAAACTCACGTATTCACTGCAGAATAGGAAGTACAACGAAGTAATAGCTATCTAGTGTTACGAACTGCCATTTCCTTGCATATTTGAGGAGAAAGTTACTACTGATTGGTAGGAAGATTGAAGATTATGTAGGATAAAAACAATCAAGAATGACAAAGTAGCACCTACATTCAGTGCAACCAACAATTAGGTGCAAACATTTTCATGATTTGGCCTATTGATTTCTAAAACGACAACTTTCGAGAGAGAAAAAGTTACAAACATTGAATAGATAAATGGGGATCAGAAAATGTTGGCAATGAAAATGTTTCAATGGGAATCATGTTCAGATATGACGCATAATGAGACTGTCAGTTAATATTAACCGCAAATTATTTTTCATTCGGCATTTACATTGTCCAAATACAACGGAAAAATCTAACAGAAAGACAATACCGAAAAGTCTCGAACATATACATTTTTGAAAATTCTAAACTGTATTTAATGATTGAATAATACATGTTATTACTTTAGGTAAAACTCAATATGATGTGTGTGCTTTTCTAGCAGGACTGCAGGTGAAATTGCCTACCAGTACACACCGCCACCTCTTCTAACATAGGATTTTTCCAAATTTGAAAAATATCTCTCAGCCGTGGCTTGAAGTGTTATGAAATAAATATTTATATTGATATACGTTTTTAAATTTATTTCTTCTTGTTCGACAAGAAGGAAGTTCTTTCAAGGGTTTTAAAAATACATATGATTAGTATATGACGTTTTTGGATTGGCGGTCTATACGATAAGTGAGGTTTGAACTAATTATTGATTACATTTGATTGTTAATTAAGAAGAGGAAGGAAAATGGTTATGTTAAGGAGATGAGGGTACAGTGGTTTATGGCCGATGTCTCCGGCAACATCGATGATTTAAATGCAGCCCATCATGACAAAACTCTGACCTTTGACTCTGAAAAATGACCTTCTCAGCCGGTAGTAAGGGTCGACAAAAAAGGCATGAGTTTTCTGGCACGTCCATTATGTTCTATTCGTATACCAAATCTTGGCACTCTGTGCGTCGTTTCGGCAAAAAACGCCACTGAAAACAATTCTTGTATCTTTACTTTCTCGCTCTTAAGAAGGTACTTCATAAGAAAAGAAATTATGTAGTTATGCGGGGAAAAGCGACGATTTTTTACTTTCTTGCCTTAAAAACAGAAGGAAACTCGTATGTAATCTTGCGGGAAAAAGCGGAGAATTTTCGACAGAAAAACTCTTATTGCCGGGCCCTGTTAACAGAAGAGTGCATAAATACAGTTGTGAAATTTATAAAAGATTCTCTAACATGTGGTGTAACCAGAATCTCTATTTTGTGGGTCCTTTATACCGAGAAATCGATTGACAGCAAAACGTCCGTCCATCCATCCGCGTGTATGTCTGCGAACAACTCTAGCGGCTAAACCGTTCAGTCAATTTTCTCCAAAATTGATATTCTTCAATCAATCTGACTTGTCTGAGCGTTTTACAACGTTCGTTACCTGCAAGATGTTTCATCGGAGATAGAACAAAAGATTTGCTTAATAGATCAGAGACTCAGGACGAAAAATCTGGTTAAGATGGAATCGTTGACCCAGACGTTGAGACAAAATATTCGTTTTATACATATTTAATCTTTTAAAAATATATAGCTTAAATGGTAACTAATACATTAAATATAATTGTTAAAATTAAATTGTTTTCTCTTTTTATACTCAGGAGAGCCTCTGTTTGACAGTTTTAAGGCAGGAAAGATTTTATTTTACCTCATTTTGTCCGTTAAATATTAATTATAAATTTATATACAACCACCAATCTAACTGTCAATGTCAAATTAAACTTTTCCCCACGCGAAAAATAATGAAACGAGCGTTAAAAACCTCGATAGTTATCGAACGATGCACTATTAACACTGTTATTTTAATTTTGAATATTAATATTTCAAAATATCGATGTTTCGTTGTTAATGTCGCATCTCTACAGTACCGCCAGCGTATAAGCGACTCAGACTGTTCTCTCACCACGTGCTGTGACTTGCTCTAGGGTTGATTGATTGATTAATTGATTTTCTCGCGTTTCCGAGCGCGTCAACTGCTTCGGTCATTAGTCCCGTTAGTGTACTTCATGTTTTTTTTCTCGGGAGATGGCGGTGACTTTCCCTCGCTGGATGGCGAGATCCGGCGCCGACCTACCGTCGGCAGGGTGGGGTTTCCCCCTAACCAGGACTCTCCCACCAGCAGGGTACCGCCCCAGCCGTGACAAGCTCTAAGCTCCCGACCGGTCTCCCGGAATACGTGGTAGTGTAGTGCATGTTAGTGTGTGTGTGTAAAGGGAGAGGATAGGACAAGGAAGATGAATCACAGATCACGCGAGGTCCGTGGCCCGTTTGGTAGGGTACTGCTCCGGCATTCGCCTGGTGTTGATCGGAGAAACCACGGAAAACTACAGATCAGAGCAGCCGGCCGCTAGAATTCTCCTCCAGACAGCCAATGGATTCGACCTATCTGAAAAGCTAGTGTCGAAAATCCTGCCGCCGTCAGGACTGGAACCTAGGACCTCCCGGTCAGAGGCGCTGCAGTGACATCAGGTAATGCACTGAGCTACCGCTCCCGGTTGCTTTAAGGCAATCAGCTTGCAAGAATTTGTTTACATTCACTCAGCCAGGGTTCAGCGTTGCCGATCATCCATCTCACACGGATCATAGCCTGTCAATAGGTTTTAATGTTTTGAGATTTCATTTATTAGTCATGTAGGTTGTGCCACGTGCGTAGCAATGCGTGGCAACAGTGCGTTAAACTGTCAAAGTTGCTTATTCGCTGCCGGTAGGTATTGCAGTTACTGGTGCCGTATGAGCCAACACCGGCCGCAATCGCCGCTAGCCGCCTGAGAACGTTGCAGGCACTGCCCCGATATTATGAGTAGGGGCGGATTTTAATGAAATTTCATGTTTTCTTTTTACTTTACAACAATGCCGGTTAGTGTAGAGATTTATTTTATGGTATGACAAAAAGAAATGACCCATTTTTGTAGGTCATTATTTTACATTTTTTGGTCAATTTCGAGTAATAAGTCATTTTTTTACCTTTTCCGTCATTTTTAATGCATTTTTTGCTAATGTCATCGATTTTAATATCATTGTTAGCAGTACTTGCTTCAAATAATATTTATCAGATTCAACAAATGTTATTCACAGATTTACTCAGTAGTCTATTCGATTTGATCTCTCAGACATTGTTGTGACAGGCGTAGTGAGTATGTAATTCTTGTGACGTTTATAAGCGCCATTGCCGGTTCGGCCGATTTCGGGATAACTAAAGACAGAGATTTCCTAGTAAAGAATAGTCCAAACCAAAAGTTTGCAAGCTGAGTTCACTCAAACGAATGAAAGAATCTTCGATTACATCAGTAACGTATCCAACAGCGTGAGTTCTTCATCCGACCTATTTTTGATCAATTTTTACGTCATTTTTCTATGGTTTCGGGGCATTTTTAAAGCATTGTAAGGGACATATTATTGATCATTTTTGGCGATGTTTTAAGTCATCAAAATCCGTCGCCCTAGATATGATAATCAAATTCACCGCCTCTTTCGTATGTTACACAGCCTGACTGCCAGGGGGCGAACACCTTAGGCTTGTTCCCCGGCGACCAGAAGCGCCGTAATAGCGGATGTGCTTGATCAAAAGCGACCTATTGTCCGAATAGTGTTTCTGGCTTCTTGAGCCAGGAGTAGGACACACAATGTTATTTACTCAGCTGCAGCCACGTGGTTGTGTGGTCATTCCTCCATCAGATCACAACAGCAGCAGCAGCAGTAGCACGAAACTAATTGCAAATTGCAACAGCGGTGTGGGAGCGGTGTCTAACTATAATTTTAGCGGAGGGGAGGAGTCATTAATTGATTGATTTTTTCGTGTTTCCGGGCGCGTCAACTGCTTTCGTCATTAGTCCCGTTAGTGTAGTGTATGTTTTATTCACGGGAGTTGCCGGGGATCTTCCCCGCTGGATGGCGAGATCCGGCGCCGACCTACCGTCGGCTAGTGGGGTTTCCTCCTAACCAGGACTCTCCCACCAGCGGGGCACCGCCCCAGCCGGGACAAGCTCTAAGCTCCCGACCGGTCTCCCGGATATGTGGTAGTGTAGTGCATGTTAATGTAAGTGTGTGTTGAAGGGAGAGGATAGGACAAGGAAGAGGAGGGACAGATCACGCGAGGTCCGTGGCCCGTTTGTTAGGGTACTGCTCCGGCATTGGCCTGGTGTTGATCAGAGAAACCACGGAAAACTACCGATCAGAGCAGCTGGCCCCTAGAATTCTCCTCCAGATAGCGACTGAATTCGACCTAGCTGAAAAGCTAGCGTCCAAATTCCTGCCGCTGTCAGGACTGGAACCTAGGACCTCCCGGTCAGAGGCGCTGCAGGGAGGAGTCATGGTTTATGTTTTTATTCACTAGGTGATCATTTAAATGAATATGGAGGGTTTTGAAAGATTTGTTAATTTATTTTAATTTCGATATGTGTATACTGTGCATATGTTGAATGAAAAAGTAGATTTACGTGTTAAATCAACGACCGTGATATTTTTATATTTTAAGAAAGATTTATTTATCGATGTGTGAGGTAAAACATTTAAATTTAAACAACTGTGGAAACATGACTACTATGATATAAAAGTTTGTTTAACATTATTGGAAAGAAAATAATCAAAGTTGACAAACGATCAGTTGACAACAGATTAATAAAATGTCAATTTTCTTGATTCATTGAAGATCTTAATTCATTGATATCGATTTCTTTAGCCATTGAAGATCTTTAGAAAAGGGCTTAGTGCTCTCACTCAAGCTGTTTGGCGAAATGAGTTTTGCAAGAAATCACTGACATGTTAGTAATAAATAATAGGAAAAATAACTATTGCAGTTTACGTAACTGTAGAAAATAATGTGAATATAGTTTCTCTTCCATTAGTACTACCGCACAAAAAACGTTGCACATTTCAGGCGGAACACACAGATACTTATAAAAATAAATGAACCTTACCAAGAAGAAAAGAATGAGCTGTTTCAGTTCCTAGTGTTTCAAAAATTATTATTATTATTATTATTATTATTATTATTAATAACATAAATATAAAATACCTTTTATTCGTAGAATAGCATACGTTTACAGTTACACAATTGATATGATGAAATTTTAAATAACATTAATAATGTTGATAATTAAGAAAGCAATAAATTATGCACAGAATAAAAAAATTAAAAGAATGTTTACGTATGACGTATAGAATATGATTTAATTATTTTTTATCATTGTAAAATATAAAATTATTCGTTATTAATTTTTGAAATCAAGTAACGATAACTGAAAAATTTTTATCTAAACATATATCAATGGAATATTGGAAAAGGGGCCATGCTTATTAAATTTGTGACCTAGCACATAATGAACGGTTGCGCTATCTGTGAGGACCATTAAGAACGGTGTAGTATAGAGAATCGCCGGTAGATGTCATTGTGTGTCCAGATTAAAAGACCTCTGGGCGCTAAATTGAATAATGCTTCGTACATCATTGCTGAAGAGGAAATTTATTCATTTCAAAAGTACTATTTCCTGCAATGGATCCCGAATATTTATCAAAAAGTAATAATACTTTAATTTGGAAAACGTTCACAACCGTCTCTTTGATACAATGGATGACTCCGCAGAGGAAATAATATAGTATTTTATTAAATATTTTCATTGTAAAGGACTCTGACTCCATATTTGTAAAAATAATTTGGCAAAATTATAGGGATTTATTGGGTGGTAAGAACTTATTTCAAAAATTCTTGTAGACAGAGAGAGTAATATTATGAATGTAGCAATGAAAATAAAGGATGATGTCAAATATAGCAAAGTTTTAAATGATAGTTACTCATACTTGCTTTATCGCCTACTACGATAAATTTAATCAGATACTAGAAATAGTGAATCAACCGTATTACATGCTATCTTTGTAGGAGGTTGTAGCCTCTTCAATTGCAAAAGCAAAAGGCTTCCTTTTGCCTACTCTTTGCAGGGACTCAACTCGCAAGCCGAGCCGCAAGTGATCGCGAGCACCCAATTAATTAGCTGATTAATTAGTGAATCTACGCGCGTCAATTACCAAGGTCCCATAACTGTAGGGAGGTGGTAGTGGTGGCATTACCCAGCTAGATAGTGAGATTGGGCGCCGACCTACTTGTCGGTTAGTAGTGGGGTTTTTCTAACCAGGTATCTTCTACCAGTGGGCACGGGCCCGGCCGGGACAAGCTTCAAATTCCCGACTTGTCCCCCGGCATGTGTGGTAATGTTGTGCATGAAAGTCTGTGTGCACGTTAGGGATGAGAATAGGACAAGGAAGAAGAAGGAAATATCGCGCACGGTCCATGACCCGTTTGTTAGGGTGCTGCTCCGTCGTTTGCCTGGTGTTGATCGGAGAAATCTGGGAAAACTAGTCGGCCGCTAGACTTATCCTCCATACAGCATCTGAATACCTATATTCAAAATCAATTTCATGGAAGTTTAACCTTTAATTACTCATGTTCTTGTACGGTGTGTTCTTTGGTTTCTTGACGACAATATTTGTTTCATATTTCATATCGTTTCATATATACAGAATTTATATAACAGTTTCAATTAATGATTCAACTGCTCCCTTGCAAGTAGTGGGAGTAAGAATATGTGTATTGAATGAGCGACGTGTCTGGAGGAGATGAGTGGCAAAGTGAGATTTACAGGTGTGTAAATCAACGACCGTTATTATTTTTATATATTTTAAGGAAGATTTATTTTTCGACATTTTAAAAACAATTTTCTTTAAATTTATTTCTTCCCGTTCGATTTTTGTCTTTCGGGGATTCTGACGGGTACAATGTTACATACAATAAATTTACTTGGCCATCCTCAGGCAAATGCAGGTCTCGGTATAACCCTTCACTATTTTTAAAATTACATGTTTATATAACTTGACTTAGGGAAGTTTGCATTTATTGTTTAGAAGTGGAGGGGTGTGTTCTGTGGGAAATTGTGGCGAGTGATTTTTATCAATTAGGGAGGACGAAAGAGGTCTTTGGGTAATCTGAATCTAATACGTGAAGGATGATGAGCGTTTTATTAGTTTTAGTTATTAGAGAGAGTAATATTTTTGAGAGGTTTGTGAGATGAATTCTGAGAGGAGAGGTATTTGAAGCTCTTGGTGTATTTGTGAGTTTGAAATGAACCATGGGCTTTTCAAGGTTTGTCTTCGATATATGTTTTGAACGTACTGCAAAATGGATAGGTTGGTTGGTGCTACGTTGCGCCATATTGGGAAAGCATATGTCATTGTGGGTTTTATTATCATTTTATAGATGAGCAGCCCAGTTTCTATACTAAGGGTGGAGGTGGTTGATAAACGGGTAGAGTTTTAAAACTTTAGCTCTTGTTTTATGGGCTATTGATTGAATGTGCGGTTTCCAAGTTAACCGTTTGTCCAGTAAGACACCTAGGTATTTGGCTGGCGAAGAATAAGAAAGCCAGGGTACATCGGTGTTACTTATTTGTAAGGGTGTTGGGAAGGGAGGAAGTCTGAGTGTGAATATTTTGGATTGTGATTTTGAGGGATTGATTTTAATTCTCAATGTTTTGGTCCAATTAATATAACGGTCAATGTATGATTGTATGTATCGATGTGTGAAGTAAAACATTTAAATCTAATCAAGTATTGAAACTTAACCACTAAGAGATCGAATTTTGTAATGAATTCTTTCTAAAACGTTTTGTGAATTATAATGCACGTAGGCGAATCAAAAGGTAAGTTACATTAGCTCGCTGAAAGAATACGCTGTGAGTCGTGACTGTAGCCAATGAGGAGCAAGCTACAGTAACTGCTGACACATCCGATAGGAAGGTTGGTGTGGTGACCCGTCCTGTTATGTTTGCAGAACGGGCTAGGATCAATGGAGAGTCAACTGAATATTCCCTCCAAATTGGAGGTGCGGGCAACGATCAGATTTCAATGGGATAAACGACCCTACTTCACGGACGTTCATCGTGAAACCACTGCTGCACTTGGTGAGAGTTCAAATTTCTCTTCAAAAAAAGTCCAGGTATTGTAACGTGGTGTAAGTTTGGTTTGGTTTGGTTTGGTTTATTCGTGTTTCCGGGCGCGTCAACTGCTTTGGTCATTAGTCCCGTTAGTGTAGTGCATATTTTTCTCGGGAGATGGCGGTGATCTTCCCCCGCTGGATGACGAGATCCGGCGCCGACCTACCGTCGGCTACTGGGATTTCCCCCTAACCACGACTCTCCAACCAGCTGGGCACCGCCCCAGCCGGGGCAAGCTCTAAACTCCCGACCGGTCTCCCGGAATATGTGGTAGTGTAGTGCATGTTAGTGTGTGTGTGTAAGGGGAGAGGATAGGACAAGAAGGGGAAGGACAGATCGCGCGCGGTCCGTGGCCCGTTTGGTAGGGTACTGCTCCGGCATTCGCCTGGTGTTGATCGGAGAAACCACGGAAAACTACCGATCAGAGCAGCAGGCCGCTAGAATTCTCCTCCAGACAGCGACTTAATTCGACCTAGCTGAAAAGCTATTGTCGAAAATCCTGTCGCCGTCAGGACTCGAACCTAGGACCTCCCGGTCAGAGGCGCTGCAGTGACATCAGTTTGACATCAGTGACATCAGCACTGAGCTACCGCTCCCGGTAAAGTGGTGTAAGCAATTTGATGCCAGACGCACGGACCGCACTGATGAATATAACAAAGGGACTGGAAGGTATGGCAACATACTCCATACGAACCAGACTTAGGGACATGCGATTATCATGTGTTCATTTATCGGCAAAAGGATCTCGTTGGACAACGATTCCGAAACGATGAAGCGGTGAAAGCTGTGTCTAGTTGGTTACATAGCACCGGAGGTGATTTCTACGCATCCGGAATAGAAAAGTTGGTTAACCGTTATGAGAAATGTTTACAGTCTCTTGGGACTCTTGTGGAGAAGATAACTTACATTGTTGTCACAGCCGTCTTGCCTATGTGTACATGCTTTCACAAACGACCATAACTTGTACTTGTAACTTACTTTTTGATTAGCCCTTGTAAATAATACAAGAATGATTTCTGGCCAATTCATTCGGTACAAAGTTTAATTTTTCATTTGAAAGCATAAAATATGGATGAAATATATTGTGTAAAATGTTATAATCACATAACATTTGTGGATTCGATGGTATAACGGTCAGCGTATACCACCAGACTTGTCAAATTACACTTTGATTTTAAAAATATTAAGGATTTGTTTAAAAAATTATATTAAACAGTGCAATTAGCACTATTTAGCCGAATTTTGCGCTCATTTTCACAGAAAAATGTGGTGTTTTCGAAAAAACTTTGTGACATTATTTAAAGCACATGTCCTCATAAGTAGAATAACGTCAAGGAATCTCCTCTTCTGTAAATGTTACCGACGTGGGAGACATGTCAAAAATATTACATTTTTAAAAAACAAAAGAATAGAGCTATATGGCGTTTATGTCATTGTATAAGATGTGTTTGGCACTACCCCTACTAAAAAGTTAAAGACAAATTTGGAGCCGTTTCTAAGAAAATCTTATTGTTGTTTTTTGAAATTGCGAATATTGCATGCACTATTACGTGAATACTACTAAAAATGTTACTATTACGTGAATACTACACTACTAAATTTTCAAAAAAGTCTACATGACCTTCATGAAAGAATTATTTATGAACAACAAATTTCATTTCAAAGAAAAATATCTGTCTTCAATTTTATAGTTGTAGGAAGACGCCGAAAAAAATTCAAATTTTTGCAATTTTCCAAAATTCATAGTTAACCGCGAAAATCGTACCAATGCCATCTTTATAAGTATATCTTACTGTATTGTTATCAGACATTTAAGGAAAAAATTTAGAGCTGTTTTTGAGAAAAGTTAGAAAGTGTCCGGGGGGCTTCATGTAAAGTACCCTTAAATTTGAAAGAATGTTTTTCAAAATTTTAAAGCTTCAACTAAAGCCAGATGGACAGGCGTTTCTTCAATTTTGAAAAACATTTACGCAAACATTTACGTGTTCACAGACGGACAGATAGACAGGCAGACAGACAGACAGACGGACAGACAGACAGACGGACAGACAGACGGACAGACATGTGTAGATTTGCTTTTAGGCCCCGTCCCTGTGCTTTCGGTTTTACCGGGACATTGTTCCGTGTTCTCGTTGTGCACAGTAATTAGTAATTACTTCATCTGTTCTGTATGTATGTATAGACCGTGTATTATGCTTGACCGGTGTGGAATGTCTGTGTTGCAGTATTTGTGTTGTAATTGTATTCACCTGTTGATCACCCACGTCGATGACGATCGAGATAAGAACGAGCTTTCGAGCGACGATCGAGCTTTCGTTACCGAATTCAGGCTAACGCCCGTCGCCACGGTAAGGCCGGTGGTTCGTCTCGTGTCCACTTGCTCTTTTTTTATTTATTTATTTATTTTACGTCAAAAAAAACAGTTAAAAACTGCGTGTGACGTGCTATGGGGAAAAGTGAATTGTGTGCACATTTTCAAAATTCTGTGATCCCTACACTAAGTCATATACTACTTAAATTTTGAATTTTGAATGGGAGAAAAAAAAACTCCCATGTAGTAAAATCTATTTTCAAAAATAAATAAGCAATAAAATTTGAATCCTAAATCTTTTGTTTCAACTTCATATCTTATTGTTGCAACTCTCCTTGTTTCTGATGCCGACAACCGCAGTAGGCGGCTTCGAAGTTTTGTAGACATATATAGACATATGTGTTGATAAATTAACATGAATACTTGTAGAAATTAGTTAATCATGTAATATTATAATTGAGACTTAATTAGTTAATCATGTTAGTATACTTTGGAGGCTCTGATAGAAGTCTTATTGTATGTTCTTATTGTATCTTGAATGTTCAAAATAGTTTCTCGTTTTTTACAAATTTTCAAACAATGTTTCAAAATGTTCAAAGATGTCTCTCTGTTTAATTAGTTGGTCGTACTTAGGTGTAGGAGGTAGAATTTCTGAACTACGTCAGAACGCAAGGCGATGCACGACATGTAGCTCACATCCAGTTAAGACCCACAGTTTCGTCTGACGTACCACATGGGCACGTGGGGATGTCTGTTAGGCCTCTTCTACGCAGATACTCGGAAAAGAATCCGTCGCCAGTTAGGAACTGTACCGTTTCTCTCGACGGTTTGAACCATTTAGCCAGTCCACTTAGGGAAACATTTGGCACAATTTTTTTTTTTTGTCATCCTTCCTGTATCATGTGTGTCCCCCGCCGCCGTTGCCACTCCTTCTTCAGTAAACGCATCAGCATCTTTCCTCTCATATATGCAGCTGCGACTAAAGTAGTTCCGAAAATTTCCACAGTTACCTGATTTTCCGGTTTCGTAGAGCTCGTCTTGCTACGAGTTTTCGCCCTTCCAGTTCTAATGGAAAGAAACCTGCTAAGATTTGAAGGCTCATTATGGAACTTGTCCTGTAGGCGCCTGTTATAGCGAGTAGTTCGACGCGTTGCGCACTATTGAGTACATTACTTATTCTAGTAAGTGCAGCTCTGTGTGCCCACACTGCTCCCGTATCCAATGATTGGGAGAAACGCCCTTTAAATTATTTTAGCATTGTTTTTTAATTTATTATTTGTTGACTGATACCTCTAAGTTTGTAGAATAAATTACAAGCTTTTTTACACATGATTTTGACATGGAGCAGAAATGTTAGTTTTGGATCCAGCCACATTCCCAGGTACCGTGCAAGCCTCGTTTCTTGAATGGTTCTTCCATCTATTTTGAAGCGAGGAGGAAATCATATGTGAAAAGTGGGCCCTATTAATATAAATTCTATTTTGCAAACAACAGTTTTAGTTTTACACTTCTGCACCACTCAAAAATTATGACTGATGGAAAGGTTGAACTGATGGTTCTTCCAAATCCTGGCAGCTTTTTTCCCGATAGAACGTCTGCTAAATCATGCGCATTAATTGCCGTAACACCTGCGTCTCTTAAAACAGCAAGGAGTTTATCCATTAGGGTATTCCACAATTATGGTCCACAAATGGATCCCTACGGACATCCACGTGTTATGTTCTTTCCTACGTAAGTTCCACTTGCACGAATTCCTGCCGTTCTATCCTTAAAGTAGCTGCAAAACATTGCATAAAGATTTTATGGAAAACCTCATTTTCGCAGTCGGCGTAATATAGATGACGCCAACAGTGCGTCATCGCGTAGACCACCAACAGTGATCACCAACAGTGATCAAACGCCCGCGAATGTCGGGAAGGATCACAGCACAATATTTTCCTTGGCGTGATTCTGTTGCTTTTACAAGGGCAATTACCGCATTGTCTGTGTTAGAACCATGACGAAATCCAAACTAGTTTTGCTCCCAATGTTGCTTAGAAATTTTGTTCATCTGTTTATGAGATGTTTTCAGAATTTTCCCATGACAGGAAGGAGACATTGGCGGTAGGACGAAGGATTATTTTCGGCTTATCTGCTTTTCTGATCAAATAACGACATTTTTCCAAGCCCACGGAAAGACGGACAGACAGACGGACGTTTTGAAAAAGACCACTTTTTCGGTATCTGAGGACCCCAAAATGTGTATTTTCGTTGATTTCGTCTAATTACGTCTTGATTCCTCGGTGTGGTCCGGCCTTAAGGTCTTGGTCCATTTTCTGGCCAGCTGCCATCTACCTTCGTCCAAAGTGTATTTTTTTGGCATATTCTCAACCTTTTGCTTTCCAAGTAGTACAACCGAATTATTACTTCAAGAATATTAAAGAAGAGTAAAAATCGACTTAAATAGAATTTTTATTGAAGAATTTGAAATTTTTTTAAGAAAATGGCGATTAAGTATTACTGTAAATACGAAATTTGAAGCTCTTTTCACAGGAATCGATTGCGTTTTGGAAAAACTTAATTTAAAATAATTTGAAGCTGTTCCACTAACAAATGTAATAATCCATACAAATCCATTGAAACGAGTATATTAACAGCGAGAGAGGAATTTCAATAAAATTACATTTGTGAAATTTTAAAAAAACAATGAATACACCGAAATGAAATTTACGTCATATTAAACAGTGCAATATCTATTGGAGAAATGTGAAGAAAAAAATTTGGAGCCATTTTTGAGAAAATTTTGTTTGAGCGTTTCTGAAAATGCGGAATTTTGAGCTCATTTTTACAGAAAACTGTTGAGTTTTCGAGAAACTTTATTTGACTTTTTACTTAATTTGTTGCGTATACAAATTGACTTAACGCGTCTCCAAGCCCCTTAAGGGGGTAAAATGTAAAATGAGCGTAAAAATGTAAATATTACCAAGTAAAAAAAATGCATTTTCCAAAGTTTTGAAAAAACAAAAGAATACAGCAATTGGGCGTTGATGTCATTTGTTTGGCACTCACACTACCAAGAATTTAAAGAAAAAAAATGGGATCCCTTTTTGAGAAATTCTTGTTTTGTTATTTTTTTAAATTGCAAATATTGCACACACTATTGCACGAAATCTACTAAAATTTCCCACAAAAAATCTACATGACCCCAAAGAAAGAACTATATATATATATATATATATATATATATATATATATATATATATATATATATATATACGACAAATTTCATTTAAAGAGAAAATCTCTTGTATTCAATTTTGTAGTTGTAGGAAGACGCCGAAAAAATTAAAACTTTTGCAATTTTCAAAAATTCAGAGTTAACCGTGACAATCAGACCTATGATACCTTTATAAGTGTATTATACTCTATTCTTTCAAGAAATTTAAAGAAACAATTTGGAGCCGTGTTTGACAAAAGTTTGAAAATGTCCGGGGGGCTTAATGTAAAGTGCCCCCAAATTTTAAAGAATGTTTTTCAAAAATTTCAGACGGACGGACAGACGGACGGACAGACGGACGGACAGACGGACAGACGGACAGACGGACAGACGGACAGACGGACAGACGGACAGACGGACGGACAGACGGACGGACAGACGGACGGACAGACGGACGGACAGACGGACGGACAGACGGACGGACAGACGGACGGACGTTTTGAAAAAAAACACTTCGGTATCAGAGGACCTCAAAACGTGTCGGAAAACAGACCTCAATTTTCCGCAGCATTACATAACTTTCTCTGTATTACGTATATTACTTCAGTATATATTAGTATTCAGTATATTATTTCAGTATATACGTATGTATACGAGAAAGTAAAAATGGTTAATCCTCAGGGTATATCAGATTGGAATATAATTATGACATTCATCGCGACTCGCGAATTTCTGTGAACTTCGCCTCATTGTTGAGACATGATTTATCTTATAAAAAGCAGTTATAATTGTCAAATTTGTGGTGATATTAGTTTGAAAATATTTAGTCTTCGCACCAAATGTTCCACTATTTCAATGAGTTTTATCAAAATTTATATGTTAATTCGGAGAGAAATCTATACTAATAAAAATGAATTCAACGACATGTAATCGACATCGATTCCACAAAAATGAGTGTATGAATAGATACGAAATATTTACAGGCTCTTCTTCAGGATTTGACGCAGTGTCCTTGCAAACTTTGGTAAAGATTAATACAACACAAATGCGGAAAATAAATAATTTAAATAATATGCTGGTAGATGCATCACAGTCGTTATTTTTCGCCTGTCGCTAAGAGACGGGTTCCTGATATTTTCCCCCAGAGGCCAGCAGCGTTGCGGTAGAATCACAGTTAGCATAGGGGAATGGCCGTGCGACCGATCTCCATGAAAGTTGGCACATCTATGTGTTTTCATGGAGATTTTTATGCTGTTCGTTTTTTGTAACTCCACTAGAAGGCGCTGCAGCACAAGATGGCGCTTCAGTTAAATGCAATCCCCAATCACGGGATCCCAACTTCATTATTGCTGGGCGTTGCCGTGTGGCGCGGGGCGAGGCTGAGGAGGCCAGGAGGCACCGGCAGTGCAAGATGGTGAGAAGTTCGCTCCGAGCAGCGGTAGGGTACACGTCGCGCTCCGCTCTGCTCAGCATCAGCGAAAGTGAAATACTTTTTCGACAAGTCTGTTTAATTTACAGTTCTAAAGCATTAGTGCCAGTGTGAAGTGTTGTGTACAGTGCGCCGCACAAAGCAAATCTACTTTATCCAATAATTACTGGCAGTGCAGCGCCGCCCAGCCCTGGCTTCGGCCAGTGCATCGCCGAGGCCATGGCGGCTGTGTACGGCACGAACGCCATGGACACATCCCCCAGCCCAACGCAGTCTCATGAAGAGGACCATCTAGAATCGGAAGAACAGCAAAGAATCCGTGACCAGCAGCTTACTGCGTCCGGCCATATCGTGGCAAGCGGAGGCTATCAACACCACTCGTAAGCAATGCCGCAAATGGCATACCCGAGGTTAGTAACCATGACTTAGACAGCGGCCTCGCCCTTGACCAAAATGCCCGTGTGCCCCCCGGTAACTGTAGCAGCAATGCAAAACCCACAAACAACAGTGGTAAAAGAAGTTTTAACGATACCAGTGATGAATCATTACCGAACAAAAAATCATCAAATAACACAGACTATGTCTATTCAGTGCCGACTGGAAACAGGTACGCACCACTAGAGGAACTAATTAATGAACCAAGGTTCACCTACATTAACGACACTTCGAATCAAGAAAACGAAAATGTCAAAATTCCTCCTATCTATGTTAACGATATAGAAAGCATTTCTGAATTCAACCTGGAAATAAAATCTAAAGTCTAATCAGTTACATAGATATTAAAAACACCGAATCAAAATATGTTCAGAACCTTGCCATTTCAGAAAGGCTATAAAATATTTAATCAATACCAATAGGAGATTTCACATGTATAAGGACCCCGCTAACAAGAAGTTTTCTATAGTGTTTAAAAACCTACAGACATCAATAACCCAAGAAGAAATATACGAAGACTTGAAGGAAAAGTGTTCATCATTAATTAGTGTCACACGACTGTATAAAAACAACTTCCCCATACCTGTTGTTGCCGCGGAATTTGACGGCCGACACAGTATTGAATCAGTGCTTCAAATTAAACAAATTTGTAATTTGAGTGTTAAACCTGAACAAAGACGAAAAAACAAAGGCCCTGTTCAATGTCTGCGCTGCCTGGACTTTGGACACACTAAAAATAACTGTAACCACACAATCGCGTGTATTTACTGTGCTGAAAATCACTACTCAGTAAATTGTCCCCAGCGGGAACAAGTATTGATTTGTAAGAACTGCAAGGGCCCCCACCGCGGAGATACTCGAACTGAGGAATGTCCCTTCTACAAGAAACTTATAGAATCCCCCCCCAACAAATGCACATGCAAGGAATCTCAAAACTAAATCAAACGATGCCAGGCCTCCTGCACCCCGATTCTCTACCGACAACTTCCCAACTCTCCAATCAAACAATCAAATTCCAAACTTCACTTATATGAACAATCCGCCTAGAGCAAATCCAAACACCCATTTCAATCAAAACCCCGGGCATTCAACTCATCATATTCCTAATCAAAGTAATAATTCATTTATGCACTCACTAATTAATTCAATCACAGCCTATATAAATACTATTATTCCATCAATCATAAGCAACATACAAAATTTTTTTTAAAAAACAATAGCAGTACAACGCCTTAGCAATATAAATCTACTAAACTGGAATGCAAATGGCATAACCAATAAAAGAAACGAACTAACCATTTCCTAAAAGCTAAACAAATCAAAATAGCCTGCATAACCGAAACCCATCTGAAAATCAACAAAGTATTCAACATACCAGGTTATAATACAATCAGAACTGACAGACCTAACAGTAATGGAGGAGGAGTCTTAATACTTATCGAAAAATCTCTCCCATATATACAAGTGAACCTCCCTAATACCCCTGGTTTAGAAACAACAGCAATCAAATTCCCATTAAATAATAGACTTATAACAGTAATAGCAGCATACAAATCACCACACATAAAAATAGAAGTCAAAAACATAGAATCTTTATTTCAACTGAACACCCCCACTATTCTCATTGGAGATTTAAACGCAAAAAACATCAGTTGGGGCTGTAGAATTACAAACAATGCCGGCAGACACTTATTAAAAATAATAACTGACCTAAATTTAAAAACATTAGTCCCACCAGAACCAACGTATTATCCATACGACACGAACAAACATCCAGACATTTTGGATATCGCAATTACGAATACACAAACCACATACTACTCAACACCACTATTTGAACTGGATTCCGACCACTTACCAATCATCATCTCTACACATACCCGCCCCACCCCACCTACCCACACATTAAACACGAACAACATAAACTGGAAGGAATTCAGGAAAATAATAACAAATAAAACCCCCAATTTCAAAAATCTTAACACCCCATTAGAAATAGAAAGGGAAATTTCATACTTACACGATATAATTACCAACACTATTAAATATTTACAACCCAATAGACCCCACATCACTCACAGAACGCTTAACAAATTACTGCCAGAAAAAATACTAACAATAATCAACACTCGAAACAGAACCAGAAGGTTATGGACCAAACTCAGAAACCACACTTAAAGAAAGAATTGAACCTTTTAAATTCAATAACAAAAAGCAATAAACGACTTTCATAGCTCAACCTACAACCAACTAATAAAATCATTAAGCACAATCAATAATTCTCTCTGGCAGTTCACTAAAAAAATCCTAAAAAAGAAAAATAGCATCCCACCTCTAAATACCCGGATGGGGAAAAAATTCGCCCCTTTTGACAAAGCCGAAGCATTGGCCAATCATTTTGAAACAACATTCACGCTCAACAACACACCAACTCATTCCGATCATGCGATGATATTACAAACAGTTTCAGCCCCGAACTATGATGTACCACAGAGGATAAAATTCATATCCCCAAATGAAGTGAAAAACATAATTAAAAAACTTCCACACAAAAAAGCCCCTGTCATGATAAAATCACTAATAAGATCCTAAAAAACCTCCCAACCTCAACTATAGCCTATATAAACAACATCTATAACTCAATAATAAGAATGGATATTACCCTATGGTATGGAAAAACTCAATCATAATACCCATTCCAAAACCATATAAAAATCATAGCAGTGTTGAAAACTACAGACCGATAAGTTTACTAAACACACTTTCAAAAATTCTCGAGGAACTAATTCTAAAAAGGTTAAATAGCTACCTCCAATCAACCCAAATTATACCATTTCACCAGTTTGGCTTTATAAGACTATCAATATCCCAAAGAATGTACAACTGCACACCAACTCTCAGACTTTCATAAAATATCCACACAGCATTTCAAAACAAACATCACACAATAGTTTCATTTCTTGACATTTCACAGGCGTTTGATCGAGTATGGCACGAAGGACTATTATACAACCTCCGAACAATGGGAACACCAATCTATTTAGTAAATTTCATCAAAAGTTTTCTAACTGATAGATCCTCTACAGTTTCCGTAGAAAATCACATCTCCAACCCCCGAAAAATAATAGCAGGCCTTCCACAAGGTTCACCATTCTCACCCACACTATTCAACATATACACAGCTGACATACCCAAAACAATACACACCCAATTAGCACAATTCGCCGACGATACCGCAATCTACAAATCCAGCCACTCACTTAAGACCATTACCGATAGGATACAAAATCACTTAAATGAAATAGACCAGTGGTCAACATTGTGGAAAATCAAACTCAACCCAACTAAATCAACTGCCAAAATATTCTCACTAAGACCATTTTCTCACCCACCACCATTACACATTAATAAACACACAATTCCATGGACACCAGAAAACCAACCAGTAAAATACTTCGGGATGAACTTCGACACAAGAATCAACTGGAAAACACACATAACACTAAAACAACAACAAGCAAAAATAAAAATAGCTCAACTAAAATGCCTTATGAACTCCAAAAGCCGGCTATCCCTAACAAATGCCATTACAATTTATAAAGCAATAGTTAGACCATTAATGCTCTACGCATGTCCCATCTGGACCAATGCATCTATTTCTAACATTAATAAACTCCAAATTGTTCAAAATAGATTCCTCAGATTAGCAACACATGCCCCATGGTTCATCTCTAACGCCCAACTTCATAAAGAACTGAATATATCACCGATCATCAAATATATTGCCCATCTTTCCAATAATTTTTACTCCAACCTAAATACAATTAACCGAGCTGTCCACTACAACCTGGCCACCATAATTGACTTCCCCACTAGAATTCAAAATAGATTTCCTGCCGAAGCGTTCCTGAACATTTTCTCTTCTAATTGTCCACAGTCGGGGCTCTTGTAGTTTCCTACACCTATAGTAAGGTAGTTTAGTTTTAAGTTTTTAGTATTAAGTTTAGCATAAGTAACAATGTAAGCCAGCAAATGCACATGAGATAGTAATTACTACTGATCTGTGTAATTTCCAATCACTCAATAAATAAATTTAAAAAAGATGGTGAGGAAGGGAGGGGAAGAGAGAAAGAAGGGGAGAGAAAGAGAGAGAAACATTGAGAGGGACGGAAAAAGTGAGGGAAAAGAGAAGGAAAAGAGGGAAAAATAAAAAAGGAAAAGGGGGAAATATATATATATATATATATATATATATATATATATATATATATATATATATAAGAGAGAGAGAGAGAGAGAGAGAGAGAGAGAGAGAAGAGAGAAAAAGAGAGGAAAAAAGAGAAAAAAAAAAGGAGAGGAAAGAGGAAAAAAGGGAGAAAAAGAAAAAGATAAGGAGAAGGGAGAAAGTGGAAAAAGAGAGGAGGGAAGAAAGAAGAGGAAAGAGAGAATGGGGAAAGGGAGAAATGGTAAATGAGAGAGAGGGGAGAACTTGACAGGGGGAAAGAGAGGGTGAAAGGATGAGAGCGGAAAGAGAGAGGAGGGAAAAATAGAAAGAAGGGAAGAGTGAAGGGGAAATAGAAAGAGAGAGATGGAAAGAGATAGAAAAAGAGGGAGAGAGAATGAGGGAAAGAGAAAGTGAAGGAAGAGAGAGCAGAACAACGTCTGCCGGGTTTGCTGGTCGCAAACACTTTTGCACATTCATGTAGTAGTATAATATTGCGAAGCAGTATCAATGCGACAAAGTGTGTGCTGTTGTAGCACCACTAGTTTAAAAATGATCCACATTATTCTTTTTTTGCTAGAATTTCTTAGTAGTTTTCGCTTAACTCTGCGTGAAGTCGAAGTTGTTTTCTATTAATACGTTACGCGCAAATTTTCTCAAAACCTATTTCAAATTTTTTCTATAATCTATCTATAAATGCATAAAATTCTTTCTCAACAGGCTATTTCCATGAAAACGTCCGTTTTTTTTTCAAAAAAATAATTTATATAGTATTTTTCGCATATCCCGCGCTTCGTGTTGTGAAGAAGTTTTCAAGACTAGGCCGAAATATTAGAGTGATGCTACTTGAGGCAATGTAAATTTAGTATTGCCAATTTATTTCTCTAAACGAAGTGTATGAGAAACTAAAAATTTGCAAGCCACTTTCCAGTTCATTTATCAAGATATTTTCATCTTTAAGCTTTTTCTCTCATTACTTAAATAGGTTCACCTAATTACGACGACCTAGAATAGCCAAAGTCGAGTTATTCAAGAGATGCACGGCCACATTATTATGCAGCTCTGAAAATAGAGACTTTGTCGTGAGGCCAAAATTTCTCCTCGACTGTGCCATGGTCGGTTTCTTAAGATTTATCTATCGCGCTCTGTCACAATTTTGGCGTTACTCGGTTATGAGCGGTTACGAACTGCTTCACAAGAAGAAACATTGGCCGAGGACCCGTTTTCTGGTATCTACTTTCTCGCTCCGTTTATATCACTCACAGAGGATCCTGTAAATGTGGTGGTATTTCGGAAATCGCTTACTTTCTCTTATCAATGGGTTAAAAAATATATCTTTCACAGTATTTAGAAATAACTTGTTAAAATTAAAAATTTGTGAATCTCTTAAAAGAAAATCATCCACTTGCAATACGAGTCACTCATGATAACATAATGGCTACTAAAATATTCTAACGGCTATGTAGCTTCAGATATCTTACTAAAATATGAGAATTTTGTCTGCCATTGATACGTGTGAACAACAATGATGTATGGATGCATTAATAAAATGTACTAGTTTCTGAACATTCAATTACAATGAAGTAGAAACAGTGAAAAGAGCGTGAAAAACACGTGCCCTGAAACTCCCTCACATGACGCTTAAATTCGTTTTAGTGGAAACGGTATTAGTATGCCGCAACGCACGACAGGAATTAGTATGCCGCAGCGCCTTCTAGTGCGAAGTAACATACAAACCTATTCCATGAAAAAACACTAAGATATACCAATTTTCATGTAGATAGATTAAACGGTATTATCGATCTTGGATACACCAACATCCATTTTACTTTCTCGCTACAGGTTACGCAGTGTAGAGAAAGTATTGTAATACTGTGTGATTCCGCCTTGCTTAATGGTGGATACGGGCGGGGGAGATCAAGTACGAAACCACGTTGTGAGCTAAAAACTGGAGTAAAGCATGATTGTTTTAAGACGTGTACGTGACGCATAAACATTGAACTTTTATTATTTTTCAAATATAGTCATGTGGACACAGATCTCTCGCCTGAAATACATTACAGATGCATCTCTGACGTAAAGAAACAGAATTCCATCTCTTATTCTTTATTAGACTGCTTTTATGCACCGAATGATGATTATATTTGATCCGGTCCTTAACATTGTTCGGGGGTGAATCGCAGGCCATTATTGACCCATTGCTTTGTTTGCCACACATTGGATTAACGGTGAATTGTCGTTGGCATTTAAAATGAAATAATTGCAGGAGTTGTCATTGGCAACAATATTATTTATTACAAGAATAGCATTCGATGGCTTAGCATCATCATTAGTTTCCTAAATTTGTCAGCAAACTAGAAAACCATAAAATGTACTAGCCGTAAACTTACTGGACAATAGTTTAGAAGTCAAAAGACTGAAAAAGTTCAAACCATTGGAATTGAAAGATTTTAAAATACAATATATAATACTTAATAAAATCAACACCAATTGTTTTGTCAACATGTGCTTGTTGATGTAATATGATGAAGGAAGATCACCAGTGGGTGACCTTTCCATGCAAGTTTGTAATTTCTAACAGCATTGTCACTTATTGTTCTTGTCTTGAACAGATTGTAAATTTAAAAAAATCATTAGTTTTCTGGTTTGGAAGCCACAAAACGACTACACATTACCTCACATTTCCAAGAATGCTTTTTACCTAGTTTATTTCGACCGTGCCGCACGTCTGACAGTGACATTGCCAGTGCATATGGCCTTCGTCGAGAAGCGCATTTTCTGTTTGGTGCTCGTTGCAGACGCTCCATCAATTGAAGGCGGCCTCGAGGAGATGGGAATCACATGGTGTAGAGATGATGGACGCTCGCCAAGATGCTGCTGGATGTAAAGCAAGGTCGCGGAGTTGGAGAGATATCAGAGTTTTACACTTCACATTAAAAAAACGAAGTTCCATATTCAACGGATGTTATTTATCATTTAACGAACTTGAGAAATGATTTTTAAATATCTCAATTTCAAGATCTCGTAAGTCTTATCAACAATTGTTGGTCTTCTGCAAGGTATGTTAGGAAACTCGGTCTTCGAAAAACTTTACATAATGGAATTACAAAAATTGTATGTCTAATTCAAATGAATATTGTATGCTTATTAAATAAAATATAATTATTATAATATCAATCTTGAATAATATTAACAATATCCCGTTTACCCTAGTGTTTTTATGATGACATCTCGATAATAGTTTTCGATAGAAATACGTTTTTCTTCTCCCCTGTAAAACTTGCTTCTTTTGTACTTACTTACTTACTTTGTTTTAGAAAAGTAAAGATGTATTCGAAATATAGACTTAAGAAAGACGACAATGTGATTGGCTAAATAAACAAGGTGTTTTGTGTATGTATGAACCAGAACGTCTTCGTTCATCGTCAGATTTGTGATCGTGTGAATTAGGCCAGATCGTGGCCTTGGGCCAGAACGCATGTACGTTCTCTTTACTTCTTGTGGTGCGTCCTATCCCGACTCCAAAAATACTCTAATGTATGTCTCGCGTTTCATTACATGTCGATAAAAAGCGATGAATGTTTGGGTGCTACGCATGGATGTAAGAACTACTCATCCAGTTACGCTGAAAATTTCATATTTTGTTCTTATTGCCGTGAGGAGAGTTTAGGATGTGGTTTAAAAGATATCAAGAGGGTGGAGGTGATGTTTATTCAGCATTGATTCCGTTAAAGAGCGCAAATGCATTCTGAGAGGACTTCTCCTAAAGTGCCTTGTGGCTGGCCCAGCTGCTAGGGCGATAGCAAAACTATCTCACACCCACACTCTCAAATCTCCCACTCTCACCCTTTCTCACCATTTTCACTATCTCTCGCCCTCACTCATTTCCTTACTGTCATACTCAATTTCTGTCGTTCTCTCCACATCTCTTTCGGTGCACTCGGGATTTCGGTCGACTCGGGATTTTTTCCAAACTTCCAGACTCTACTCATTACTGCTTCTTAACTCTTCTACACTGTTCTCGTTGTGCTTACATTGTTTAGTCTGCTGGATGGACTTGGTGATAAGGTTTGTGGAGGGGAAGTCAGTTACACATATCAAAATAATGTTAGTTTCTCTCGGGACGTGACAAGCTCTGTATCCTGTATAATTAGAGCGAACTGTTCCTGCATTCTGGTCGAGAAGCTACAAAAAGTAAGTGCACTGCAGCAGCGCCCGACGGTTGTCTCTCATGCCGCGGAAAGTGGTTGTCTTTCTCGGAAGTTATGTTTGAATATAATTTATCAGATACCTGGTAGAAGGAAAGAAATGGTATCATTTTTTTATTATTCTATGTCCTACAAGTATGGTTTTATTAGATAGTAAGAAACTTATTACTCGAGTATATAAATATTGTATGTTTAAAATTTTTTGAAATGGTGAAAATTCAACAAATTTGTAAGTTAAGATACGGAGCCAAAGTGATCCCTAAGGTACAGCTCCTAAATTTGAATATCTAGCACAAAATATCGTTTTGTTTCCTACGTAAAACATAAATATTATTTTATTTAAGAACCATGTACTAGAGAAGATACTCAGAACAACGTACTAAAATTATTTGAGAGTGGGAATTCATCCGTACCTACCGAGATATTATTCGTTCCATTCTTTCAAAATACGACTGCAAATTACTCACTGGCCTTCTTATCCGACTGATTTCTCTTTTTCGTATACATACAACGTACGGAGTAAAACACTTAGTGTAAAGAAAGGTATCTAGTACTAGAACGAAAAGTGACTTTCTACATTCTCAACTTCTACGTACTCGTACTTACTTAAAAGAGAAGAAGAATTTTAATAGCAGTTGAAACTGATGATTTTCAACAGAAAGACTCGTATTGTGGAGTTATAATAGCAAAAAGGGGGATAAATCTTGTAGTGAGGTCCTTCCGCTATCTAAACCTGACCTGGTAATAAAAAGCCGGGAGGGGGTCCATGTGGTCGATGTGTCTGTCCGCCACGAGGATGGGTCTAACCTTCTAAACGCAGGGGAGGAAAAAGTGGTAAAGTACCAACCGGTCATTCCCCTGGCAGCCCAACTTCATGGAGTGCCCAACGCCAGAATCCTGCCTGTGGTGGTTGGAACCTCTGGGGTTATTCCACGATCAACAGTCAGTGCCCTCAAGACGTTGGGGATCATGTCTCGGGGAGATTTACTGACTATCTCGTTAATTGCTCTCAGATGCTCTGTTAAGATTTACACACAATTTGCAAATTACGATGGAGCAATTTAGCATTGCTGGCAGTAAATGCAGAAAATGAACTTCTTGGTCCCGTGGGGAAGTCTAGGGAATTCCGACAATGCCTAGAATATACTTAGTTACCACGACTTTAAGTGGGAAGTGTATGCTCTTTAATGTAGCATATTGAAAATTGTGCAGTCAAAATCCACGTTTTGTGGATGCTTGTCACAGAAAAATTGGTTTATGTCAAGACGCTCGTCTGTCCGTCAATTCACCTGTCCGACTGCCCGACCTGCTGTGGTCAACGCTAGCGACCTACACGTTTAGGCGATATTGTCCAAAATTGATATTCCCCATAGATCTGGCCGAAACCAAGACCCTGCGAAATATAATCGGATATTTATTTGGGGAGTACTCCACATGAAGACTCAACGATATTTTAAAATTTTCCAAAAAATTACTCGAAATTCTAGATTTAATTTATCTGATTTTCGAAAATTGAAAATTTACAAATCTATCCCTGATATAATATTTAAGATATATTTTCTCAATGAATCTTTTCTTCAATGGTATCTTTAAATAATATCATGTAAAAAGTTTCGAAAACACGAGTATTTTTGTGTAATTTACGCACAACAAACATTTTTCTCAAAAAGAGATTCAAATATTTTCTTTGCCTTTCTAGGATAGAGCAGAATACGCTTATAAAAATGGCTCAGATTAGTTTTTTCAACTATTCATTTTAGAGAATTGAAAAAGTAACATCACAAAACTATAATATTGATGTGGGAGGTTTCTTTCCTAATGAAGTCTAAAAAATAAGATCATTAAATAAGGTCATGTACAATTTAAAAAATACCAGTAATTGTTGCTTGAAGTGAAGAAAAAATCTCCAAAACAACTCCAATTTTTTTCAATTCTGTAAAATGTTGTCCTCATATAAATCGTTCACTTCGATCACTTAAAATGGGGAAAGTATCCTTTTTATTGAACTGTATGATTTTTCAAAAATGTAGAAAGTCAAAGAGAATGCGAGAGATAATATTATGTACCATTGTAACACCACTAGTTTCGTTTCACGAGGGCCCGACAATATGAGATTTTCTGACGAATAATGGCCGATTTCCGTTGCAATCCTACAATACTTTCTCTTTACTTCGTAAATAGTTGGTAAGGCGAGAAAGTAAAACAAATGTGAGTAGTCGTTGAGTAGTAATACTACAAGAAGGAAAAAATTATGTACATCGCACATTCCCACTCGTTTCATCTTGTGAAAACCCTGGAAGTCATTTCAGATGTAGACAAAAAAATACTGATTTATCAGTTAATAATTTGACTTATAAGTTGTGACAATGTTTTAGTACGAAGTCTTGATAAGACAGTTATAAAAATTCGGTTATCCATAAAAACGCATAGGAGTAATACACGAACAAGGAAATGTGCAGAAAGATACTACATGTAAACAGAACAGCATGCAATGTGGTGTGTGACTTCAGCTGAAGAGCGATACCGAACGTTCTCGTAGCTGAGAAAACAACTAACTGCAACACAAAAATGTCTGTAAAATGCGGTGGGTCAGCTTTCGCAACATAGTGCCGTTTTGTTTGTATTTTGGGTTAATTATTCGAATATTAGTAGCCACAACCCTTTTATCTCCCGTGGCGAGAAAGATAACAGAATGCTGTTTGTACTACAATCGATGGAATAGACCGGGCAACTATGGTACAAGGTAATTTGTCTTTGCCTTCATTGTGGTCATAAAAGTACAAAACTTGTATCTTTAGTATCTGAATATAATGTCCAGTCTGTTTTCTTTGAATAAAATACGAAGATAACCACATATTTGAAAATGTCATCTTACGTTAAATCTGAGCAGCTGAGTCTTACTACATGGTTTCACTGACAACTGCCATGTTATCAATATGATACAGATTTTACCTTCCATTAGGGGTCAAATTCATGAAATTGATACACTTCAGCAAGTTCCTCCAAGGCCTCAGTCTATTGTAATCTTTTTCCTAGCAGGCCAGCCTTTTTATGAGTAGATGATTCTAAAAATGATTTATTTGGGAATATTTACCGAACCTATGAATTATTTTATTGAATTTTAGAAATGCGTGTATCGTTATAATTCACACGGCCTCTGACAATTGATTAACCAGAAAAGTAAGCATTTTGAAACTATTGATACAATAAAATTAATCGATACCTGATTTTATACAGCTAACGTATTGCGGTATCATTCTCAGAAATGTGAATGATGCAAAGTAGCAATTCAAAACGACACCGTGGCATTTCCTTGCTTATCTCGTTCTCATACAAGATACTTCGTGACCAATAATTCTTAACACTTTGAATGCCATGTTCATCATACATAATGCGAGTGTGTTTCCGTGTCAGGCTTCGTGCATCATAATCGATGATGTCCCGAGCTGTGAATTTTTGACTGTGAATCATGTACAATCCCAGCTCCATTAAAACCACATGGGTGAGTTATGCTGCTGGCCAAGTGTAATAGATTTTTGTCTTTGTCTGTGAGTTGGCACCCCTGAGAGTCGGAAATTTTATTTCTTAGGTCATCCATAGAGCTCCATTGTTTGAGGTAAACAGACATGCTATACAGAGTGATGCTGCAAGTAGTATCCATGTGCTGGAATCTGAAGTGAGATGCAACACTTACTATCAAACTTTCTCCAAAATGAAGAGACATGCATTCCATAGAAAAAACTAGTGATGCTAAAACAGCACGTGCTTTCTCGCCCGTATTTTCACGCAAAACTACGCGAAAAGTACTCACATTTTGAAAGATTGTACTGATCTTATTTCAAAATTTATCTTAAGGAACATGTTCATTAACGAAAAATATCTATCTTTATAATTGTGGTTGTAGGAAGACGTCAAAAAGTTTGAATTATTGCAATTTTCGAAAAAATCCGTTTTATCGAATAAGACCTGTACCATTCTCTTAAACGTTCCTATCACAAACCAACAACAAAATTTAACTAAAAAAATTGAGACTTCCTTTTTAAATTTTGAAAATGTCCCCGGGGCTTCTTCTAAAGTACCCCGCAAAATTAAAACATCGGTTTCAAATTCAAGGGGTCGCGACATCGGTGAGATAAATACGAGAATATCAATTTTTCAGAAAATCGACTGAACGGTTTAGCCCCTTGCGTTGTTTTCAGACGGACAGACAGACAGACGGACAGACGGACGGACGGACAGACGGACAGACGGACAGACGGACAGACGGACAGACGGACAGACGGACAGACGGACAGACGGACAGACGGACAGACGGACAGACGGACAGACGGACAGACGGACAGACGGACAGACGGACAGACGGACAGACGGACAGACGGACAGACGGACAGACGGACAGACGGACAGACGGACAGACGGACAGACGGACGGACGGACGGACGGACGGACAGACGGACGGACAGATGGACAGACGGACAAACGGACGGAAAGACGGACGGACAGACGAACATACGGATGGACAAATGGCAACTGGATTTATCCACTTTTTCATTACCAAGGCCCTGTAATAAAAAATTTCTGGTGAAAATTCACCGTTTTTCACGTAGCATTACATAACTTTTTCGTAAGCGGTGCGAGAAGTAAAAACAGTAAACAGTTGTGAAATGCCAGGGTTGTCCATACAAATTGACGTGTATTACTGCTTTTTTAAAAATCACAAATCCAGGTCAATGTGAATTGTTTCTTCAGGGAAAATTGATTTCAGTTTTGTAATAATAAATATTATTTACATGTGTATTGTGACATACCAGACTGTCACACAATATTTGGTTAGACAAAAATTTATAAATATCGGGTAAATGTTGAGGGGCAGCAGGCAGGGTTCCTTAGCAACCAGGGAAGCGGAAGTAAATAAACAGCGCGGCAAGTAACGGAAGAAGATTGTGATATAAGGGCATGTAGGATTGGTGGTAAACTGTAATGGGGTATGACGTAGAAGGAAACTCGAGATTGTTTTGTAAAAAAGAGACAAAATGTTGAAAGTTTCGAGGGTTGAATTTTGTAATATTGGAGAGAGGAGCTTTAGACCGTGTACCGTACACATCGTACTGCAGAGGTTATTGTAAATGATAGATGCGGGACTTGGTGGAATTTTGGGAAATAATTGAGCAGTGAGGACTTATAAATATTTTGTGGGCGTAATTCTATTTGGGACTTTTGAATAATTCTGGCACTGGGAGTGGCAAATCGGACTTGAAGAAAATACGGACGTGAGAGCAGGGAAGAGAGGCTCAAGACATATCTTGTAGTTTAGGGGATGAAATTTATATTTTATCACGTTAAAAGTTGGAGGAATTAATTAGAAAAAATAGACTTTCGCGTATCGTGGATTAAGTAAAACGTGACAGTCTTGGAGTTAGTGCCCATCCGTGCAAAGAATAGGGAAGTAAATGAAACAATAAGTTGAGGAGGACATCGACCCGGCAGCGGAGACTTGAGGAGAACAAGATACAAGAGAGAAGATTGGTCGGAGCGGTGGATTCGTTCTGGCCTCATCGTCCAAGAGCGCATGAATATCTAAAATTGTAAGAATAATAGCGCTATAGACAATTTTTACGATCGGTGATGACCAAGGTGACATTTCATGTTAAAAAGAATTAATTGATAAATAAACTTATAATTTTTCATTCTGTAAAAGAAAATCTGATTATGATTTCTTTAGCATCTTGTGCAATCCACAATTTAATAATTTCTTTCCAGAAACAAATTTCAGATTCCTCGGTTCTTCCGTATGGAGAGCGGATCAAATGATCGTTAGCTAGGAAGAAAGTAAGTACCGGCGACGATTACTTTCGTAAGAACCCAACCGGCAGAGCTAGTAGAATAATTATTTCCCTTAAGATGTGTTTGCGGGAAATTTAAAATCGCAACCCTTTCCTGACGCCCAAAAAAATGATATAAATTCGGAAACCGGTTGCAGAAATAATTTGACAGAAACGGAGAGCGTTTCAGTATGTTCTTTTACAAGTATAGTTCCCTCTTCCTCCTAGCCCCATAGCTGTGCTCAAAATCGATGCACTTGGCCACAAGAAATCCTTTTTTTTTATGTTGCGCATAAAATTGGCCATATTCATTACATGTAATTAGTATTATATGCATTGTTGTAGCTAAAATTGATTTATAGAGAAAAAAAGGTTTTACTAATCATTAGAAATTAATGAGGAGAATGGTCTTGGCCACAATCAAAATTCACGTAACATCTCCTGCCAGACAAAGTATTAAGTGTCGATGTTTTCTCTAGACATATTCATTAAAGACACAGTAATTTATGTTTTTCTTCTTCATTAGGATCATACCAAGAGGACATTCCTAAGTGTTTGCGACACTTCATTTAGAGTGCCGTTAACAATCGATTGCTTGGCATGGCGGTTTGCTTCTGCGTCAAAGAGATCCAGTATGGAGTCATTAATTAATATATGAAAACAATAACTTTCTGTTGTATAATTGTTGGGAGACCCGACTCTTTGGTTCCCAATTTTCTGTGCAGGGAAGTGAATTTAGATTCTTCAACGCCTTCAAATTAGGCACGTCATTACTCCTTTGAGGTTCCTGGATTGTTGATGGAATCCAAATCAATGTCATATTGTTTCATTTCATATGCTTCAATATTTCCTTTTTGTTGTTTTCGCGTTCTAGATTGAGCTTGGAAGTCTATACTTCACTATCATAGCTTGTTACGCTAGATAACACGCATCCTGGATCATCAGGATCAGTAGATTCATCGACAATACTCAAATCACTGCTCACTTCACTTGCATAGTCTTTTTTTTAAATTTTTTAAGGTCTCTTTCCAACATCTAGGTCATATGGCGACCACATTGATTTTTAATCTGTAGAGGAAACGGTAGGGAGAACACTTATGAACAACGCACACACAAACATCCGTGCCTGAGGTGGGATTCGAACCCGCAATCCTCTCGTCCGAGACCGCTACTGCACTACTGCCTTAACGATCGCAACCATCAGATCGGCTGCATCGTCTTTCAAACACTTATTTGCTCCGAAATTGACTTTCTTACCCTGCAAACACAAACTCAATATCACAGGCTATTATGCACTGTTTTCTGATCAAGACGATCCAAAACACGCTAGAATGTACTTACCAACACAAATACAACAAAATAATGATATATTACTATTCTATCAGGCCAGATATAACTGGTTATGTATACGATTCCACGGAAGTTGTGCAGCAGTATCACACAAACCTGAGAAAATAAAAACTCCTGTACACTTTGCCTGGCAGACTAAATGATGGTTTAGTTGTTTGATGGCGTACAGCAATAAACATTGATAAACAGACGCGGCACTCAATAATTGAAGTTAAAACATCTTCACAACAAAAAGAACGATAATTAAATAGTAGTAGTTATGAACGCCGTTTTATCCATAGATCGTCCAAACCGTGTTATGTTTAATACGATCCATTCTATATATTCATAAACATCGACTGAAATATCAGTTTTAAATTTTTTATAAATATGAAATATTTGAGGGAGGAACAGGATAAATAAATATTTTTGGACCACGTATTTTTCAACTTATTAAAATGTATTCCCATTGTCTCCTAGAAATGTGAAAGTCTAGAAATTGCCCCTTGGTATGTTTCGTATATAGTAAAATTTGTTTTCTGTTGTAATTACCAAAATATTCATGGAAATAAAGTGAAGTGCGAGGTGTTCATTAACAAAGACGAAAAATATTCAAATTTATTGTCTATGTTACATTTTTCAATTTTTCTTTGAAAGTAAATCATTTTCATTTGACAATCGATATTACTATTATCTGAATGTTGAATAACCTAATCTTATTTTACTTGAGAAATTGTCGAAAACAACGAAAATTGTAGCCGTGCCCTTCCTTATCTTAGTGATGTTCGCGAAGTCGATCTCGCGTTGATTATGTAGGAAGAAAATAATAAATTTGCTGGTGTGTTTTTCTCTTGTACGGACGTGAGCATGAAGAATAAATTCACGCGTTTTAATTCCGTCTCTCACGCACATATTTATCAGGAGACTAAATCGTTCCAGGTCAGTTAAACATACTAATCCGTTGCTCATCAGAAAATAAACCAGACAGTCCGCGGTGACCGTGCAATATATATAAGAGAGAATTTTTCAGGAAATGTCTCTAGCTTTCTGATAGTTGTGGTAGTAATTGTGGGGGAATAATATTGTTTACCCAGTACGTCTTGTTCTGAAATGTGGAACACAATGAATGTGGAACGACAAGGAAAAGCGAGGACCATGGATTTCAGTAAGTCTGTTCCTAAGTAAGTTACCAATCTTTTATTTCCTTTGAAAAAACTCTACATTGATGTTTTTTTTTAATTTGTTGCATCTATATCTTGACGCTACGCGTCTCCAAGCCCCTTAAAGGCGTTGGCGCATTCTTTGGAGTAATCCTCCGTTAATTAATACTCCGTAATTACTATACTAGTCAAGTCTCGTCACGTCGCAGTCAGTCAGTGCCTTTTATCCCTTCGGCCAGGGGCTCGACGACGTTAGATCCCGGGGTTCCTGGCCGGTCACCCAACCAAGAACCCGCGAGTCTCGAATTCGCTTAACCTTCGTGACTTCACGGAGCGTAGTAAACGAATTCGGCTAGCGCCGCGGGCTTTCGGTAGTTCCATTATTTTCCGTCTTAATATGATTGAATTAACACATAATTTTAAAAATAATTGGAATTTTTTTAATTAAAGGGGGAGTCCCTATGACTGGGAATCTAGATTCGAACCTGACGGGATGATTTTAGATACTGCTTATCAGCTGGTATAGGTTGAATTCAGTCGCTGTATGGAGGAGAATTCTAGCAGCCAGCTGCTCTGATCGATAGTTTCTCCGATCAACAACATGCTAAAGCCGGAGCAGTACCCTAACAAATGGGTCGCGGACCTGGCACGAAACCCATTTTTGGTATCAGGGGACCCAAAAACATGTATTTTCGTTGAAATCTCGAAATCGATTTTCCGCAGCATTACATAACTTTCTCTATACTACGTGTGTTACTACTCATATACGTACGTATACGAGAAAGTAAAACGGGGGGTGCAGTTGTCCTGGCGCCGGGCGGAGGGTCGAGGTCTCTTGGGGCGGAGGGAAGCGCCGCGCGTTTCTTCATATTAAACAATTTCGTAAAATCTTAGCAAATTTTAGTTTAATTTATCACCTTTATTCCCTATGTTCTCTGTGCCGCCACAATGCATCATTTTTAATAAAGGTGATACGTGTTTTGCATATTCATTTCATCGTCTCCTATATTATTTCATTAGTATTCAAGAGTCTCGCGACAGCAACCGACCGGTTCACATCGTGCTCCGCTCCGCTCCACTTTTAGTAGTGACAGTGAGTCTAGGGGTGTGTACTTTCGTTGCGAATGTGAGAAGTGACTTCAATATAATGTAATGATTTGCAACAACCCCAGAACGGCAGATCCGAAACAAAATTTTATTTCATCAGATAGACATTAAACTACAGAAGAAACAATAGACGTCGACGACGCGGACATATAATTTTCAGAAATTAGCGAAAACGCGAAAAGCGTGAAAGGGCAATATAAACAATGGTCAGAACGAATTTCAGGAAAAATCTAAAGCGAAAATCAGGAAAATCGAACCGCGAGTTAAGAAGATACAAGAAACGGTACAAATTGCATGCAGAACGTTTAGAAACGTAGAAAATGGAACCCATTGTTGTGATAGCAAAAGTATAAGTAGTGTTTGAGGCCAAGATAGGAGTGCTAGGCGAGGAATGGTCCCAGCGGCTGACCAACGCGGACCTAAAATAAGTTAGGTGGCAGCAGTAGTTAAAATTAGTGAAAAGGGATCGGAGAGATGCTTCCAGTGGCACCAACGTGGGTGCGTAAATGAATAGAGCAGGTAGGACAGGTCGGAGCCAATACAATAAACCACAGTGAATTAAGTCTCATTATCATTAATTAATTTCTCAGTGTGAGTGAAATGTGTTAGTGGTAGGTGTGGCTTTCGATCTGGGTGAAGACTCCGGCCCCGGCTCGGTAACGGGGTCGCAAGATGGAGCAAGGGCAGCCGTGCAGCGAAAACGACCTCGAAGTGCATCTGGCTGAATACCTTCAACAACAACGACATCAGTTAAATGAGCAATATCAGCGGCAAATAGAACAATTGCAGCAGGAGCTCCAAGAATCCCAGCTTAAGGTACAACGCTTTGAACAATTGATGCAATATTCCACCACTCATTCACCACAAGTTGGGGATACCGAAATGCTACAACCACCTGGCACGGAGAGCAGCGTAATGTCTACGACATCACGAAACCAAGTACAGTGCAATTCCGATCCCTTACCAGAATGGCAAGTTGTTCGCTCTGCTAAGCGTAAGCGCCGAAACAGTGCTGGCATAGCAACTGCTCTGCCAGTGTCAAACACGAGTGAAATAAAACAAAGTAACAGGTTGGAAGCGTTACAAAGCACTGAAAACAACTCCAACAAGAGAAGAACTCCAACAAGAAAACAAACTGAAGAATTACACCAAGTAAACGGTGTAATCGCCGCCAAGACTCTACAACAAATTCACAGACTGGAACAAATTTCGTGAAATTTTGGATAGCATTTCACTAGAAAATGTGCCTCTGAGAAACTCAGAAGATATTGAAGAAGCCACTGAATACTTGACAAAATGTACAAATATTCAACACGCCGCATGGGATTCAACACCTCAAACTGTTCAAAGCAAGCAATCGACAATACTATAAACGTTAGAGAAAAAATCAGAGAGAAACGGTGATTACAACGCATCTGGATGTCAACCAGGCACCCTGAAGACAGAGCAAATCTAAACAGAGGCTCCAGGCAGCTGAAGCAGCTATTGATACGAATGACATCGAAATGAATCTTTTGCACAATATGTACAGTCACTAACAGCAACCCCGGCAACAAATTATTCGATCTGGAGAGCTACTAAGACAAATAAACGTCCATAAATTCAAATACCTCCAATAAGAAAGAAAGATGGAACCTGGGCAAGAAGTGCAACAGAGAAGATTGAACGACTTGCAGAACATTTCTCTTCGGTATTTGAACCAGTAATTCCACGGAACAATGCAGATGAAGAAGTGCTTCGATATAATTTGTTGCGTCTACACCTTGACGCAACGCGTCTCTAAGCCCCTTAAGGGGCGTTGGGCGCTTTGCACTGGGGAGTAATCCTCCATTAATGTGCTTTATATTTTTAAATATTTGTCATGTCTCGTCACGTCGCAGTCAGTCAGTCCCTTTTATCCCTTCGGCCAGGGGCTCGACGCCGTTAGATCCCGGGGTTCCTGACCGGTCACCCAACCACGAACCCGCGAGTCTCGAATTCGCTTAACCTTCGTGACTTCACGGAGCGTAATAAACGAATTCGGCTAGCGCCGCCGGGCTAGCCTAATGACGCTCCTTGTCAATTATCACTTCCAATGCAATCTTTTTCCACCAATGAAGTTAGAACAACTATTCAGCGCTTTATAAATCCAAATAAAAGCCCAGGTTATGATCTAATCACAGGCAAAGTCTTTCAGGAATTATCACTGACTGTTATAGAATTTATCACCTCGCTTTTCAATGCAATTCTGTGATGCAATCATTTTCCAGGACAATGGAAGATAGCTCAGATCATACCAATACCAAAGCCAAGCAAATCACCCATCGATGTAGCATCTTATCACCCAATAAGCTTGCTTCCATTTTTATCAAAGGTTTTTGAAAAAATCCTACTCCAACGTTTAAAACATCTATTTCAAGAAATAATCTCAGAACATCAGTTTCGATTTAGAGAACAACACTCAACAGTCCAACAAGTGCACCGAGTTGTTGAAGTTATTACTCAATGCCTCGAAAGAAAACGCTACTGCGCCGTAGTGTTTCTTGACATACAACAAGCATTCGACAAAGTATGGCACGAAGAACTTCTGTATAAAGTTAAATCCACTTTGCCCCATCCGTACTACTTTTTGATGAAATCATAACTATCTAATCGCTACTTCCAGATTAAACAACAAGAAGAACTATCATCCTTCCATCTTATTAAATCAGGAGTCCCTCAAGGCAGTGTTCTTGGCCCCAGTTTGTACCTTATATACACATATGATCTGCCTATGAATGCAAATACTACTTCGGCGACTTTTGCGGACGACACAGCAATTCTTGCAGTGCACGAAGACCCACAACAAGCTTCATTAAATCTGCAAGAACACCTGAACCAACTAGAGCACTGGTTACAAAGATGGCAAATACAAGCGAAGCCTCCAAATCTGAAAACATCATATTTACCCTTTGCAAAAAAGAGTGTCCTTAAGTCCAGTTAAACAATGTTGAGCTAGCACAAGTATCCTGTGTTAAATACTTAGTATTTCACATGGACAAAGGATTAACATGGAGGAATCGCATATCTGAAGAAAGAAGTAAAAATCAGATTCTCTCAATTATCATGGCTCATCAACCACCACTCAAGTCTTTCCTTAAATAATAAAGTACTTCTCTACAAGGCGATCATCAGGCCAATTTGGAGCTACGGAATACAACTATGGGGATCTGCCAGCAAATCGAACATAGAGATACATAGAAGGTTCGAGTCAAAATGTATTCGAAGATTGCTACCCTTCCGTTTCGAACAACCTTCCTGAAGATTTCTAGTTTATAATTTCTAATTGCTATCATAATGATCACATTTACTGAATGTTTGCTCAAAAACAGATTGTAAATAAACGAAAAAAATTAGTATTCAAACCTTTTCCGGCTCTCACACCAACCATTCTTTATAAATGAAGTCTCTGAAGAAAGAGAATTTCACGGAGACTTAACGAATTACACATTGATTTTAAAAACATGAAGGCTTTAGTTTAAAAAAAATCATGTAAATATTCATGTCAAATATAACCCGCAACACTCGGCAGCTATATCGTTAAGTTACTTCTAAATGCAGCGTTTTACGACATTAACAACAAAAATTTTGAGGCCAAAGGCCGCAAAGAAACGTTCCTCTTACCGTAATTCCGGCGCTTCTCGATATTACCCCACCTGGTGAGAGACGTGCAGTATTAATGATTCCAATAATAGTTATTTGTTTACAGGGGTGCGAGGAAATCGCATTTGTCCTTGAAAAAACGGAAACTTGGAGATCATCTGGCAGCATATTGCAACAACACAAGTATCGCCGGTTTCCGGTACCTAACGGAGCAAGATCGACCTTGGTACGAGAGGTAAGGAACTAGAGAAATATAACAGTAATGGTTGAGCACGAATTCGAAGAACGATAATGCTATAAATTGATAAAACATAATACATAAGTAAAGAGACAATTAGAAGAAACCATAGCTAAATTAGCTAACAATTTTCACAACAATCTGCATACCTCACCAAGTACCATCCTTTTTAACATGGGAAAAATGCGGTCCACCCACGCATAAAGTCAAGATTTTCCAAAGACAAATTCGAACCCCCGTAAACCACTATACCCTCAGCTCCTTAACATAATCATATTCCTTTCTCTTCTTAATTAACAATAACATTAAATCAATAATTATGTCAGAGTTTAAACCTCACTTACCTTATGGACGGCCAATCGAAAACTGTCATATAATAATCTTATGTATTTTTAAACCCCTTGAAAGACTGTATTGTCGAACAAGAAGAAATAAAAAAAGGAGCAACAATCATTTCCTACTTTTACAAACGAAACAAACAGAAATAAATTTAACTGTTACATTTCCAGAATATACTATACACAATTCAGAAAAGTAGCAATAATGTTAAACAAACGTGATTTGATTACAGTGGGAGCTTTCAATTTTTGAATAACATAATCATCAATCAAACTTTCTTACATTCCAAAAGTGTGCTTGTTGTGTCTAAGTTAAATTTATTCCTTTCCTTCAATTTATTTTCTTTCATTAGAGAATTATGGACATCATACAGTCATAAAGACCGACAACAATGGGATTAATGCAAAGAATTGCCACTGTGAGTCCATTGTATTGCCATTTTGCGAAATGATAACGCGTCAAACGAAGTCATTGTCAAGAGAGGTTGGTGGCAAGAGAGCCCGTTGAAACGATTCATTTTTGCTGCCAACTCGCCTTCAAAAACGGTTACAATTCCGTAAGTCTGTTTTTGGAAATGGAAAAATAATAATACAAAATAGTAAATGAATGAATACTATTATTTTTTTTGTAATAGCAGCACATTATGATGGCAAGCAAGGATAATTTCATAAATAAATTGAGCATCTAGAATTATACGCCATCCAATACATTCCATTACGAATATATTCGAAACTACAATCTCATTATTGCATTCGAAACTACGTTATCAAAATTGCGCATGTTTGACACTAAATTACGCAAAAAATACTCATATTTGCGAAAAATTGAACATGGCCTAATATGAAGATCAGTTTTTGATGAACACATTTCATTCGGAAAAAAATATCATAGATATTTAGATATGTAGATAGAGTGCTTTGCAAATTGTCGATAAGTCCCCAACTCGCGTAAAAGGGGATTTATCTGATAATTTACAAAGCACGAGTGGTATTTAATAAGACTATTCCTCGAATTAAATTATGTCCAACAGATTTCCAAAATGGTCCAAATAACTGAAAGCTATGTTAAATTCAAAAAGATAATATAATGGTACATACGCTGTTTATTGGACATGACGTAGCGATCGACGTAGACCGCTTTCTAAGATAGATGAGTCACAGTTTATGATTGTCCAGTGGGCAGGAGCGCTAAGAAAAATCGGATAGAGAAAACGATAAACTTTTTAAGATACACCGCACTAACTGAGGCATTACGTGTGTGTGTGTGTGTGTGTGTGTGTGTGTGTGTTGCAACGTATGCAACCTGCCCTCACGTTGGGCGTCCAATGCAACGTACCCTCCCTTGGCTTCGCTCACTATATTTACTCACGCCCCTACGTTGGGCGCCCAATGCAACCTGCCCTGCTTACTCACTATATTTACTTACGCCTCACTTCGGCGTGACAAAGTAAACTTACTTCCTATTCTACCTTACAATGTGAACTAAACTATCGTAGCTGCCTTCTACTATACCTTTGTTCTATTCTTTCACCTATTTGCCCTGCCCTCGCTCTTGCTATTTTCTGGATACAATAACACTTTCGTAAAAACGAAAGACAGTACAGACTCTCTTGGCAAGAACATCTGTTGCGAATGAACAACGACCGCATTCCTAAACAAATGGCAAATTATCAACCAAGAGGAAAGAGAAACATAGGACGTCCAAGAATGCGTTGGAAGGACCAGTACTAAGCGACGTAACAGGCATCATGCCTAAATACTTGAAGATAAGAAGAAGAAGAATAACACTTTCGTTTATCAGTTGCCCGCACCTCGGCTAGCGTATAATATTACTAAATCTTACCTGGGCGTGACTCGCGTGCTCATTCCATACGGACTTGAGACGGGATACCTCACGTTCGTGCCTGGGTCAATTTCTAGATAACTACTAAAAAACGATACACATATTCAAGGCAATCAATAGCCATACTGAGTGCTCATTCATTTATTGCAAGCTCCCCTTCAACACATTGCCAAGGCAAATACATTACGCCCTCTCTTAATACTGTTTACCCCTTTTATGGCATGCAAATTTCAACACATCAACATTGAACCCTAGGCTTGCAAAAAAAATAACAAAAACAAAATGCAAACGACATAAAATAATACCATTCACACTTAAAACATTAATAAAATTTTCATTCACACAGGAATGCGCATTCTGTCGTGACCTCGTCTTATGATTGTAATCTTAATTTAATTGCCAAAACTTGATCTTCGACAGAATCTTCCCGTATTTGTCTCGAACATAAAAAAATAAAGTACATATGCAATTCATGCAACTTCCCTTTGCACACTGTCAGCGCCCGTCGTTGCCCGGTGTCTCGCGCACCGCTCGTGTACGAAGTTCCAACTCGGCTGCCACCAGTTCCTGGACGCCACTAATTCACTTTCAAAATCGTTACTTATAATCTCGGTTATTGCTTCTCACGAACTAATTACGTTCCCGTTAATGTATTCCTATGTCTTACAAGTGTTCCAGTTCGCTGCCTTCCCTTCCCATGCCCACTTACGCGAAATAATGTTCTCACAATTTTGCCCGTGAATTTAAAAAAAAGTTAAATTTTAGCTACACAATGTTCAAATGACTTCCTTTACTTGATAAAACTTTAAGAAAACACTTCCACTAAATATTTCCGATAAATTCCAAAAATTTCCACACGACGACATAATGCGTGTACTCGCGACCAAAACTCAACCCGTTCTCCCCTTACCACTTTTTCCCATTCTTGGCCTATAATCCGACAACTTTCTTTTCTTTTTTTTTTTTCAAAACACCCGCCCATCACGGTACAATATGTTAGAAATATTCATACTTCCATCGTTTGCGAACGTCTTCTTTTCTTTCTTAATCCCCACGTTATAAATGTTAATATTAAAATAATTCGAGTCCCGTACGAATTCCCCCGTGCCGTGACTAATTTTGCCCTAATCCAAATATTCTGTTTTATAATTCCAGAAGGTTTGATGTTAATCCGCCCAGGCGTTTTTGAAATATTCAATAAAAACTAAGTTTCTTATACACTTCCAATAGCCCAACAAAGGGTGCCATGTTCTTGGTTCTTAACGTATTACATACAATTCAGACAATTTCTGATATTTCTTGAACCCGTGGCTCGAATTACGTGATTTTTGCTTTAAAATGTTTCTAAATTCAGGTTCTACCCATTGTTTATGTTGCCCATTTCCGACCTTTACGTTTTCTGCTACCTTCTGAAAATTATAAGCACGCAGCGTTGCCGTCTATTGTTTTCTTTCCATACTTAATTTCTCTTTGACGAATAAAATTCTGTTTTCTGTATATTTTACGCGTTCTGTGTCTTGCAAATCATTACAGTGTGTGTGTGTTAATTATTATATATATATATATATATATATATATATATATATATATATATATATATACACACACACACACACACACATACTATTGACTTTAATTTCACGTGAGGAATAGGGTTCATAATTGTAGTTCAGGGAAGCCTCTGAAAACATTTTGAATTTTTGCAGTTTTCAAAAAATCAGGAATTCAACGAAAATTTGATTTGCAACATTCGCTAAAGCGGTCTTTACGCTATCCCAGGTGTAAATTTAATCAAAGAAATTGGAGCTGTTTTTGAGGAAAAAATTGCTTACAAAAATTAAAATTGCCTATATTTTACGTAAAATTACGCGAAAAGTTATCAAATTTTCGAAAAATTGGACAAGGTCTTATTTCAAAATTTCTCTTTAAATAAGAGATTTGATTGAGGAACAAATCTCTATCTTGAATATTTTCGTCATTGGAAGACGCCGAAAAAAAATGATTATTTCAATTTTCAAAAAATCAGATATTTCAACGAAAATTTGTCCTGCATCGTTCACTACATGCCCATCACACTATCAAACAAGAAAATTTAATAAAAAATTTTGTTCCATTTGTTTGGATATTTTGAAAATGTCCCAGTGTCTTCATGTAAACTATCCCAACATAAAATATTGGTTTCAAATTCAAAGGGCCGCCACATTAGCCAGATCGATTCGGGATATCAATTTTGGTGAAAAGAAACTGTTGAACGGTTTAGCCACTAGCGTTGTTCACAGACAGATGACCTGACGTCCATTGATTTTTCAGTATCAAGGACTCACAAAACATGGATTCTGGCTACGCCACGAGTTAAAGGAATTGTTTTCTAAATTTAGCTACGGTATATATCCACTTTTTAGTTACCAAGGTCCCGGTAATAAGAGTTTTTCTGCCGGAAATTCGTCGTTTTCCCCGCACCATTACATAAATGTCTCTATATTACGTAAGCAGTAACGAGAAATTAAAAAGATGTTATAACAATAAGTGTTACTAAAATAACTGTTTTCATCTTCTTTTCTGTAAGAATAATGGTAACATAATGGTATTTAATAGTAATAACCTAATAATAAACCATTTTAGAAATCATTTACTCGGTATTACAGCTCGTGTTTCCTGTCGCGCCTGCTGATTGCACATTTCGCTTTGAATTAAACACCCTTTGAATTGCAACAGTGGCAAATCCATTTCTTTACTATATCATAAACTTTAATTTTCCGCTGGTCTAATAAATATTACACTTAAATTGATTTTTAATGTAACTCTCCCTCTCTCTTCAAGAACTTGCAATAGGTCACTACATAAAGTCTCTTATTGTTTTCTAAATGAAACACAAAGTTTCAGACATGCAGTCAGAAAATCAAATTGGATTGTACTAGTGCTACCACTTATATAACCCTGCCATACCTACAGACTTGTCGCCTAATTTTTTATTTTACTTAACCCCGAAATTCCTTGTGAGAATTATGAAACGTGGCGGAATGACAAACCTTTTCGTGATGCTGCCTCTAAGATGATCTTTACTATTGTAACGAATATTGCGTCATCTGCCGGCGCTACCCTGAACTACAAGGTATGCGCGGATGGCGACATCTGCCGGTGGCTCCCGAACTACATGGTCCGGGGTATGCGCGAATTGCGACATTGCCGGCGGCCTTCGAACTAGATGGTCCCGGAGTGTTCACGATGTTTACGCAAGTTCAGTAAATTCTAGATGGCGCCCGCCGAGTATAAATACGCGGCGGTCGGCGACCGCGAGCCTGTCTGAAGTCGGAAGTGGAAGCTGAGCTGTGAAGTGTGTGCATCACGGTGAATAGCAGTGCAGTGATTGTGCACGGTGACGTGAACCGTGGCCAGCACCGTGAACTGTGGTCAGTGCAGTGAACTGTGGTCTGTGCAGTGGACTGTGGTCAGTGCATCGAACAGTGGTCAGTGTTTAGAACTGTGCGACAGTGCAAAAGAATTGAACAGTGTAAATAAATAATGAAGAGAAGTGTAGTGTAAATAAACAATCAAGAGAAGTGTGCCGTATAATGAAATAATCAAGTGAAGACTATCTGTAGAGAAATCAAGTGTTTTCAGTGGTCGTATTGAGAAACAAAATAAACATTTTTGTTAAAATAATATCCGAGTTTTAATTCACTACCTAGAATCGTAACACTATTTACTTGCCCAGTAAAGCTACATATGAGGTTTATATTTTCAATTAAGATCAGTTTCTGAATAATACACGTATAAAAATATTTATCTTGTTAATGTATGAACTAAAATTCTTTATTTTCCTAGAAAATTTCCCAGCTGTTTCAAATATCCTAAGGATATACGAGCTATTTACTCATCTGCAAAAGCTCGGAAGCAAGTTGAAACACAATGAATATTAAAACTTTAAGAAATACTACAGAGGATGACGGTTTCTAACGGTTGCAATATATCACAAGAACTTCAAGGTAGAATATATCGTGAAGTGTATGGGGTTTTCGAAGAAGAGAAATTTTAAGTCGGGTAAAGAGAGTTGTTTCTTAAAAACGAAGGTGCTTTCTTAGCTAATTTAAATAATTTATTTTGGAATGTTTGGAATTTGCATCAAATGTTGGATCGTAAGAAATTTTTAAATGAGAGTGACGGGCACAAGATTGCCTGATTACTGCATGACACTAGGTTATTGTGTCGTTCTCGACGCTTTAAACAGTTTTATAAGTATATTCCTATTTAATAATTTGAGTTTTTTAAATAGATTTGTAGGATACAAAAAATGCTATTTCCGGACGGAAGGACAGACAGTCTCAGATTACACGCTTAGTACATCTAAGATATATGGGGTAGACTTAAACAAACGACAGCGACGAGACGCGACAGACGATATTAACGGAGGATTACTAAAAAAAAAAAAAAACAAAAAACAAGCGCTGTAATGGGAGGATTACTCCAAGAAGCGCAAAGCGCTTAACGCCCCCCAAGGGGGTTGGAGACGCGTTGCGGCAAAATAGACGCAACAAATTAAAAAAAAATCAGTATTTTTGTGACCAACTTCCCGTTTGGGATTTTCCTCTGAAAGAAGAAATGGATTCTTTGTGTGACAGGCTCCTGTGGGTGATGGGCATCGTCGTGGGGTGCGGATTCTACCTGCTGCTTGCGCGAAAGACGTGGGAGCGATGGACTTCATCGCCAGTCATCGTGTCCATGGGCGAGCGCTTGCAACCAATTTGGCAGATCCCGTTTCCAGCCGTCACCATTTGCCCTTACGCCCGGATCAAACCACAGCAAGTCGATATCTTAGACGTCGTATGGGACCCAACCTCATTCTCTGAAGAACAGTAAGTTCAGTGATTTTTTTTCGGCTAGGTAATCTAGATATTAGGTGTACAATAATCGGCCTAGTTTGGTAAAGATGCTACAGCAAATTTAAGAAATGCTCCTATGTAGGAATTTTAATTAAAATATTTAATTTTACATTTCAGAACGATTCTTTAATTTAAGATTAGATTTAAGTATTGAAATTAGATATACATTATTTAAATTAATTCGGGATATTTTTCTTTCAAATTTCCTATTTTCGATGTTCGAAACTAATGTTCTTTGCTGACGAATGATATTTAAACGACAGGGGAAATCATGATTGTTTTAAGAAGAAAATCAATAAAATTCCTTGTTTAGCTCATGTGCACGTAAACGTACCTTAGAAAGTTACTACTCGCGCAACTTTTCTTAAACGATGCTTCCCCCTCTCTTGAGCTACGACCTTGCTTCCCCCTCTCTTGAGCAATAAACAGTTGAAGGCAAAAGCTTGCAGCGAGCACTGGTGACAACGTTCCAAACATTAAAACTTCATTGGCGCGAAACAGAAGCTAGACAAAGCTAGTTGCTTTCATAGTCGAGAACTTCTGTTCAGCTTTATTACATTATCTAAAGAAATTATTCAGGTCCAGGTCCTTCAAGGGAGGCACCTACAACTCCTACTCCCTGCTGTTGCCTACCCAGAGCGATGACCTGGTCGCACATGTACCAGGTTGACTTTGATTTTCCAGAGATTGGCATTACTGTAAATACTCTAGTGGCCGACTTACTCACCTCAAAACTGCACTTTATAAACTGTTAGTGTTCACAAAATTCACTTTTTTTAGTTAGATCTACAAATTCTTTAGCATCCTTTTAAAGCTCAATACCAACTTTAGCGAAAAATGTCATAGGAGTAAAACTAATTCATTATTTTTCTACTTCGTTTAAGCTTTTACTTTTAAGTCGAAAGATAATATATTTAAATGATGTTTATTCAGAAACATGAAATTTGAATATTCATTTCCTTATATTATTAAATACTGTCAGTTTTTCTTTACCTGACTTTCATCTACTTTTTTTTAAATGTTAGATAAGTAAATGATCATAAACTCGTCTTTTAGAAACCGAAAATTCAATAAATTAAATCCAGATATGGAAAAACTTACTATTTCGCAATTATGTATATTCTTTGCGAAAAAAGAATTTGAGAAAAGTAACGAATTTGTCCTGGTATTTCTTTTTCGTCTTGTAACATTAAGAACATTTGCTCTGAAACAGGACACAAATACTGGCAGACGTGACTCTTCAATGTGAATCGCCAATAAAATCAAAGATCAGGAAAAGGAGCAACAAAGTTGTCGACTACATTGAATTGGTAAGTTAAAATGAAACTTTTAAGGTGTCGGAAATAAAGCACTTTTGCAGGGTTACCATCTGTACTCCTTTTGTGGACATGTCCTTTTTCAACATCTCCTCTTCTTTTTAAATTTACATGAAATGTTCTCCTTTTGGTTCTGTTGAATTGAAAAATACTTGCAAATTTTTAAGAAATTTATTAATAAAGGACTTCATCTTTTGAATATTTACCTTTTTACTCAAATAAATGGCCAGCATAATACCATGCGCGCACCTTTTCTTGACCGATGACCTTGCTTCCCCCTCCCTGGAGCCATAAACAGCTGAAGGCAAAAGATCGCAGCGAGCACTGATGACAACATTCCCAGCATTAAAACTTCGTTGGCACGCAACAGAAGCTAGTTGCTTTCATAGTCGAGAACTTCTGTTCAGCTTTATTACCATTATCTAAAGAAATATCTGAGGCAGGTCCAGGACCTTCAAGGAAGGCACCTAAAACTCCTATGTACTGTCCCTGCTGTTGCCTACCCAGAGCGATGACCTGCCCGTACACATAGTGGGTTTGAGTTTCATCTACCAAAGGTTGGCATTACTGAAAATACTCTAGTGGCTGTCTTTGTAACTATACCCCCACTCCGCCCGCATTTCGTCAATCTATCGGTCAAGAAAAGTTGCGCGAGTGGTAGATCACTAAGCTTTTTGTGATATAAAACTTATTTTTTGTATACCATCATTATAAACGACCCTTTTCGATACCCCGAATCGTGCATAATCCAGTATTTTATCGCACGCTACATGACGTCATCAACATTATTAAACGCGACATGACGTCATCACACATTCAGCCAATAGTAGCGAGAGAATCGTGGGAGGTAGAAGAAGACGGAACAGCCGACCACCGTTTTCTCGCACAGATGTCAACAATGCCATCTTGAATTTGATTTCCAGAGGGCGTTGGATGTCAAGCACCCGAGACGTCAGAAGAAAATTGTTTCGCGAAATTAAGTTTGATTCTCTTGTAAATTTATAATGCTGTTATACAAAAAATAGCGTATGCAACTCGTTTATAATGTTGCTTTATTGCATTCGTACAAATTTGAAAACTCGCTCCTAACGTCGCTCGTTTTCAAAACATGTACTCATGCAATAAAGCTTAACATTATAAACTAATAGCATAAACTACTATTATGCTTATTGTTTGGTGGATAACGAAGGTGAGTGCGGGGACGAACTTATCCAGCCGGAAGTTTTCATTTTTAATGACGCAAAGTCTAACATGATTTTCAAAGACTTAATGGTATGGAGTTGTTGCGTACATTGTCTGTACATCGTGGACTCTAAAAATGTAAATGTCCTCCTTTTTATTGATGTGTTTTCCTTTTTTTGATAAAATTTCCTCCAATGGGAAAACATTTTAACCCGATTTTGACTCTTAATGGGATATAGATGAAAGCTTCTAATACATTTATTTACATTCGATCACATTGTAGTAATTTTTGATGATAATTAATGCATTTATTTGTAATTGTGTTGTTTGCGGCACGAACCAACCTTTTTACTATGATTTAATTAAATAAATTCCAACTGTTGTAATTATTTATTGTGATGAACGTAAATGAATGTTATTCTAACGATTGCAACTTGTGTAATTTCTTAATATAACTAGTGGTGCTAAAACAGCATGTACTTTCTCGCCTTTAGTGAGACGTATGTAATACTATTATACCATAATTTCTCTCCAAATTAGAACATCTCAGTCACCACTTTTGGTAAATCTCACTACAAATCGTAGAACTCTTTGTGCAAAAATAAATTGTACAAATTTGACAATTATAAGTGCTTTTCATACGTAAATCATGCCCCAACAATAAGACACACTTCACAGAAATTATCTCCCGAGTCGTTGTTACCGAGCCATTGTTGCATTCCATTCTGATATTCCTGAAGGCTTTTTACCTTCTCGCCACCGCTACCGCTGTAGAGAGAAAGTTAGGTAATGCTGCGCGAAAAAACGGCGAATTTTCGGCAGAAAAACTCTTATTACAAGGCCCTAGCAACGAAAAAGTGCTTATGATAAATTTAGAAAACAAAATCTAACACGTGGTGTAGCCAAAACTCTTGTTCTGTGCGTCCTTGATACCGAAAAATTGATTGACGGCAAAACGTCTGCCCGTCCATTTGTCTGTCTGTGAAGAACGCGTTCGAACGCTAGCAGCTAAACGTTCAGCCAATTTTCTCCAACACTGATATTTCTCAATCGATCTGGCTCATGTCGTACTTTACATGAAGTCCCGGGGCCATTTTAAAATTAAAAAAAAAAAGGCTCCATCGTTTTTGTTTAAATTTGTTGTTGGATTGTGTAAATATCGTTTAAAATAAGTGTGCAGAACTGAAAGAGATTATAATACATAACTTTATAGTTGTAATAGTTGCTAGGTACGCATCCAATGACGAAGCCTCAGTGAAAGAAAAATAATAATAAATTCACAATGTTGCTGGATAATTTCCGCGACCCCAAAGAATTAATTGTTCTTGGTATATGAGGATAGCGTATGTATGACCCAGTGGTAGGGCCTACAAGTCAGAGAGGAAGACTGATCTGTGTCAACAACATTCATTGGAAATAATTAACGGATGGTTCAAACATAAAGACATACGACGATATACATGGGTCCAACAAACTCGGAAATTAAGATCCATCATAGATTATACTGTTGTAAAGCAGCAATCCACATTAAAAGTAAATGATGTGGCTCGAATGGGACTCAGACCACTACTTATCGTCTTCGAAAATGTATTACGCATTTAAAAAGGAGGTCAAACATTCTTATGGACAGAATTTACAGGATGATGAGAGGTAACTTCCAACTACAAGGCATAGTCTGGGAAGCCTTGAGGACGTCTCTATACAATTCTTATATCAAATTCGTCTTGCAAATACAGTTCTGATAATAGGGGAGAGAACCTCAAATACTATCTACGAAGCCTTGGCACTTTGCTTACGTCAAGCAGCTAATGAAGCTTTGGGGAAAAGGATTACCCGCAGTAAAAAGAACAGTTTTACACCTTCGTAGAATCGAAGATTGTTGGCCATTATAGAAAGAACTAGTGGTGCTATAACAGCACAACCGTATTTATGTAAATCTAAAGCGCACCTTATTCCACAAAATTTAGTACTCAAAATCGTCGTGCGCATTAGATTACATGGCGCATTCGACTGCAAATTCTTTCGTTGAACGTCAATAACTTTATTCAATTTATGTAGTTTATTATGTCACAATGGCTTGCTAAGTGTTTCAATTCAACTTCCGTTTCATTTATCATTGGCCTTTAATTGAGGGTTTTAGTTACGATACGGTGGGCAAACAGAAAAAACTTTTCAAGATGCTTCATTGATTCATCGTAAAGTAACTATGTATGCTGAAAAAATGGCAATAGTAAGGCAGGAAGGGAGATCAGTGTATTAGAGAGCAATGTTCGTTGTGGCGAAAACAGAAATTGGTATTATTTGCTATGAAAGCTAGTAGGAAGAAATTCATGGAACCTCGCAATGGAAGACATCCTGAAGTTGAAGAAAAAGTGTAGGAATTCGTTCGTGACAGAAGGAAGAATAGGCAACCAGTGACTAGTGACACTACGAATGAAAGCTAAAGAGGAGGCTGAAATTCTGTATTCCAAAACAAGAGTATAAGGCTAGCCGTGGATGGGTGGATGGTTTAATCAAGCGAATAGGTTTATCTCTAAGACAATAGGTTTATCTCTAAGTTAAACAAAGTGCCAGAAGCTTACTTTAGATTTTGAAGGAAAACTACGGTATATACTTTCTGCGATATATCATTCCACTTCGGAAGAAAAACAAATCTTCGAATGGGGCCTGGCAACGCCGATAAGGCACTAATTTGGTTTGATAAGCCGCGGAACTACACTATTACTAAGAAAGATAGAAATGAAGTTACCTTCAAAACAACAGAGTGCGAAAAACAGGCGAGATGGGAGGCATTGACCCGGAAGCTGTAGTACAATAGTTGTTACATGTTGTTTATACTCATTTATACAGTCCAAATGGTAAATAATGCATTATGTATCATTGTTAAAATTAATGTTACTTTTCTTGTGATGCTCAGTTTCAACCAAAAATTTCCAACACGCAATTTTTGAAAATACGGAGTTTGTCGAAAACTGCATTGGCACAAAATTTTTTATCGTCCCTTCATACATACGAGGATGAAATTTAAAGTAAAAAATAGGCGGAGCAGTTTTGGAGAATTTCTTTTTTAGAAATTACATTAATTTTAGGCACAAATGGCGTTAATTGTATTAGTTTCTTGAAAAAAATGTAAATGATCTTTTTTAAACTGCTCATGTTTTCGAACAGACTTTGTTTACGGGTAATTTATCTTCAATTTTGTAGTTTTGAAATATTAACGTTTTGCAAATTTCGAAAATACGGAGAGATTGGCGAAAGAAGGGCTAGCACCATATTTTTTACGACCCTTTTAACATCCCGTAACTATTAGGAGAATATTTAAAGAAAAAATTGGTTTTTGAGAAAAAATGTTTAAAAATTAATTTGCCTATATTTCCCCCAAATTACACACTTAACACGAAAACTACTCATATTTTCGAAAAATTGAACAAGAGTTTATTTCAAGATCTGTCATTAAAGAACAGATTTCATTACGAAAAAAATCTCTATCTTGAATATTGAGAATGTACGAAGACACTTTTACAATTTTCAAAAATCGGGGATTTCAATGAACATTAGACCGCCATTCTCTTAAGCGCCTTTTACGCTATCCCAGAACAACGTTCAGTCAAAAAATTTGAAGCCATTGTGAGAAAAAGTTTTTGGGGTTTCATGTAATATACCTTCAAAAATGAAAAAAATTCTTCGAGGTCGTTCAGATCGGTTGGGGAATATCAATTTTGGAGAAAAGTTGCTGACGGAGGGAATAATAGTTTTTCTGCCGAAAATTGCCGTTTTTCGGCGCTTGATTACAATACTTTCTCTTCTTAGGAAGTAAGTTCGAGAATGTAAAAATAAATATATTCTAGTCTCAGGGTCTGATTTTCCAGTATCGTCAAAAGATTTCAAGTGAGAGTTAAATCTAATTAAAAGTAGCCTTCTATTGTTGTTTTCTGTTTTGTTGTTTATCGATTAGATCGAAGCCGTGTATATTTAAAGAAATTAAGACTGTTGTCCTAATACAAACGAAGAAAAGGCATACCTTCTAAGTTTCCCCAAAATATGTAAACTTTTACATGAAAAACATTTTTGATATTTTTGATTTTCAGGTCGCCATACCACGGATGAAATACTGTCTGTAGTATGGTTCACAAACATGCGATTACAGAAGACGGCTTTCAGCCCCTGTTAACTGAAACTGGACTGTGCCAGACTTTCAATATGCTTCCAAACGATGCAATGTTTACAAATAATACGTGAGTACTTCATCTCTCTTTTCAGGCAGATTTTTCTTTTTTGACTTATATTTTTTTTTCATTTTATTAATCCTTTTTTCATTTCATTCGTCCCACTAACAAATTCCACTGTAGGTGAAATGATTGCATTCCGAAGAAGGGATTGGTTGAGGTGGCTCAGTGCATCAACTAATGTCATTGTAGTGCTGATGGGAACAGCAGCTGATGGGAAGATCCACGAGTTTAAGTCCCAACAGAGGCCGATTTTTGACACAATGTACACAGCTAGATCGGAGTCATCCGCTATCTGTTGGAGAATTCTGACAACCGACTGCTCTGATCGGTAGTTTCTGTGATTTTTACCAGACGAATACCCTAACAAATGAGCCACGGACCACGCGTGATCTTTCCTTCCTCTTCTTTGTTCCATCTCCACCGATTACTTACACACACACACACACACGCACACGCACACACACACACACGTTCGTGTACTACGCTACCAGACATGTCGGGAGACTAGCCGGAAAGATCTCATACCGTCTGGGGCAATGCCGTGCTGGTATGAGTTACTTGGATGGGGAAACCTTACAAGCCGACTCTTTAGATCGCCGACGTTTAGATGTTTAGTTAAGTTAATGCATTATTTTACGAGGCGAGACTCGGGCCATCAGGCCCGCTCTTGCGTCTAACCACGCAAATTTCCCTACGCTCCTTTCACCACCTAGCGGAGAAACGAGGTATTATCTTGGGCGACGAAACGGCGGATCTCAGTTTTGCTCAGAGGCAAATTACTACATGGGACAGCCGGCTATACTTCCTCTCCAAAGGATTTTTTCGCCCTTAAATCGGGTTTGAACCCGCAAACTCAGGTACAACAGTCTGGTACGCTGACCGTTATACCACCGAATATACGAATCGTTATACGAATCCGTAGATGTCTTTAGTAGTGGCGGCTCCAAAGACAATTTTGAGGGGGGAGCACAAAATTCTTGAATGGGAATGTCCAAACCAAATGGAAGCAAACAGTGAATATAATATAGATCATTGTGGAAGAAACATTCATCATGGATTAGGTTTTGTGCACTACTGCACTCTGTATGCGAATTGGAGGAAACATTTATGGAGGCAGAGTTCAAAAACTCGTCAGTATCTGGGCATCTAGCAAGAAAGCATTTCCCAAGTAAGTTTCTAATCTCGGCTGCGCCCGCAGATAACCGCCATTCGCAAGTTCCATGTTGCAATTTTCACAACTCCAAAGCATTGAGCTTACGGCAACACCATATTTTGCGACACTGTAATAGGACACAGTTCTCGAACATCCCTTACCATTGATGGAAAACACGGAATATGAAATACCGGGGTTTTTGAAATCTGAAATAGGAGCATAACGTGGTGAATAACTATTTTAATATCAAATACTATACAAAAGGAAAGATGAGTATGAATTATTTGGGAGAGAAGTGCTCCTAGAACCTCCCTGCCGCAGCTGCGGCTGGTCTTTAGATCTCTGCGGCTGGTCTTAGGATCAAGCACAACAACGCCCTAAAAATATGCACTATACTTACGGTACTCATGACTCCTGCTATTGGCATCCCCATAAAAACACAAAGTAATCACGCAATCAATTATTCCGAAGGAGGGCATTGGTGAATCGTGACGCCTCCAGAATCCAAAATATACCCCAACATATAATTCCCTTTTTGGCAAAATTCTAATTAGCGAAATTTGGAAACAAACTTTGCCTAAGAATCCTTAAAATCTATTTAAGATGAATCAACTGTTTACACATTGAATGAGAGTTGAAGACTAAGGCATCTACATAAATGTTTGTAAAATTTTCTTCTAAAACTAGTAGTGCTACAACAGCAGATACTTTCTCGCATTTGAAACCGTTACGTAATTTTCAAATACTGCAACTTCTGTGCTACTAACATCTCAGCTATTACTTGAAAATGTGCAATTCAACCTATTGAAACATAGCGGCTGTCTGCATATCTGCATTCATTTCGATGGTCAGGAGCAGCAATCCTTCCTTACTCTTACTAATGAAAACTAATGGTGCTACCAAAGCACATACTTTCTCGTATTGGTTGTAAATGCTCCGCAATATTATACTACTACATAAACCAGCCAAAGTGATTAAAACCAGTGAATTATTTTTCCGCTTCGAGACCCGATCTCAGTTCCTCAGAGTTCACTTGACAGCACTCTTACACAAGAGCCCTATGGATGGATCGCGGGCAGATGCGTAAGAAGATAAACGCCTGATTGATGTAAAAACATCAACAATCGAAATTACGTTAGAAACTTCCAAAGCCTCCAGTCCGTTGAGCTCTATCAGGAAATATCAATTTTGGAGAAAATCGGCTGAACGGTATACGAGCTACAGTTGGTCACAGACGGACTGACAGATTTTAGGTTGATTGATTGATGGTGGCGCGCCCAGGTCATTAGTCCTGAATGTGAAGAACATATTTTGACGGGAGGTAGCTGTGGATGGCTAAATCAAGCGCCGACCTACCGTCGCGGAACCAGGTTCCTGCCTTCAGGGGGTATCATCCTAGCCGGGACTGTAAGCTGTAAGATTCCGACCGGTCTCTCGGCATGTTGTGATGGTGTGGTGCATGTAAGTGTGTGTAAGTAAAGAGTAGATAGGATAAGGAATGGGAAGACAAGATCGCACGTGGTTCGTTTGTTAGGGTACTGCCCCAGCATTCGCCTGATGTCGATCAGAGAAACCACGGAATGCTACCGATCAGAGCAGCCGGCCGGTAGGATTCTATTCCACACAGCAACAGGACCTGACCAAGCTATCCAGCTAGTGTCGAAAATAGTGCCGTCGTCATGACTCGAACCTAGCATCCCCCGTCCAGTAGCACTACACTGACATTAATTGATGCCCTGAGCCACCTCTCCCGGTGATGATGTGAGATACGATTTACAAATCGAAATTGTTATAACCCTTGACTTGCTCGAACCAGCGAAAATTCCCTCCAATGAGATGGCTCCATACACGCAAATTAGCCACCTCCACCATATCAGCGGTACACTGGATTAATAATTCTATTATTGTAATAAGAGTATGGTAATATCCACTTTTCGTTACCAGAGCCCAGCTATTAGTTTTTCTGGCGGAAATTCGCTGTTTTCCGGCGCACGATTACGTAATTTTCTCTTCTGACGAAGAATTCATAAGGCAAGAAAGTAATAATAATAACAATAATAATAACAATAATAATAATGATAATAATAATAATAAATTAGTAATAATTTTGGAACTGTTAGGAATATCTTAAGTTGGTCCCGTTGCTACTGGTTAAATTGAATTTTACATATGTTGATACAGTCATTAGTTTCCTTAAATCGGTTCATACAGGTCCACAGAAAGAAAGCAATTGATTTGATGTGACATACCTTTTACAAACCGAACAATAGAGTTGAAAAATTGTTTAAAAGTTCAAAATACGAAAATCACACACACACACACACACACACACACACACACACACACACACACACACACACACATATATATATATATATATATATATATATATATATACACACACACACACACTTCCAGTTTATTTACTTTAATTAATGGATTTGACCGGGAGGGATAGCTCAGTGCATCAACTGATATCACTGCAGCGCCTTTGACCGGGAGGTCCTAGGTTCGAGTCCTGACGGCGGCAGGATTTTTGACACTACCTTTTCAGCTAGGTCGAATTCAGTGGCTGCCTGGAGGAATTCTAGCGGCCGGCTGCTCTGATCGGTAGTTTTCCGTGTTTCGGAGAAATAGGTGCTGTTGTAGCACCACTTGCACTTCAGGCAGCTAGAGGGAAGTGAGCCGATGCATATCGTTTTCATATTTCATGTTTTGGATCATTGCCCTCGCCAAATAAATTTTTACCCAATTCCGGAAAATGTTACAATATTTCATATTCTCTTCTGCCTAGAATATTTTAGAATTATTTAGCCTCGATAAAAAATTTGAATTAATTTAATATACAAATGTAAGAACTTTATTTTTCCAATTGTAAAAATATCTAGTTTTAAGACTTCCTTTTTGCTAAAACGTTGAAATATAATTTTTTCCCAGGTTCCACTCCTCCAGAGACTATTTAAATTATGAAAATGTGGACGTACAATGGAATGCAGGAGAAGGGTACAGTTCTTCTGCGAATATGAATTCATATCCCTATCGTGCCTTGCAATCTGGCTCGCTCTGGGGACTCACAGTTATACTTATTATGTGGTCAGCAAATCTAGAATATTACTGTAGTGGTGGTCATGAAGGATTTGAGGTAAGTATGTATGTAAGAAGAAGCGTGCTTAAGCGTACTCAAGAAAGCCTGCGCAGATGATTTTCTCCCCCTTACGTCACATACAGTTTTTACTGTTATTTGACTAAATAAATAAATAAATAAATAAATAAAATTAATTAATTAATTAATTTCCTTTCAATTCAGTCAAACCTCAATGTAACGTCCATTTAAATGAATTGAACACACAATTAAGTTCATTACGCTACGCGTTCAGAATTCTTGCAAATTCAATTTGCCTTCATACTGCTCGTTGTGTATACTTCGCGAATGTTCATTCCCGCCTGAGATATGGCATAATATTCTGGGGAAATACATCTTATAGCTCCCAGACTTTTAGATTACAAAAAAGAATTGTACGTATAATAACCAAATTCCACCCACGTGATTCTTGCAAGCCTGTCTTTATTAAATTAGGAATTTTACCTTTGCCTTGTCTGTTGATTTACGAATGAGTGTTTTTGGTCAAAAATGACTTGCTTAAGGACGGGAATATTTTTCAGAAAAAGCCGATATCTATTACTGTAACACTCGATGTAGAAATCATATTCATCAGGTGACAGTATCAACAGCTCATTACAAAAAATAACAAAATATATGTACAAATAAATAAAACATAAGCGATTCAACTTCCAGTGCAGCCAACACTCGCATATTCCTCGTTTTTTACTCGCGCAGTCAACCGTCACCCAAATGGCTCGGCTGATGGCTTTCAAACAATGCGCAAACAGCGTCTTAGCGGGAAAAAGCTATTTTTTTCGAATATCCACAGTGGAAAAAATTGCTGGCGCGCGGTCGCTTCCGTTGCTCGGAAGGTGGTCGCTCTCATCTTTGAAGTAGTTCGAGAAAATATTCTAGACTTTTTTTGTTCTCTCTGTAATGCAGTCGGTGTTTGAGGAAAAAATAAATTATCTGGACGCGGGACGGTTGAAATGTACGCCCTCTGTTATGTACTAAGAGAATTGGGCAAATACCAAATTGTTATTTTTTCTAAATAAGAAAGCAATTGAAGTATGTAATTTCTATAGTATATCCTTTATATTTGATGTTATTTTTCTGACTTTATTTTTTTATCTAATTGCCAGGAAAATATTTAAAATTACAAGATTATTACGAACATTTGTCATTTTTAAAATAAAATGTTGCGAATTATTTACGCATATCTCCGCAAAGACGAATCACGGTACGTTCATAGGCGGCATCCCGCGATTTTAAGGAAAACAGTCGAACGTCTAGAGACGGCACCTCGCCAACAGAAGAGGACATCCGCAGGTACAATGAAAGTGTGGTACGTCTTGAGACGGCATACCGCGCGCTGGTCTGCAGTCCAGTTTCCTGCTCCCGCCTTAAATCAGGAAATGGATTAAGAAAGCTTCGCGAAAGAATACCGTAGCTTCCCTCTTAGTCACCACGTTGAAGGCTTAAATAGAGCTTTCTTGAACCGAAAGAGTGTTTTGGATTACAACAATATTTCGCAAAAGCCACGTCGCGTGTCTTTAATCTTGGTTGCAGGTAACGGTGCACAATCCGTGGGAATTCCCGCAGATGCGCCAGCACTCGTTCAGCGTCCCACTGACCAGCAGCGTTCAGGTGGCCGTGACGCCGGAAGCCATGATGACGAGCGAGGAGCTCCATCACGGCTACTCGCCCCAGCAGCGCCAATGCTACTTCCCTGAAGAGCGCACCTTGCGTTTCTTCAAGCAATATACGCGCAACAACTGCGAACTCGAGTGCCTCGCCAACATCACTTTCCTCGCCTGTGAATGCGTAGCTTTCTACATGCCTCGTGCGTATTCAAGCCATCAACATCACCATCTTCATCCATGATATACAATTCCAATGAATATATATATATATATATATATATATATATATATATATATATATATATTGATGGACCCTTATTTTCGGTCCGATACAACAGTGATTTTAAGATAAGATGGCGACAGGTAATCGTTTTCGAGACTGGGCTCTGGGTATTCGTGCATACACATTGGAAATACAAATTATATTACAAAGGACATAAAATAATTTATTTCAAACTCTTCATTACAATATGCTCTCTTTTCACTTTACCAACCTTAAATGCCAATGAATCACTGCTACCCTTATTACCATTTCCAAAAAAAGACTGCTCAACACATAAAAACATGACTTTTGGATCGGCGACACTGCTCGCCACGGGCACACATGCGGGGAGAGGGGGGCTCTCCGGCGGGGCTCGGCGACGCTCGGCTGTTCTCGGTCCCGGTCGCTTCCCCAGGCCCGGGCGGCCGCTGCTTGATTTGTTTCGCTCGGATCACTACATGCCTTCGGCCGTTTTCCACACGTCACTCGTTCCATCCGGGCATTATTGATGTTCTGCTCTCATCTGTCATCTCTGAATTTTTTGATTCTACTCTACGGCGTAGTTTAAAACAAAAGACAACTCTTCTCCAACAATACAACTGTTTCTTTTTCGTCTCTTTTTATATTATATTGTCTTTAATAGCCTTTTAGCGTTGCCATAAATTCTTAAATTTATCCCTAGATATTTATAGTGTTTGTAACCGCTTTTCCGATCACTTGTTTTCTTATTTGAATATATTATCAGTAATCGTTCATCATGTTTGTAAGAACACTGGACTGCCTCATTCCTTATATGGAAAATTAATTTATTATCACGGAAATCTTTTTATTTACGAAACAATATATGGTTGGGATGTGTCATTATTTGTAAATATGTCCTGGTTTTATTTATTGAAATTCTCACAGTGTATTTTGGGCACAGTTCTCTAGAATATCAGTAAATTAAAGAAAACAGCATCCACTCATGTACCTTCACATATTTTCGTTCTTATTGACATATGAATTTAATGTGGTTTTTTAGTCCTAATTCAATGTTCCTGTATTTAGTTTGGAGGCGTCTGAATAAACCGTCACATATATTCGCTGAAATCTTGAAATTTTTTAAAATTCCAAAATAATTTTTTCGGTGTCCTCCTACAAAATTTTGTGTTAAAATGAAAAATGTTCTCCATAATTAGTTCTTTCAATAAAGTCATGTAAATTTTTTGGTAATATTGAGTGAATTATGTTCAATATTAAACAAGTGATGCTGTAACAGCACATTTTTTCTCGGCGTTTTTGAGAGTTACGTAATATTTTTAGAGTTTGCAGTGAAAATGTTCCTATGCCATCTTTATAAGTGTATTTTGTTCTTTTAAGTGTTCTTTTTACTTTCTCATATACATACGTATATACGGAATAAAACTCGTATAAGTAGTGGAGAGAAAGTTATGTAATGCTGCACGAAAAAATGGGGGGTTTTCGACGGAAAAAATTCATTGCCAGTCTCTGGAAACGAAAATATGCTTAAAACCATTTGCTAAATTCAGACAAAAAATCCTCTAACACGTGCTGTAATCACAATCCCTGTTTTGTAGGAATTCCATGGTTTTCAATTGATAGCCGGCGACGGCGCTAGCCGAATTCGTTTTCTACGCTCCTTGAAGTCACGAAGGTTAAGCGCATTCGAGACTCGCGGGTTCGTGGTTGGGTGACCGGCCAGGAACCCCGGGATCCAACGGCGTCGAGCCGCTGGCCGAAGGGAGAAAAGGCACTGACTGACTGCGACGTGACGAGACATGATAAACATAGTAATTCAGTATAGTGATTACTGAGTAACGGAGGATAACTCCAGAAGAAAGCGCTCAACGCCCAGAAAGGGTTAAGAGACGCGTTGCATCAACAACGATGGAACGAATTAAAAAAAAAAAAAGCGAAACGTCCGTCCGTCTGACAGTCTGTCTTTCTGTTCGTCTGCCTGGCTGTCCGTCTATGAACACTACTAGCGCTTAAATTACACGTACGATCGCTTGCAAATTGAAGAAACTCCTGTGCATCTGGCTGAAGTCGAAGCTTTGAAATTTTGAAAAACTGTCTTTAAAATTTGGGGGTACTTGACATGAAACTCCCGGACATTTTCAAAATATTTTCAAAAAAAGAACAAAATTTTTTCTTTAAATTTCTGGTAAGAATAGAGTAAAATACAGTTATAAAGGTGGCATAAGTCCTATTTTCATGGTTAATTCTGATTTTTTGAAAATTGTAGCAGTTTGAAATTTTTCGGCGTCTTCCTACAACTATAAATTTTTGAAATGAAATTTGTTGTTCATAAGTAGTTCTTTCATGAGTCATGTACATTTGTAACAAAAATTAGAATATTTAGTGCAGTATTGCGCGCAATTATTGCAAGTTTAAAAAATAACAAAAACTAGATTTTCTCAAAAACAGCTCCAAATTTTTTCTTTAAATTTTTTGTAGGGGTAGTGATAAATGTACACGATGACATAAACATCATGATACTCCATTCACGCTGAATAAACGTCATGATACGCGTATTGTATGCAAAATTCAGTTTTCTGCACTCTCCCCACATAAAAGTTATCCACACAAAATCTCAAACACCTTCCTGCGCGCGATTTGCTAAAAAAGGGGTTCAATATTTTCTCATCACGAGTTAACATATATATATATATATATATTGAGATATACCAAAATTTTCCTCTCTACATTTATATCTGCTAAAGATCTTAGCGTCCGGCTTGCTGGGTCAATGGGTCACGATATATTATAATCCTTATTACCTCTATAATGGATTATAAGATCCGCCGACTATACAGCGCAGCTGGGAATCTGAAATAGAATGATTCTATTCCTAATTCATTTCTGTTTGGATTGTCTAAATGAAAGATCACTTTCTTTTCTAAAGAACAAAATTCAACAAAGTTTATTTTTACGGTTTTAGTAAACAATTTAGTGCATTTACAATTTTTTTAGGCCTTTGATCAAGATATCTTTCAATTTACAATTTATACCGCGGTTAACTTATCTTTTCTTCGTTGATGTCCCTCGTAGACTTCTCAGTCGAAATATCTTGCGATCTTGCCGTAGTCCAAAGTTCCAAGAAATCCTCTTCTGCCCCTATCCAAGCTGGTCTCCAACTATCAAAATTATCAGTCCCGATTACGTCCTATGACATAGTCCCGAACTCGATTACCACTCCCACAAAGTTCCAATTTATACATCAATATTGCTTCCACATCAAAATATCTGCAATATCATTCACTGTCCTTAAAATTTCACTGATAACCCAATTCTATCTCGATTGTACTCGTTCCCTCTCACGAACATACGATCAGTTCAGAAGCGCGTTTCCGAGCAGAATGAAATCTTTCTGCATGATTCATCCCTCGAAGACTTCGTATTAAACTCCTTCATTTTTTTCATAACATTTGACCGTCCTTCTCTCACCCAGCCAATCCATACGTTTGTTATATTTTGGTGTAGCGTCTAAACTTCTTCGCCCAATCCCAAATTTTCTACTTTCGGCACCAAGCCATCTCTTAATGTATTTAGAAAAAACAAAAACTACATTGTTTATTCACGGTCGTTGCTAAGCTCTAGCTCTCGTGATATTTCGTAATGCATGTTCCACCATATTGTCTACAAATAAATGTTAGTTTATTTTAATGTGACATATGGGTATGTCACTATATATATATATATATATATATATATATATACTTTAATTTCTTAATATTTGAGGGCATGCTGATTTTTCCTTTCAGGGGAACTCGATACACCAATATGCGATGAGAAGGACAACTGTTTGCATGCTGCTTCATGTGAGTACAATTTCATTTCTACATCAATTGAAGTGTAATATAGAGAAAGCTGTGGCCAATAGTATCTATATTTTTTAAAATACGCTTTTCTATATGATTTCTAAGAAAAGGGAACTGTTATTTGATGTTTGTGTGTTCTGTATTCATAATAGCTACTGTTGCCATAATAACTACTATAGCTCCTAATATAACGTAATATAGCGTAATATTGCCCTACATCCCTAATGTAAAGGCATATTAAGAGGATAACAATAAGACGTAATCAACTAAATCCAGAGGAAGAAAATACACAACCGATGAACCTGAGTACTCATAAGTGATCTAGATATTTAAAAAGGATACTACCAATAAACGAAAAAAAGCTAAGTAAATATTAAAAAAATTATTAAATTATAATTTCAAGATAAAATCAAATATAATGACTTGCCTAGTTGAAAATGCAAGTGACAACTACGATAAGACAACATTAATAACACAGATTGAGAAAAAAGTTAGCAGTTTCGATATAGTTGACTGGTGATTATGTTGTGTGGTGCGTTAAATCAAGAATGACAACCATTTTGTTCTTGGACGTCAGGTTTTAAAACAGACGGGTGGTTACGTTTAAAAAATCTCATAATCCAAATGTTTTGTTTACAGAAAACCATTAAGTGATTTGCACATGTGACAACAAGTTTAACACCATACTCAATCAGGTTGCTTATGAAGTGTCTTTTTTTAAACTCTAATATGGACTTTTAAGCTCTTAGAACAACCAAGCTTTTGGAATGCTTTAAGTGTTGTTTCCACCATTTACTTATAATTTGGGTCCTTTTGGTTTTCCAAAAAGTTTATATGACCATAGTAAAGGTTTCTTTTCAGTTGAAATCATTGAACTGATGAAGTCTTTGTCGCATATGAGTTTTCTAATATCCGAGCTAACAAAAAATTCCCCGTTTAGTTTTGCTTCCGATAAATGTGAAGACTTGAATTCCAAGTTCTTAAAGCTTTCGACATTATTTGGAAGTGACTTAACAAATTTCTTCTTTAATCCTAATTTTATACGTAAAGGTGATGATAAAACTTTCGTGGAGGGTATGAGTGTTTCTCTGAGCACATTCTTTTCACCAACAACTTGACTTCTTGGGGTCCAATGATTTTGTTGTTCTCGACTGTTCCGTAATCATGAAAACAAGTATATTTGATGCACAATGTGCTTTTAAGTCCCAACATTCCAACCCTTTTTGGTTTTAGTACCCACTTTCTTCAGTACCAACCACAAGTTCTCATAAGTCGTCTTAAAGAAGACCGGATGAGCAACAGGAATAGACGCTTAACGACCACCATTGTGTAGTAAAACTGCTTTTAAGCTTCATTTCAAAGAGCCGATGAAACGCCTTGATTCAGAAGAATCATACTGAATGTGGAACTGAGCCACCAATCCATCTAAATCAGAGCAAAACACCCAATTGATCTCATGAGAAAAGTAAGACAAAGTTTTTTTACCGATATCTGTACAATGCAAATAATATATCTTCCATCAGCAAATTTTTGTTTTCAAGTCCAGAAATCAAGTAATTAAGCAGTTAGCTTAGGTCGATCTAGAACTCTCACCAAATACATCAGTTCTTCTTGCGTGAAAATTTGTAGTTTGTCAGACTTGAAATCTGAACAATTTGATTAATCTTCAAGCTGAGGTACACTTCCACCCTCAACACGCGAATTGAGGTTTGTAGGTGAGTAGAGTACAGGAAGATCTGAACCATGGGGCATGGGACGGATAGAAGAAGGAGGACTGGGATGGTGGTGCACGTTCACAATGGTTTATACCCCTCCTCATTACTGGAACAGAAATACCAATGGTCACTACGAATCTTTTGTTCACGCCTCATCATAGGAATTCGAAATCGAAAAACTTTTATCTTTTTTGGACCGATTACGAAGATCTTCGACATTCGGCTTCAATACTTTATGAGAGCCCGAACTTTACTTTGGTCACCAAATTTTAATTTAAAATTAACGAAATAATCATTTAAAAGTGCACTATACAATAATTGACAAACTTTAAATATTTTGGATGTAATGTTACCGACCTTAAACAGAACGATATGCAAAAGAAAATAGAAAGATATAATACATTAATGGTCTTATCAAAATAACTTTTGGAAGGAAATTAAATTCAGATATACTCCTGAAATTTCATAGAACACTTTCAGTTTCTATTCTGCTGTACGGATGTGAGAACTGGATATTAGCATAAATAGATAAAAGAAGACTAGAAACTAGCGAAATGAAATTCCTAAGGTGTGTGGCGGGAAATTCAAAATTAGACCATAAGACAAACAATAGTATAAGAACAGAACTTAACAAATATGCCATCAATAAAAAATTACAACATACATAAAAAAATGGCTCATGCATGTAAAGAGATTGAATGCCTCAAGAGTTGCACGAGGTATGTAAAATTATACCCCAAGGAAGAAGAGATATGGGTCGAAAACCAAAGAGATGGAAAGATCAGTAGGTGGATCAGGCAATATTGCCTAAGAATGAAGAAGAAGAAGAAGAAGAAGAAGAAGAAGAAGAAGAAGAAGAAGAAGAAATAAACTTTCTTAACAAAATCCTCAATATTGAACTACTCAGTTTCCACCATGATTTCTCTACATATAAAACAAAAACTCTGAGGTGAACACTTCCTTGTAGGCATTGCACTAATTTTGAACCGTACAGATGCTGGATGATAACTGAAATAAAATACAAAATTGTGGAGGAGTCAGATAAAAAGTTGATTCTTGCATGAACCTTCCCGGGCAGACCCTAGCAAGGACACTCAACAATGCAGTATTCTCCATCAGAACCAATACTCAAGTATGCATGGGAGCACTTGTAGTGAAAATAAATGTGTTTTCATGTTCAAATATTGGTCAAGTGTATTGAATTTAAAATGTTGTGATTTCCGGCTACCTTTTTTAACCAAGGTACATTTCGAATGTGAAAATCCTGACGTTCCAAGAAGAAATTGGTGAGTTAATTTTGAAATGTATACGAAGTTACAGCTCTAAATACTCTTTAACACGTATTTTGTGACGAAAAATCTGAGATCTTATTTTTCCAGTGTTTATACTTTCCCTCCTAAAATATAGTATGGAGAGGAAAGTAAAAATATGAGAGTGTGTGCTGTGGTACCACACCATATTCTTTTAGCATACGTTTCATATGTTGATATAGACAAAATGTAGTTTAAGTTTTAACTTCACAATCAATTCTAAGTTTGCAACCTAGCATGTGAAAATTACATTATATTCATTGAATAAAATATATTTGCTTGACATTTGCCAGTAAAGAATTTGCATGAAAACTAACCATTCTACTCAGACAAAATAGGATCGGATGATCCAGCACCAAGATTATTTATTTTAAGCAATGTTAATTATTGTTGCACAAAACATGACCATCTCTAATAATATGTTACCAAAAAAGTAGTGACCTCTGGTGCCGTGATGATGTTTCCCCCAGTTATTTGAAGTAAAGCAGTGAATGTATCATTAAATACAATTTGTATGGAGAGAGATACTAAAGATACTAGTATGTTTCTCAGTTTTGTTTCTAGACTTATCTCTTAGAGGAAAGAAGTTTTCTGCTTCTCAATCACATATATTATCAAAAAATCTAGTGCTGCATCCTTCACAGACTTGCCTATTTAATGTTTCATATTCGATGTTGCCTGTGTTTACTGATCTATTTGATGTTGCTTGTATTTACTAATCTATTTGATGTTGCCTGTGTGTTAAGATATGTTCCAGGTAACGAATTCAGGATTGAAAGAAGATATACGGAAATTTAACATCAGTGAAAAAATTCTGAAGTTAGGACAACAATGCAACTGTTTGCAGAGCTGTACGTCGCTCAATTACCAGTTAGAACGATCACGAGCTGATGTGAACTTTAAATCATCTCTCTCCACTTCAATAGTACTGTAGCGTACGTACAGGAACGTTTGAACTATCCTCCTATAAGCAAACCCAGACTGTTTGTTATAGAGTCTACAACACATTTTACGTAAAAAGCAACATTTATAATTGCCTTTTTAGACAGCCATAAGGAACAGCGGTTGCATTTGAGCTTCTAGAGCATGCTAAAAGTTCAATTTCTAGCGTTACTGCTAAAAGTACAATTTCTAGCATTACTGCTAAGACTGAGACTTTGCTCAAGTGTTCAGATAAAAAATGAAACAAAAAGGAAAAAAAATTTTCCGGTTAAAGTAGTACACAATTAAGTGATTGTTATATTTAAATTAAAATGAAATTGTGACAAAAGACTAAAAATAGTGTTGTGGGACTGCTGAAGAGCTTTTGCTGATATTATTAAAGTATGAAATAATTAGTACATTAGTGATGTCATCTTATTCTATTGATTTATTCAGAGAGACGACTTTCGACAACTTTCCCTCATCAAGATTCTCGAAATGTACCCTTTCCCTCATAAAAATTGGCCTTCGCAACCGCGCCGACAAATTTGGATACCCCGTGGCCAGATGGAGGACAGGGGGAGGGACGCGTTGACCAATCGCTAGCAGGTAGAACCACAGTTGTCTGTGATTGGTGCAACATCCCAAGGAGTAAAAAGGACTCTCTCTCCGGGGGAGGGGGCTAGTTTGTTTACGTACGAGGCGGAAATATCGTTTCCCTGCTGAAGGAGAGAGTTTGCCTGCGCAAACGCCACAATGAAACAATATTTCTAAGCAGGGTTTTCCGTTCAGAATTATTGTCAATAGATCAGTAAATATTTATCATTTTAGCAACAATTATTCTAACTTTTAGCAATCGATTTATAACTCATGTCATTTTGGGAGTTCTTTTTAGGCACAATTTGCGGAACCTTCTTGGTCGTTCTAACGCATATTTCGAATTTTTTTATAACATTATAAATTGTTGCAAAATTGTTCATTCGCGGTTTTCGGTTCTCGCGGTTGGAGGCTCTCCCCCTTTAGATTTGCAAAATTTGAAAATTGTTTATAAATTTGCAATTGTCGGGAGACAGTGCGCAGAGGAAAGTTTGAAAAGGGTTTTAATAATGTTTCTGGGACTGCGGTTGAAGGATCGGAGGAAGTCTGGTTGGTGGTTTCTTGGATATGTCTCAGGAGACAGAAGAGATTGTTTGTGAGGGCGAATGATGATTAGCAGAGGGGTTGTTGGGAAATTCGTCTGTTCGTTGAGGAGAGGTTCAAATTTCCGTTGGGATTGCAAAATGTGAAAAATTTCTAAAACACGCCTGTTTCAGAATTTATGTTCTATTTTAAGAATTTTAAAGTCCGAAAAGTGGACTGTGTTAATAAGACGTGTAGAAAAGTGTGATCTGTTTGTGTTGTGTTTTCACGCATGTAAAGGTGTTTCAATTCTGGCATAGAAGCTTCCGATGGTCTGGCCTGTGTATTTAGTTTTGCAATTGTCGCAGTGAGGTTCATCAACCCCTGAGTTAGCTATTAGTGGGGTGAGGTTGGGTTAGGTTAGGTTTTTCGTTTCTCCAGGCGCGTCAACTGCTTTGGTCATTAGTCCCGTTAGTGTAGTGCATGTTTTTTTCTCGGGAGATGGCGGTGGTCTTCCCCCGCTGGATGGCGAGATCCGGCACCGACCTTCCGACGGCTAGCGGGGTTTCCCCCTAACCAGGACTCTCCCACCAGCGGGGCACCGCCCCAGCCGGGACAAGCTCAAAGCTCCCGACCGGCCTCCCGAATATGTGGTAGTGTAGTGCATGTTAGTGTAAGTGAGTGTGTAAGAGGAGAGGATGTGAGTGTGTAAGAGGAGTGGCCCGTTTGGTAGGGTACTGCTCCGGCATTCGCCTGGTGTTGATCGGAGACACCACGGAAAACTACCGATCAGAGCAGCCGGCCGCTAGAATTCTCCTCTAGACAGCCACTGAATTCGACCTAATTGAAAAGCTAGTGTTGAAAATCCTGCCGCCATCAGGACTCGAACCTAGGACCTCCCGGTCAGAGGCGCTGCAGTGACATCAGTTGTTGCACTAAGCTATTGTTCCCGGTGGGTGAGGTGGGGAAAGAGTAGATGTTCGAGGGATTCGTGTGTGGTAAAGGAAACTTGAAAATTGTTTTTGTAAAGATATGAACTCCTTTTTGTAATATTTTTCCAAAGAAATGAATAGTAATAAGTTGTGAAGGTTTCAGGGTAAATGAGGTTAGACATGCTCTCAATTCTTAACTTTCTCGGTACGACTTACTCAGTTTAGAGAAAGTAATGCTGCTGGGCAAAATGCACATTTTCGGCAGAAAAACTCTTATTGCTCGGCCCTGGTAACAAAAAAGTGGACAAATCCTATCCCTATGTGTAGTAAATAACTTCCTCTAACACGTTGTGTGATCAGACTCCATGTTCTGTGTTTCCTTGTTACCGAAAAATCGATTGACCGCAAATTGTCCAACAGTCAAGAAAATATTTTTGAAAAATTGAACATTTTGAAAATAAATATTTGAAAATCTGTTTCGGATGAACATATTTCATTAAAAAACTATCTCTATAATTGAAGTAGGAAGACGCCAAATAAAATATCTCGATTTAGTGAATCGGACGGGTCATTGACTTCAGGTCTCAACAAGAAGTTTACTGGTGGGTACTTAGGAAATTTTTCGATGTTTTCGTTGCTCAAAAATTGTATTATTTTGTCATTGTAATCTTGATGATCTAATATGTCAACCTTGTTTCCTTTGTCAGGTTTTGAGGTTATGAGGTTCTTTTCTGTGGCTTTCTTGAGAAGCTCTTTGGAAGGTACAGTTTCATGATGTGTTTTTGGTATGGAAAATTATGGTTTTGTCGTGGGAGAGAGCGTTGTCAATATAATATTTAGCTCCAAGCTTGTCGTTTGAGGTCGAAATGTTTGTATGTCTGAATGCCTAATTGTTTATGTTTAGTGCTACTAAATTGAACGGGAGGGTGATGAAGTCGTTTTCTAGAAGTGAATGTTTGTTGTTGGATAGTGTTCTTGACGAAAGGTTGATTACTTTAGGGTGGAAGACTGGATCGCCGTAAGGAGCGAGCGAGTGAACAGGTGCAATGCGAGAGGCAAAGCCATTGAAAGCCGTCTTTCTGAATAAATCTAAGTTGCCAAATATGAGATGAATTATTTCATCCTCAAAATAGTTCATTGCACACGTGGTAAAAGTGATTTTATTTTGCTCCAAAAATTGTAACATTTAGCCAATTGCCCTCTGGTCGCAACGTTTCTCATTCGTGAAGTTATCACTAGCACTACTAATATTATAAATAACTGTTCTGCGTTAGTAATATTTACAACCAGACGGTTTCCTTATTTTAGTATTTAGACCTTTATTTTAATTTAATTTGTCTTAATCCTGCTCATTTTTGTACTTCGATTATTTCAATTTGTTTATTCATTGTAGTATATGTATTATCTTTTTATTTTGTATTTTATTTATATTATTTATACGCTGGCGATGAACCCGGCAAACCCTTTGAAAGTCGGTTTTCTGAATAAATCTACTAAGTTGAAGATTACCTCAATAATTTCACCATAATGTGCACATAGTTGCCACTTTATAAAAAGTCACTCATAGGTTACTGAAAATCTTGGCACCGACTTGCTCAATATTGAGATCAGTAGTGGATTAGGCTGAACTTCTTACTCTTTCTGTGTGCTTATTTGGGTATTTTGAATGCTTAAATCTTGGTAAACTCTTTGCCAAGAAAAAACAACAACATTGACTCACATTGTGCTGAGAGTCTTCTTAAGAGTTTTTGCTTTTGGTACATATCAGATCAATTTAAAAAAATAACGTTTCATTAAACTAGGGAAATGTACATATTTGGACATCTATTCGGAAAATTTTGTATTTTTGTTATGAAATTGGAAGAAATGTAAACGAAAATAATTATTACAAATGTTTTATTATATTAATGTTAATACACTCCAATAGAACAGCATTACCGGGATCACTAGTATTGAAGAAAATAAAATAATTTGCATAATTGAGTGTGGCCAACACCATTTTGACGTAAATATTTACAAAAATGTTAAAACACAATTATAGAAGAAGAAAATGAAAATGGAATTTTTTAACATCTTGGGGTAATATAATAAGGAATGCATAAATGAAATAATTAAAGAAAGGCCTGCGTCGGTTGAGCGAGAAATGGTTTTTCGCATAATCATGTCGATAGGATAAAAAAAAATTATGTTGATGCGCTCGCGTAAGGTGCTAAAAATTCGCTATTAAATTTTTGATTTCCTTTGTAATGCAAAAAGCTACTGCTTTTCTTCAAAATCCTTTCGAACTGTTGAGTTGGCTCTTCCTACCTTGACTCACCAGTTCACTAAATTTTCCTTTTTATTCTGAAATTACCTCAAATTAATAATAGTCTCTCTAATGTAGTATTTTTGGGTTCCGAAGATCTTTATCAATAAAAAGCGATCAAAAACTAAAGTTTTTACGTGCTTTACGCTCACGTGTAACACGTATCTCCCCAAGAACGAACAACTGTATTTTCGGATAAACATACTAGTATGATGTTTTTTAATTCTCTAGATATATTTATTTTTATACTGACCTAATGTTTTGTGTTTTTTCTTTGTCCACCAACACTTTTCCCTTAGTATTTTGATGTGGAAAACTTTGGGTTTTCTTACTAAAATCCATACAAAAAAATAAAAAAGTAAATCTACCACAACTTGTACAAAGTGACTTATCGACTGCACTATAAAGATGTTTTCGAATTTTTCGGGTTTCGGGAAAATACATATATATATATATATATATATATATATATATATATATATGTGTGTGTGTGTGTGTGTGTGTGTGTGTGTGTGTGTGTGTATTTTCCCGAAACCCTGAAGTTCATTTTCCTTTAATAATGACCTGGTAAAATAATATATCATTAAGATGTCATTCAAATTATATGTTTTTACCAGGTCATTATTAAAGGAAACCCGAAAAATTCGAAAACATCTTTATAGTGCAGTCGATAAGTCACTTTGTACAAGTTGTGGTAGATTTACTTTTTTATTTTTTATATGGATTTATATATATATATATATATATATATATATATATATATATATAATTTGAATGACATCTTAATGATTTATGTTTTTACCAGGTCATTATTAAAGAAAAATGAACTTCAGCTGTCTCTGCTGACGATATTCTACAAGGAATCACACTTTATTCCTACTCGTCGACTGGAGCTATATGATACAGAGAACTTCATTGGTAAGTGATGTACCACAAGGAATGAACTCAGCGTTTTTAGTACATCTTGTACAATTATTCCTTCTGAATAAATTAATTTTAAAATAGAAAATGTAATAATCATGGGAAAAGTAAGGGTTAACAATTTTCTACAATGCACATGGTAAGTTTGACTGAAATCTTTTTGATTTATGTCGAAACACTTACATATAGAAACAAAGCACAATCACCAGAAGATAAATAGTACATTACCTATACATAATTTAACACAATCTTTGAACAATATTGGAACTTGTAAGATTCATAGTTTCTTACAATTTATTGTTAAGGTAAATTTCCTTTATAAATTTCAAGACGCTTCCTATGTATTGTTTCTTGATAATAATTTTAGGAGGGAGAGGTGCTGCATATTTTTTAAATATACTTTTAAATGGGAAAGAACAATAAAAACGGAGGTATATATAGAGAGAGCAGATTTACAGTGGTTACAATATTTTTCCATTTATTTTGTTAGTAAACGTTGTTTGGAGTGTCCAATTCTTAAACGGGTGAATACAGTTTTATTTTTCTATTGCAAAGTTACGGATGGTGGTCATCAAGGATACGTTTCTTGATCTGATGTAATTTATTCGGTGATTTGGTCCATTAAATATTACAAAGAGAGTTGTTACTTTGGTGAATTTTTTTTTGATGAAATTCTGGTAAACTGGAAGCGCTGCAATAGGAGAATTAATAGTCATTTGCTGTTTTATCAATTAATATATTGGCGGCAATAACTGGATGCGTCCGTGTGGACGTGTTTCCGTGTAGACGTGTAATAAGCCAGAATCGAATTCTGGTGACATGTCACCTTTTCATTGAGACGTATATAACTTGTAAATGAATGTTTATCACGGCATACGAGAGGCATTCAATATTTAAAGAGATTAATTGATCTGAAAAAATAAACGTTTATCTTTACAAAACAGGACGTTTCCTATTTTTCGATATACTCCCCACCAATATTTATGCACTAGTCCCTACGGGTTACTAGCTTTTTTTTACACCGGCTGCAAATAACTCCTTATCTTGGCGTTTCAACCAGTTTCCCACAAAATTTTGACATCTTATTTATTCTAAAACTTCCCACATAATACCTCCTTCAATGGACCAAACAAATGAAAATCAGATGGTGCTAAATCGGAGCTGCAAGGGGGATGAGGCAATATCACCCAATTTATTTTGTTGATGGTTTCACAGCTTTGTTTAGCAGTGTGAGGACGTGCGTGGTCTGCTCTGAGTTGCTCAGAGTTGTTGCTCAGAGTTGTCTGCTCTGAGGTCCACGACGTTTCTCTCTTATGGTTGGCTTCACCTTGTTCAAGAGCTTATTTGTGTAGCATTGCCTGTTTGTTTTACGCTATTCTTTGAAATAATCACAAAGAACGCACCATTTACCATTCCCAATCACCATTACCATTCCCAAACACTGTCAACATGACGTTTCCTGCTGATGCGGCCAGAACGTGTTCGTCAGTCTCTGAGTCTCGAACAGTTTTCAACTGTTCTACACACTTATAAAAATTACCGCGGTTCATACAACTTTCACCACACACTTTAGTCATTCTAAAGAATATATTAGCTGTTTTTTCACATTCAGCAAGTAAAAATCGGATCACAGAACGTTGTTCAACCAATGTGGAATTTTCAGGTCGACACTCGTTCTACTTACTTTTGAGGTTATGAACACAATAATGTTGATCACCTAGATGGTCAGGGCTCAACCCAGTGATGCCAACTTACAGTCCTAAAATTAAAAAAATTGTTATACCAACTGTTTTTTCTCGATACCAATTTGTCTCTTTAGTTAATTTGTCTCTTCATTTCCCCAATTTGTCTCTTCATTCAAATGAACTAGGTAGATTATAGCAATGTATAGTTTTTTGTTAATTTTTTGCCATTGTGGGTCATATTTTGAGTCTTTGCGTCTTTTTTGGCATTTTTACGCTTTTACCCTTTTTATGTTTTTGTTATTGAATGTTTTATGAATTTACAATGACACACTAAACCAAAGTTAATTGTATCATTAGTTCATGACGAAATTCACTACCACAGTGGACTTTGTTTTTCGTACACTGAAAATTAAACGTATCTTCGGTAACTTCCTCGATCTTTAAAACCTGGTTTACCTAACGTTACCTAACCGAGTAACGGTTAGTTATGTGGTATCAACTGAGTGAGAGTGAGGTATTTCGTAATGTTTTCTTGAATGTTCTGCTGCAGAGGTAATTCAATGGGATAGCGTTCCATCACTAAGTTTAGCACCTGATGATGTAACAAAACTAGTTACGAAACGTCTTGCAATTGCTGAAATAAATCATTGTCATAAAAAACTTTGGATACTTTTATTTGTAATCATATATTGACAATCAAGAAGAAATATTGATTTACAAATCATAAAAACTTAGTGTTGCAACCAGTTGCAGGGTCCGCTGGGGGTATGCCTGGGATTGAGCTTCCTGAACATCCGGTGATTGTGTTGCAGCCAACTGCGGGGGCCTCCTGGGACTGTGCCTGGGCATGAGCTTCCTGAGCATCCTCGAGCTTCTGTACTGGCTGCTGGTACGCCCTTTTCGGCGCTCGAAGAAAGTAGTCCCTCAGCCTGTTGAGATCAAGACCTTGACTTTGCCGGCTCTCTACAAAAGAGAAAGGCTCCACCTTCCTCACGACTTCTACCCCGGATAAATTATCTAACACCTATCCGTTTATGATATTACGTAACCGGGTTATCTCAAAAATCTAGTAATCTGCGGTCTCATTCATCACACACACATACATAGAAATATATATTTGAATGAAATGAGACTACCACTACCTTTTTAAGATCTTTTGATACACACGAGGAGAAAACTTAAAGAAAAATGTTGAAGCCTTTTTTGAGGAAAAATGGTTTAGAAAATAAAATTGCATATTTTTCACGCAAAATTTACTCATATTTTGAAAAAAATTGTATATGACGTTATTTCAAGGTTGCTTTAAAGAACAGATTTCATTCGCAGAAAATCTCTATTTTAATATTGTAGTTGTAGGAAGACACAAGAAATTAATTCTAGCTATTTTTAAAAAAAAGGGCTTTTAACGAAAATGGAACCCGTACCATTGTATTAAACGCCCTTTATTCTATTCGAGGACAAAATTCACTCCAAAAATTTGAAGCCATTTTTGAGAACTTTACAGTACCTAGCGCTGATCACATTCTGACCTTTTGCCCTCAATCAATTTTGCGGAATGAAGGATCCACAAAACATGACTTTTGGCTACACGAGTTAAAGGAAGTAATGTACTATATACAGAAACAAGATTTATTCACTTTTTCGTTGCCACGGCCCGTCAACAAGTTTGTCGAAAATTTGCCGTTTCCCGGTTCGGCATTACAATCCTTACTCTTCTTACGAAGTAAAGGCGACCGAGTCGACCTGCGCCTCAATTCATTATGAAACAATACGCGTCTACTTCCTCAAGGAGCAGTACTATCACTAACTCTTTTCAACATATTTCTTTATGATTTTCCTTCTACTCTGAATACTTCCATAGCATTTTTTTCTGACGACTCAGTTCTTTATAGCTCTAATTCAAATTTACAAACAGCAATATCATTCTTACAAACTCATCTAAACCTCAATGAACGTTGGGCCTGCAACTAGCATATAAAATTTGTTTCAAAATGTAACTCAATTTTTTTCCCTGAATCTATAATATTTTACCTCCTTTAATTTTTCATAATGACAATATACCATGACTTCCTTCAAATGAACCTGTCAAATATTTAGGCATATTAATGGACAGAAGACTTCACTGGAAAAATAATATTCTTCACAGAATATCTTTAGCTAATAAACGTTGGCACCAACTTCTTTCTTTAGTAAAACATTCAAATTCCCTTAACGTAGAATCCAAAATTAGAATTTATATAACGATGATCCGTCCCATTCTCACATATGCATGTCCAATCTGGGGTTCCGCTTCCAAAACATCGATTAACAAAATTCAAGTATTTCAAAATTCTTGCTTGAGAACTTGTTTAAAAGTTCCATGGTTTATTTCCAATGCACAAATTCAAAATGAATCATAACTATCTATCAAAAATTATTTTCTACAACTCTCCATAAAATTTTATTCTCATATAAAACTATACCATCTGCACTCCATTTTCAGCTAGGTAAACATAACCCTCACCAAAACAGAATAAAACGTAAACTTCCGAAACATTTCTTCCATCCTCCTTAGCATTTCTCATCAACAGTAAAGCTCACCTATAGGAAATTATTTTGAATTAATTTTCAAATGAATCATTAGCTACATTTTGTTTCTCCTTCGACTCTTATAATCGAAAATATATTGTATCTTTTCTTAACCTTCTGCCAAAAGCCTCACAGGCTCACGTATGTAAATATTCAATAAAAAATACGCGTCTACTGCCAGGTTAAATGAAATTTAGAATCCCTCAGCTGTGTTATAATTTTCTCTTATTAACAGGTTTTATAGTAAAACACTAAATGTTTTATAATAAACAATAAACATATTAAAATTAAAAAAATAAATTTTATCTGTAGTTATTTCTTCATTACATTTTCAAAACAAACTACAGTACAATTTAATTGTAATTGGTCTTGGTCGTCTCCCTTTGGGAGTTGCATGCAGGAGTTGCATTATGAAGTTATAGCTCAACGGTTTCATTGAAAGTTGATAATATAGAGGCAAAGGTAAGAGTTATTGAGTGCGAAAATTGCACGCTGTTAAATGCAAAAATAAATAACTATATAAACCCATGGTCCATCAATTGCCATCAATTGTTCGTTTACAAACAAATCCAGCGATTAAAATTATGTGTAACGTACCACGCTTTTAAATTGAGGTGTAGAACAGGTTATTCTACAACAGCCAACTTTAACATACAATTACAGATTTTGATGAATATAAGATATTTAAATCAAATTTTTAGAAACATGTTTGAATGTGTTCACAATAGGGCTGGATTAAGATTTCGTAGGTATCAAAAAAAATTGTAGGGTCGTATTAAAATGTAATTATTAGACATTTGTGGAATTAAACAATACGATAGTTTACAGGAACACAGATAACACCATTCATTCGAAATTTACACAATGACCCAAAATCGGTTGGCTTCACTCCCAGTAATGTGTATCGAAAGAGAAATCTTAACAAATATTGAATTTGACACTGTTATAACAGATTTTACCGAATCAAGAAATCGGCATAAGTCGTTTGTTTGTTAGAATAACTAAAATAATTATATTATAATATTATCATTATAAACCTATACTTTATATTGTAATGTATAAATTATTGAAGTATTTTAAGATTAAAAAACTGATAATTTTGATTATATGTGATTTATTTATTTTTAGTTCTGAAATAAACTTTTCAAATATTTAATTAGAAGGGCCTTTCGTAGGACCCTCATATTTGTAGGTCCTAGGCCAGGCCTGCACAGCATTCACAGACCGCAGGAGCCTCACGCGAGCAACTCGGGTGCAGGTGCGCAAATCGATGAAGGGTGGGGCTGACACACATTCTAGAAGTGAGGACTACCAAATGAATCGTTTATTTCAGAAATCCGTCAAACCCCAAACCTGTCATTTCGAGAAAATTGAGAAAAAGTGTCCCAGTTTTCCGATTTCAAAATATTTTTTAATATTAAAGCAGTTAATAAATGAATTTTTTCAGGTAAGTATGAAATAAGCCATGTGTCTATCCTCATGGAACAATATTCCACCGCTAAAGCGCATTTTACATTTTGGCGTTTGACGGGTTTCTGAAATAAACGATTCAATTAGAATGCGCAATTCGAACTAGAGCGCCTAAATTGAAAGAGCAATCAGCGGAAACATGACTGATGGCACATAGGCGGCCAAAATTAATTCCAATTTGGCGCCATACTTGGAATTCAGTCATTTATAGCAATTATTTGGCGCTATTTAACAGCAATGAGAATACATTTCCAATGACCCGCGTTGGACTTTGTATAGTTTTTTTCTGTAAAAACCGCGGGCAGACTTCCAGAGAGAAAGATAACAAATTTTTTGTATGAAACTCTTTGGAACGACTGAACTGCTTTGAAATTTTGAACTGCTTTTTAGAAAGAGCGACAGAGCGCGCCATGGGACGGAGACCAAGAAACCAACTATTATTGATCCCTCTTTTGTATTCGATTTATTCGAAAAAAATAGAGAAAAATGTAGGTGCATCGGTTCAAATTTTACAATTTGTGGATGATGTCTGTTTATATATTAAAAATAGCAATTGTGTTATTGATCAGGTGAGAACATTGGATCCTGTATTTGGTAGAGTTACTTGTTTCTTAGCAAATGGAGGCTTGGCAGTGGCACCTGGAAAATCTGATTTACTGGTATTTGATAAATTGCGAAGAGAACAAAACTCAACAGTTTCATTGAAAGTTGATAATATAGAGGTCCATTAAAAACAGCGTCCGTTAAGATTATGACCATCGCGTTTCGTCGCCGTCAGTTGTCAAGAGAACCGCCAGGTAGCATCTCCGCGTACGCGTCTCCCACCACGCACCCCTGCGTCCCTATCCAGCGGCCAGAATTGGGAAGGAATAATGTATGGGGTAAGAGTAGGGCTTAGGACACTTCACAGGGGTTGGACTAGCTCTTGTGGAGCAGCCAAACTCGTTTTGTTGGAACAAATTTCATTTCAAATTCGATGGTAATCGAACCGGGACCTCCTTGGTGAAAAGCGAGCGACTTCCTTCGATGTAGCATCGATATTTTCCTTTCGGTGTTTTTTCACATCGATATTTTGTTGCAAAAACATCGATATTTAATTTTTAATTTTTTTGAATAAAGGGGTTTAAAGCACGTGGCAGAGTAGCAGCAATCTACAGCAATATCGTTATTTTGCGTCATCCTCTTTTCCACGCAGCTCATTTCGCTTGTGTAACCTGAAGAAGTTTGAGAGATGCTCGGGTTATGAATGTATGTTGTCGCCAAGCGTGTCGTTGCCTGAATCGACAGTGAAATACGATAGCGATAGCATAACACGATGTTCTTTATTGTTAATTTATTTTGTACATTCGATAATAATTTTTACATACTACTGACATGCTGGGAACCAAACAATAAAATTATCCCTTTTACGTACTGAAATTGATGTCTATTAGTCTATAATTAAAACATCGATGTTTTATCGTCGATGTTTTCATCGACATCGATAAAAAACCCTTCAGCGATGTATCGAAGCATCGATGTTTTGGTAAAATTTGCAAGTAACCTCGCCGCCGCCGCTCCTGCTGCAATCCTCCAAGGACACGCCGGGATATGCACTATGCACCTATGCACCTACCAGGAGCGGTGGCTCAGTGCATCAACTGATGTTACCCCAGCGCCTCTGACCCGACGGCTAGCTTTTCAGCTAGGTCGAATTCAGTCTGGAGAAAAATTCTAGCGGCCGGCTGCTCTGATCGGTAGTTTTCCGTGTTTTCTCCGATCAAAACCAGGTGAATGTCAGAACAGTACCCTAACATGGGGCCACAGACCGCGCGCGATCTTTCCTTCCTCATCCTGGCCCTATTCTCACCTCTTACACATACACTAACATGCACTACACAACCACACATGCCGGGAGACGGGTCGGGGACCCGGCTCGGGCTATGCCCCGCTGGTGGGAGATACCTGGTTGGGGAAAACCCCGTTAGCCAACGGTAGGTCGGCGCCGGATCTCGCCATCCAACGGGGGTTGACCACCGCCCTCCGAGCAAAAATACGCAGTACACTTACGCGACTAATGACCATAGTAACTGACGCGCGCGGATTCACTAACTCGAATCAATCGATCACTATGAACCTTATGCGCGCATACTGCCGGAGTCAACACCCCTCTTGATGTGAAACGAGGCTAGGATTAGGTTTAAGGATTTTATCTAGTAAATTCATAGATTCAAAATCTAAAATCAACCCAATGCGTTTCACTGCCGCACGGCCTGAATTCACAAATGAATTCATCCCTTCCCGTTTCAGTGCATCCGGGCAAACAGCCGAGGTCTACAATACTGGGTAAGTCTAGTGAGTTGAAATACAGAAGTAATGGCAGTATATCCATTAGTAAAAATATTCTACTAGAATAATTTGCAATATTTGCTGAATTTTGGGAATTATTGCATTAACTATTTGCGTGATGATGCTTGTAATTACTAAACTAAGAATAACTGCAGTATGAGCACGAGTTGAAAAATTACTTTGAAAAATATTGTAAATGTTATAGATGTTAAATTAAAATTTTGAGGATAATTGTTAATTAATTTACCTTCACTATTAGAAACTAGTTTTAAAGTGAGACCATCCTCTATAATGTGCTGCGTGATCTTGATAATAATTTAGACACTGTTGTAGAATCTTTTAGATTTTTACACATTATAAGATAAGATTTACAATGCATCTATCAGTATAGGTTCTTGAGTACAGTTCCTTGGATGCAATTCAGTTGTTGTCAAACTACGCTACGTGAAGTCAAGGAGGTTAAGAAACTCGAGACACCGCGGATTCCTGGATAGGTGATCGTCTGGGAACCCTGGGGATCTAAAGACGCCGAGCCTCTGATCGAAGGGACAAACAACAATATCTGACTGATGATCAGATGATTCACTTTCGGCGCCAATGAGTGGTTAAGAGAACGTTGTTTCGAAAAATGATCTTAACAATTGTTAAATCTTGTCCCAAGGACGAGGTAGTTACCACAGGATATCCTGGTAGATCCATTTGGCGCTGATAGATGGCAGATGGGTTCTGGATTAAAACCGAAAACGTAGTCCCGATTCGAAAGTAAGAGGAACTGACCAGTAACGAGAATGTCTTAAAAATTTTGCAGCACTCCTAGTTTCATTGAAATTACATCGTCTAGACTGCACACGCCTTGTCGTTTGAATTAGCACTAGCACTAAAATTATTTTATGGTTTTCTAGTTCATTGCTGTGTGTTTACGGATCTAAAACAAAACACGTAACGGTATTGTTAATACCCTTGCGGGCCTTTCTGATTCTTTATGGCCGAGGGCCTTTTGAGTACTTTATGACCCGCTCTAATACTAACAGAACACATACAACATTTTTATGAATTATGTTTATTAAAGTTATGATGCAAGAAAATACAATAAATAAATGGCATAATGCTCAAATAAGTAAAAACACTCGTTATAAAACTTATTTCGCTTAATTGATATGAAAATTGCAATTTTGGAATGTTCCCGTGAATATACTATTGCCACCAGTCAGTTATATTTCTCTGTTACGTGTCACCACTTTTTTGACATAGTATGTGCGTCTTGAGAAGCAGTAATAATCGTAGTAGTACGACGTATAAGGCACATCGACTAATATCCTCGAAATGTTATTTTTTGATGTTATGATATATTCTAAATAACTTTTGGGAACAGAGGCAAGTAACCTAAAAGTACCGTTTCATCAGCGTAATTTGCACGGTTGTTCACACCGTTATGTAACTCACAAATACACTAAACATTTTCATATATTTCTCGAGATTTTTCTGGAAACCACTGTCCATAGTTTTGTTAGCTATTGCGAGATTTTCCGCAGCAACTTCACAATATTCTTTCATTTTGTACGAAAAAATCAGTTCAGCAACGATTATGCAATACTAATTAGATACACATTGTTTTGTTTATCTGACGTCATATTGAGAAATGACTATTGCAATGCATTTTTTCACTTAAGACGCAAGAAATATGAAATGTTTCGAATTTTTGTTTGATGCAGCAACAAACTAGTAAACCATAAACTTTAGTATGCACCACGGGCGTTACTAGATGTTTTGTCCACAAGGGCGACTTCCAAGCCCGAGAGCTTGAAAGTCGCCTTTGAGGCAAAAACATCTCGTTAACGACCTTGATAAATAACTATAATAACGTCCTCCTGACACAACTTTCTCTTAATACAATTATAATAATATACTTATAATAATGAAAATATATCAGCCATTATTTATTTAACTATGTTGATTATATAATCAATTAATTCGCTACTGATTCTTTGTATTCATATAAAAACTAGCAAACATACTCGAACAGTTCATTTTGTACGATCTATTTTGAAATTTTCTACTTTAATGTTTTTTTAGAAATATTACCCTTCAACGTTACATCTGATTCGAATTACATCTGATGATCATTGTATTTTAATTTCACAATTATCTACATCTTAGCGTACTTGTGTCTCTGTGAAGCCTATTAAGTTGGGCTTCATTTTCAATTTTATTTATCTACATTTTGATTTGATCGGAATTTGCAAATAGCATATGGAGAATTAAGTAGACCGCAACGAAGAAAGAAAAACTCTCAGAAATATTTAATTCCTACAGGCGTGTGTTTGGACAATAAGTTTACGTGTTTGATCTCACACGCAACATTTTCATCAGGTGATCACGTTAGAGATCAGGTGTACCCACTAATCATTTTTTCATCACAAAACGAAATCAACAATCTGCGCTTACGCTATATTCGTATTAGAGATAATTCACTTCACACATCCAGGCTAGTCCACTAGTAGTGAAAGCGAGGTCGCGACATTGAGAGGCATAGTAAAACTTTCTTTAAAGTTTCATTAATGTATTATATTTCAAACAAAAAGTCTGAGGACTTGCAGAGAAAAGAGAAAGACATAGTTTTCCGTCAACTCTATCACACGTAAGTGTTTTTTATCGTTAAGGATTTACATTGTGTTTCTGTTACCATACTTTCTATTTTTCTTAATTTGATCAAACCTTTACGCTATTAACGTCTGTTAAGCAGTAAAAGCCACTCCAACAAAATATTTCTTTACAACAATAAATTTGTTGTATTTTTGTTTTTCAAATGCCTGAAAATTAACACTTGTATTCCATACACACTTGTATGTGTATGTTTATAAGAGGTAATAATTTTTCTATTATGTTTTTTTCGAAAGAGGACTTTTTTTCCCTGGCTGGAACATTGGTACAATACTATTGCATAAGAAAGCGCGTTGTGAAAGCCAAACTATCGATCACAATTTGTGTAATACTGTAAACCGTACCAATTCGGTCCGAATATATCCAACTATAAGCCAAGCATATTTAAAAAGAAACGATAAAATTAATCTAATCCTAGAAGGAATATAATGAATTTAACGAGATTTCCAACGCAAGATAACAGCGGCGTTAGTCTCTTAAACGTGCTTGGCCTATAGTTGAATACCCGGTCACATAATTGTGCCATTTTACAGTAACAACACGATAAATACTCTAAAAAACAATACTTTTTTTTAAATTTCCGGTTTTATGCCCCAACTATTTCCAAAATTATCTTCATCGATAACATAATTTCTTCCGACCCCAACGATTGTATTCTTAAGTTTGAGCAAATGCAGCAAGGTATAAATCTACTTATTTTATGTTTTCTTACGGTTTAAGAATATGCCACAAAAATATTTTTAGGATAAAGCGTGCTCATAATCGATAAGAAAAAATTAAAACCGATCGAGAAGCTATGAAGTCACAGTAATTTTCTTCCCTTGAAACGGCATTAGCGATTCAGGCCAAACTTTTGACCAGTGTGCGGGTTTTTAGAAGTAATCTTCTTTGTCTGTGGACAACGTCACGCAGACCTCTCCATATAGAAAAGTTTTTCAATGAGAGTTTTCTCAGTATAATTTATGGAGAAAATATGTTGGATAATAAAGGAAATGAAAGGAAATGTTTAAATGAAAAAAACGAAAGGAAAATAATTTGCACTGCATTCAATTTTTAAGAAATATATATAGGGTTTTTTATTTTTTTATAGGGAAGTGCAAGAATTTAATTTCTTCCCGTCGTTTTTGACAGGTTACCTTTAGTACTGTTTTACAAACTTACACGGTTTGAGATACATAAGTCTGCATTAAAGCTAAAATACTCACGAACCAGTTTCCTTTACCAACAATTAAAATTAAACATTACATTACGGGAGTACATTAATACTGGTTTTTGGGCTCTGTGGGTATGTTTAAATATGTCCTTTGCTGAGCTACAACAGCCCATAATTCTAGTATTATGTTAATTGTATCAACTACATAGTTTTACAGGGCGTAATGAATATTAAGAAAGTTCTGCCATCTTGTTAAAAAATGTCTTCAACAAGATTAGCGCTTGAAATTAAATTTTCAATTTTCGAAGATGCCGTGAAGATTCACTGACTTCACGCACAATACCATTTCAATTTTATACCATTTCAATACCAATTTCATTTTTACTTGTAACTACATCGTAGAAAGAAAGCTCCGTAATGCTAGAGGAAAGTGCCATTTTTAAAAGAAAAACGTGTTTTAATATCTTGGAAATGCTTTTATTTTATTCTACCCGTAGTGTAGAGAAAGTGAATGCTGTAAAAGAAAGCTGAAATTATAACGGAAATGCACATTGTAGGAATCTCTAATATGGAAAAAGAGGTTTTTAAAACCGTCGGTCTGCCTACCTGTCATATGTTATTTCGTCTGTGAAGATTTCTGAGTCTTATGAACACTAGAAGATAAACCGTACACAGTTGTTTCCAAAATAAATTAATATTTTCCCATAGATCTGACCCAACTCGAAGTCCAGCAAATCTGAAACGAATATTTTAATTTAAATTTATCAAAAATCTCTCCGTTTTCTCCATATGTATAACGCATTTGGGAGAGTAAAAATGGAAGTTAGTCGGATAAACACTATTTCTTCAATAGAAAAAAACAGGCAAGGAAAACTCAATTTTTATGTTAATCGAGACAATCTCTAAACATATATTCTACAACTGAGAGAACTCCTGTGGAGTTATTTAATTATGAAAATATGTTTATCAATGTGTACGTGGTTTATTTTAAAGCTAAAGACATGTTATTGAAATTGTTGCTGGGGAAATAAATGATTTTGAAATACATAATAAATTCAGTGTTGCATGACTTATTGATCGTGAACAATACCAAATATCTGTAGCATTTAGTAGCATCACTGGTTTTTTTCAGTATTACAATACTTTTTAATGCTGTACACAATAAAGTAGAAAACGAAAAGTTCATATATTTTAAATAAATTCTGTGATGGTAGCGGAGATTTTGTGGTACTACATGATAAACTATCTAGGGTCAATGAGGTATCTCCCAACCTTTTATGCATCAATGAACAATCCATAGTCAAATCCAGCCCCATCATCAATTTATTAATTGACTAGTTTTACCATCCTTTCATTTCCTCCCTCATCTTCCTTGCAGTGCAGTCTGCATTCCTACAGCGTACGAACAAAATGGCGTCATACTTTGACGACTCTCCATGAACTTATGTGTTTAATCTGTGTTACTTGGGTAAGTACTAATTTAAAATAATTATTTTATTGTTCATTAGCTTATATATGATTTTGTATTTAGGTTGACGTTGATACATGTGTAATTTGTTTATGTACTTAAAAGTGTAGAACCACTGAGGACGGGAAGAGTGTTCCCGAAACACGTGTTTGGCTAAATGTAATCATATGAAAATTATAATTAATACTATTGTGGTAGATACCTCATTGACCCCAGATAGTTTATCATATATTTTAGTGTAGGAATCAAAGTAGACGCACATACAACCCAAGTTTTGCACAATAAGATGCGTTCCAGGTCCTCCTAACACCATTTACTACAAAACACTAAAGAGATAGGTGTTACATTTCTTGGGTCATATTCACCAAAATGAGGCCTCTTTTAATATTCTATTATAGTTTTGGAGATTTAGTTTTTCTGGTTACTTTTACTCTCGCTTTGGAGATCAGAAACGAGTAGAAACTAGAAATCAATGTTACCTGTATCGTTCAGTAGCTCAGCGAATACAGGATTTGTTTAGGACGGAAATTGTTGAAACACGTAATTTTCAGTTTATTTAGTCATTGTTTCAACTTTAGAACTTAGAATTCGTGTGCTAATCCTAACACTATTGAGACGAAGATAAATGAATATTTTATTTTTAATTCAATTTAAATTCTAATTATTATTTGTCGATTAAAATGGATTCTTAATGCAATTTATCCCAATTTTTCTCCTTGATTGTTATTCTACTAATTTTATCTGATGTTACAAAAATACATGATTTTATAATAGATTGTGGAAAATAGATTATAAATATTTCTCGGTTGAGTTCTTATTTTGAAGATTCTTTTTTATTAAAACTATTTTTTCTTTTCTGTATTTGCAAAAAATGGAACATCTCAATAACATCAGCAAATTAAAATCCTGAATATTAAAATTACTTAGATGCTAATGATTTTTCATATACAGGGTTCCAAGAAATGCATCTATGGCTTTGAAAATAAGGAAACTTGGAGATCATTTTGCAGCGTATTGCAACAACACAAGTATCGCCGGTTTACGATATCTAACTGAGAAAAATCGGCCGTGGTATGAGAGGTAAGCAACAAGTTGGCAATGAGATGAACCATCAAAATTATTTAATTTATTTCCTGATTAAATATAATTTAAAAATGTTAAGAGTTCTGGGATAGAAGATTGTGAATCTTCAATTCATTATGCTGTCAGTGAAAATTGTTTTTTATGTATACAATGAAGAGGATTGATGACTGGAGCACATCAACAGGGTAACCAAGATCGACGCCAACGTCGCTTTTCTGTCTCATATACGAACGTGTGTACAGAATAACATACGTTCTAAAAGAGAAAAGTATTTAATGCCGCGGAAAATCGATTTAGAGATTTTAAGGGAAATTTGTAATTCCTTGATACGTCTATTGATACTTTTGATGTAAATTGATATCGAATTTTCTTTCCAAACGTCCTTTCGTAGTTCGTCGATTCTTCCGGATGTGTACAACACTGGCACCAAAACTTTTCGTTGGAATTTTCCCCGATAAATCTGGCCCTACTCGCGTCCTTGCGTATTTCACATGACGCCCGTGGAACAGTTTAGAAATTTTCTAAAAAACAAGTGGTTCGTTTTTTTCTTTTTATTTCTTATTAGAACAGAGTCAACACACTCAGAAACATGGGATTGGTCCAGTTTTCACTGTAAACTATGTATTTTTGAAACTATAATAATCTGAAAGTTTTTCACCCTCTCTTTCAACTAAAAAAGCCATAGAGATATTTTATCCAAATAAAATGTGTTCTCTGCAACTAGTTCTTTAAGTATTTTTATTACATTTTTCAAAATATTATGGAGGTTTCGTGTAATTTTGAGTGAACAATGAGCAATTTTAAAAACATGATTTTCTGCGTACTAAAGTATGTTCTATGTACTGAAATATGAAGTGCTGTAGGAATCCCCAAAAAGTGTGATAGTGTGCTAATCCAGCAAAGATATTTATTTACGCGCGATATCGAGTATACTCGAAGGGCGCTGTCGATTGATTGATTTTTTCATGTTTCCGGGCGCGTCAACTGCTTTGGTCATTAGTACCGTTAGTGTAGTGCATGTTTTTTCTCGGGAGATGACGGTGATTTTCCCCCACTGGATGGCGAGGTCCGGCGCCGACCTACCGTCGGCTAGTGGGGTTTCCCCCAAACCAGGACTCTCCTACCAGCGGGACACCGCCTCAGCCGGGACAAGCTCTAAGCTCACGACCGGTCTCCCGGAATGTGTGGTAGTGTAGTGCTTGTTAGTGTAAGTGTGTGTGCGTAAGGAGAGAGGATAGGACAAAGAAGAGGAAGGACAGATCGCGCGCGGTCCGTGGCCCGTATGGTAGGGTACTGCTCGGGCATTCGCCTGGTGATGATCGGAGAAACCACGGAAAACTACTGATCAGAGCAGCCGGATGCTAGAATTCTTCTCCAAAGAGCGACTGAATTCGACCTAGCTGAAAAGCTAGTGTCGAAAATCCTGCCGCCGTGGGGAGTGGGAACCTAGGACCTCCCGGTCAGAGGCGCTGCAGTGACATCAGTTGATGCACTGAGCTACTGCTCCCGGTGGGCGCTGTCGAGAATTTTCTGGACTTTGCGATACGCCCTGAACCCTCTGGGACTATCTAGTTGGAGGGCGGTCGGCCGATGACGCAATCCGCGCATACAGGTAGTTTGTGATGGTGCCGGCACATGACGCAATATTCGTTACAGTATGTTCTCCGTGAAGACTCAGCAAGCGTTTGTGGATATCAATAGTGCAATTCTCCTCCGAAGTGAGAAATTCAATCACACTTTTCTGAATCTCACGCACATTCCAGATAGATGCCATTTTGGCATAGCTACTGTGCTTCTATCTAACAAATAGAAACGAAATTAAACGAAGATTAAGAGAAAGGATCAACTTAAATTATGGCACCACGTACATTTGTTTTTGAAATCATAAACCAACGTAAAAAATTGGAGGCATTACTCACGAAACGACCGTCGTATCACAGTGTAACATCAGACGTAATGCAAGAAAGCAAACTATATATTATGCGTAATGAGAATAATGTACGACTAATATTGGCATTTGAAAATCGTAAGTGTATTGTGGCAATTGTGTTAATTAATATTAGTATTGGTGTCTACTGATATTTTCTGAAGTGCATAAGAAGTTATGGTAGGAACCTAAACATATAATTGGAAGTGGCTGGTTCTATTCCATACCTTCCATCTGTGAACTTGACAGGGTACTCTGGATTGTGGGCGTTGCGCTAGGCTTCGCATTCTGCCTGATGCTCGCCTACAAGGCATTGGACAGATGGAAATCGTCTCCAGTTGTCGTCACCATGGGGGAGCGCTTGCAACCAATATGGCAGATTCCGTTCCCGGCCGTCACTATTTGCCCTTACGCTCGGATAGATACAGAGAAATACAACATTTCAGAAGCAATATTGAACTACGAATCCTTATCTGATGATGAGTAAGTTTAATGTTTTTAACTAAGCTTTCTTGATAGGCTAAAGCATGTGTTTGTCAAATAGACGTATAAATATTAATGCATTTTAAAATTAATCCTGAAAGTTTAATTTTGCACGCTGTCGCTTGTACCATAAAATAGTTATTTTGGATATGATTAGTGAAAGTGTCACTTTATTTTGCGAGTATAAAATGTAGCGAAACGAAGCGGATTGGTCGAGCTAGGAAATAGAAAAGTAAAATCGCGTTTACTACGTGTGTCATACTATTGTTCACGCAGCCTTATTGTTTTTCATTTTATTTTAATTCAAGTCTTTAAATCACTGAAATCTAGGTTTTGTTCAAGTCTGTGGTAGCAGGTAAGATCAGATGAAAGCATTTTGTTTTCTTTGTTGCAATCACTCAATTTTGCCAATTCACTTTTAGCACTGGTACTATAAATCAAGGATGGCAACAGAAAAGAACCGAAACTTTGTTTCTGTTTGTTTATTTTCTTGTGAATTCGTTGCAAGTAACAAAACGAAAATCTCCGGGAATTTAGTTTCGGTACCGAATGAACAGATTGTTGAATTCAGTTTTGTTTCGTTCCTTTACTGAAATGAAACGAACGTGAGTTTCAATTATTTATAGACAATCAGGTATTATGGCGTACATCCATATTTGACGATAACTATTTATTAAAGGTAAGATTCCATTGTTATTATTTTCTACTTGCACCACGTTTTCTTATTTGTACAGTATTTGCAGTTATGTATTCATGTTTTTGAAAATATTTATGTATTTAATTTTTAGCCAAGGATAGATCTGAAGATAGACTAGCAATGCTGTCCGAAACCTTGTGGTTGAAGATCGAGTGGCGAAATAAATAAAGTTTATGTATTTTAATTTTGTTTGATGTGACTGATTCCCAATTATAACTTGGTTGTCTATAAGTACGTGGAACCTTTTATCAATAAAAGTATGACAGACAATCAATAGAATTGTAATAGAGAATTTCCTTATATTCTGTAAGAAGCTGTATTTCTTTATTTAGTTTCGTTATTAATATTAGTTGAAGGTCTGAATAACTTAAGTGAAGAGGGGTCCATTGAGGGGATTTGGACCCTAGGCTACATTTGTATACGTACTGATTTGTTTCAGAACTATTTACTCATCGTTTCAGGTATACTCTATATAATTTCGATTATTTTCAAATGATTCCTGGCTCTTGGTCAATCCTTACTGGCAACAGTCACCGTGCTAGATACTCGCTTTCACTTACAATTTTACCAACTATTGTTTCGTCCGGATTAGGGTGGAAATGTCTCAAATAAGGAGGGGGAATTACTACTAGATTAGCCAGGAAAATCCTCCTCCTGGGTGACAAATATATCCAGTATTTTCAAACGCTGATTCCTTTTTCTCATCTCTCGGTAGAGTGTCTCTTTGAAAGAAGCACGTCTAGTACAGCGTTGACGAAAATGTAAGACAAATGTTGGGCTGATAAACAGCTGCAGTGATAAAAAAACAAATCTTGCTCTTATTATTGAGATATTCCATGAGAAGTATTCTAGATTTAAATAAATGTATCGTTTTTTTTTCGTGTTTCCGGGCGCGTCAACTGCTTCGGTCATTGTGTAGTGCATGTTTTTCTCGGGAGATGGCGGTGTTCTTCCCCCGCTGGATGGCGAGATCCGGCGCCGACCTACCGTCGGTTAGTGGGGTTTCCCCCTAACCAGGAGTCTCCCACAGCGGGGCACCGCCCCAGCCGGGACAAGCTCTAAGCTCCCGACCGGTTAGTGTGTGTGTGTGTAAGGGAGAGGATAGGACAGGGAAGAGGAAGGACAGATCGCACGCGGTCCGTGGCCCGTTTCGTAGGATACTGCTCCAGCATTCGCCTGGTGTTGATCGGAGAAACCACGGACAACTACCGATCAGAGCAGCCGGCCACTAGAATTCTCCTCCAGGCAGCGACTGAAGTCCACCTAGCTGAAAAGCTAGTGTCGAAAATTCTGCCGCCGTCAGGACTCGAACCTAGGACCTCCCGGTCAGAGGCGCTGCAGTGACATCAGCTGATGCACTGAGCTTACGCTCCCGGTATTTATCGTCTTGCCATCTCAGAATTACGTCATACTTAGTATAGGCCTTTAGTAGGTAGTATTCCCTTACGTTTTGGGTATTGAATCTCGTTTTTAAACCGTGGTTCACGAATGGTGACTATTTTTGTTGAAAATTGGGCGCCTTTCTCGCGATTTAAATTTACGGTTTTGTAAATTACTGAGCGCTAGATTGTTCTAGCGAATTAAACTAATATGGACTGGATTCAGTAAACTCTGGTCTACAAATTAAAGTGATCCTAGCCTACAAATTGAAGTGTCTAGTGATCTATTGAGCAAATGCTGAGATGGCCCCTTGTTGTGCTTCTGGACATAAATGTAACTTCAGTTTCTGTGCACGTCTTCTAGAATTCAGTGGGAAACATAGTTATTCAAATTATCGTTTCCATGTTGTCGCGTCAGGAAGTATTATTCCGAAGGACAACATGGATAAGAGCCAAAATTTATTGCCTTTTTATTCCTAAAAATAGATTTTATTACATGGGAGCGTCTTTTTTTCTTTAAAATTTAAGTAGTATATGACTTAGTGTAGATATCACAGAAGTTTGAAAATGTGCACACAATTCACTTTTACCCATAGCACGTCATACGCAGTTTTAACTGTTTTTGACATACAATAAATAAATAAAATAACACACGCATTTATGGTCTCCTATATTATTTCAGTAGTATTGCGACTATCACAGGCAACCAATCTTTATAAATGAGGTTTCTAAAGAAAGAATTTCACAGACGAGTGATGGATTGCATTTCGACTTTAAAAAGGCGAAGGATTTGTTAAAAACAACGTATCTAAATATTCGGATTAAATGCAACCCGCAACGCTCGATAGCATTATCAAAATCTTTAAAGTTAAATAACTCCTAAACAAAGCGTTCTAAAGCATTAAAACTTGAAATTTTGAGTCTTCAAGCCTAATTCTAATTAGTATTGCATGAATTGTATTAAAGTGATTTTATAGGTAATCTGTTCTGCTTGTTAGTCTATTAGGAGTTATTTCAAATACACGCCTAAAGCGTTCAAGTTGATCTTCAGAGTTCTACTTAAATCAATGTATTTCATAAATGACTGCATGTAACCACAGTTCTGAAAAGCAATGTTACTATAAGAACATTATGAGGATGACGAACTTTTTATGAGAATGATATTTTCCTGGTTTCAGTCGATTGAATAAAGTATTTTTTGAAGTATAGTTCTTCTTATTACTCTAAATATCTTTATAACACATCAACACATTTATGTTAGAATAATTAACACCACCAGATGAAGTTGAACTACGTAATTAATTACATTTAATTGCTAATATTACTCATTTCATTAAAATCCTTCCACTATTTTTTTGATACTTTCAAACGTTATTAACACAAGAAATACTAATAATTTGTTAGAACTTATATTTTAACTGTGTAATTAACACAGAAGTGTGTCGAGAGATCACTTCTAAGGTTATATTTTTATTTCCACAAAACTCACGTCAATTTAATTACTCGAAAGTGGAGTCTTATTTCGATTCGTTGTATAGTCAATTCCCGCTCGTTTACGGATGAGATATTTCACTCTAATGAAAGATGAGACAGACGGAGTATCACATAACAAAAAAGACTCCCATTGGCTGAGAGCCTGAGTCTGACAGACGAGGACAACAATCAACTGTAAGAATTCTATCAATCAGGGAGAGGTAGGATTCATAGTTTTGAAAAGTTGCTCGATCTGACCGGAAATAGGTTCCCTTAAAATTCCTTTTGGAATTAAAAAAGTATCTAAACTATTGCCAATCTGTACTTTAGTCCCAAGTAGCCAGTGTACATAAACTCCTTCTCCATTATAAGTATACAGTGAATCTTGACTCATTACAATAGTTCTGTTTCTGGAACGAAACTAAATTCCCAGTTGCAGTAAAGTTTCGTTCCAGAGACAGTTTTGTTACTAGTCAATATATTTCTTCCCTGCACTTCGGACTTTAGTTTCGGTTTGTATTTTAGTTTCTGTGTACAAGAATCAGTAACCTAATTTTTGTTAGTTTCCTTTCTGTTACCATATTTTCTATACATTACTGAAGTGTTACATTGGCCATGCTAAAGCAAAACAAAGGTTATTTCTGGCCTTTAGGGTTTTGTCACAAGAATTCTTTAATTCACAATACCATACAACACACTTTAGCAGAGAACATTCCATTTAAAAATACATGAGAACATTACATTATATTAATATTAACTAATGCATTTTATTTCTAACAGGAAGCAATTTCTAGCAGATATAACTATTCACTGCACCTTTCCAATCGTGTCCAAAGCCATCAACAGAACCAACAAAGTTATCGACGATTTAGAATGGGTATGTGAAACTGGCATGTTGAAAGTTTTCAAGATCATTTCCTTTTAAACCATAATTTACATTTTATTGACAGTTATTATCTTACATATTTAATTATTTTATTTTCACGTAGGTTAGAGGTTCATTCAATAACAGAAATTTGTACTTACTGGATTTTCGGCGGAAAAGTGATCACTGACTGAGCTAAATAGTACTAGACTGCATTTTATAATATTTAAAACGATTATTATACCAAAAAGTTGCTCTCTAAGAATTTTCATGCGTATTACCTTCTCGCCTTAAGAAGGTAATAGTTCTTAAAAAGAGCGAATTTTCGGCAGAAAAACTCTTATTGCCGAAACCTGGATATAAAAAAGTGGTAAATACAATTTCTAAATTTAGAAAAAAAATCCTCTAACAGTGTAGCCAGAATCCATGTTATGTGGGTTCTTGATACCGAAGAATTGATTGACGGCAAAACTGTCTGTCCATCTGTCTGTGAACAAGGCTAGAGGCAAAACCGTTCAGTCGATTTTCTCAAAATTAATATTCCCCAATCAATCTGGCTAACGCCACGACCCCTTGAATTTGAAACCGATATTTTAATTTTGAGGTGTACTGTAAATGAAGCCACTTGGGACATATTAAAACTTTTCAACAACAACAACAAAAAAGGCTCCATCGTCTTTGATTAAATTTTGCTGTTGTATAGTGTGAAGGACGTTTAAGATAATGGTAAAGGTGTCTGTTTTACAAAAAATGACTGAGATGGGTAAATTGGAAGAAATTGTGATATAAATAGTGGTATAAATATAACACTAGTTTAAAATTTGATTTTAGTTTTTCAGTATCACGTGTTTTGTATAAATGACTTTCAAATCTTTAACTAAAATATCATTTTTTAACCAGGAAAATTATTTTATTTCAATTAAAAAATGAAATAGGGGATTTGTATAACTACAGGTATAAAATTCATTTTATGTGAGTGTTTTTGAATCACCTAAAATACTAATTATTACGAGAACAAAAGGCGTACGTGTATATGATAATTTAATATCTCTTCTTCGCTGAATCCACTTCATGTTCTTCCTGAATTTCTGATTGTTCAAGGGATTGGTGATATGGTGTGTGTCAACTGCTAAGATCATTAGTTCTGTAAGTGTAGTCCATGTTTTCCTCGGAAAGTAAGGGTGATATTCGCTCGCTGGATGGTGAGATCCGAGGCCGACCCACCCGTCGCGCTAGCAGATATTCTCCCATGAGGTATCTCTCAGAATCGGGATACCGCCTCCGCCGAGAGAAGCTCCCAACATTTGTAATAGTGTAATGAATATATGTGTATGTGTGTGTAAAGAAGGGATGAGGATAGGACAAGGAAAGGAGAGGAAAGATAACGCGCGGCCCATGGCCGGATTGTTATGGTTCTGCTCAGACGTTCCCTGGTATTGATTGGAGAAACTAGCAGCGGAATGCTAGAATTTTCCTCCAGACAACTGCTGAATTCAACTGAGCTGTCTAGCTAGTGTCGAAAATCCTTCCAAATCCCCTGGGACCTCCCGTCTTCCTGACGAATGATAAAACTTCTCATTCTTGATTTTCTCCTTTACTAGTGCCAACTAGTGCCGATGTGGCTTATCCCAGGCAGCCAAGTCAGCTAATAACAGAACAAATTTGGGTTACTCCAAAACACAGTTTCAAAAATATTGCATGAACTAAATATTACGATTAAAGTATAACTTCACAACTCTTTAGATTATAATGAATCAGTAATATATTAGTATAATAATATTTCCCTGGTTGTATAGTAAAACTAACGGCGCTAAAAGAGCTCATAGTTTCTTGCATTATTTGTATTTTTTGTAAAGTATTTTACCGTTTTATAAAACTCAAGAGTTCATTTAAAAAATTACGAAACATGCACCATGTTTTAGACGATATTTTTTCTATCCGAGAACAAAATTTAAAGAAAAAATTAGAGACCTTTTTGAGAATGTTTTAAATAAATCCACTTTAGTTCAATAGTTTACTCGCCTCTAATTCAATAGTTATGTGAAAAATACTCTATTTTAAAAGATATATAGCATACGCGACCTTCTTTAAAGATATTCTTTCAGAAAAAAAAATATTTAAAGGAAAAATCTTCACCACAATACTTTCTTTTTGTAGAGTTAATTTTTTGTAATTTTGAAACATACCGGGAGCTCACCGAAAATGGGACCTGCACCCCTTTTGTAAGTGTACTTTGCTTTATTCGAGAAAAAATAAAGGAACAATGGGAGCTAATTTTGAAAAAAACTTTCTTTTCGAAATTACTTGTACTTTCTCCAACTCTCCATTCGCAGCGTCTACTATTCATTCCCACCACGCTACGTTCACCTGCTTCTCTCGCCTAGCTCCTCTCCGCCAGAATTTATTTTCAATTTTGGTCTTCGATTACCCATATCAGACATAGTATGTGGTATTGGAATTAATCAAAATGTATTTGGTAGGAATTAGTACGGGCTTGAGAAATTATTTACCGACTTTGGATTTTCTCCCGTACTCCCTATAAGTGAAGTGCGCTTGTACTTAAGGAAGTGAAAATAGGTGATGGTATATTTCCACGAAACATCATTAATAGTAACTTTTCACTTGTTATGAAGGTACACTATTTCATTAAGAATGCATGAAGATTAAAATAAAAATGTGAATGGCAAAAAAAAAAATTCTTTAAAAATGTAATAGAAAATTTGATAAAAACAGCATAAATTTTCGGGACAAATTACTCAACCTTTGAAAAAACTAGTACACTAGTGTTGCTAAAACAGTATGTAATTTTTCGCCCGTATTCACGCAAAATTACGCGAAGTACTCGAATTTTCAAAAATTAGTACATGAACTTATTTCAATATCTAGTTTTAAGCCACTGATTTCATTAAGAGATAAATATCTATCTTTGTAAGTGTAGTTGGAGGAAGACACCGAAAAAATTTGAATTCTTGCAATTTTCGAAAAATCAGAGTTATTAACGACAATAGGACCTGCAAAATTCTCTTAAACATCCTTTGCACTATCCAACAAGAAAATTTAATAAAAAGCGATGGAGACATTTTTGAAAATTTTAAAAATGTCCCAGGACTTCATTTAAAGTATCCCCCAAAATTAAACTATCGGTTTCAAACTCTAGGGGCCGTGACATCAGCCAAATCGATTGGGGATTATCAGTTTTGGAGAATATTGTTTAAACGGTTTACTCGCTAGCATTGTTCACAGACGAACAAACGGACGGACGGACGGACGGACGGACGGACGGACAGACGATTTGCCATCATTCTATTTTTTTGGTATCAAGAACTCAAAAACAAGAATTCTGACTACACCACGTGTTAGTCTTTTCTAAATTTATCACATTGATTAATCCACCTTTCATTACGTAGATGAGAGTAATTAACATACTCACACGAGCATCAACCTTTATATCTTTGACCCCGGTGAATAAGCTGATAAGTCAAGAGAACATGATGTTACAGGGGAGTAAAAGATCAACTTTCAACTAAAGCTATAAATAAGGAATTAATGATATTCAAACAAAACCCACACAAAAATAGTTTTGTTTGAATGTCACCATTGTTTCAATATCATTAATCTCTGATTTAATTATATTTAAGCGTTTTTCCCCTCTCCTGTAAAATTAAGGGTTTATGACGTATGAGCTTATTCGCCGGGATCAAAAATATAATGTCTGAGGTATCTGCAAAAATTTAAGAGTACTCTGGTACATAACAGTTTGTATTATATGAAAATAATTGATGAGAAAATCAGGTTTTGCATAAAAAAAATTGACCATGTGCTATTTTGTATTTCAGGTTGCCTTACCTCTGGATAGAATACTACATAATGTATTTTTCTCACATAGTCCACAAAACAAGACGCTATTTCAGCCCTTGTTAACGGAATATGGAATATGCCACTCGTTCAATATGCTTCCAAATGATGTGATGTTTTCAAACATGACGTAAGTACCATTTCTCATATTTAAACAACGAAAACTGCTGTAGCGAAAAGTGACGATTTTTGAAAGTAAAACTCGTATTGCGGGTCCCTGATATCGAAAAAGTTAATAAATCTTGTTTTTATAGATAGAAACTACATAATGTAGTGTATTTCTTGCTACATTAACTTCTATACCCAAATTTTCCGTCAAATAACGCCGACGGAAACCCCGTCCTATATTTGTATTGTTTCTCATATTATTGTTATTATTTACCCTTTAAATTATTTGGAATTTTCAAGTTAGTTCGTCGCATTTTTTGAAGATTTGGCCTGTTAACAATACATTTATTACATGAAGCAATGAAAGAAACGTGTTTATAAGATAAACTACAATAAACATTGAAAAATTCTAAATGCAAACCTACATCTTTAATTATCCTTGCAATTTTCTATAGATGATAATGATGTTTCGAAACTTTTTTAGAGTTTTCATCCGATTTTGTCCTTTGCAATTTATAAAAAGGAATGGAAACAGTAGAAAAAAATTATTTTCCTTTCGTTTTTTAAGAATATTTTATGTTCTGATGCAGATCATAAAAAGAGCTAAATAGAAATTGTAAACCCATAAATTCTCTACAGTTTCGCAAAATTTCAACCTTTTTATCTTACAATTTGCACCCAACAGCTTAATATAAATTAAACAAAAATTTAATATATTCTTATTTTCTTAAAATTAGGTTTTGTTATATTAATGTTTATAGTTTTTCCTGTTCTATGTTTATTATATAAGATAAATAATGAAAAATAAAATCATAAGAATAATATTATTTCTAGAGTAATTGAAATATTGAACGAATTAACATTTCAATTAAAAATAATACGAGTTTATAAAAATAGAACAATGTTACAAATAATGTTATATATTTTGTAATATTGTTCAAATAAACGTTAAGTGGTTACTACATGATGCACTCAGCCATGTTTTTACTTATTTGCCCTACGAAGTTCTTTCGATTTAGGCAACAGATTTTGGAAACACGACATTTTATTGGTAATGTGCAGATGTTCCGTGTACATGCAACACGCAATATTTGATACTTACATCATCTGGTTTAACGTCACCAGATGCAGAAAGTCTGGCATCCACATGTACGACAGAATGTCACACACACCAGACACATTAAAGGGCGTAGATTGTTTATCATATACTTCCATACTACAAGGTTCAGAAATCTGAAAGAATCAGAAATGCATGGCGGAACTGTTTTATACCGAAAGGAAATTGCATTTGTTGTACACAATTCAAAAACTGTTGTTTATTGAACATTTGCATAATTTCAGGGCATTTTCATACACTTCCCAGGTAGAGACACAAGCGTTAGCGTTATTGTTAAATAATCAAAGCAATGAAAGTATTTGGTAAGGTGGATAAAGTATGAAAACTCATTATTTTTAGTTAAAATTTAAATTCCCTCAATATTCAAATTACAATACGTTACAATATTCTTACAACTTTGTTTTTCATTATCTTTTTTAATACACATACAACAGGAAAACTACGAAAATTAATAAAACAAAACCTAATTTTGAGAAAATAGGAATCTATTAAAACCTGTTTTATTTTTATTGAATTGTAGGGTGCAAATTATACAATATAATGTTGAAATTTAGGGAAAGTGTAGAGAAAAATGGAGATATTATAAATAGAGAAAATACAGAAATTGTACGGGTTACAATTTATACTTAGCACTTTTTATGATCTGCGTCAGAAAATGAGATATTCTTAAAAACGAAGGGAAAAAGTAACTTTTTTCTATTTTTCCTTCCTTTTTATTGATTGTAAGGGTCAAAATCGGATATAAACGCATGAAAAAAATTTCGAAACATCTTTATTTCTATAGAAAATCACTTGAATAATTTCAAGTCAATATTTGTAGACGTAATGTGATCAAAAAAATAAATATAAGAAGTTAAAAAAACAGATTTTTATATTTGTATGATTTAATCCGTTTTTATAATTGTATGATTCCTTTCTGTTGTTCCTGAAGTAGATTTTCTCCCAAAACCTTTTTGATAATTTCTTTCAAATCTTACTGAATAGTTGGTATAGAAAATCTCTTTCGATGGTGGGGAACCGAAAGATCTTATCCCAGGTTCTTCACAGAATCAAACTGATTCATCATATGTAGATTTTTGAAGCATATTTACATAATGAGGGCATTTGCAGATCCTATGTTGAGCATTCTATAGAAAATGTCAAGAGGCCAACACCTTGTTTTCTGTCCTGATAAAAACTGCGCATTTCATGCTAAGAACATACAATTTTATTTACTTGTAGTAGCAGATGATTTCAGGTTTTTGTTTAATATTTTGGTTTTAATATCATTATGTATGGATGATAGGAGAAATACAGCGTTTTTTCTGGGTTCAATGTTTACCACTGACATGTTTTCTCTAAAAAATAAGAGAAAGAGTTTTTTGGTCAAGTATGGTTTGGCAGGAATTTTTGTTTTACCTTAGAGTTCTTCCTAAAGATGAAACAAAAATTCTATCATTAATAGTTGGGAAGAGAATAGGAAAAATTAAACTTTAAAAATTTAAAAATTAAACTTTTTTTTCAATCTAAGTAAAAATCTGTTTTATTAAAGGTTAATAAAAATCGGACATATGTCATTTTCTAAAAGTACGTGGCTGTATTCTAAAACAATTAACATTTTTTAAAAATAATTTTGAAAACTGTGAGAAATTAAAGGATCCGTTTACAATTCAGGTGGCTTCAACATCTGATGTATCTGAATTAAGGTTAAGGATTTGAAATACCAATGTTTAGTTTGCACCTCTGGTAGGTCTTTGGTAAAACAGTTATGGAATTCAGATACATCTATTTGAATGACCATTGATGAATTGGGAATTAAGTGGAAGGCTGTAATTAAATGTGTTCGTAAGTTTTGAAATATTTTTAATGAATAAGCTTTACTGAGAGACAACAACCACTTACATGCAAACATACAATATTTAAATTGCCTTCATGGTTGGTATGACATAAATTGTTTAGCTTAAACTAAATACAACCTTGCTAACTACAATCCGTTAGCTCGGCACCACGAGGACCCTCGGCACCTCGACACACCGATGATTTGGCACGATATTGCATCAGCTTATTCTCCACATGCGTAACACTTCTTAGTTTACCTTTACACAGTTTAATGCTAAGTTTTACCATTACACAATTGAATAATTACTCAATCGACAAATTACTAGTAGACGTTGGAGTAGAAAGATCAGATAAATTAACGTTTTCAGGATTGTACTGTGGGTGAGCGCTTGGGCTCGTGTTCTCGCTCGATCATTTTTGGTGAAAATCGTACAGTTTGATCTTATAGTTGTTTGATAGTTTTCTTTAATATAGTTGCTTTTTTGTATTTGAAAAAATAATGTATTACTTATAGAAGTCAGAAAAATCATTTTTCATCAAGTTTTTCTGTTTAGAAATTGGCGCTTTTACCTTATCCTACACTATACTGCAGGATTGCAATGCATCCCTTGTACAACGAGAAAGAAAAAAGTACTTTTTACAGGAATCTATTTCCGGGCACTAAAAAGTATTTAAAATGGAGTTTTACCTGGCTTGAAGTAACCAGTTTAAAATAAAATTTCTTTGTCAGGTTTTACTCCTCAAGAAATTATTTAAAATACAAGAATGTGGACTTACAATGGAATGAAGCTAAAGGATACAGTTCCTCTGCGAGAATGAAAGCGTATCCCTTTCGAGCCTTGCAATCGGGCAAGGGTTGGGGACTGATAGTGGGATTGTTTATGGAGCCATCACACTTAGAATACTTCTGCAGTGCTTCTGTCCAAGGATTTGAGGTAAGTGAGTTGTAGGAAAAGTGTTTAATTGTGAAGATTTTTTTTCAATTACTTAGCAATTTCCCACACATTGTGAGATAATTGAAATTTCAACTTATAGTGTAATTTCTGCTCTTTGAACGAATCGTAAAAATGCGGTCGAGTACATAAATGATTCATTTGCTCTCGAAATTATCCTATCAATTTCTGCTATATACGAAGTTATAATTGTCACATTTTCGGCGTAATCGGTGGGTTTTAACTAATTAATATTTTTGAGAAAAGTGGTATGAATGCTGACAAATTAACTCTGAGGAACTGAAATCGAGTCTCGAAGCGGAAAAACGAATTGCTGGTTGAAATCTTCTGCTGGTTTATGTGGTATATTGCGGAGCATTTACAACCAATGCGAGAAAATATGTGCTTTGGCAGCACCACTAGTTTCCTTTGTAGCTAAATAAGTGGCATTTTTTGAAAATCCACTTTTAAGTCTCGCTACCAAAAAAGTTAACAACGACGATAAAAATTGACATCTCGACCCTAAAGAGATTAGAACTAATTAAAATCCCATTAGTTTCAAGTCAGTGACCTATGGGTACACGTATATCGGGGAATTCAGAAAGATCGCTTTGTACGATGTTTATTTTGTTGGAAACGCCGCTCAAGGCCGTCGGTCATTTGCCAACAATTGCACTTGTGTCACTAGTTGCTTCATACTACGAACGTTTGTTCCAAGTAATCTGGGTTTGGTTTTCAAACACGATTTACAAAAACGGCTGTGTAGCAACCTTAATATGTCAATATTGTGCGTACTTTCTAATTAGACATAGAAACGTCATTTGATTACCTTTATACAAAGTCCCTTGAAGACACGAAGACGCTTCATTGTGTTATGTGCACCTGAAGACTCAAAGTAGAATGCCAAAAGTACTTTGTATTTTTGAAAAATTTTCACAGAAGTTTAAAGAGGGACAAGGAAATAAATTATTGTATGATTCTGAGTGTTTTGCGTCGAAAAGTAATCAAAAATCTCCTTGGGACATACGCTCTTCCCGGACGGGGCATGATTCATGCAACCTATGCACAAATAAATTAATTTTATACTTTGCCAGTTACACATCGTCACTACTCACGCAGAAAGGGTATATATGTTTGTGTAAACGCAAATATTAAAATAAACGAGAGAGAGAGAGAGAGAGAGAGAGAGAGAGAGAGAGAGAGAGAGAGAGAGAGAGAGAAGAGAAAAAAGCCCAATATTTTTTAACATTTCATTAAAAGAATAGGGTGAATTATACTGACAAATATGGCATACTTCTGATTTTAATTCTAAATTTTTGAAAATTGCAAACTTTTGAATTTATTTTGGCGTCATGCAATGTTAAATGCAATGTTAAAGTTGTTAAGTGCAATATTAAAGTTGGAGGATATTTCTTCAAATGAAATTGGTTCTCCACACTTATTACTTTAATTAACGTTACGTAGATTTTTTTGAACATTTTAGTCTTTTTCGCTTAGTTTTGAGTGATATATGAGAAAATTAAAAAAAAACATTTTCTCGAAAAATGCTTCAAATAGTTTTTTTTCAAACTTTTGTATAGATAGTGCTATATACACTGTGTACGATGATGTAAAACGCCACTTTTTCTGTATTCCTTTGTTTTTCCAGAATTATACACGTTAATTTTTTAAATATTTCACGTTGTTAATGTCTAAATTACGGGCGTTTTGATGCATTGATGTATTTGTGAGCAGGAGTGCTTCAAGTTCTTTTTTAGGATCTTTCACGAAAATTCAAACATTTTCTGTCAAATCGAACACAGAATTGCACATTTTTTAAAAATTTAAGCGATACTTTCTTCGAAACATTTTTATTCTTTCAATAAAAATAAGCATTTAAAACCAGGTTTTGCTATTCTATACTATTCTTCACATTTCAATTCTAGTATCAAGGGAGCAAGAATTGAAGAAAATAGACGAATTGCAATGTGTCTTAAAAGAATATTACAGAAGAGTAATACATTTCTGCGTATTATGAAAATTTTCATTCAACAATTGCGAGACGGTATTAAGAAAAATTAGTTCAAGCTTTTAAGAAATGCGCATTTTTAAACTCATTTTCATTAAACGGTTTTAAGTTTTCAAGATTCTTTATAGGAATACATTTGAAGAACTTCATAAATGCAATTGTGTTTCGAAATGGCCCATAATAAAACTAACGACGTGAGATATTTTTCTTACCCTTACAAAAAAAACTTACAGAAGTTGCTATTCACAGCAAAAAGTTCAAATTGTCCACCATAATCAACCATTAAAATTCACCGCCCTTATTGGGGAAGGAATACCTTCTCGTATCATCTTGAACTCGCACCACTTTTCCCAAACGGTGTTGCAGGTGGAGCTGCACAATCCGTGGGAGTTCCCGCGGATGCGCCAGCACTGCGTGTGCGTCTTGAGCACACAGCACGTGCTGTCTTGAGCTCACACTTGTTTTCCCAATACGTTGGTTGCAGGTCAAGCTGCACAATCCGTGGGAGTTCCCGCAGATGCGCCAGCACTGCGTGTGTCGTCGTTGAGCACACAGCACGTGCTGTCTTGAGCCCACACTTGTTTTCCCAATACGTTGGTTGCAAGTCAAGCTGCACAATCCGTGGGAGTTCCCGCGGATGCGCCAGCACTGCGTGTGTCGTTTTGAGCACACAGCACGTGCTGTCTTGAGCTCACACCTGTTTTCCCAATACGTTGGTTGCAGGTCAAACTGCACGATCCGTGGGAGTTCCCGCAGATCAGCAAGCACTGCGTGTGTCGTTTTGAGCACACAGTATGTGCTGTCTTGAGCTCACACTCCTTTTCCCAATACGATGCTTGCAGGTCAAGCTGCACAATCCGTGGGAGTTCCTGCAGATCCGCCAGCACTGCGTGTATCGCCTTGAGCACACAGCACGTGCTGTCTTGAGCCCACACTCCTTTTCCCAATAAATTGGTTGCAGATCAAGCTGCACAATCCGTGGGAGTTCCCGCGGATGCGCCAGCACTGCGTGTGTCGTTTTGAGCACACAGCACGTGCTGTCTTGAGCTCACACTTGTTTTCCAATACGTTGGTTGCAGGTCAAGCTGCACATCCGTGGGAGTTCCGCAGATGCGCCAGCACTGCGTGTCGTCTTGAGCACGGCTGTCTTGAGCTCAACTTTTTCCCAATACGTTGGTTGCAGGTCAAGCTGCACAATCCGTGGGAGTTCCCGCAGATGCGCCAGCACTGCGTGTGTCGTCTTGAGCACACAGCACGTGCTGTCTTGAGCTCACACTTGTTTTCCCAATACGTTGGTTGCAGGTCAAGCTGCACAATCCGTGGGTGTTCCCGCGTATGCGCCAGCACTCGTTCGCCGTGCCGCTGCGCAGCTTGGTGCACGTGGCTGTGACCCCGGAAGTCATGATGACGAGCGAGGAGCTCCACCATGGCTACTCGTCGGAAGAACGCCAGTGCTACTTCCCTGAGGAGCGCGCCTTGCGTTTCTTCAAGCAATACACGCGCAACAACTGCGAACTCGAGTGCCTCGCCAACGCCACCTTCCGGGCCTGCCGATGCGTAGCGTTCTATATGCCACGTGAGTATGTATGAATGAAACTGCTTGTGGTCTTCAACACCACAATTCTTTTCTTCGTCAGCGGTACAAGTCCCCGGGTGGGCACCTTAGCCTTTTTGGCTCCCCCCCACCACCACCGACGCGCAATACGCCGACGGGCTGACGTCCGGATCCTGAAGGTACCCAGTTTGCCCTCGCGACAACCTCCCCATACAATACCTGAGTAGGGGCCGCCCTGCTAACTTAGAGCTCCTAGCCTTCCAGGCTAGTACCGGAGTCTAAACAATGCGCCGGGAACAAGTTCTTTCCTCTTTGCCCAGAGTATCGTGCCACTGTCACGATCCGAGGGTCCAACTGGGGGCCACTTGAACTATGGTCCAGGCGGCTCGGAGCCCCCATCCCGTCTCCCCATTGTTTACCGACAGCTATCGCCATAGGTAACGCTGGAACCTGGGCAAACTGACAGGTGGTATCTAGTTTCCAGTCGGTCTTTTAAGTGGGATCCGGAGAACTCCGAAAAGCATCCTACACTCAATTGGGCATTGGGTTTTACTTTTGTGACTTAGTGGAGCTTATCCCAATCACCATTTACCACCTTCCTTACCCCAGACCCCCTTTCTGCCTGAATGTTATGAATGTGAAGGATGAATTTGTTTGCCTGTATACCGAGGGAAGGAAGCATCGTAATGAGCTTAAGAACCTCAACAAGCGCCACCAGACCAAAAGCGACCCTCCCTACTTGTAAATATGGTTCAGGCGTCGGCACGGACTTTTGAGTCACTAGCGTCAAGATTTTTGAGTCACTAGCAGCCATTGCTCCACAGAAATGGCTGACAATACAGCTAACAAAAGTTTGGTTGAATTCGATATAAATGTACTTATCAAAAATATTTTCAAGAATTTCTCAAAAGTAGGTCTATATTTTTATTTATTTTATTTCTCAGATATAGCAAAGAATATTTATGAAAACGATGCCAGTCCGTTATTCTTTAAATTCTCTGAATTTTCGAAAATTCCAAAACTTAAGTTTTTTGGCGTCCTCATTCAATTAGAGTATTGAAAATAAAGATATTTTTCTGAAAGAAATGTTTTCCCAAAATAATGTCTTCACATAAGGTTACTGACAAAATATTTTCTCTTTTATCAAAATCTTACAAGTTTTTTCGAAAAATTAAGGCAATTTTCAAAGCAAGAGTTTCTAAAAAACGGCTTCAATTTTGTTCTACAATCGTTTTGATTGGGTAGAGTTCGATGAACTGAATAACATGATATCAACGTTATTTTGATATATCGGTTTCATTTTAAAAAATTCCACAATTATATGTTCGAGTAGAATTGTATTAAGTAACCGTTATGAGTAATTGCGAGAAAGTATGTGCCGTTCCAAGACCACTAGTGGATTGATTGGTGTTTGCGGACGCGACAACCACCAAGGTTATTAGCTTCGTCAGTGTAGTGCATGTTTTATCGTGGGAGGTGGCAGTGATCTTCCCTTGTTGGATGGCAAGATCCGGCGCCGACCTACCGTCGGCTTGCGGGGCCCCCAACCAGGTATCTCCCACAGGCGTGGCACCGCTACAGCCGGATCAATGTCTGACTGGTCTCCCGATAAGTGTGGTGGTGTAGTGCATGTAAGTGTGATTAAATAAGGGGTGAGGATAGATCAAGGATGGGGAAAGAAAAATTGTGGGTGGTCCGTGGCCCGTTTGTATGAGACTACTTCATTATTCGGCTAGTGTTAAACGGAGAAACTACAGGAAACTACCGATAAGAGCAGCCAGTCACTAGAATTGTCCCGTAAATGAATTCGAACTAGTTATCGAGCTAGTGTCGAATATCCTGCCAACGTCGGGACTCGAACCCTAGGATATCTCAGTGGTACTACAATGATATCTATTGATGACCTGAGCTTAGTCGGTACCGCTATATGAGATACGAGGCTATAAGCAAGACATTTTGATAACGAATTTGAGTATTTGTGTCGGTGGGTATATATGAGACTGTGGGGTGGGTGGAGTTCATTGATGTTTATGTAAGTAGAACATTGCGAAAATAAAGTTTGACAGTGTTAGGAAGTGATTCTTAAGTATTTCTGGAAAATATGTAAGTATTTAGGTATTAGTGGATGTTTTCCTTTGTGTAATTCACATATTTCCCATTTCTTCCTTTGGAATTTTATTCTGTGTTTCAGGGGATATCGATACACCGATATGCAACCAGGTTGACGAATGTCTTCATTCATTTACACGTGAGTACCCTCACACTTTTGCCTGTCTACGCGAAGCAAAAATTAATTTAAAAGATATGAAGTGTTATTTTAGTCGTGAATTTCACTATTCCATTCGAAAGCCTGAACGGTTTGACATACTTCAAATCCGCTTCAGAATATAGGTGAATGTAAATACCCCAAGACATATGGTTTTGTGTCATAGTTGTTCGAAATGGTATCCACTGAAACCGTTTTTTTTCTTGATTGAAGCTGTACGTAATTATTCCTGTATTTATTTCTTCATTTTTGTTTAATTTACGTATGTGTGGAAAATATAGCATGCAATATAATTTTAACCCCATCTCGATCAGGATTTTTGTCGTTTCCCTTGATTCATTGAGAACCTTTGAGACGATCATTTGTTTTGCTTCTGGACATCAATGTGACGTTGATTTAAAGATAGACATAAGTCACAAAGTTATAATTTTACAGAACTCTTTCCAAAGTTTGCTAATATCTAAAATCAGAGGTTTTAAATTAATGCTGCAGTTTTTGTCAGCAATTATCTGGATTTTTCAACATTTGAGACAGGCAGAATTAAATATGTGCAATTACTTTCTAAGTTATACCAAAGATAATGTTAATACGCATCTAAGAGATGAATTGTGACTAACTTCGAAAGCAATAAAATTTCAACATATTTCATTGTTAGAAACATTTACTTAATACATGAAACATAACTGGGTTAATCATTACTATTTTAGAGAGATATGAGTTAGTTTTTGAACTATTTTAATTTAAGTAATATTTATATTATGTACAATATTGCATCTATTTTAATATAAACACCATAAAATTGGAGAAAATATAACATAATAACGTTACTGTAAAGATAAAATTGTAGAAGTTTCATCTCTTACATATCTTCAATCAACCTGATCGAACTGGTCCACTTCTAGTGCTTGAAAGACACAGAAACGAGTAACAAAAATGTAATTTAAGAGAGAAAATATATAATTCAGTTTTTTATTGTCTGTTTCAACGTTTATTTGTATTTATCAGGCAGGTTTAATGGATTTCTAATGGAATATCGGCATTTCCTGCATATATTAACTTATATATAATGACTAGTAGAACACTACAAACGTCGTCCTCTCTCTCTCTCTCTCTCTCTCTCTCTCTCTCTCTCTCTCTCTCTCTCTCTCTCTCTCTCTCTCCCTCTCTCTCGTTTCTTTTTTCTCTGTCTCTCTCCTCTATTTTCCTTCTTCTCTCTTTTTCCCTCTCTCTTTCTCCTCACTCTCTCTTTTCCCTCTCTCTTTCCGTCATCGTTAAATAATGTACTGCGTTCTCGACACACCCAAGGAAGCTACATCTTCATAATGCTGGGTTAAACAATTTTCGTTGGTGTTGTTTCACTCAAACTCTAGGCAGTTGTGGGAGAACGTTGAGAATAAAATATTTCGAGATGAGCCCTAGAAATATTATTACTTTATGAACCACCCATGCTAGTTTCCTTCATGTACGAGTAGTTAATGTGTTCAAAATACCCTTAAAGTTTCTGAACTTTAATAAACTATCTAAGCCTTATGATCTTTTTTAACTGTTCCGTTCAATACGAAAGCTTCATTCAAACTAAAACATACAAATTCAGAAACACCACGTGCAATTTAACACTAGAAAGACGAAAAAAAACGCCTACGTAGAAGGACGGTTCTGGGTCAAATGACCCACCTTCTATTTCTTCTCATATATTGATTTAATTTATATTTTGTTTACTTTCAAAGTAGGATAGTGTATTACATGATATTTTACAACTAGATTGTCATCATTAAAAAAGTATTATGTTTTATTTTATTACTTGCAAATAATACATATTAAGTAAACATGAAAGTATTAAAAATTCAGCTAAGCAGATTCACAGTTTGCACATATGGTTGAAACACATGTTCCACAGACGTATTTACTACATTTTTGCAGATATATTGTGCTTTGTTGACATTACAAAGTTTAAACAGACAACTAACACGGTTCAAATTTGATGCTGGAACCATCTGCGCGGCTCGTTGCTTTCCGACGGCACTTTCTCTTCTCTTTTGACATGGAGTTGCCAATTGCTCTGCGACTTCAGGAATGAATTGTTTGCGTATTTTTCTTATTCCTGTAACGATTTTGAATAAAGTGTGCGCATTTATCATAGCCATGTTGAGAATGTTTTAAAAGACATTCACTGGCCATCGTCGTGTTTCTAAAACATGTAAAATATATTTCAATAACATACACACACAATTTAGTATCATTGTAGAGTGGAACAGTTTCCGGAGTCTTCTTTTCAGTGACATCAACAGTAACTGCTTCTTGAAGTGTACACAGAACAAGAACATTTTTCTTCATTTTGCCTTGATAATGTATTAGCAGTTCTTTTCTTCTTTATAGAAAACACGTGTGTAATGGATCACTAGGGTTCTTTACAGAAGGCGGCCCCTCTCTCCTTCCTCTATTGAGTGTACCAACTAAACTTGTGCTTCATTTTTGCAATTCTATGGAGAGCCTCAGTAATGTAACTGTTATAATATTTCTTCCTTTATCCAGAAGTTGATCAGCAAGACGCAATACAACATGCTCGATTGGCTGGTTTATCTTCATCTTTCCCCAAATATGAAAACCCAGTCACAACATACATCTGTGAGAAGCCAATATTCAATTCCATATTTATCTGGGTTATTACTCACAAATTGTGTAAAAGAGCACATACACTTGGAGGGAAAAAGCTGTTCGTCCACCGTCAAATATGCTGTGGACCTACAGCAAGATAAGCAATTTTCTGTGAATCTGTTCCGTATTTCAGATGTGAGACAGAACTTATCTGTTTCTTTTGGACTGTTGTTTCTATTATATCAAAGCGCAGATATTTATTTATGTCTACTAACCAGGCCCGTGAGATTGTTCATGATAAAATGATGGCCCCATCTACAGCGGGTCAATTGACCCATACATCTGTGATTAAAATTGAACGACTTCCGTCCTTCAAGGTAAATTTAAAAAATTGAAGAGAAATATTAAATATACATATTTTACAACCTTACCAGATAATTAAGATAGCAAATCATTAAGAGCCAAAGAATTTCAGCCCCAGAATTTAAAAGGTTCCTGAAGGAGAGCCTTGAAAATTCAGAAATGGGTCAATTGAGCCCCTCCGTCTTTCTAGAGTTAAAACTGTTAATGCTCGAAACCGAACACACACGCATTTTAATATTCTGAAATCGATAGGTTATTTCTTCCCACAGCCACATCATTTTCATTCTTCTCGAATCACGTGATGTTATCACATTGATAATGTTAATTCAAGATATCTGATCGCTGACATAATTGTAGTATTAGCTGTTTTGATGAGGACAAAGGATTTCATTCATACTTTTTACTTCAGACACTCTTAGTCAGTGTCTAACAAATAATACTCGAATTTTTTCACCTACCAGATCGCCATTACAAGAACTACTAATTATCGATTGATCTTGTGTTTGATCTTTAGGCCAGAAAGTTTTCCTAAGAAAATGATTTGGAATTCGTTTAAATCACAGAACTTTGTTTAGTGTAATATATCAGTGTCCGTGGCCTGTTTCAAAATCCTTTCCCAATATTTAGTGTAATCTTCTTTCAAAACGATGGACTTTTTAAGGGGTGAGTAAGAAAGTTTAAAGAATCAACCCCTTTTGACAATGTAAAAGTAACGTACAACAAAGTATTTGTTTACCTGCTCTTTGTTTTAAATCATTGTCAGCAAAAATTTAAGTCTATGCATGTTGCCACTAACAAACATTAAAAAACAAGCCTAAATATCAAAAATAATTCTGGGAAAAAGTATAACTCTTAGGTCAAAGTTTCTTTCAGTGACCTCATTAGTACTCGTCAGGTAATTTCCATACTTGCTATTTTAACATTTCTTCTAATACACTTCAGAATTTCTTTAAGGCAGAGGTATTCAGCATTTTACGCCGTTAGGAACCTTTCGAGTTCATGAAGAAATTTCTCTTCTTTTCTTGAAAGAATTTCATGTTCAAGTAGCAAATAAAATAGTTTATCAAAGCTCTTTTTCTACTCAAATTCGCAGAATTATTTAAACACTCAAAAATATATAAAATAGAGTCATTCTCACATAATATCTGTAATTTAACACTCAGAAATCACTATTTTCTTCTTAAACAAAGTACAAAATTTTCAAGCAAAATATTTTTAACATATTATAAAAGGCGAGTTTAGCGCAATGTATTTTTACACATCATCAGGAGTGGACAAAATTCATATCAATGCATTTATGTCTGAAAATGAAAACCAAATCTGAAAATAAAAATATCCGTCGGGAGCTTAGAGCTTGTCCCTTCTGGTGGGATGGTATGCCTTCGGTACGAGGCACCAGGTTTGGGAAAATCCCGTTAGCCGATATTAGATTGGCGCAGAATGTAGCCTTCCAGGGCGGGAAGGTTACTGCTACCTGCCCAACGAAAACGTGTACTAAACTTACGGTACTAACAACTGTCAATGAACCATCAACCTAACAGCTGTCAGTCCGTCTGTGGACAACTATAGTTGCTCAACCGTTCAGCCGATTTTCTCCAAAATTGATATTCCCTAATCGAGCTGAACGGACTGGAGGCTTTGAGAGTTTCTAACGGATATTTTGATTATTGAGGGTGTTTTTATATGAATCAGGCATTTACCTTTTCATCGGCTCGATATGGAACCATACAGCTCTTGTATGGGGTAGTGGTATGAGAATCGGCACGTTAGCACTGGGGTTGCGCCTCGGCGTGGAAACAAATTTTGCTAGTTAAAATCTTGCTGATTTATGTAGTAGAATAATATTGCGGAGCATTAAGATATAATGCGAGAAAGTATGTGTTTGATAGCACCACTAGTTAATTTCACTTGAAACTTGAAACGGGATCTTAATACCTTGATATTTTGAAAATATCCACTGGTTACTCAAGGTTATAAAATTTACTAGTGGCAAAGGTGCTTCTTGTAGTCTTTGATTAACAGAAAACCACTCTTTTGATAACAAACAGGCAAAATGCATCAAAAGAAACAAAGCAATACAGGTACAACTGACTCTAAAAGAAACAAACATTAACACACTAGCATTCAGTAAGTGAACTTTCGTTAGTCAATAAATCTTATATATCCTAAAAAATATGTAATTACTATTGCTTAGTCTATGAAAGAAACAAACAAAACTTTCTATAATTACCTATTGTTTAATAAATTACTCCTACCTCGCAGTGCATTGGTACAGTAACGCAAGGTACTATAATACATGTTTTCTTTCTTTCTAAACATACTTGTCTAAGAAGTCATTCGTAATTTAATAGTTACTTGTGCTCTTTCAGTCTATAGCCTACAATCAAATAAATTAAGTGAGGTATCTGTTCTACTGAATCACGTATTCTACATTTTTAATTAATGATGGATTTTTCGATTTTTCTTTGCGTCTCGCATTCCTGGTGTAACATTGTCTTCAGTCGGGATCCGTTGTACAGCTGTTACGTTATGGGGTCGTCCCCTTATCTCAGGCACCTGATCCTCGCTGAATTTCACTAACGGTCGCGTCGATCTTATGATTCTGAGTATATTCCAGTCGACAGTAAAATTGAAGCTGTATCCGAAAGCTTCAAATTTATGCATAGTGCATATTACTTCTCTTATCCGGTGCAGCACGTGGCGCCTATGCAGCACGTGGCGCCACTACATGATCGAATAGAACTTTTCGTTCATCCACCAGCAACCACGCACTTTCATTCCATGATTATAGTATTTGAAGCTTAATACATTTTCATGACGTCGCTTTCATCTATTGAGTATGAACAGTGTTCTCTTCAGAAGAACACCTTCCTCGAAATCTCTTTCGCCAATCTCACACGCTGTGCCGTGTTGACGGGTCGCTTGTCTAGCGCTATCCGTTGCGTTCGGCCAGTGGCTGCATCGACTCACTTATATTAGTTCGACTAGTTGATGCCAGGACACTACACTTTGATTTATTTAACGTGGCGCTTCAAGGTGACGAGCTAGAAGGACAGGTGCACATTGTCATCCAATCGGTAGCTCCAAACCGAAAATTTAAATCGTAACGATGCTCTCGACTGGATGTCAGTATCCCCCTTCTTCGTCCAGCTCGTGGCCTTGAGGCGCCACGTTAAATAAATCGGAGTATAGCGCTGTCCACGACCAGTGCAGTGGTTTCGTGAACGTGCGCGCTACGTGTAAGGCCGCCCATTACAGAGTTCTCTCTAGAGAAATTGGAAAACGAGTCAGGGTACCCGCTTTTGGAAAGGAAGGAGTGTGCTCTATCATTTCTTGACGATCTTGTGGTGTTAACAAATGATGTCCCTGGGGCTCAAGAACAGTTTGATAATTGGTGGATTATCTTAGGCCCTAGACATGGCAATGTCCGTTGCTAAGTGTTCACATTTCAAATTACATTTGAACGATCTTGGTTCACTGAGGACCTATATCTGGAGAGGTCATTAATAAAAATAATTCCGGTCAGTAATGATAATACAACGCACTAAAAAGTGAATTACTCTCTTTAGAACGGCTTCTCATATATAACATCCATTGTGAATTAGATGGAAGCAGTAACGAGGTTTCACAAGATACATTTGAAGTCCACTCAGAAGTTATAACTACTTCGTAGCCTCATAATGCCACATTATCAATCGGTTTTGTCGATGCCATCACATCAATGTCGATGTTCATGGAAGCTGAAGGTCAAATAAGAATGGCAATAAAACAATTTGTACATATGCATATGACAACTTGAAATGGCTAATTATATGTGACCAAGAGAGATGGAATATCGAGCATGGCTCGACTGGCCCATCTCGATCATAGGGTAGCACTGGATTTAGGATTACGTTTAAAAGATCTGCAGATGGTTCAGCTCCTGTCCACTTTCTACCAAATATTTTAGGCTCAATTGAGTCTACACCCAACCACGATAAGAAGAAATGCGTCGATGACAAGATGGCTCATTAGGAGGAGCTGGGATCCCAAGGGAGCGATAAAGGCGCTTATAAACGATCCGATTGCGAAAGTCTTTTTAAGAAACTATTGTCTTAAAAAACCAGGTATTTTTATCGCGGCCCTCCAATTGAGATCGAATATAGCTGCCAATAAATCTACCCTAAATAGGGCGAGACCCAGAAAGTATGTATATTGCAGGAAGTGCAATACAGCGGAGGAAACCATGAACCACATACTGAATAACTTCACTATTACTAAATCATCCAGAAAAAAGCGTCATGACGATACCAGTAATTTCATAGACGCCTCCGAAAGTTAGATGCCGTAGTGTCCAGAGAAGCCACTTTCTCTGTTGCCGATGGGTTAGACTCAAAGCTCACCTGGCAATAAAAAGCCAGGTGCGAAAGTTAGATTCCGTAGTGTCCAGGGAAACCACTGTTTCTGTTGCCGAAGGGTTAGACTCAAAGCTCACCTGGCAATAAAAAGCCAGGAAGCATCTACATGCTTAACGCGACTGTCCGTCACGATGGGTGCCGCCTTCTGAAAGCTGGGGAGTAAATGGGGGTAAAATACCAGAATCAGAAACTCCCCTGGCAACCCAACTTCATGTGGTGAACGGCATAATCCTCTGAGTGGCGTTGGGCACATCTGGGGTCATACCAAGATTCACAATCAGTACCCTGTAGGTGTTGGAGGTCACTGACCATCTTTGAAGATCTTCATTCAATTTTCAAATTATTAAATCTTTCAATTGATTGATTAATTTTTTCGTGTTTCCGGGCGCGTCAACAGCTTTGGTCATTGGTCCCGTAAGTGTAGTGCATGTTTTTTTTCTCGGGAGATGGCGGTGATCTTCCCCCGCTGGATGGCGAGATCCGGCGCCGACCTACCGTCGGCTAGTGGGGTTTCCCCCTAACCAGAACTCTCCCACCCACAGGGCACCGCCCCAGCCGGGACAAGCTCTAAGCTCCCGACCGGTCTCCCGGAATATGTGGTAGTGTAGGTGTGCATGTTAGTGTAAGTGTGTGTGTAAGGGGGAGAGGATAGGACAAGGAAGAGGAAGGACAGATCGCGCGCGATCCGTGGCCCGTTTTGTAGGGTACTGCTCCGATATTCGCTTGGTGTTGATCGGAGAAACCACGGAAAACTACCGATCAGAGCAGCCGGCCGCTAGAATTCTCCTTCAGACCCACTGAATTCGACTTAGCTGACAAGCTAGTATCGAAAATCCTGCCTCCGTCAGGATTCGAACCGAGGACCTCCCGGTCAGAAGCGCTGCAGTGACATCAGTTGATGCACTGAGCTACCGCTACCGGTTTAAATCTTTCAAATCTGGAACAATTTAGCATTGATGTTAATAAGTGCAGATAAAAATTTAGTCCCCTGGGGAAGTCTAGGGAACGCAACAGATCCAGAAACACCTTGGAATCACTTACTTACACGTTTTACACGTCTTTAAGTGGGAATTGTATGCAATATAATGAAGCATATAGAAAAGTTTGTAGTGAGAATTCATGTTTTAAGTGAACTTGATACTGAAAAATCAATTGACGGTAAAATGTCTGTTGTCTTATGGTCAACGTTAGCGCCTAAATGGAATCTGAATATTTTCTCCAAAATTGAAATTTTTCAAACAATCTACTCAAATTAAAGAACATACGACTTTGAAACGGATACTTTGATTTCTTTACATAAAGTCTTAACATTTTCAAACTTTTATCAAAAACCTTCCCAAATTTTTTGATTATTTTTTAAGAATTGGAAAAAAGAACGATAAAATGGTGCAGGCCTTGTTTTCGTCGAACTCTCAGGGTTTCACAGAATTGCAAAAGTTCAAACGATATTAGGCGTCATCCTACAACTGCAATATTAGAGATAATTTTTTCTTAATGATTTTTTTTATCAAAAACATATATTCAAATAAGTTCATAAACAACGTTTCGAAAACGTGTGTAGTTTTTGCATTTTTAAAAAGATTTTTACTTTCTCGCATATGCTTACGTCTGATGTATACTGAAACACAACTTACCCATGCACTTTTAAGAAATAAAACAATAAATTCCTCTCAGATACAAACACGTATTTGCTATCCGCCTTTTATGTTTAGACATGTTCCAGTTACTCAATGCAGGATTGGAAGAAGATATTAAGGATTCAAATTTTAGTAAAGGGAAGAAGAAATATGCCAAGACATGCAACTGCTTGCAGAGCTGTTCATCCCTGAAATACCACGTGGAGCGCTCACAAGTTTCATTTGACTTCGAAAACTTTATAGCTTTGTCTAAATTTTCTACAATGTAAGTACAAATGTATCTCTCTTAGATTTATGCCAAATCAGTTTAATTTTATTGGCACTGTGCCATGTGATTAGTTAACTTGATTTGAAAGTGCGTCATTTTCCACTTCATAAATACATACATACACACACACACACACACACACACACACACACACACACACACACATATATATATATATATATATATATATATATATATATATATATATATATATATTGTAGCCCTGCCTAATATAATGAATCCTGCAGGGTTGTCCATAAACTCATAAGAGTACGGGGGTGGAGATCTCTTCTGAACAGCACGTTGCAAGGCATCCAGTAGCTACGCTACCGTGGGCACAGCTCTCAAGGTCACGGGGCTACTCAACCTCTGTCCATCATGGTCATGTACTCCCTAGGCGGAAGGGTAGTACATGAGTGGGTATAAATAAGGGATGAGGGTAGAAAACGGAAGAGGAAGGAACGATCGCGCACAGTTCCTTCTCCTTCAATCTGTTCGTTAGGTTACTGCTCCGGCCTGTACCTGGTGTTTATCGGAGAAACCACAGAAAATTACGGATCAGAGCAATCGGCAGCTAGAATTCTCCTCTAGACAGTGACTTAATTCGACTTAGCTATGACAAAAAAATCCTGTCACTATCACCCAGACTCGAGCCCTAGGATCTCCCAGTCAGACATCAATCACGGTCATGATCATCCCGGTCAGATGTCAGCAGTGAAATCAATAGAAGCCCTGACCTTCGTAACCAGTTCAATCTTTGTAATTGCTTATAAATATTAGAATTGGAAGCAGGTATTGGAACAATGTTGTCACACTCATTTCAGAATTTTGCCGTTAGAATTTGGATTCTAGAAATTATTTTTTTAAAACTTTTAAAACAGTAATTCAGAAAGTAGGAAATATTTCCTCAAAATAATTTAATATTATTTTTTTAATAATATTTCGCTTTTGTTTAGGGGAGAAAGTTGGAGAAAATGGAAAAATCATGATTATCTATCGTTGCTATGGATATTTTATAAGGAGTCACACTTCATCCCTACTCGGCGAATGGAGCTTTATGATACAGGGAGCTTCATTGGTAAGTAACTCACAAGAGAATACCTCCGTAGATAAAATAATTATTTATGTATCAAGGACGTTAAGTAGATGTTTTTGCCCCAAGGACGACTTCCAAACCCGAGGGTCTCTATCCCGAGGGGTTGGAAGTCGCCTGAGATGCAAAAACATCTAGTAACGCCCGTGGTGCATACAAAACTGTATGGTTTACTAGTTCGTTGCTGAATCAAACAAGAATTCGGAACATTTTATATTTCTTCAGAGTAAAGTGAAAAGACGCATTGCAATAGTCATTTGTCAATATCACTAGTGCAATGAGTCTTTTTTCATATCAATTAAGCAAAATAAAGTTTATAACGAGTTATTTTACTTATTTGAGCATTTTGCCATTTATTTATAGTATTTGCTTGCATCTTAACTGTAATAAATCAAATTCTTAAAAGTGTATGTGCTGTGTTGGTATTAGAGCGGACTATAGTTTTCAAAAGGCCCGAGGGCATGAATCAGAAAGACCCGCAAGGGCCTTAACAATACCGTTACGTGTTTTGTTAAACGTTACGTGTTTCGGCAGTAAACACAGAGAAATGAACTAGTAAACCATAAATAAAATAAGGCCTGTTTTAGAGCATTGTTTGCTGGATTTGCATCAAATGAACTACTGTTGAAATTTTTATATAGTTTACAGTTTATAACCAAATTTGCATAGTAGATTAGGTTATGAACACTCACAGTACCAACAGTTTAACCGTTCTTTTACCTCAATTTCAATTAACATTGTGTTATGTGAAATTCACTATCTTGTTTCAAAATTCCCTTCCACCAGTCTTTGCGTTTAGTAACATAAATTAGGTCACTTCTAAAAATATTTCTCGTTGATTTAGTTTGTATAATACTTTAACTATGAATCACATTTTTTGTCTATACTTTCCTTCTGTCATATTATTTAATGATATTTCGGTCTGTCAAGTTTCCATGTTACTTGTTCACTATTTACTTTCCACAATATTCTATCTTGCGATGCTCTTTACTTGTTTTCCTGTTATTTGGCATAATTCGCTTCTCCATGTTCTCTTTTGTCTTTCCCACTTGTCTTAAGCTACCAATTCTTGCGGCCAACGTTGTACATATGCATATGGTTTGATTCTCACATTATGACTTTCTCTTTTTCTCTAATTGCTACTTGATTGCCTTAGGATGATTCAGCATCCTGGAGATAAAATTTCATGAACTAAATAGACGCAAAAATATCATAAGAGAGCATTGATTCGGTGGCAGCCAACTGCAAGGGCCTGCAGGGGCTGAGCCTGGGCAAGATAATCCTGGCGCTGCTTTCCTGGCTAAATTTTATAATAATCAAACTATTCAGAGACGGTAAACAGAAATGAAACAGCGAGTGGAAGTACGCACGCTTACAAAACAATAATGTATTAATGTAAATATGCTAGTATAGTAAGATTCCAACTGTAATTTATAAGGTCTGAAGATGGCTAAAAGGTGTAACCTGAACGTCATAGAAAAACTAGTAACATACGTTAAATACATTTATTCTTGAATGTCAAAAGTAAGTGGAACTGTTCGATTAATACTAATTGATAGACATTCATTGAAAAGAAAAAAGAAAGTAAGTGGTTGAAATTTCATGAGCAGAATAGATGCAAGAAATGTTAGGAGAACGTTGATTGTGTTGCAGCCAACTGCGGAGGCCTACGGGAGCTGTGCCTAAACATGATCTTCTTGAGCCTCCAGGAATAACTTGAAACCTGAGTAAAACATTCAAATGATAGAAATGTTTATGTGTTGAATCTGGGCATCCTGGAGCTTTCATGAAGTAGCTCCAAATTTCATGAATAGAACAGTCGCAAAAAATGTGATAAAAACAATGTTGATTGTGTTATAGTCGACTGCGCAGGAACTGGGTCTGTACTTGAGCTTGCTGAATAACCTCGAGCTTTTTCTTCAAATTTCGAGAGCTCTCATTGTGTTGCAGCCAGGGTCTGCTGGGGCTGTGGCTAGGCATGAGCTTCTCGAGAATCCTGGAGCTGTTCTACTGACTGAAATTTAATGAGTGGAATAGTGACTATAACATAAGAACTTTGTGTTGCAGCCAACTGTGGGGTCTGCAGGGGCGGTGCCCGAGCAAGAGCTCCCTGAGCATCCTGGAGCTACTCTACTGGATGAAATTTACGAGTGAAGGAGTCGCAAAAATATTATAAGAGAGCACTGATAGTGTTGCAGCCAACTGTCAGGGTCTGCTGGGGCTCTGCCTGGGCATGAGGTTCTTCTGCATCCTGGAGCTATTCTACTGACTGAAATTGCATGAGTGGAATAGTGCTATAATATAAGAACTTTGTGTTTGCAGCCAACTGTGGAGTCTGCAGGGGCTGTGCCCGAGCAAGAGCTCCCTGAGCATCCTGGAGCTACTCTACTGGATGAAATTTCACGAGTGAAGGAGTCAAAAAATAGTGGACATAAAACTTTTATTGTGTTGCAGCCAACTACGGGGGCCTTCTGGGGCTATGCCCGGGAATGAGCTTCCTGAATATCTTGAAGTTGCTCTACTGGCTGAAATGTCATGAGTAGAATAGCGACAATAACGTAGGAACTTTGATTGTGTTGCAGCCAACTGCGGGGGCCTCCTGGGACTGTGCCTGGGCATGAGCTTCCTGAGCACCCTGGAGCTGCTCTACTGGCTGAAATGTCATGAGTAGAATAGTGACAATAACGTAGGAACTTTGATTGTGTTGCAGCCAACTGCGGGGGCCTCCTGGGACTGTGCCTGGGCATGAGCTTCCTGAGCACCCTGGAGCTGCTCTACTGGCTGAAATGTCATGAGTAGAATAGTGACAATAACGTAGGACTTTGTTGTGTTCGGGGCCTCTGGCGGGCATGAGCTTCCTGAGCACCCTGGAGCTGCTCTACTGGCTGAAATGTCATGAGTAGAATAGTGACAATAACGTAGGAACTTTGATTGTGTTGCAGCCAACTGCGGGGGCCTGCTTGGACTGTGCCTGGGCATGAGCTTCCTGAGCACCCTGGAGCTGCTCTACTGGCTGAAATGTCATGAGTAGAATAGTGACAATAACGTAGGAACTTTGATTGTGTTGCAGCCAACTGCGGGGGCCTCCTGGGACTGTGCCTGGGCATGAGCTTCCTGAGCATCCTGGAGCTGCTCTACTGGCTGAAATGTCATGAGTAGAATAGTGACAATAACGTAGGAACTTTGATTGTGTTGCAGCCAACTGCGGGGGCCTCCTGGGACTGTGCCTGGGCATGAGCTTCCTGAGCACCCTGGAGCTACTCTACTGGCTGAAATGTCATGAGTAGAATAGTGACAATAACGTAGGAACTTTGATTGTGTTGCAGCCAACTGCGGGGGCCTGCTTGGACTGTGCCTGGGCATGAGCTTCCTGAGCACCCTGGAGCTGCTCTACTGGCTGAAATGTCATGAGTAGAATAGTGACAATAACGTAGGAACTTTGATTGTGTTGCAGCCAACTGCGGGGGCCTGCTTGGACTGTGCCTGGGCATGAGCTTCCTGAGCACCCTGGAGCTGCTCTACTGGCTGAAATGTCATGAGTAGAATAGTGACAATAACGTAGGAACTTTGATTGTGTTGCAGCCAACTGCGGGGGCCTGCTTGGACTGTGCCTGGGCATGAGCTTCCTGAGCATCCTGGAGCTGCTCTACTGGCTGCAATGTCATGAGTAGAATAGCGACAATAACGTAGGAACTTTGATTGTGTTGCAGCCAACTGCGGGGGCCTGCTTGGACTGTGCCTGGGCATGAGCTTCCTGAGCATCCTGGAGCTGCTCTACTGGCTGCTGGTGCGCCCCTTTCGGCGTTCGAGAGAGGTTGGCCCTCAGCCCATTGAGATCAATACCTTGTCACTGCCAGCTTACTACAAAAGGCATCGACGTCAACTGCCTTGCACCTTCTATACGCGCTAATATGAATTTTGCTCCATTTTACATTATATAAGCATTGCAATTTAACAAATCCTTCTATCACATTCGTGAACTTATTTATTTTATTTATAAATATTTTCACATTCAATTTTTATTTATGCGTTTATGAGCATTTGTATGTTTAAATGCTTTAAATGACTTTCAAGTATTGTTATCAAAATCTCAAAAATTTACAGTATAAAATAGCTTCAAATAGCGAAAATTTCCACATAGGGGGAGATTGTACTCTTCTTTAATATACTCAAAGTAATTTTTTGGTTCTACTATTAGGAAACAGAGAAACTGAGAAAAAGTGTCCTTTGGTTGGCGATAGATCGTAAGCTATGGAGAAGATCGTAATGCTATTCTACGCCAATGAAATTTGAAAACTAACTAGTACGAGAAAGTCTGTGCCACTCAGCACTACTAGTTACTTTCTCACTAATCCTTGCTTAGAATAGAATTGGTAGTGCTACAACAGAACATACTTTCTCACTTTATTGAAAACAGCTACATAATATTGAAGTATTGCGTTTTCTACTACTAACACCCCAGCTATTACTTGAAAACGTTCGATTCAAGCAATTCCAACATAGCGTCTGTGATGCATATCTGTATTCATTACGATAGTCAGGATCAACAATCATTTCTTACTTTTACAAATGTAGCAAACAGGAATAAATTTGACTGTTACAGTATTCGCAGAAAATTATTACACAAGGGAGCAACACACTGTTTCCAGCGCAGCGTTGTCAAAAGTATCTGCGATTCGTTTAGCATAAATGTTTGGCGAATGATATCAGTCCTTGGCAAAAGCCCTTATTTCTATGTGCATTCAAATTTCATCTTGTTTGTGTGTTAGTCATACACAGTTGATATACATCATATATCATACACATCAAACACAGTTGATAAATAACTAACTATAATACTAATAAATTAATAATATTATTAATGTTCTACGATTTGCAATATTAAGTTAATTTATTACCGCCTTATTATATATTGACACCGCCTCAAACGTAGCGTAAAAAATATATCTTCAAAGTTTATAATAATATGATTCAGTGTTTTATTTTAAATTTCTTATAAACTAGTGTCTCTAGTCAAACTCATCTAACATAATAAACATTTAAAATAGTAAACTAAACTCCTTAGGGTTCGATATCCGAGAAACAGCAACTTATTTATTATGTAAAAATATAAGAAAATCCTTCAGTTTTGGAAACCCTTGTTTAATTTTCGACTCACTGAATGTTTACGCAAAAAGTGAACCTAATTTTTATTCAATAACGGATAATCGATGTTCTTGTATTATTGCTTTATACTCGATGAAGTTTTGAAAGTCTATAATATGGGATATATTGCTAGTGACATGCTTAAAAATGTATAGATAACTCAAGTTTCGTTCAGTGAAAATATGTATTGAATTGAATATATTTATATTCTATATTTCGCCGAAAAAATATGTTTGATCAAAAACGCATTAAAAAATCAACACTGTTGCTGGTGATAAAATGAGCTCTTGTTTTGACTAGCGTGCCTAAAACCAGATAAAGGAGAGACAGAAACAGAAGGGTTTCTAATGAACCTGATTCAGTGATTTCAATGTTCCTCTCCTTGATTACAACATGATATTTCTCCCTCCTCTTCATATAAAGCTTAAATTAATTATTTGATTAAGGCGGTGGGTAAGGGAAACTGGAGCATTTCAATAACTCTGTGAAAAATTTCCAAAAATCACCGCAGCAAAAAGAAAGAAAGAAAGGAATCTTCCCAAACCCTAGGAGAAAAATGTAAATGTAATCAAGAGAGTATTGTGTACATTTTAAAAACTTGGCAGTAAAATATCACTTAAATTACCCTTCCTACACTCTGATTTAGATTTTCCCCTGATAATCTTAGTGTCTTGAGTGATGAACAAAATGAGCGTTTCTACAAGACATCATAACAAAGGAGCAACGCTACAAAGACGTCTGAAATGACTCAATGATGGCAGATTTCTGCTGGATATTATACCGAGAAGATCCTGAAGCAACGTGGGAGTTCGTCACATTTCACAGCAAGCGTTATACCATTTATGACGAAATGGAATATGGCCAATTTTTAATGTAATAAATTCATTCGCTATTATAGAAAAATGATGGGTGATGGCGCATATCTGAATGTAAAACCGTAATCTGTATTAAAAATTGGTTTAGAAAAACATGCTTACTTTACTGATGATTTCAACAACTTTAATTTTGAAGACCTGTGTTATTAGATGCCAGCAAACTAAAACAAAGTGGTAATATGGCCCAAATCTACGATTTTAATGTCGTAGTGTAATGATCTCGCTATGCGCCGGAAAAAGAAACATTATAAACATTTTAAGTAGTAATTAAAACAAGCAAACAAGTGAAGGTGGAAGGGGTAAGACGAAAATTTGGAAATATTATTCGTATTTCGGTGAAGACGCAGGAACGAAAGTGTGGAACATTTAGAACAAAATTTAATTTACAATGTTGGACAGTGTTGTAGTGCAAATATTGCAGAATATAATTATTTTTGAGCAAAATTCCAAATTAGTAATGGTGTGTCGTGGGAGGAGAACGCCGTCACATGTTTACAACATGACGAGCGGCGAGAGACAGTATTTTGGGAAAAACAAGGACTCCGCGTTTAAATGAAGAAGATACGAAAAATATAAACATTTCGGAAATGGTGCAATTTTATGAAAACATTGGGGAGTTATGTGCAATCAATAGAAAGGAAATAGAACTTTAAAAGTAACAGTGCAAGGCAGGACCGTCGACTGTTTTGAAACAGGCGCTTCGAAAAGTCGATGAAGCAGACAGACGATGATTAGACGTCTCGAGGTTCGGATGGAGACGCGGTGTAAACACGGTAGAATTTTCTTTTAGACCAATGGAGACGCGTAGAAGGCGCAACAATTTTTAATTGAACAGTTTTGTCGGAGGACAATAGTGCCCAGCTAATTGTAAAAGTGCAACGAATGGAATTGGACATGTTAAGAAGAAAAATTGGTACAAGCTGATGGTGCCGTGATACCGGATAGCAGCATCTGACGCCGAAAGGGAAATGGCTAAAAACGTTTGACATTCTTAATGTTGTAGCAAGGCCAAGATTACTATATTTCTAAGGCAAAATTATAAAATTTGTTGTTTTAAATAATATTCCAAATACTTCAATGAATTGACTATTATCAGTTTTGCAACAATTAATAGTTATCTGAAATGATCCAACCAATGAGTAAATTTTGGAAAGTGCACTGAGTAATCATTATAGAAAAATAACTTAAAGATATAATTAGTATAAGTTTTAGCTGTGTTGTTTAATTTTCAGGAGTATTATATTTTATTTGTGTTATTCTCTGGCTAAGGTAGCGATTTGAAAATTTCAACTACGAAGAAATAAATTCAGTTGTTATTAATCAGCTTTGAAAACAAAATTAAATTTTATGTTTAATTAATGATAACAGGTTCCCAACAAATTATGAGAATTAGCTTTCCTACAACAATAATAGTATTATTCACGGTTCCTGTACAGGCCGATTCTGCGCACTCACGGATTAATTTGTTGATGTGGTCACGTATTATTTATTAAGACGAGCTAGTAAAGAGCAGGGTAATGGCGTCCAATGTTTAGGGCGAAGTTAATGGATGGATATATTGTTTTGGGGAAGAGAATAATAGGACACTAGATCAGATAAGACTCACTGGGAGTCTGAAGTTAATACATGTTCTGAGGTTTATTAATTATGTTCTGGGTTTGTGTTATTGAATGTTTTTAATTAAAACAAATATATGTGGGTAAATGATGAGAAAACCCACTTCTCAGGTTGAGAAGACGAGAATACGGTGTGGGTATTCGCGCGTACAGCGAGGCAGATAGATATTTCAGTAAATGGTAATACATTAATACACAGTACATATACACACAGTAATGTTGTAATACATTAAAAGAAAAGTGAAGGTATTAGAAACAAGACAGAGAGACATGAAAAAAACAAAAAAAAGTATCCGATAAAATTTAACTATAAATTTCTGGATGAACATAAAATCAAAATAAATATTGATAAAAGATGGCGCTTCTGAAGTATGTGTTTCCGTCCCACTCTCGATATTACTTTTTCGCAGCATTGCACATCATTATGAATACAAAAAGTACAATAAAATGAAAGCGTAAATGTTAACGAGGAGCATTTTGCTGATCAATCCCGGTCTAGAGTCACGAGAAACTGGAAAACAAAATTGCACTTACATTAACCGGGAGAGGTGTCTCAGAGTATCAACTCACGTCACTGAAGTGTCTCTGAGACGGTGGTCCTAGGTTTGAGGGTCGACGGTGTCGAGTTTCGACACTAGCTACATAGAGGGGTCGGGTTCAATGCTGTCTGGAGGAGAGTTATAGTGACCGGTGGCTCTGATCGGGAGTTTTCCTTGGTTTCCCCGATCAACACCAGGCGAATACTGGAGCAGTACCCTATCTAACGGACCATGGACCGCGCGCGATCTTTCAATTCTTCCTTATCATATCCTTACCCCTTACGTTCACAAACTTACACTTACATACACTACACTACAACATATTCTATTTGAAGTTGTGCACTCTACTAATTTTGCACACATTTCATAGGGGGGACGAATCCTCAGAGTGGGCACCTAGCCTTTTCGGCCCTAATCCGCACTCCCTGCCGACGCGTGACGCCGACAGATCGATGTCCGGATCCAGCCGGAACCCAGTTTGCCTTCACGGCAACCTCCCCATACAAAGCCTAGGTCGGGCCGCCCTGCCAGCTCAGAGCTACTAGCTATCCGGGCTAGTACCGGAGGCTCGACTATGCGCCACTCACATGCGCCGGGAATAAAATCCCTCCTCTTTACCCAGAGTATCGGGCCACTGCCACGAGGAATCCGAGAGCCCAACTGGGGGCCACCCGGACTAAGGCCCGGGCGGCTCGGAGCCCCCATCCCGTCTCCCGGCTTATCGCCGGCTCACGATGTGGGTAACACCGGTACCGAAGCAGCCTGGCGGGTGGTAACTTGTTCCCGACGGTCTTTAAAGTGGGATCGGAACCTCCGAAGAGAATTCCTCACCCGATCCTGCTCAAAGGTCGACGCGCCATAGGCCCAACTGGTGGGTGGCCGGTTACCCGACCACCAGGAGCTTAGCTTGCGCCTACTTACTGCCTGCACCTTCAGGTTAACGACGTAAGTCACGCCGCGAGACTCGGAGCCGGGTGGTCGTCTGAACTCCACCTAGACCGCGACAACTTTCGTCATCTCGATCCCCCCCCTGCGGGGACACTACAACATATGCCGGAAGACCGCTCGGAAGCTTAAAGCTTGTTCCGGACGGGGCTGTGCTCCGTTCGTGGGAGATGCCTGGATGGAGAAAACCACGCTAGCCGACTGGTAGGTCGGCGCGGTATCTCACCTCCCAGCGGGGCAAGATCACCATCACACCACAAGGAAACCATCCACTACACTTATTGGATTAATAACCTGAGCAGTTTACGAGCCCGAAATCAGTAATGAATCAGCAAGTACATAAAACACACTATGTAAACAAAGTTACGGGATGTCACGAAATACTCCCAAAATTGACAAATAACAGAAGGCACATTGTGACAAACCGAAAATCCATAATGGTCTTCTCGAATAAAGGTTATATTTTCTTTGTTTACACATCATATTGGATATGAGATAACATTCAACATATGTAGTACGTACTTTTAAAAAAGTTCATTTGGTTTTATCTACACATTGTGCACGAACTTCAAGGTAAAATATCACAAATATCTTTCAAATCATACCACAGAACCGTTGCGTCATCATCACTTGTAAAAATTATTTCTCGCGCTTGACACGTAAAACATTAAGAAACAAAAATTGGAAGGAATTTTTGAACGAATTGGAACGAAACAACAAACAACGAATTTTTAAGTTTCAATTTGCATGAAAGCAATTCCTGGAAAAAAACGTTCATGCACCAAGGGCATCATTATAAGGGTTCTAATGATCGAGCGGCGATAAAATATCCGAGGGTCTTTGGTCCGAGGGCGTTTTATCGGCCGAGATCATTAGAACCAGTTAACGTCCGTGGTACATACATAAGTTTATTTTTTTCATAATTTTATTGATTCAGATTTACTTATTTGCTAATTAACTACTGGTTACTTTGAATCGGTTTGTCTTTTCACATTTTCCTCCCATAATTCCCTTTCATAATTCACACTCATACTTCCCTCCATTAGGGAACATGCAGCATCATTGAACCGATTTCATATTTCCCCCAGTTAATATCGAGCTCCGAATCGAAGGATTATTTTATCCTTGAAAATAGATTTTATTACATGGGAGTTTTTTGTTTTTTTTTTCCCCTTTCAAAATTTCAAAATTCAAAATGTATTGCTTGTTTATCCTTGAACATAGATTTTATTGCATGGGGGTTTTTGTTTTTTTTTCTCCCTTTCAAAAATTCAAAATTTAAGTAGTATATGACTAAGTGTAGGGATCACAGAATTTTGAAAATGTGCACACAATTCACTTTTCCCCATAGCACGTCATACGCAGTTTTTAACTGTTTTTCTGACGTAAAATAAATAAAAATAAATAAGGAAATAACAAGCAATAACGTATCAGTAAAAATAAAAGTATTTTATGCTTTTCTATAATCTGAATCAGCCACTCGCCCAGAACACGAAAGCCCCTCATGTGCCTGCGTTGCTGTTTACACGCATCAAGTTCGTGAGATACCTCCATCGCCGCGTTGAGCACGCAAATCATTTGTACACATCACAAAATAAAGGCAATGGTCAGTTCGTCCTGATAATTATACACCTACCATCAAGAGCGATTGGCTGCGGACCTTTTGCGTGGATAACACTTCACAAAACTTCATCACGACTTGTCTTAGTAATAGAGACGTTTTTTTTTAGAAAATGAGAACTATCAATGATTTGAACAAAATTAAACAGAAGCGATTTCGAAAAGAGAAAATGGTAGACCCACTTTTCAGCTATAACATTCGAAGGTAAGTCAACTAAAATATTTATTTTTGTAGTTGTTTGCACTAAGTCATTTGATTCCTGCAAATAAATTGGATCATCATGTATGGAGAACTATTATGTCATCATATCGCTCCCACTTACTATAACGTAGGTATCTCACATTTGCATGACTGACAGAACTTCCGCTTTTAATATATACTAGCGGTTGCCCAGTGGTCGTAATTCGCTCGTAATTTATTAAATTTTAAATTTTTAACATTATTGATCTTGTGATCTTTGTCAAAGTATATATCTGTATAAGTAATGCATGTACGTATTTTTTTTATTTTGTTTTACTACATTATCTGCAAACGTGTGCAAATACGCTATTAGCGTGTGTGTGTTGCCGTAATTCCCTACAATGCCTATGAAAATTGAAAACCTAAGAAAACAGGGAATCACTGGGCTTCTCGTCCCTCTCGCATCTTTGAATGAGTGAAAAAAACATCACTACTTTTGTAAAATCTGATATCGTTCACACACGAAAATTATTATTATTAATAACAATGATAATATGCTTTCAACATACACATATGCTATATGTAGTGAAGTATTTTTTCTTTAAAAGGAGAAGCTTGGAACGAAACGTCCAAAAATGTCTCGTTTGGAGACAAGAGCATAAAACAAAAACAAAACTAGTGCAAAGAACAAGGAAGTGTAACAAAGAGTTAGGTTTTAACGCTCTAAAAAGCATCGTTTCCGAGTTATATAAAATGTAAAATAGTAGTGTGTTGCAGCGCATTGCGGATAGAATCTACCCGCTACATTATTTTATTTTATTTAATATATTTGTAACATACATAAATTTTACCTTTCTGCTCTTCTTCTTCATATGAACTTTAACCAAATCTCGCACATCTCCGTGCGCGCAATATGCTTAAAAAAGGGTACAAACATTTTCAAAACATTTACAAAACATTTTCTCGTCACATATTAATATATAGATATAATCCTCCTCCGTTCATTCCGTGCTAAAGTAGGGACAGCGGAGCTGGTTGGCCCGTATAAGTAGTTTTTAATTTTTCCGCATCTTCATTCGTTTTGACAAACTTGTTTGTATCTATAATAATATAATAATAAAATTGTCTTTATTAGTGGCGAGATTCAGGCCATTAGGCCTGCTCTTCCGCCTAACCACAATGGTAACTACGTTTATTAGACTACCCTTGGTATTTTCAGTGAATGTTTGACTGTCAAATTTTAGAGTCCTTAAAAGTCATCAAGTCAATGCGTGCCAAGCAACCCCAGTTTTTTGATTGGTTGGCACAGACCTTGCGGTGGGTTGGTATCATCACGAAGTAGGACAGTACACTACTTCCGTGAAAGTGTGGTGTAATAAATTAATGTCAATATAAATTGTTCCTTAATATTTTATTCACACAAATAAATACAAATATATTTTGATCCTGCAAAACAGTCTCATATTAGTCATTACTTGGTAATTTCGGAATTAATTAAAAATTTAATCAGTATTTTAACTTATGCTTGTATTTTTGGAACAATGAGAGGATAACCTCATTTAATTTTTGGAAGTTCCACTCTAGTTGTACAGGTGTACACGTATGTACACACTCGGAAGTTGAACCTCCGATAGACGAGCGTAGGAACGTTGCCAGCAACTACGATAGCAGTTCCCCACAGACTTCTAACTTGCAGAACATGATGCATGCCATCTAGAGGAGAGGACTAAATCGAAGATTATTTATTTATTTCCCTTAATTTATATGTAAAAAATAAGTTGAAAAATCAGTCATTAATTTTCTCATTACAATAACGCAATGTGAAGAATACTTTTATACACGCTTTATAAACTATCCTTTGGTCACTGAGAAGAGACCACTAGCCAAATTCTGCATTTTTAAGAGGACACCACCAGAACAAAATCCGGGTTTGTAAATTAACAAAAATATAACTATTTAGGGAAATAATCTATTCAGAAAGAGGTATACTAATTTCCCATAGAATTTGATGTAACTAATTTAGCCCTGCATCTTCATGCTTATGTTACATAAACTGCACAATGTGGTCTCACGGGCCCCAACGAAATGAATTGTTACAAAAGATTCAAAACATTTTTTATGATTTAGCAGTTTGTTAATGTATTTTATTTTCATTTAAGAATGCATGGGAACAAGAAAAAACACAAAAAATGAAAATAAAAATCACACAACAATCAGATGGAACAAAAATGTTCTGAATTCCTATTGTTACATGGGAAAAGGATCATAGGAACAATGGTACTTATATTTTATTATTTGTTTGCGGATCAATCCGAAACTGCACACTGGGTTCCAATAGACCCTAGTTACATCAACGACAAATAAGCTTCTATTATCGACGAAGTGTTGGCACCAACTGAGACTAAGCAGTATGAAGGTAAGCTAACGATGTAATTAAAATTAGCGTATACTATGAAAACAGCTGTTGTCTGAAATTTCCACCTGCTCCAAACCCGCTTCGAACCCTTTCTAAGGTTTTCTTTTCTGAAATTAAAAGAAATGCTTGATATTAATTAAGATAAATTAAGATAATTAATTAAGATAAATCCCGGAGAAATTGGAGTCATTGGGAACATACACCACAACAATGACAATGATCTGCAAAAAACCTTGCAATTTTAAACACAATACTAAGTTATTATTTTACATCTTTTGGAGACACTAAATTCATATACTATAAGTAGTACATGTGTTTGCCTGTTTAGAGTGCATTATGTTCCCTAGTGATAATATAAATTATATTTGCGATATTTTACAATTTTCAGTGAGTAATAAATGCGAATAATTACTTGATATTCAAAGTAAGATTTCCTGAAGAATGTTCCGAGTTATGGGAGTTGATCACAGTTCAATTCAAAACGTTAACACACTTCAGTTTGCCGACTGTTCGGAATATTTATCTTCATCTTCAGGGCTATTAATACATACAATATAAACAATAATATTAATATATTAGACAAAGAAACATCACAACTAGTGGAACTGCAGAATGGCACAGACTTTCTCGCACTAGTTAATTTTCGAATCTGTTTAGTCTAGGCTAGCGTTTTGATATTATCCACCCTCCTCCAAGCTGCTACCTATAGGCCCTAAAACAATATTTTTGCAGATTTTTGCTCCCCCGGTTGTAGCAATATATCACAAAATTCCCCATCCACTTATATTAGATGCTTTAGAAAAATGCTACTATCAATTAACATTTTTTTTGTTTCCACATGAAGAAATTTTAATGGTGATCAATTATCAGAGGCATTAGTAGACCTCTGATAATGCTATTTACAAACAGTTCACGCTTGCACACATAGGTGGTTCGTTATTTTCAGATATTACGGAATTGGAAGAACCAATTTTATCTAAATGAAATCTTTCCTTTTACAAAAGAAAATTAATTGGCATCTTAATTATTATTAGGGCGAAATCTATCAGATTACAACTTCTTTCAGATTACTCATATAATTTGTATTACCCTGCGTTAGAGTTTACTATAGAGAGGTCTATTAATACTTCTATCAACCTCCTAGATCTAATATTACCTTGGAAGGGAAAACAGATCTCTCAACTGGTTTAGGAAAAGTTGTTCTTTTGAGAGAATTTGAATTATTTTTCTGCTCCTCCCACCCAACAAAAGGTAGCTATTGTTTATGTTAAATTTATAGGACTGTTAATTTCTTGTATCTGAACTCTCTTTGAACTTGTGCCTGAACCAAATCAATATTTGTACTTTTAGTATGTACATATTTTAAAATTATGTTAATTTTTAATTATATGTATATATTAAAACTAAAAAAATTAAAAATCAAAAAACATTTTTAATAACGTTTTCTTCATTAAATAATTGGTTCAAATATTTAGTTTTCGTTCAATCACTAGCCGCATATTTCTGAATTATAACAATAAATGAATCAGAGAGTTATCTTACATAGAACCGGAGATGTGTTTCAGGTTTCCAATGACAGCCAAAAAATCAATCTTCAGGGAAATGGCTTTAAAGTTTGTAATGATATAAAAAGCTTCAGGGCTATAGGATATGCCTTCTATTTCTATGTCTATGTCTATAACTTCTATTATTTTCTTTTGTCCTCTTTAATATCTTCTTCTATTCTTATTTACTGGTGTTTTTGGCTATGTTTTATTTTTTTCAGGGGAATCATGCCCCCTTTTCATGGGACGTGGTTCCCTTAACGCCATATAAAGTATAAAATATATAAAGTATAAATATAAAATATTTATAAAGCAAAAGCTACATTTTTCCACAGTCAACTTTACATCGTTTTCTCTAAATTTCAAAAATGTTTTGTGAATGAGACAGTTTATCAGAGCAACGTCTCTGATAGATTTTGACATTACTAAGAGGAAGCCTCGTCAATAACACAAAAATATCTCACTCCATTTTGTTTCTTTAGAAATAAAAATATTGCGTTCCTTTATTCATTTTTTAATGTGAGTGTTTAAATTCATTTCATTACATTTGATGGGTTATCCCTAGTTTAACATTGGTATATTCATATAATTTAACATAGTAGTATTCTTTTAATACATCTATCAAACGAAAATTCTTCTTAACATTCCAAAATAAATTTTAAAAAATAACCTCCGTGACGTTAATTCATCTGATAAGATCCAGCACCATCACGAAACAAAATAAATTTGTGGAATGTTTTTATGAATTATCATATGATTTGTTGTAGATGCAGAAGTTCCTGCAAAGAGTTTCTGTCCTGGCTGAAAAAATTGAAACTTGGATATATGTTTTCAACTTATTGCAATGAGACGAGTATCGCAGGTTTTAAATATATATCAGAAGATCATCGTCCTTGGCACGAGCGGTAAATTCACACAGCAAGCGCACTCATTATAAAATTGTCATATATATTGTTTAATCATAGTTATATAATTTGTTTAGTGTAATGACGTATTATTTAATAACTAGCACGTACTAATTTCCTAATTAGTTGCTAACATAACTTTAGAACTGATTAAATAGGAGAAAAATATGTTTTTCAATATGCCGTGATCGATGTATGAGAGAAATAATATATTGTTTGTTGAAATAGAAGACAAACTACTATGAATTTAATTAAGGTTGAGAACAATCTAGTATTTGAAAAGCTAACATTACACATTGATTAGAACAATACACAGCGAACACAGAATAGTTGTTTGAACTCTTGAGTTGTACATTAAATCTCTATGCTAGATGTTACTTGAAATAACATTAATTGAAGGTTTCAGCAAGGGAGTCTTCATCTGTCAAGACAATTTTATTAGATCACAGAATGCTGAAAAGTCTTTAAATTGTCACGAATGCAATGTTTGATTCCAGACCCTTATATAAATAACGGTAAAAATTTAAAAACTGCGTGTGACGTTCTACGGGGAGAAGTGCAATCAGAAGATCATCTTGATAAATGAAGGTCTTCGGTTCAGATCTCAGTGGAATCAAATATTTGCACTTCCCGACAATCCATTTTCAATGAAAACGAGTGCGATTGCCTGAGTGCTAGGAATGCGAATGGGCCGCAATATAAGGGCCGCCACCAACCTATTTACTCGCCCCCACGGGCTTACGTGACATGCGGCAGATTTTCTGGGCCGTAATAGGGATATCAGTCATAGTAATGTTCTAAAGAATGAAGGTCTTTAACCAGTGGCGTAACTAGTCCTTTCGGGTCCCCGGTTCAAAAACTTAATTGGACCCCATTCCTCAAAAAAATTAGTTCAAATAAAAAAAAAACACGGTGAAAACTAAATGAAAGAAACATTGTCAGTCATAATCAATCACAAAATTCAGAATAGAGCCCTTCGGACTTCGTGTTCAGTTAGACAAAAAAATGATTATTTGTGGGGTGGGGCTTGTGTCTGGGGGCCCCAGGTAATTGCACCTGCTGGACCATTGCTAGATACGCCACTGTCTTTAACACCCCCGTTTCATGTACCCTAAGGATGTTAAAAAGGTCGTGGAATTTATGAAGGCAGCGAGCACCTGTTATTAAACGTTATCGCGTTTTCATTTACAAACTACAGATATGCATATTCCTCTGTCTGGCAGGATTCTGTGGATGGCGGGCATTTCCGTTGGCTTCGTCGTCTGCATAATCCTCGCATGTAGAACGTGGAGGGATTGGAAGGAGTCCCCAGTCATCGTCACCATGGGCGACAGTCTACAACCAATATGGGAGGTGCCTTTTCCCGCAGTTACTATTTGCCCTTTTTCTCGACTGCAGCTCCTAAAAGTCAACTTAACATACTTGATGTTGCGTTATAAGTTTTTGAACAATGAGGAGTAAGTCACTTATTTTCTTCTAGTTATTTACGTTTTCTTAACAGCCATTGTAGTTCACAACATTAATAAAATGTATTCTTTTTTTAAAAATTCTTAGAAAGCAATTCTAAAACGAATAGTTCCAAACTACATGGTTGTTTCATTTCGAGCAAAAATATATTATAAAATTGGAAGTTAGAGAAATAGCAAGAGAATGAGAATGATAGAATACATCTTGTAAATGATGTAATTCTGTATTTTTCGTTTGCTTCTTTTCTGGGCATCCGGAATCCAATTGACTGCAAGGACCATCAAATTTACAAGAATTGTGATCTCTAATCTTAGCCCAATCAATCTTCATGCTCTTATTTCAAATTAGGTTGGCGAATATTAAAATCATTTGATTTAAATTGATTGGTCAAGTGATTTAAATGAAATCAAATTATATGAAAAGTGTTTTTGAAGCCAACAAATCTGTTTCAATGTTTCTATCGAATTCCGTCTTTTTTCGTCTTGCCGTCTGGTTATAATTAATAAAATCAGCGCATGACTTCTTGAGTTCCATACGGGTTGATCAAGAAGATAGTTATTTGTGAACAGTACTATCATATACGAGTAAATAATGTTTCGTCATCATCTCGCGGTTATTATTTAATTCCCTCATATGGTTTACGATAAGGTAAACGAGTCAAAATTTGTAGCTCTTGCGCCTTTACAATTAGTTTTCTATTTCTCGTGACCGAACATTTCTTGTAATCGAATTTTGTCTCAAACTTTTACACTACCTGTAGTTATAATACGATTTAAAACAGAAAACAAACAAAGGTGCCAGTAATGTGTCGACGAGCATTAAGGAAGTATGTTTGTGCTAGTCGGCTAGTAAATTCGCTAGTAGCTTTTCAATCATTTATTAAATCTATAGATTAAAAATAGTTGCTTGTAAATGTGAATGGGCATTTCTATAATTAATTGTTTATATTTAAAAAGGAAGAATTTAATATTTACTCTTTAAAAACCCAATGTTGTCAATATAGTCTCTTGTAATATTTTTAATCTTCATTAGTTGGCAATTACTAATAAAGGTTAGGTTGATATCGCCTCTTACGTTTGTCTTTCTGCTAGTGAATTATCGTCTAATAGTCTGTGGTTGTGGGTGACAGATTTTTAAGTTAATGCGGTTTACAATGATACCTGAAGAGAAACAGTGCTGACAATAGAAGGATTTGTACAGCATTATCCTAGGCCGAGAGTTAGTACTTACCGTTGCGATGAATTTTGCACAGAAGAATAAATAATTGACAATTTTGCTGTTACCATCTTGCAATGTACCACATCGAAATATTCCAGAACTTGAATAATATCTTCAGGATGTAAATACAACTCGCACACAAAGGCAATTGTAATACATTGAATTTTTTTATTAACAGGAGTGCATATCAGACAAATCAGACATATCAGACAGGATGCATGTCAGACAAAAAATTAATAATTAATTAAATATTTTTGAAAATACCAAAACTTTTAAACATCTGGATGGAGCCAACGAACAAATTTCAAAATAAAACGAGCGTATAGAATGATCGTTACATTATCATCTACGTTTTGTAGGTTATATTTTGTATGAAACTACATGGATGTGTCGATTTTCGTTTCTTTCTTTTACATTAGCCTATACAAAGTCTACACTCATACAATACAAGAGGTAATTATTCCAATAATGCGTCAAGATTTCAAAAGCAATTGAAAATACTTTAAAATGGTTGGTTGGGTGAAAATCCCTGTATCACTCGCAACCACTTCCTGTTTAACGATTCATCTTTCGGACACCCAAAAACAAATATTTCGACAATTCAAGTAAAAATAGTTGTAGCTTTCCTTTAAAATCGTTCCAGTTTCTGTAGCTATTAGTCGATGAAAAGCTCCAGCAAGAAGAGAATACGTCATGTACGCCTCATGTCACTCTTACCCCCAAGCATGGGAATTTAACTAGGCCCAGGCAAGGGCGACACTGGTAGCTAGCCGGCGAAGTCGGACTACCGTCCCAATAACAGATACCAACACCCACCAACCCACCGCCACACAAACACACAAAAATATTAATTAATGAACAGAATGTATCAAATCTAAATTTTAAAGAATGTTTTTCAAAATTTCAAAGCTTCAATTAGCTTCAACAGGGGGTTCTTCAATTTCGAACAAAATTCTATGCATGGTTTTTTGGGGGCAAATTTTAAAACTGTACGGGGGTCTAAGTATAATGTACCCCCCAAAATTTTAAGGAATGTTTTTCAAATTCTCAAAGCCTCGACTAGAGCCAGATGAACAAGGGTTTCTTCAATTTGGGAAAAATCCCTCGGTTTAGGCGCTAATAGTGCACAGACGGAAGGACGGACGAATGGACGTTTTGCTTTCAATTGTTTTTTCGGCGACAAAACAGGAATTCTGGTTACATCACACACTGGAGGATATTTTTCTTAATTTAGCATCTTTCATTTGCTAAATCAATCCATGCCGGGGTCCCTAAGGGAGCAAGACAATCTGCAACTCTTTTCAACTTATTTCTTTATGATTTTCCTACTACTCTGAATACTTTCACAGCTTTATTTCGACGACTCAGTTCTTTATGCATAATTCAAATTAACAAACCGCAATATCATTTTAAAATCTAAACTTGGCATATAAAATTCAACGTTTCAAAATGTAACGCAAAACTTTTCCTGAAGACACTATACCATCTTACCTTCTTTAATTTTTCATAATGACAATATACCATGGCTTCCTTCAAATGAACCTGTAAAATATTCAGGCACATTAATGGACAGAAGACTTCACTGGAAAAATAATACTCTTCACAGAATATCTTTATCTAATAAACGTTGACACCAACGTCTTCCTTTAGTAAAATATTCAAATTCCCTCTACGTCAAAACCAAAGTTAGAATTTATATAACGATAATACGTCCCATTCTTACTTATGCCTGTTCAATCTGGGGTTCCGCTTCCAAAACATCGATTAACAAAATTCAAGTATTTCGAAATTCCTGCTTCAGAACTTGTTTAAAAGCCCCATGGTTTATTTCCAATGAACAAATTCATAATGAATTAGGCATACTACCTATCAAAAATTATTTTCTACAACTCTCCACAAAATTTTATTCTCATATAAATCGAATACCATCTGCACTCCATTTTCAGCTAGATAAACATAATTCTCACCTAAACAGAATAAAACGTAAACTTCCGAAACATTTCTTCCGTCCTCCTTAGCATTTCTCATCAACAGTAAAGCTCGCCTATAGGAAATTATTTTGAATTAATTTTCGAATGAATCATTAGCTACATTTTGTTTCTCCTTCAACTCTTATAATCGAAAATATATTGTATCTTTTCTTAATCTTCTGCCAAAACCCTCACAGGCTAACGCGTGTAAATATTCAATAAAAAATAGCTGCTTATTTATCCCAGAAATAATTTTTTGTGCTGAAATTCCGCCGTTTTTTTTGCACAACATTACAAAACTTTCTCTACACTAGTCATATGCGGACGTATACGAGAAAGTAAAAATGTTATATCAGAATAGAAATCGAATTTTACTTTCGCCTATCCTATAATGTAATATAGGTAATATATGTAGTTAAACGAGACTCAATGAATACTGCGGGGGCTGAAAGTGTTTGTAATATCATCAATATGCTATTTTTTCCGCCCGTCAGCCTGTCCAGCTGTGAACAATCCTAGGGCCTAAACCACCCGTACGATCTTTTCCAAATTGCAGAGACCTCAGTCGATCTGACTCTAGTTGAAGCGTTGAGATTTTGACAAACATTCTTTAAAATTTGGAGGAATTAAAGACGGTCCCAAATTTTTCAATGAAATTTGTTATTTAGGACAAGTTTTAAACTTCTTTCATATTATTAAAATAATACTTTGGTTCCATTACTTGGAAATCGAATAGTTGAGAAAATTTCAAAAAAATGTACATTGGGAGGCGATAGATGGCAGCTTACAAGAAGGAAGGGCAAGACTGTACAGTACCAGACCACGAATCAGAAAACGTTTTTTCTACGAGAAAGTCTGTGCCATTCTGTAGCAGCTTTAGATATTTTCGTTTTACTATTATAGGGACGAGAAATTGAAAAAATGTTAAGAAATAAATATAAATAACTGTTTCTTCTATAAAAATATAAATATAGATATAGAAAACGTAAATATAGAAATAAAATATAAATATAGAAAACGTAATTCTTGTCTTAGTTGCTACGTACTGGTTATGGTGTATTATGCACGATTTTATTATGCAGATATAGAAAACGTAAATGTAGAAATAAAATATAAATATAGAAAACGTAATTCTTGTCTTAGTTGCTACGTACTGGTTACGTGGTATTATGCACGATTTTTGTAGTAAGTTAATTCTGTTAATAAATAATTGTTCATTACTGATTGCGATGATGACACATTTTATAGAGAAAGTAACTTTGCATTTATGTTTATGGAAACGAAGGGTGTCAAAGTCATTGAGAATTATGCAAGTGGCCGTGACTTTTCAAAGCTTGCACAAATATTTTCAGGAATAATGGTGTAAATTGTTTCCAACAGGAAGCAAAAGCTAGCAGATTATACCCTTCAGTGCATCAATCCATTACCATCTTTGGAACCAAAACGATCTAGTGTAGCAATCGACCACCTAGAGTGGGTAAGTACGTTGGATGCGAATGTATGTGTGTGTGTATGTATGTATGGCAAAACGTCCTACACTACACTCCTACATTTACACTGTCCGCAGAATTTTCACCTACATTTTATTCCCCGATTGATCTAGATGTCACATCCCCTTCAATTTCAAATAGAAATTTTCATTTTCGGTTGTAAGAACACTTCACCCGAAGTCCGTAGGTCATTTTCAAAATATTCTCAAAATGGCTCCAATTTGTTTTTACTTTTTTTTGCCATGTAGAATAGAAACTTATCCAGGTTGAAGTTTTATTAAAACTTCTAAATTAACTTCGAACTTCGAGTAGTATATTTTGACGATTCGTATATATTTGACGAATGAGTTTGTTGTTCAAAATTATATACTAAATTTATGTTACGTAATACTACTTAAATAATTAATTTGGTTTTTGTAAATTTGAGTAAATTAAGGGCAATGTAAAATTTTACCAGAGAGAAGAGATGCAGCTGACAAGTTTATGGCTTCTTAGATGGGCGCCGGCGACCCAATATCACAGAATAGATACTACACAGAAAGGAAAGTAGAAGGAGGCTCCTTTAATCTACACGGAGCCACTGCGCAGCGCCGGCCGCCATCTTGAAACTGTGCAAAGAAACCTCAAGAGTCAGCTCAAACGCCATTTTCTCAAAAACTAGCTCCAAATATTTTATTCTAACTTTTCCAACGGATAGTGCTAATTGCTACTTATGACATTAAATTCATTTTCGTGAATTATTTAGTCTTTTCAATAATTACACAAATGTAATTTTTTTAAATATGTCTCATGCCGCTAATATACACATTTCCATCGATATGTAAACACTATTGCATTTGTGAGTAAAAGTGAATTAAATTACTTCAAAGATAGTTTTCCGAAAGCTCAAACATATTCTGTGAAAAAGATCAATTTTGCATTTTTGTAACGATTAAACGATATTTTCATAAAAACGGCTCCAATTTTTTAAAATGAAAATTCTCATTTAGTAGGAGGTTTTATTCTTTTTTAATATTATTAAATTAATATTTCGGTTCTACTATTAGGAAACTGAAGAATTGCGATAATATAAAAAAAAGTACTTTGGTGGAAGATGTCAGCTGGCTAGAGTATGTGGCAAGTCCGATAATCTTGCCCAGACCAAAGAAAATGGGAAAATAGTCTGTGCCATTCTGTAGTACTATTAGTTATGTATTTATAATTCTTTACCTTTTTATCTCTATTTTTATTAATATTTACCTAAGTGAAATAAAAGGCAGAATCACCACCATTCACAACATAACAAATGCCGGGTCGTACAACTGTGTACACACTTTCAATATGGCGAACATGCGCATTATATCGGCGCACGGATTGTGGGTAGCTTTCCTTTCAGTGTAGTATCTCTTCTGTGCCACTATGCCGGTGGGTTCTTCTCTGTGATCGACTACGATGAATGAAATTCTGAGCATCACCAAAGTTGTGTCCGCCTGGGAAGTACTCGTGCTTTCACACGGAGCCACTATGGCACCACCGAGAAGAGGCAGAACCCACAGGCACTGCGCTGGCGGCCGGCATTAGGGGGAGGGCAGATTACTGGTAGCTCAGGAAAATGTAGTTGACTGTTACAACTTTTAATATGCTTAGAAAATGCAAAATAATAGAACAAGGGACAATAAATATACCTGTAATAATATAGATAACTTATGACCAGATGGAGATGAATGATTGCTAGAAAAAATTGAATAATATTCAATATTCAATCAACATATTATCGACAAATATCAACAATATTCAATGTAGATATTATTTTGATTGACATGCAAAGTAATAAATAACAAGTAATTGACAATCAAATTTCTTAATTACAATTTGAACCAAAGGAAGCTACTCATCAACTACTACGTTCAGCAGTGACTTCCTTTATGACTGAAGTACTTTTTTATCCTAGTCGTTCAACATCGACATTAAATTGTACACATGTGAGCAGTGATCATTCAGTGCAGTGACATTGATCATTCATTAAAGTTTTTTTAAATATAATATGATACATTATTAATAAAAATTAACTATTAATTACAATTTCTGAAATGAATAATTTAAAGTCGATATTCAAGGTCTAAAGTATGATGGCGTTGAAGTCATCTGGAGGAGTCACTATTGTCTAGTAAGTTGATGGCTAGGATATTCGGATGGTTATGTAGTCTTTGTAGGTATTTTGCACTGGTATTCTTGATTTCTTCTTTTATAGTTGGAATATGTAAGTCTTTGTGTGATGTTTCATTCGTTGTGTACCGGGGGGCATTTACAAATTTTCTTAAGGCTATTGACTGGAAGCGTTGTAATATTTCAATATTAGAATTTTGAGCTGTTCCCCAAAGTAGAATTCCATATGTCCATACTGGTTTTAATACTGCTTTATACATAATTACTTTGTTTGCGTTGCTTAACGATGATTTTCTTCCCAGTAGCCAGTTTAACCTTCTAAGTTTTAGGTCTAATTCTTTTCTTTTATTCTTTATATGTTTTTTTCCATGTGAGTCTTCTGTCCAGAGTAAGTCCGAGATATTTTGCCGAGTCATTTTGAGGAATACATTGCAATCCTATTTTTATAGGTGGACACGTTTCGTGCTTCAGACCGTAGGTGACTTGGACAGACTTCTTGTCATTGACCTTGAGGCGCCAGCGTTTCTGCCACTTGTGGATGGATTGCAGATGTTCTTCTACGAGACGAGATGCTTCTGCTGGATCTTTATGTCGAGCTAAGATTGCTGTGTCGTCCGCGAAGGTTGCTGTCAATGCGTTCACAGATGATGGGATGTCGGCAGTATATAATGAATAAAGGAAAGGTGCAAGCACATTTCCTTGAGGCACTCCTGACTTTATAGGGATAAGTTTTGAAGTTTCACCGTTAAATTTGATTTGAAAATATCTCTCTGTAATATACGATTTTAACAAGTGATAGTAAGGATATGGTAGATTTTTCTTAATTTTATACAATAGCCCTGGATGCCAAACCTTATCGAAAGCCTGGCTTACGTCTAGAAATACAGCAGAACAATATTCTTTATTTTCTAGCGATTCACTAATTTCGTTTACTACTCGATGAATTTGTTCTACAATCGAATGCCGTTGTCTGAACCCAAACTGATGATGAGGTATTTCATTTTCTTGTAGAAGTGGATTTAAACGCGACAGAAGCAGTTTTTCAAAAACTTTTGATAATATTGGCAGTAGACTAATAGGTCTGTATGATTCAACTTCATGTGTTGGTTTGCCGGGATTAGGGATGACTATTACTTGAGCCATTTTCCATGGATCAGGGCAGTGTCCTAGTCTTAGGATGGCATTGAAGATGGAAGTAAGTAAGGCTATTAGTTTTCTTGGTAGATGGTGTAAAATTGTTGCTGAAAGCATATCGTATCCGGGAGCTTTTTTAGTTGGTAAATTCTTTATTGTTGTTTCAACTTCTCGAGCACTTACGGGTTTGATTTGGGGAGCTAGTTGCAATGGTGAATCTAAGAAGTTGTAAATGTCTTCCTCTTCTGTTGTAGATATTTGTGAAGGAAATGGTTGAAAGATGTTAGAGAAATGGGACGCGAAGCATTCAGTTTTTTCTTCGTCGGTTTTAGCCCATGTGCTGTCGGCTTTTCTGATGGGAGGAATAGGTTGCATAGGTCTCCTCAAGTATTTAGTAGTTTTCCAAAGAGAATACTCTGAATTCGAATTCGGAATCAATTTTGTGAGTTTATCTTGTAGGGCGTGGTTTCGATATTCTTGAAGGAATCTTTTGAGGTTTTGCGAAGCTGAATTTAGTCTCCTTTTGACTGCTGGGTCTTTAGTGATTTGCTATTGTTTCTTTAATTTACGTTTTGATTTCACCTTTTCTCTTATTACTTGTGGGATATATAGCGTTTTGTTTTGCTTTATTTCTGGTGTAGAATGCCATGCAGCTTGATGGAGTTGTCTGGTTACATATTCTATAGCTTCATTTATGTCGAAAGCAGTTTTCAATGGTAGATTAGCTGTGCTGTTGTTAATTAGCCATTCTGAAAAATATTTCCAATCTGTTCTATTGTTGTGGATTGAAGTTTGCTTATTGTCTTCAATAATGATTAAGCTAATGACTAGTAGAACTGGTGAATGATCAGACGATAGATCATGTGACCAGTAGGTGTGAATGTAACTTTGGTTAACTCCTTTTACAATAAAGAAATCTAATACATCAGGAATTTTGTTAGTGTCTGTCCGCCAATAAGTGGGTGGCCAGACGAGTACGAGGATAATTTTTCGTTTATTACAGTTTCATATAGAGATTTACCTTTCGGAGAGGTTAGTCTGGAGGCCCCACAATGGATGTTTAGAATTGTAGTCACCGCCAGAAATAAATCTTGGTCCAAGTGTTCTGAAAAAGCTTGCGAACTGTGAACTCTGGATTTTATGCTTCGGATGGCAGTATATTGCTGCAACATTCAAGGTTCCGAATGCATCTATTACTTGAATGGATGTTGCCTGCAAATACGTGGTGCTATATTGAGAATTTAAATGATGTTTAATTTTTTCCCGAACGAGTATAGCTGTTCCTCCATGTGCTGTGCCATCCGGATGATTTGTATAATACACGTTGTATCCTTGAAGCGAGAAAAAACTTTTGTTGGTGAAATGAGTTTCTGAAATGAGCATGATATCCGTATTTGTTAACTGAAGAAAACACTTGACTTCTTCTCGGTGTTGTTTAATATGTTTTGACATTTTTTTTTTTCTTTAAATGTTGTTATTGAAAATAATTGGGTATTAGACTCCGTGTTTTTGCATTGTTGTTCAGACTATCCTTTTTTTGCGAGTTTTTCAGTGCTTGGGCATAAGTACTACGCTGATGGAAATTATTTGTCGAAGTAGGTGGGAAGTTTTCTTGACCTGTATTCATATTATTTTGTGAAGCACTGTAGTTTGAATCTTGTGGAATTTTAGACGCCTGTGGATATTTTTTATTGCGTATTTTTTGATAAATTTCACATCCTTTATAACTTGCTGTATGGGGACCTTCACAAAGGGCGCATTTTGCTGGCTTCATTTTGTTTTTCTTGTTTTCACAAGTTCTGCTATCGTGATTCTCGCCGCATACTACGCACCGATAAGGATGGTTTCAGTAGTGCTTCGTGTGCTCCCAACTTTGGCAGCGATGGCATTGCACAAGATCTCGCTTTACTCTTGGAGCTTCAATTTTTATTTTGGTGTTTTGAAGGTACTGCAATTTATAGATGTCTTTGTTATTATCTTTTGGTTCCAAATCAATAAAAAATACCGGTAAGGGAGCTTTTGGTACACGGTGTTTGCAGTTATGAATGTTTCTTACAGTATGACCGTTTTCTTCTATTTCTGCTTTCAGTTCATCAATATTTATTGTAGGATGCATATTTTTCAAGACTATCCTAAATGCTCTTTCTTGTTTTAGCTGATAGCTGTGAAACTCAATTTTCTCTTTAGTAAGGTATTTAATGAGTGATTGATAAGCTTCTGTTGTTGCCGGTAAGATTTTAAATTTATCTTGACCTACAAGCTTGCAGTAGAATTCTTCCTTCTTCACGACTTTTTGTAAAGTTTCTGACATTGCGTGAAAGTCATTTACCCCAGGGAGAAATATTGATGGTGGCTTTTGCACCTTCTGGATGTTGCTGGATTTGTGACATTCATCGATTACTTTATCATCGGATTCATCGTCATTAATTAGTTCGAGATCTGCAAATCTATTGCATGATAGTATGCCACTTATATTTGCACTTTGACGTTTTGATTGTTTATAACATTCAGGGCTGCGAGATTTACATCTCTTGCGCTTGCTAACAACAACTTGCCATTTATGAGTGTTACTGTCACTACTTGAATTACCGTGGGTTGTTCGATTAAGTTCTGAATTTGTTACATCGGTTGAACTTGAGCTTGAAGGCTGAACTGCAGGAGGAAAAAAGGGCAATGGCATTGCTATCACTGTACCTTGTGGTATCTGATGTAAAATGAGTTGTTGTTGCTGCTGCTGCTGCTGATATTGTTGTTGAAGAAACAACTGTTTGTAGTTCGTCTTGACTTGTATTAGACGAATACATTATAAATTCAGATTCCGGCTGGGAGGTGTTCTCTGAGACCATATCGATTGTTTACGTCTTATGGAGGCAACATTTTTTGATATCACCAGTTGAAACACAGAATTTTATAAACAAAAAATACAATTGATCACGAAAACACTACACACTAGTCCAAACACAAAATGTGGACGCACAACTTGACACAATGAGTCAACGCACAACTTAGAAATCACGAGACACTGCGGAATAGAGGGCACGTCCTCTCACCTCCACCATTCGCGAGAGACTGTACTCATTAAAGTAGGAAGTTACATTACTTGAGTTCACTAAATGTGTGACTGGACACAATTTGTCATAACAGAGATTACGTGACTAGTAATTGCAACCCACAGTATGGTGGCTACAAGTAAACAGTTAAGCAAGCATGCAATACATTGACATGCATGCGACTGAAAGCAACAGTTCTGAGAAGGCACACAGATTGCGTCCACACCTTGCAGCGATCAGGTGACTACTGCTTTTTTACTTGCGTTTTTATAACCTAGTACTTGACATAAATCAGCTGTTGACGGTTTCATCCAATAAGAATCTTAACATCACCACAGAGACGGCATCGTGATGACGTTATAGCTTTCTATTGGATAACACCATAACATCTGATTTACGTCAAGTGCCAGGTTACAAAAACCCAAGAATAGACGTACATGTTCAGGGAGCGGGGCTCCCCCAGCCATGGAAATCAAGCAACCACCAGGAGCGGTAGCTCAGTGCATCAACAGATGTCACTGAGGCACCTCTGACCGGGAGGTCCTAGGTTCGAGTCCTGAAGGCGGCAGGATTTTCGACACTAGCGTTTCAGCCAGGTCGAATTCAGTCGCTATCTGGAGGAGAATTCTAGCAGCCGGCTGCTCTGATCGGTATTTTTCCGTGGTTTCTCCGATCAGCACCAGGCGAATGCCGGAGCAGTACCCTATCAAACGGGCCACGGACCTCGCGCGATCTGTCCTTGTCCTATCCTCTCCCCTTACACACACACACACACACACACACACTAACATACACTACACTACCACATATTCCGGGAGACCGGTCGGAAGCTTAGAGTTTGTGCGGCTGGGGCGGTGCCCCGCTGGTGGGACGGTTCTGGTTGGGGGAAACCCCACTAGCCGACGGTAGGTCGGCGCCAGATCACCGCCATCTCCCGAGAAAAGAACATGCACTACACTAACGGGACTAATGACGAACGCAGTTGACGCGCCCGGAAACACGAAAAAATCAATCCATCAACGAATCGCCCGGAAAGCAAAGTGTTAGTGTGCGTATGTGTCTGTTGGTGTGCCCGGAAGGACGGCGGAATTGGACGAGCGTTCTGGAGAGGGAGGGTGGCGAGACAGAGACGGAGTAGGTAGCAGGTGCTATTCATGTTGTAGAAGATTGACCAACGTCATAAACGTAATATATAAGAGCTTGCGCTCTCTCGGAAACTAGTTGGGTCTCTTATTCCGCTCTCGAACGTTCAGCAGGAGAGCGCATTTTCTTTTTTCTCTCCGACTGATTCTTCTTGGGTTCCTGTAATGAAACTCTCGCGCTCTCATTTTCCAATTTGCAATTAGCGCAAATTCTGGAAAATTATATATTCTCTGATAGTTTACTTAAAACTTCTGCATTTTACGAAGATTGAGACATGTTTTCAACGGCTGCGTCAAAATGTTTTCATAATATTTGCGACTCTACGCTCTTTCTAGTACGGTGGAATTGTCCCTTGTTGCGAGGCAATACTGAACGGGATACTAAGTCCCGAAATCTTCCAGCCTCTCAAAAGCTTACACTTGTGCGTGACTAAACTGCCAACGCTCTCCTCCATTTTATGCCGGACGCTTGCTGTGAGAAATGCCATACATCACAGTACGTTCAATTAACTGTGTTGGTGGGGTCTGTGAGACCCATACTACTACATTTTGTAAAATAATTTAAATAGTTTTGTAAATATTTTCTCAGCAACTTGTGTACTCCTTTCAAATCGTGGGGTTTGTGAACTAACGAACCATCTTCACGTTACGTTTGTGCAGTGATGAGTTATAGTCGATTTGAACGATTCCGGGTATCCTAGACCCCCACCAGCATAGTTACGTATGCTTTTTTAAATAACTTGATTTCTTATGTAATTGAGTATTTAGTAACGTTGGTTATTAGAAAATGAATAGGAAATACATTGTGTATATTACAAAGAGTTCATTTCTTATTTAAATTGCAGCTTTGCATTTGAAATGTTGACTATCACCGACAAAGAAATCCTGCTATTGTTGATGGACAGTAGCAATAAGTTTTGGGATCAACCCGTGATTAGACTACATTCAGTAGTTCCAAAGAAAATAAGAAAGATTGCCCACAAGGCGCTGACAGAAAGACAAAACATCTTTGTATTAACTGCCCCAAATTTGTTTTACAACACTCAAACTTTGTTTCAGGTATTCTGCTTGGGAAATTACACAGCATTCTAAGAGTTTCGTTTTGTTCTTTTGCGTTTATCAATATTGATGCGTTTTTCTTCTTATATTTAATTTCTTTACTTTTACCGAAAAATATAATTTATGATCATGTTGTATTGTGACATACCAATATGTGGAACCATTTACTTTGGAGCGTATGATTGTCGGACTTAGAATATTGATGGAAGGTGCGGAAATTGGAACTTAAAAATATTTCGAGTGCAGCAGCTAATTAGAATTGTGAACTCAGGTGAATTTGTCGACAACAGGACTGGGAGTATTTGAAGCAGATAATAGTTTGCTAAACTTTAATATTTTAAGTATACGAGTAGAAAGAACTGGGAACGTTTACAAGGAAAATTAAGTAAGTCTTATCAACTTATGAGGCGGTGAGGATGTCCACTGTTGATAATTATGCCCGAGTAAATTGTTCGAAAGAGTGCTCAGATGAGCTCTTTCTCAGTATTGGCAGATCACACTGAAATTAAGATCTTACTATATTTGTGGTACATTTCCTGGAATCCGAAGATTTTGGGTTTCGATTTGAATGGTAGGAAATGAACATTACATCATCATGTTTGGCTCAAATGAGTATTACCTCACAGGTAGCTTAGCAACATAAGTAATCTTTTATTAAAGGAAATCTCGCTGAACCATAAGGAAGCAACCTCGCAAATATTTTACTACAAACACCAACGTATCTATTTCAGTCATTTAAGCCATGCGGTTTCACTAGAAGTTAAAACTAAATTACCTACGCCAAAATTACTTTAAAAATGACGGGGAAAAATTCCATCCCCATTTCAAAAGTAGATGTGGCAAAAAGCCATAGTTGACTAGTCGCGTAAAAATAAACTAGAACGTTGTCAAGTGCAACGGAAGACTCTATTGCTTACATTTTCTCTTATTTTAAAGAAATTACAATGGACGGTGTGATGTAGGAATAGTTGACGAAAGTTTTTAAAAATTCATGGCAGCTGATAAAAAAACTGAACTGTTTACTAAGTACAGTGTTTACTAAGTACAGCCACTATTGTCAATCTTTTTGAATCAGGAACAACAAGAACTGATCGTGCTATATTAGAAGCTGTACGGATTGACAAAACAATAGTTAAGGTTTAGAGATGAGGAACCAAGTAGTTCTCACAACAAAATAAATTATTTAAAAACACTCAACTCTTTTTCAAGAACCTCTCTCAAAATATCATCTTATTTTCAGAGGTGTGTTGTAAGGAACTACGATTTTATTAGTTGGGGTACGTAAGTAATAGTAGTAGTAGTAATAATAATAATAATAATAATAATAATAATAATAATAATAAATGAACGAAAAAACAATTTATGTAGATAATTCAACACAATATCAACACAGTATAATTTTGAGATAATTTTGACAATTAATAATAAGTAAATCAGCTGTAGAGTCTACCCAAAAAAATGCCACTGCTTTTCTTCTACTCAATGATGGTAAAAATCATTTAACTTAATCATAGTAAAATAATTAATTTAATCATAGTTTATTATTATCTTTAAAATAATTTGACGAAGAGCATAATCCTGTTTTTTCTCTAACACAGGTCGCCTTACCTCTTAACAATGTGATAGCAAGTGTAATATTCCATGATTCCCCCCAAGAATAAGGCACAAGTCAAAGAATAAATAGAAAATGCATAACATTAACATGAACTGTAAAAACAGATGAAGGCGATGTCGCGTAGCGATAGTTTTTGAGAAGTAAACGGAAAACGCGACAAATTCACAATTGGGACAAGATAGGGCAGTAGCGTTCATGTAGCGAAGTCGTTTGCAAGTTATTTGAAGGAAATCGCATCACGCGTTCGAAAGATATGAACATTTTTGTATAGTATAAATTCCAGCTTGTAAACAGACATGATAGCCATTGTTGTGCTTTAAGGTTCAGTAAATCAAAAGGTGTTTGTGGCGAAAATTAAGAGAACACGTGAAGTAATACAAACAAAACTTTAAGAACCAACAGAATAAATCATTTAGAAAATTATGGTAACAGTCGCAACGTTGGGAAACTTCGAGGGGCTACGCCAGAACAGAAAATGTAATTAAATTAAATGATGTAATATTTTGTAGGAGAAGCAACAGCGATCGTGTGATGTTAAAAGAATAAAAGAGCTGACGATCCGGACACAACAATGACGAAGAGAGCGCGGTCGAAATAGCTTGAATACGGATGCATGTTGAAACGCACCGCAAAAAATTTTTATTTTAATAGAAAATTGCGTTCAGTTTGTGAATAGAGTGAAATATATCGTGTTTAGTAACTGTCGAGTTAATGGAAAGATAAAACGTGGAAGAGATATTTATATATATTCACGAAAACAGTGTTCGCGGAACACTGTCGCCATATTGTCGGTCGCAGTTAACAAAAACTAGTATAGTAATTAGTGAGTAGTTTTAATCAGGGATATTCTTCATTTAAAGTAAATTTGTCGTTAACAAACGTGTGTGGAAATGGATGGACGCTGTGGGGAGATGAATTAATGGATGCTACATGTATACTACGGAGGTGACATGGAACAATGGCGTTACGCGGATGGCCGATTTCTACGAAAGGAAAGTGCAATAACTTTGCGTAATTTAATAGTTCAGATAAATGGGAAGAAAGAACAGATTAGATTTTAATGTACAAGACCAAGTTTTGCGGAAATAATAATAGGCTATATTCAGACAGAATAGGGATGCGCATTCAAGTGTGAATGATTTGTTTTTTTTTTTTTTGTCGATTGTGTAAATAGTAAGTGTGAATGTGATTTTATGTATTTCAGGTATTGTGTTTTGTTGTTTATTGTATTGCATTTGTGTATGTTTTTGTTGTTATGTCTCCAGCGGAGTGTGGAGAGTGAAAACCAGAAAAGAATAAATAATGCCGGACGTATTTGGTTCGACAGTAAGCCATATAATATGATTTCGTGATTTTGTATTAAACAGTGACCTACGCCCAACTGTCCAAGTATCTCGTTAGGCTCCTGTACAGGCCAACCACAGCCTCACGCTCAATAGTTTTATAACATTGAAGGAGTAGCTAAGTAACGGGCACAGTTTTAGATAAAGGAGGCAAAGTTAGCAGGGCATAAATTTGTATAGATCTCACAACAGATTTGGGATAAGTAGGCAGGACGTTCCATTACTATTGTCGCCGCAACTTGGGCGGTTACATACAGATTTGGGATAAGTAGGCAGGACGTTCCATTACATAATTGGCGCCGCAACGTGGGTCGTGAGTAGGACGAATACTGGGACACTACAATAGTACGCAAGTGGGCTAGGTGAAAAAGGTCAAAACTAATTGTAAGTAAAACATAGTACAATTCAAAATGGAGCGCGTAGTGGCAAATGTTAAGTACACGGGATGCGTCGGATTCAGAAACAATTTCCGCTCGCGATGAGGATGAAGAGGGCCAACATCTAGAGGAATTAGAATTAGAAGGGGAGGGGAATATTGCGACAGATACGCAAGGTACAAATATGAGCCAGGAAGCTGCAGGTGAAATTGTTCCGGAGGTGCAAGGTGCATCGGAACCCTCTGTCGATGTTATTACGGTTAATGCAGGAAATGAGAAGTGATAGTGCGAGGTTGGAAAACAACGCAAAACAGATAGAGAATAAATTTGAGGAAGTTGTAGAGCAGAATGAGGTGCAAGTCGCAGTGTCGAAAATTCAAGACGAAGTGAGCGCATTTAAAGTAGAGACAATTGCCCGGTTCACTAGGTTAGAACAAAACGCGAAAACGGTGCAAGAGACGTCAGAAACTCGTTTCGCAGTTCAAGAGGTGTTCAACCAGCAGCTCAGTACAGGTGTAGGCGAAATTCAATCGACCGTGGGCACTTTACAACAATCGGTACGGCTGCAAGAAACGCGATTGCAGAAATCGGAGGAATCGATCAGTAAAATCGATAGGAATATTAAAACGGCTGTTCAGGGAGAATTCGATAGTCGGAAATTGGCAGAGATAGGATCGACAAAGGAAGTCGATAAAGAAATTATGAACAAAATTGCCGACCTCGAACAGCAGGTGTATGCAGCGCGACGATTGAATGGCAATGGTTACGCGATAGGGCATGCAACGTTGCCGAATTATCTACGTTTTCACGGGAGAGCAGAGAACAACCATATTCGTTCTTGACGGCACTCGAGAACTACTTTAAAGTAAATAACATTCGGAAGGAATGAGAATTGAGGTTTGTCGAGGAAGCCCTTAGCTCAAAGGCGCAGCATTGGTGGCAGGCATTAACACCAACACCGCAAATTTATGGGAATGGCGCGAGAAATTTTTAGAAAGGTATTGGAACCAACACCACCGATTCGAGTTAAAATACCGGTTGATGTCGGAACGATATCGAAAGGGAGACGCCGAAACCATGAGCGACTTTGTCACTCGTAAAGTCAGCGCGTTTAAAGTATGTAGCGAAGATTTCAACCCAGCCGAAGTTATTCGAATTCTGATTCGACAAATGCCGAGTGGAATACGAAACTTACTATGGAATAATATGCCGGAAACCATAGAGGCATTGATAGAGAGTAAGTCGGTTCGAGCAGGCGAACGACGACAATGAACGGACGGGCGTGACGGAAGGCTCCGAATCCGGAACGGAAATGGCAACCACCGATACAACGGAGGCGATATCGGCAAGATAATGTGTCGCAGTAGAGGTGCGCAAGAGAAGCCTCGAGGAGGAAGAGAAGGCGCAAGACGGGCAGGCGCAGCAAAACCAAAGCCGAAGGACGGCGAACGAGCAGGCGCGGAACGAATGGAACAAGAGGTCGGGATCATAACCAAGCGAAGGCGGAAGGAGCGCAAGGCCGATGGGAATCAGTACCTAGGAAGGAAACTAAACACGTTTGGGGCGAAAAGGTGGGTCGAACAACGAGACGAAAGAAATATCGTAACGATTGAGGCCATAGCGAGTATTGTCGTTGGAGGTGACGAATTGCTGAGAGAAGAAACAACGGAAGGCGCAGGGCCGAGCAAATGCTGATTTTGCAAGGCAGGTGCTACGGGAGAGAAGTTCGGGCGCTAGTAGATACGGGCAGCAGTATTAGTGCAGTGTCGGAGGAATTTTGTAAGAAGGTGCAAAGGAAGGGCATGTTGATTGAATTACCGACGCGGAAGCTTCGCGTGATCATGGCGAATAGGAAGGCAGCCAACACTACAGGGAAACAAATCTGGTTGGAGATAGATTTGGGAGAAGTAACGATCGAGGTAGCAGCAATCGTTGTCCGGGGGCTGATCCGTGACGTCATCGTGGGGATGGACGCACTGGATGCTTGTCAAGCCGTCGTGGACGTAGGAGCAAGGAAGATAATGCTCAAGTCACGAGGTGCTATTGAAAGTAGGTCAGTGGTCGCTGAACTTGATGGGCGGAGGCGGAAGGAGACGAACTGCAAGCTAGTATGGAAGAAATTCTCCAAAATGTAGAAAGGAGATGCGGAAGAGGTCATCGATCAGGAAGGCTGTCCGGTAAGAGTTCGTCAACTGTTAAGAGAATTTATTAGTGTTTTTGGGGAGTCGTCAGAGCCGGTGAAGGGCTATAAGTTCAAGCTGCAGTTGAAAGATACGACGCCGTTCTCTACGAAACAATATCCCGTACCACAAGTGTACCATGAGCAGGTGCGCCAACTTATTAAGGAAATGGAGCAGAAGGGCGTTGTCCGAAAGGCAATAACCCCGTATATAAGTCCGTTGGTCGTAGTGGTGAAGAAAAATGGAAGCATTCGTCTGTGTCTAGACGCGAGAAGACTCAACATGGTCACGATTCCACGGTATGAAACGCCACCAACTGTAAATGAAATGGTGATGAAGTTAGGAGGAGCCAAAATCTTCAGCGCGTTAGATTTTCATCCGCGTACTGGCAGATCGAGGTAGAAGCAGGAAGCCAACAATACATCAGCTTCAAATTTGAAGGGACGGTGTATTCATTTACGAGACTGCCGTTCGGATTGAAAATTCTGGAGCAGCGCTAATCCGATATTTGAACGATGTAATCCCGGTTGAGTTGAAGAGCACTATGGTGATGTACGTTGACGATATTATTTTGTTTTCGAAGGATTTGGAATCGCACCTGAGAAATTTGAGGAAATTATTAGAGATTTTCGAGAAGTTCAACTTGAAATTGAATTTAGAGAAATGCGAGTTTTGTCGTCAGCAAGTCAATTCATGGGCGAAATATCAAGTGCGGGGATGAAGATGCAGGAAAATAAAAGGAGATAATTCGAAATTACCACCACCCAAAAATGTGCGAGGATTGCGGCGGATATTTGGAATAGTAACTATTACGCGCGATTCGTAAAGAGCGCTTTCGAACGCACGTATATAGTACAATATCCGGATTTTCGACGTAGAATGTACGTAAAAGGGGAACAATGCCAGGAAGCATTCGAGGAGTTGCTGAGCGCTTTCGAACGCACGTATATAGTACAATATCCGGATTTTCGACGTAGAATGTACGTACAGACGGACAGCAGTGGATTCGCTCTAGGGGCTGTGCTGTTCCAACTGGGCGAATGTGGCGAACAACAGATAGTGGCTTTGGACAGTCGCGCACTAAAAGGAAGCGAAATGAATTACGGCGCGACAGAGTTGGAAGCTCTTGCTATTGTGTGGGCGACCCAGAAGTTCAGAACATTGCTAGTAGGACGCCCATTTACCATAATTACGGACCATAAGGCACTAATATTTTGATGAGAAGCCACACGCATAATGACAAACTGTCACGGTGGACTTTGTGGCTGCAACAGTTTCAATTCGAGATCGAATATTGCGAAGGCCGAAAGAACCTGTTGCCAGATTACTTGTCAAGAATCAAGGTAAAGGAGAAAGGAGCCCTGGATAGTGTGATGGCAGTCATTCGGGTGAGAGAAATTAGCCCGCGATGGACGACAAGAGCAATTATCAATATGCAACAGCGAAACGTGTTCGTGCAGGAAATATGCAAGTTGATTGATGGCCAGCCGTACGATAGAAGGCGAATCCGCAGAGGAGAAAGACAAGGACGCAAGTAATTGGAAGATTTATGAAGGAATCTTGTTAAGAAAAATTGGTGGGCCCGAAGAGAAGTTCCGAATATGGATGCCTGAAGAAAGTGCAAGGAATTGGCCACGTCACATAGAACATTATGGGCATTTTGGAGGTGGGAAAATCCACAAATCTTATCAGATTACTGTTACTGGCCGAAGATGGGAAGAGACGTGCGACAAATAGCGAGTTCCTCTGACGCCTGTCAAAAGACGAAACAGCCGAACAGACGCTGCGAAGGTGAATGGCAGCCTATTTTTACCGCAGAGGCCACGGAATTGTATGCGGTGGATTTATATGGGCCGTTGCCGAAGACCAAGTTTGAAACCAGCACCTAATGGTAATAATAGATGTTTTTTCTAAGTTTGTGCAGATATTTCCGATAAGAAAGCCCAGTGCCGCCAACTGTATACGGCAAGTGAAGCGATTTATAGAAATGTGGGAAGCCGACTAAGATATTGAGCGACAGAGGTACACAGTTCACCAGCGGAAGATGGAAAGAAGAGATGGAAACGTTAGGGATTTCCGTCCATCTCACGGCAGTGCGACATCCACAGAGCAACCCAAGCGAACGAGTGATGAGGGAATTGTCACGTTTGTTTCGGGTATATGTCGCGGAAAATCACCGAGCGTGGTTCGAAGCCGTTCCGGTGCTGAACGAAGTATTAAATGCAGTACCACACTCAAGTATCAATGTAACACCATGGGAGGCGCACTTCGGTGCCAAGAAGAAAGGCCATTCGATGACGTGAAAATACCACCGAAATCGGCGGTTTAGAACAAGTGACTACCGATCAGAAGATAGTGTATGACCAGTTGCGGAAGTCGGCAAAGCAGCGTAGCAAGGCTCAGAAACATTTCTGTCGGGGACAATTTATGTAGGGGACCAGGTTTTAGTCCGCTCGCCTCACTCGTCCTCATCCGATCAGAAATTGTTTAAAAATTCTTTCCGAAACACGACGGTCCGTATACTATCACGAAGGTACTCAATAACAATAATGTTGTAATAGCAGATCGAGGACAGGAAATAGGTGTCCAAAACCTATTTAATGTTAAATTATACAAGAAGCCGAGTCTGTAAGGTTATGTGGTGAGAAAGGAGTTTGTAATGTAGTAATATAGTAGAATAGTATTATAAGCAAGAAAGCAAGATTGTTTAGGTAAGATTTAGTTGTAAGTAAATGCGAGGGTACACTCACAAGACCGTGAAGAAGTAGCAGGTGTAGCGAGTGACAGGTGCCGCGATAGACGACGGTAGAGCGTACCGACTTAATGCAGTGCCACTGCAAGCATTGCAGTGTGTCCGTCGCAAACAGCAGGAAACGGTAGTGTTGTGTACTTCAGAGACGCATTGTTAGTGCAAGATCAAGTTCACCAACACAGGCAACGATGGCCGTTGAACTGTAACAGGTGCCGAGTGGAAGAGGATGCGTGGTAAAGAAACAGGACCAACAAAGTGTAATGCCAGATGTAGACTCATCATGACGGTGTCATATCTGAGCGACATCTTAGGCGGGGGGAGATGTAATATTCCATGATTCCCCCCAAGAATAAGGCACAAGTCAAAGAATAAATAGAAAATGCATAACATTAACATGAACTGTAAAAACAGATGAAGGCGATGTCGCGTAGCGATAGTTTTTGAGAAGTAAACGGAAAACGCGACAAATTCACGAATTGGGACAAGATAGGGCAGTAGCGTTCATGTAGCGAAGTCGTTTGCAAGTTATTTGAAGAAATCGCATCACGCGTTCGAAAGATATGAACATTTTGTATAGTATAAATTCCAGCTTGTAAACAGACATGATAGCCATTGTTGTGCTTTAAGGTTCAGTAAATCAAAAGGTGTTTGTGGCGAAAATTAAGAGAACACGTGAAGTAATACAAACAAAACTTTAAGAACCAACAGAATAAATCATTTAGAAAATTATGGTAACAGTCGCAACGTTAGGAAACTTCGAGGGCTACGCCAGAACAGAAAATGTGAATTAAATTAAATGATGTAATATTTTGTAGGAGAAGCAACAGCGATCGTGTGATGTTAAAAGAATAAAGAGCTGACGATCCGGAACAACAATGACGAAGAGAGCGCGGTCGAAATAGCTTGAATACGGATGCATGTTGAAACGCTCCGCAAAAAATTTTTATTTTAATAGAAAATTGCGTTCAGTTTGTGAATAGAGTGAAATATATCGTGTTTAGTAACTGTCGAGTTAATGGAAAGATAAAACGTGGAAGAGATATTTATATATATTCACGAAAACAGTGTTCATGGAACACTGTCGCCATATTGTCGTCGCAGTTAACAGAAACTAGTATAGTAATTGAGTGAGTAGTTTTAATCAGGGATATTCTTCATTTAAAGTAAATTTGTCGTTAACAAACGTGTGTGAAATGGATGGACGCTGTGGGAGATGAATTAATGGATGCTACATGTATACTACGGAGGTGACATGGAACAATGGCGTTACGCGGATGGCCGATTTCTACGAAAGGAAAGTGCAATAACTTTGCGTAATTTAATAGTTCAGATAAATGGGAAGAAAGAACAGATTAGATTTTAATGTACAAGACCAAGTTTTGCGGAAATAATAATAGGCTATATTCAGACAGAATAGGGGATGCGCATTCAAGTGTGAATGATTTGTTTTTTTTGTCGATTGTGTAAATAGTAAGTGTGAATGTGATTTTATGTATTTCAGGTATTGTGTTTTGTTGTTTATTGTATTGCATTTGTGTATGTTTTTGTTGTTATGTCTCCAGCGGAGTGTGGAAGAGTGAAAACCAGAAAAGAATAAATAATGCCGGACGTATTTGGTTCGACAGTAAGCCATATAATATGATTTCGTGATTTTGTATTAAACAGTGACCTACGCCCAACTGTCCAAGTATCTCGTTAGGCTCCTGTACAGGCCAACCACAGCCTCACGCTCAATAGTTTTATAACATTGAAGGAGTAGCTAAGTAACGGGCACAGTTTTAGATAAAGGAGGCAAAAGTTAGCAGGGCATAAATTTGTATAGATTTTATATAGAGTAGAGAGATTCAAGGTATAGTCGTTTTATTTCATATTGTCGCCACAACTTGGCGCGGTTACATACAGATTTGGGATAAGTAGGCAGGACGTTCCATTACACAAGCGTTTCGTTCAATAAACATAAAAAAAATGTTGACGTATTTCAACCGCTACTCACAGAAGCTGGTCTCTGTCGCACATTTAATATGCTACCAAACGAAGTGTTATTTACTAACAATACGTGAGTATCTTTCCAATTCTTTGTAAATAATTCTAATCAGGTCTTTTAGAAAAGTTATCAAATCATCTTATTTAAACATGTCTCCGTATGTCAGAGTAAGAATCTATACCAAAATTAGTAATATTTAGTAAACAAATGGTTGTAATTTTCACGTACAAACGATAATGTTAAAAATTTGCTTTAACGCATTCTGCCTATTTATGATTTGTGGATCACGTATTCAAACAATTTTCCTTTCTAGTATAAACTACACAGTGAGGGAAAGTTACGTAATACTGGAGGAAAAAGGATACATTTTTCGACAGAACAATAGTTTTGTGGGGCCCTGATGTCACTTTTCTTTTTTTGGGGGGGGGGCGTCTGACGTGATATGCGATACATTTGTTTCTCACTCTTACTAACGTAAGAAGAGAAAATAGAGTAATCTTGCGCCGGAAAACAAATTTCCGACAGAAAAACTCTCATTGCTAGACCTTGGTACCGAAAAAGTGGATAGATCTTGTCTCTATTGTGTCGGTCCAGACAGACACGTCACAAAAACCACAATTTCGATATATTTTTAAGAAGGAGAATACGACATATTTGCAGAGACAAATGACTGTTCGTGTGCGTAATGACATTTATTTATTAATTTTACATTTATTTATTATTAGAATAGTAAACGTAACAAACACCATATATAAGTAAATATGTCTATTTTGATAAACTGACTGTAAAAAAACTTTGAAACGTATATGAATTACTGGTAAAAGGTTAGTAAATAGTTAATTTACGTATAGAGATAATCAAGTGCAACGGAAAACTAGAAAGAGAAACATAATTTTCTGCAAACGACAGATAAAGGAGAAAGACGGCAGTTGTTTTTCCGTTTACTTCAGGGAAGTCTGGTAAAACGAGGAGGAATGCTTGTGAACTCGGTCAAGATGGGATGGCAGGAAGAAAGCCATGTTTCAGTGTGGTACGATAATTAACGGAGATGGGCGTTGCCGGATTAATATAGAATGAACTCAAAATGGTTGGAATATGAAAATGATGACATGGAATTCGGAATAATTAATGGATACCTGCTAAGCAGTTATTGAATACATCGCAAAGAGAAGTGATCATTTCAGACTTTTCTCCCTACTCGACATGGTAAGAGGGCCAAGAAATTTTAGGGGAAGGTTGGGAAGGTATTTTAAGGGGAAAGCATTTTAAAATTCATAATGACATGGCCATTAGTACAGAGAACGAATGTGCGCTAGTATGAATCAGTTTTTTGCAAATGTTAAGCGTGAGTGTTGTGTAAATATATCTGTTTTATTTCAAGGGTATATACATATGTGTGTCTGTATTTGTACTAGTTAGGAGAGGCGGCAATGATGCTAGGAAAATTCTTATTACGAATAAATAAGATTGCACCAGCATTGGTGGTGACAATAATTGTTTGAAAATATTTTTTTTTGTATTTTATTAAATTAAAAATGAGGAAAGGGCAAATTACGCGTAAAATCCTAAACAATCGGTGATAAATACCCGTTTTCTGTACATGAGGGGCTTTGCGCTCTCAAGATCCAAATACATTTCTTAAACGGTTTATAGTTCCACCTTGTATGTGTGTTAATAAATTTTTGTTTATAAATAAGAGGAATTAAGGATCCTTTTCATTACATACAGAAAATTACCTTATCTAATACGTGTGTAGTAAGAATCTCTGTTTTGTGAACCCTTGATACCGAAAAATTGTTGACGGCGAAACACTGTGCCTGTCTGTGACAAATGCTAGCGGTTAAACTGTTCAACCGATTTTCTCCAAAATTGATATTTCTCAATCGATCTGGCTGATGTCGATGCCCCTTGAATTTGAAACCCATATTTTAATTTAAGGTGTACTTCACATGAAGCCCCTGGGACATTTTCAAAATTAAACAAGTAAAAAAAAATTGCTCCAACATTTTTGATTAAACTTTGTTATAGGTTAGTGTGCAGAACGCTTAAAATAATGGTGCAGGTCTCATGTTCGTTGAATATTCTTATTTTTGAAAATTGCAAACGTCATAATGTTTTCGCCATTCCATACACGCTCCATAGCCGGTCTGGTACCATAAAATAAAAACTAGATGAGGTGCGCTCTGTTTCAAGGTGTTTGATGAAGAGGTGCATGGTGAGAGATGAAGGTACGCATTCTCGCTTCAGCTGCGGGCCAGAGCAGTCGCTCCGTTATCAGCAGCTACTATCGTTCCGTACCGAGTAAGGCCGATCAGTCTCGGTCTGACTTCAGTATTTGTTTAGTGTTTTGTCCGTCCAGTGAAGTATAAATTGTTCAAAGTGCTACACAATCTGCGCACCGAAGTTACTTTAAACTAGTGAGTGCAGTGCGTCCATCAATCGCTCGTTACTCTCATTCATGAGCCACGAAAACAATGCCATCACACGGGAGTTAATCAGTGCCGCCCTAACCACATCGAACGGTGAAGCATCATCATCGCCAGCCAGCAATATGGAATCTTACTCAGCAGGTCACTCCAGCAACTTCCAAACGGGCGGGATTTACACGCCCCCACAACGTCACCGATGGACATTAGCCCCCCGGCTCCATCATCAGGCGTCCCACCAACCTTCAACCAAGCGGCCGCCGGGACTTTATCCGGTAAAAGATCGATAGAGACCTACGATGAAGGTGACAGCAAACGCGCGGCAACGCTAGGTAACACCCATCATAATAGTAACGCAGACCTACAGAAACAGTATAACGTAATAGTTTACAATAGATTTAGCTTTCTCAACGAACAATTGCCTGAAGAACCACCCGAACCAAAGAAAATTCCACCAATTTTTGTTACCGCCACAAGTAGTCACTCCGAACTTATTTGTGAAATTAAAAATAAAATATCCAATAACTTTATAACAGAACTCAAGACCAAAAAAATTAAAATTATATTCCGAACCGTACAAGTAGGGCTGTGAAGTATTTTATTGAAACTAAATAACAATTTCATACCTACAGTGATCCCTCTTGTAAACAAATTTTAATAGTGATAAAAAATATACACCCAACAATCACCAAAGATGAAATATTAGCAGACATAAAATCCCAGTTTCAGTCAGTCATCAAAGTAGCCAGATTAATGAAAAACAATGTACCAATCACAATAGATTTTAATGGAAAAGACAAAATAGAATCAGTCCTCCAAATCAATAACGTGTGCAACTCAATAGTTAAACCAGAGAAAAGAAAAAAATCAAAAGCAATCAATGCATGAGATGCTTAGATTTTGGTCATACCCGTAACCATTGCAATTACATAATGTAATTTGTGCCGGAGAACACTTCACTGCGCAATGCCCTACCAAAAACAATAATAATCTAAAATGTTATCTCTGTAATGGAGCACATAAAGAGACCTTAGATCTCAGGAATGCTCATACTCAGGCTAAGAATGCTCAGGATCAGTAAGCTAATTGAAGAAAGACAAAATATTTTGTCTAAGAGAATCATAGAAAATATGTTACCAACACCATCACCCCCATTAAATCTTACAAACTTCCCTTCACTCTCACAAGTAACATAAATCCCAAACTTCACTCAAATAAACTACAACAACCAAACACAATCACCCCATCCTAACACTACCACAAACCAATCGTTTAGTTCAACCAACAACAATCACCCTACGAACAGCAATAACACCTTCTCACACCAACTCTATAGAATATAATCCACTCAATCACTAACTACGTATCAAGTATTATATCCTCAATAATTCCAACCATAATACAAAGCATACAGAACTCAATAACCTCGTATTTAAGCAACAATTACGGCCAACTATCCCCTGAAAACTGAACTAATCCATTTCATCCAACAAAAATAATAGCTGTTTTTTTTATATAGCTGATATGGTTTGATATAGTTGATATAGCTTGCATAACAGAAACTCACCTCAATAGTTCAATGAACTTTTCAATCCCAGGTTTCAAAATTTACAGATCTGACAGAGAAAATGATCAAGGGGGAGGAGTCCTAATCTTAATTAAACAAAACGTTCCACACTATCAGTTCATCTCACCACCCACCCCCGGCCTCGAACTATAGCAACTAAAATTCCATTAAATAATAACAGTGATCTCAACATAATAACAGCATACAAACCTCCCAAAATTAAAATAAACAATAACAATTTATCTACATTGTTGCAATTACCCACCCCAACAATCATCATAGGAGATCTCAATGCTAAGCACCACTCATGGGGATGCCGAATCACCAACCCGGCAGGCAACTTCTTACGTAACTTGTAACATCAAATACCCTTGTTTATTATAGCTTCCCCAGACCCCACATACTATAATAATAATAATAATAATACAGGCCCGCTCTTCCGCCTAACCACATGTCAGATGCATACAAAGACATTTAATATTATATACAAATGTAAAATATATTGAAGTTGTAAGTAGTTAGTAGAAATAAAGTATAATTTAAGTGCAGCTTTTAAAAAGATAAATGAAATATTAAAATAGGTACATAAATGTGGCAAATTTTGTTTGACGAATTATAAATTCATAGACGGAAGTTCAAACAATTTGAGATGAATAGCATTGCTCCATTGAGCGCTACGCGGCAGCCTGGTATTCACCCCGAGCGACTGTAATCTTTTAATTCAGAAACACACCACCTCACTCGCCGCTCGACCCTGGAGGAAAACCCGCTAGTCGGGGAAAACCCACCAGACAGGCTGCGTCCTAATACAATAGTAACTAAGCTAAAATGAAGTGACAGGGTTTTGGGATGTTTTCCTCAGCTGCTGACCATGCTGCACGGGATCGTCTTCTTGCTCTAATCCACCTCTGCTCCTATGGATGAAAATACATTTCCGGCAGTATTAAACAAATCACAAAAATATACATTTTCAACAAGTACATTACGGTTATTTCTAAACATACTAGTCACTTTTTAGCATTCCTAAAAGGAGGTAAAACTGTCATGGATTTGACACCCGAATATCTATAGTGATGTAAACTGTATAATGATATATTCTATTTTGTAAGAAAGTCATTCAGGTGTTTCTTAAAAGACGTTAATGAGGAGCAGTTTTTAATGTTGAAAGGCAATTTATTCCACTCTCGGGCTACCGTAATTGCGAATGATTTATTGTAGTAGTTTGTTTTACTTTTTGGAATACAGAGTAACTGAGATTTCTGAAATCTAGAGGATTTAAGATATACGAAATAATTTGTTAAATATGACGGGGAATCCAATTTTAGCATCTTAAATAAAAGACAAAGGCTGTGATACAAAGCCTATCCTTTAGTGTTAGTATTTTGTTCACTTTATAAACTCTGGAGATATGATCGTATTTTTTTATATTATAAATGAAACGAATACAGGCATTTTGAGCTCTTTGCAGAATTTGAGCGAGTGAATCTTTTAAATTGTTGTACACAATATCACCGTAGTCGAAATGAGGACACAACAGAGTTTTTACTAACATTTTCTTCGTATTTGTAGGGAGACATTTGTCGATACATCTAAGGGATTGCAAATATGCATAAACCTTGCGACAGACATTTCGGATCTGGTATTCCCAGTTTAGATGATCATCAAAAATAGCTCCAAGTTTTTCACTGTAATGACGAGGAACTACAACATTGCCTATAAGCACATCAGGAATAGATAAACATTTAAGTTTCTTATGCATTTGGGAAGAGCCAATTATGATGGTTTTCCGGAGATGTAAATTTGCCTTGGTTTGTGGTTTGTAGGATTTAAATTGAATCCATTTTTCATTGACCATTTTACTACAGATGAGAGCTCATTATTTAATTTATTTATTAGCATTGCTACCTGTGACGGTTTTCCGGAGATGTAAATTTGCAGATCATCCGCGTACATATGATGGCTACATTCTCTAAGTTCGCGTGATAAGTCATTCACATAAATTAAGAAGAACAGCGTCCCTAACACGGATCCCTGAGGTACTCCGCGATGGAGACGTTTTGGATCGGAATGGAGATCGTCAACTACTATAATTTGTTGCCTATTGTAGAGATAGTTTGCTATCCAAGTGATAGTGGAATCAGAGAAATTTAGATTTTTGCATTTAGCAATTAGTATATCGTAATCTACAGAGTCGAAAACTTTACTAAAATCTAAAAGCGTTAATACAGTTACGAGGCCATCGTCTAAACGCATTCCTTATATCTTCAGTTACATTCAGTAAAGCTGTTTGGGTGCCTTTACCTCCTCTAAAGCCGGGTTGAAAGTTATTGAGCAGATCTGAATCAGTTAAGTGTTTTACAATTCGAACAATTTTTTCAAGAACTTTAGACACTGTCGGTAATATACTAAATGGACGATAACTGCAAGGCCCCGAAATCAGTTCAGATTTTGGCAAGGGTCGAACATGTGCAAGCTTCCACGCTTGGGGAAAGGTTCCCGATGTTAGTGAGAAATTAATTAAATGCGTAAGTGCCTGAAGGGCAAATGGTAAGACAAGTGCCAATTGTTTGGCTGTGATTCGATCGGAGCCATTAGCATTTGATTTTAGTGAACGAACAATCATACTAACTTCGTGATAATCTACGTTATGGAAATAAAATTTATCCTCGACCGCAGATGAATTGGCTGCAAGAGTCTGGAATGTGTTACGCTTGACACGGGGCGGTATTAGTTTTGAAACATTTACAAAGTAGTCATTAATGTCATTCAAGGACATGTTGACAGGAATTTCAGAAGAATTTGCTTTCGTAATCCCGAGGTCTCTCAGAGTTCCAAACATCTTTAGTGTTCGTTTTCAATTTAAAGATGTCATAATAATATCGAATTTTCGCGTTTCTTATTTTCTGTTTTACGGAATTTCGTAACTTCTTGTACGCTCTTTCATTATCAATGGTTTTATTAGCCTTGAAGCGACGGTAAGCTGAGCCGCTTTCCCTGCATGAACTGCTTTAATTCACTTGAAGCCATGGGGCCTCGGACGTTCACTCGTCGCGTTTTCCATGGTGCACGCTTATCGAAAAGGTCTGATATAATTTCGTTGAAGGCTTCTACTTTACTATTAAGGGATGTTTGATTATAAACCTCATGCCAGGGAGCTTTGGAACTGTCGTCGCATATAGCCTCAGAATTGATATTTTTGAAGTCACGGTAGCGGATCATTTTATGTTTATATTCAGGACATTTTATAGAGTACACCATAAATAGTAAATCGTGCTTTGATACTTCCGGAACAGATATCTGACCGTACGTTAATACTTTCGAATTATCTGACACGATCACGTCATCTATCCATTTTTCAGTTCCTAATGGTAGGTGAGTAGGGCCAAATTCTAATATCTGTAAATTGTATGAGTTGATAATATCAATAAACCTTTCGGCCGAGTTCGTGAGCGGTACCTTCAGATCGCAATTGAAATCACCCATGATTATGATATCCTGATATTTATTTACAAACTGTGAAAGGGGAACCTTTAATTCAGAAAAAACGCCCCTTTCGGGGCCAGTAAACGACGGCAATAAGTATACGTTTCATTTCAATTTGGATTTCCGCAAACATATATTCCATGCCAGACAAAGTGGATGGGGAGTGAGCAACTACTTTAACCTTGTCATCACGAACAAACAATGCAACCCCTTCACCCACCTTTTCTTTTAAGTTGTTTTTAATCACCGACCTAGCATTCCTAAAGAGTTTATAATTAGATACCGATACGAGTCCTGATTTTATTGTAGATTTTAGCCATGTTTCGCTAATTAATAACAGGTCTGGTTTCATTTCCGTTATAATAGTTGAACTTTCTGAGTAATGCTGCTTAAGTGATGGTGCATTTAAGTGGAAAACAGACAAACCGCGAGGAAACCGAGATAAAGAGCTTTGTAAATCTTGAAGGGTTTGGAGGGCTACTTCGAGCGGGTCTGGGGCTTTCCAAGGGGCCGGGGGGAGCACTATGCACAGGTACAGAATTTCTGAGACCCGTGTACGGAGGGAAAGTCTGTGTCGTACTTTGTTGCCACATTTAGATATCCGCGGTGGAAAAACTCAAATGGTATTGGGCAGAAAGGAATCGGAGGTAAATAAGTTAGCTTATGATCACACTTGGAACACTAACTACTTAGAATTAGCCAAATTAATGTAAGTTTCTTACAACTAATTTATATTCTGTCGGGATAATAGTAACATTAATTATTCAAATATGGACAGTATTAATACGAAATAATAGAATTAAAATGTAGCAAAATGAAAATAATTCTAATTTTAGTAATAATGAATTTGAGGAAGAAGTGTTTATAGTAATAATTATAATAATATTAATAGTAATAATAATAATAGTAGTAGTAATAATAATAGTAATAATAAGTATTAATAATAGTAATAATAATCTAATATCATTAAAACAAATAAAGAAAGAAGAAAAAATTAAATATATTTTTGTTTTAAAAAGAAAGCTAGTAAATAGTCTTTTGCTCCTAATTTTCTATGCTATCCAGTTCTGCTGCAGTTCTGACACGAACTTTGGAATTTCCCACCTTTACGATGATAACACCATCTGTTGTCCAAACGTTCTGTTGGCCGAAATGTTCCACAGCCATTTTTAGGACTTCCAGCCGCATCCTCGTCAGGTCTTTACGAATGGTGACACCAGTTCTCTTCAGATTTTTTTTAAATTGAAACATATCCCGGCGCTTCCTATAACAAGTGAATTTGATCATTATAGGGCGAATACCACCATTCGTATTTCGGCCAACTCGATGGCTGCGATCAATATCACTTATATCTAATTGGACACCTATCTTTTTGGCAACATTGATTGCAATGCAGTCAGTGTCCTCGCCATCACGCTCCGGTTCTCCAAAGATCCTTAAGCAGTTTCTACGCTGGTACTGCTCGAGCTCGTCAGTACGCTCTCCCAGTTGGTTTGAGATCATCGATCTCTTTGGTCTTTTGTAATAGTTTCTCTTCATATCGAGAAACTAACGCCTCCAATTTCCTATCCATTGCTTCGGAAACAACCTGCGAGAGTTTGCTCATGAACGCATCCGAAGTCAGAATGCTTTCAATCAGCGAAGCAGAGACAGCGTCGTTAACTTTGGCGTTGCGTGTGGCCATGTTATACAATAATAGAAAAAAACTAATTTAAGACAAGAAATAACTTTTAGGAAAAAACAAAGAATATTAGCAAATATATTAAAAAATATTGGTTATACTTAACTTATATCAGGCGGACACTGGCGTTGTCAGCGGCGCTATTCCCAAACGGTCCTACGGCTGAATAAAACTACCTGCAGCGCCGCTCACTCAAACTACCTGCGGTGATCCTCGGAGCGCTTAAGAAATACGTCCTCGCAGCTCGGAGACCATGGCACGAAATGAAATGGTACTATCATTTCGATTCCCAGAATAATCCAGACATCCTCGACACAGCACTCACAAATTTCAGTTCCTCATTAAAGTCCCTTACGTACCAAGAATTGGATTCTGATCACATCCAAGTCTTATTCACGTCCAAGTCACATCACAAGTCAAGTCTCACGTCCAAGTCACATCCATTATCTCTACCCGTCTCCCTGTTCCCCTTTCAACTCCCTCCTCTTCGACATCCAAACCACTTAATAAAATTAAAACAAATGAAAAAACAAAAAAAAAAAAACCTGCTAAAATAATTCAACTAATTAAATTAAAAAATAAAAGCAGAAGACTCTGGGACTCTTTAAGAATCCCATCAATCAAAAAAGAATACAATCATTTAAATAATTAAATTTTGGAATACTCAACCTTATTACAATCTCCAAACGTAAGAAACAACTCTCTATGGCAATTTACAAAAACAATTCTGAAAAAAAATTAATTCCACCTCTATCAACAAACACAGGCAAAATCTCCTAGTGCTAAAGCAGAAATATTAGCAGAACATTCCCAAAATACGTATACGCCCAATAATTCTCCTTTTCACACTAAACACCACGAAATTCTACAAATAGCCTCTTGCCCCATATTTAATATACCCCACAGAATAAAATCCATTTCTCTACGCGAAAGAAAAATTCTAATTCCGAAACTCCCAAATAAGAAAGCCCCCGGACACGATAAAATCAATTCAATAGTCTTAACAAATCTCCCATCGTCAGCCTTAGCCTTCCTAAACAATATTTTCAATTCAATTTTAAGAACAGGATACTTCCCTCAAACTTGGAAACATTCAATCATCCAACCCATTCCGAAACCCAAGAAAAATCATTCCAAAGTAGACAGTTACCGGCCCATCAGTTTACTACCCGTTATTGCCAAAATATTCGAAAAAAAAATCCTTGCCAGATTACACCAGCATCTCAAAAACATTAACATAATTCCCAAACATCAATTCGGTTTTATTGCTCACCACTCAACTGCACACCAACTACTTAGATTAACAGAACACATCACTCTGCATTTCAGAAAAAAAACACAATATCTACTTTCCTCGACATCACTCAAGCATTTGACAGAATTTGGCACCTCGGACTAATCTACAAACTAATAAAAGCTGGAACTCCAACCTACATTATTCACATTGTCAAAAGTTTCCTATCAGATCGCACATTCTCAGTAATAGTCAACAATCACCACTCCGCCCCACACAGTATCAAAGTAGGCGTCCCGCAAGGCTCCCCTTTATCTCCAACATTATTCAACATATACATAGCAGACATTCCATCATCATCAAATTCTAATGTAGCTGAATTCGCAGACGATACAGCCCTATTCGCCTCAGGATACTCACTAAGTAACCTACGATCACAAATTCAAAATCACTTAAACAACATTGAAACCTGGGCAAACCTCTGGAAAATTCATCCCAAATCGCGACAAAACAATAGCAACAATCTTTTCACTCAGAAAGTTTACCTCCCCCACTCCGCTAGTAATAAACAACTCCCCCATCACCTGGACCCCACCATCACAACCCATAAAATACTTACAACTTCATCTGGACATAAACTAACCTGGAAACCCCACATAGATATCAAAATTAACAAGCAAGAAATAAATTATTCCAACTCCGGCCACTAATCAACAAACATAAATCTCTGTCATACAAAAAACAGTACAACACTATACAAAACAATAATCGGAGCACTACTGCTTTATGCATGCCCCAAATGGACAAACGCAGCCCCCACAAATGTCAATAAAATTCAAGTAATGCAAAATAAATTTTTAAGATTAGTCACAAATTCCCCTTGGTTCATAAGTAATAAACAACTTCATTCAGAATTAAACATCAATAAAATAATAAACCAAATAGCACAAATATCACACAACTTCTACCAAAACCTAACAGATACCAGCAGCATCCCATTACACACTACCGAAAAATCCAACCGACACTCGAACAAAAACTAGATTTCCTTTTGAAGCATTCCTCAAAATTTTAGCCAACCATGATTATCACCGAGGTTCTCCCCTAGAGTATCTTCTCCAATGTATAGATTAAGTTAGCTTAGATATTTTAACTAGAATAAGTCTGAAAATGCATCTGTAAAGTAATTGTATTGAACGATGTAAATCTCCGAAAATTTATAAATATGTTTGATATAAAAAAAGAGATAAGGGAAATGTGTGCATACGCGATGCTCGAAATATTAAAAGTACATAATATGCCTCGACCTATTCTCTCTCCTTCTTTTTCCTTCTTTCTGTTTTCCTTTTCTCTCCTTTCTTCTTCTTCTTCTTCTTCTTCTTCTTTTCTCTATTCTCATATTTCCCGTCTTCTTTTTTCCTCCTCTTTCTCGATGTTTCAGCTAAAATTAAGTTCCATGACAATTGCAGAGGCGCTGCAACACGAAAACGCTAAGTGTTTTGCCTAAGAAAGCAATTAATAGGCAACAAGGAATCTTGAGCTGAGTTAATACTAATAACTGATATTACCAATTCTAATGAAATAAATTAATACATTTCATGTCTTAGGTTCCATTCGTCTAGGAAATACTTACAGTACGGAGACGTGGACATACAATGGATTATGGGTAAAGGATATTCCTCGGCGAGAAGAAATTCATATCCTTATCGAACCCTGAAATCAGGCAGGACAGGAGGATTGACACTTTTTCTTCCGGCTTATTCTTGGAATTTGGAATATTACTGCAGTAATTCTATTGAGGGATTTCAGGTATGTTAAAGATTACATAATAATTTAAGGTGATTAGAACCCGTGTTTGTCAGCTCTCGCTTTTATGAGGCAATGACAAGCCTTCCTCCCGAAAGACAGTGTCTCAAAGATAGTTCTAGTAGTAGCAATTAGAAGTCAGCTCTAATCAAGCCCGAGCAAAGAAATAGACCAGCCGTTCAGCTAGTTACACAACAAATGTGTCTTTAATTATAGCACAAATTGACGCCATCCCTATCTCTTCTGTTTACACTTGTGGAAGTACTACTATTGAAATATTTGAAAGTGAATTTCGAAATTATCAGTCTACGTACCTCAGGAAGCATAATTTTTTAAACAATCCAATCCCAAAAACTCAATCAAGCAAAACTTTCAAACCCAAACAAGTGAAATGCGGCATATAATGGAGTAGAATTAAATTCGTTAAAATCTCTGGAATTTCGAAAAGAGTAAAGGTTCCTTTTTCGTATCTACTTGGCACCTTGCATGTTGAAGAGAAGTATTTGTTCCTCAATGAAATCGTTTACTCAATGGACAGTACTTGGATTTTTGTGTCACTTTATATACTTTTTCGAATATTATTAGTATTTTTTGAATAATTTTGAGTTATATTGTGAGAATTTTATTATATTCCATAACCACTGATATATTAAGAAATATCCAAAGAGGGAGACCACTGGGAGGTTAGTACAGAGTACAAAGCGGTTCATGTGTTCCGTTCAGAAAACGAAGCATTGAAGCTCAAAAGCTCGTTGAACGAAATATTTGTTTTTATTTAAATATTTTGAAAGGACAGAAAGCAATCCACAGAATTTAATGACAGACACTCATTTTCATTTGAACTTTTGAATTAAAAAAAAAATATTTTGTAGAAACTCTCGCTCTTTGTTTCGTTATTTCTCAAATGAAGACTGAAGTGTTAGTAGATTAGGTGCTGCAACATTATATCTTAACAGAAACAAGTAATATGAGAACATATATGCTGTTGTGTAACACACTAGTTCCAGTAATAAATTATAGAAGAACATAAAGGAATTTACTTAACTTTTAATTTTGTGTCGCATTTGCGTAGTCCCTGATAAATTGGCAAAAACTAAGGGAAAATTTCCGTAGATTCATTCTCCATGAGATGTGACTAGGGTACAGTCCAATTGATGTTTTGTACGGTAATTAGTTAACAATTTAATAAATAAATCACAGTGTTCAAAGCCTTAGTTGCACCGACTTGGTGGAATTCGGGTTTGTCAATCCATTACATTAAATTCTTTCTCCTCGTTTTACGTCTTTGACCAATTTTGCTGCTCCTAGACGATCGTCATTTATTTTCTTCCGGGTACAACCGTCGTGATATTTATCAGGGAAGTTAGGAATTGTAGAGACAACTAACAAGCATTTTGCAGGCAACACAATGCACGATAAATACATTCTGTATTTACATATTACACCCCTCTTTACATTAGACACAGTAGCCCCTTCACGTAGTCCGTCCTATACTACGAATAAAATTAGAATGTGATTGACATTTGAGTGTGGAGGGGGGCAGTGCTGCCACATACTGCGCACTCTACCACGTTCTCTCAACACTAATTTGACAAACAGAAGAAAGGAATGTTGAGAAACTCGTAATAAGTTTGTTCCAAACATGTTACATTTTTTGAAATATTTATAATATTTCAAAAGCTTTGCTTCAATATAAGCGTTGCTTGTAACGTTTGTTAATTTTAGGTGACAACAATGTGCAAATGCCGAAGCTTCTGATTCGCTGTTGCCTAGGTTACGGCGTCGTCACGTGACCTCGGAATGTCAATCACATTCTAATTTTATTCGGAACTTGGCTCACGTCGCTCTTTTCACCGAATCAGTACTCCCACGCTTCGCAGTTCCCGGTCAGTTATCTTCCACCGCCTTCCAATGCCACAACTTCCTGAAAATGCACCGCTGTCACTGCAAGAACTGACCGGAAAGCCCTAGAGTTTCAGTTTGAGCTCTAGTGGCGAAATTTCCAACGGCTGGATGCTCTGATTGCTAATAGAGAGATTTTGTACGCAGTAGTGGGCAGCAAGCGGTTGCAATGTCGATCTGCGCATGTACAGATGCACAAAATGTGATACTGAACTTCAACTCAGCATGCGCAGAAGATCGATAGTGCTGTCGATTGCTTTAACGTTCGAGGGTGCAAAAACTCCCTAATTTTCCGAGTTTTCTTCGACTATTCCGCTCGTGAAATTAAAGCCACTATACATACAAAATGCCCCAATCAGGGCAATGTATCACAAAAAGTTTATCGCAGTTTCTATCCGATTTTTTTACCGCTTCTCCCAAATGGCCAATAATAAACTGCGACTCTTCTATCTTAGGAGGAGGCGGTGTACATTAATTGCTATGTAGATGTCCAATAAACCGCGTATGTACTATTATATTAACCTCTTTGATTTTATCATAGCTTTAAGTTATTTTCAATATTAGGGCAATTTGGAACTCTGTTGGTCTAATTTCCCTAGTGGAATAGTCTCATCCCCTTCTCTCTTCGCGAGTCGGGAATTTATCGATAATTTCCAAAGCACTCGTGTTATAACCTGTGATAAATAAAAGGCGAATGCAGGGACAGTAGCTTAACATGGCAACGGTTGGCGTGTGGATTTTCCTCCCTTCTCTTTGTTTACTACTTTCCTCTTACACACGCTTTCAGACAGGCATTTCAACTAGGTCAAATTCAGTCGCTATCTGGAAGAGAGCTCTAGCGGCCGGCTGCTCTGATCGGTAGTTTTCCGTGGTTTCTCCGATCAGCACCAGGCGAATGCCGGAGCAGTACCCTACCAAACGGGCCACGGACCACGCGCGATCTTTCCATCCCCTTCCTTGTCCTATCCTCACCCCTTACATACATACACTTACACTAACATGTACTACACTACCACATATTCTGGGAGCTTAGAGCTCGTCCCGGCTGCGGCGGTGTCCCGCCGATGGGAGAGTCCTGGTTAGGGGGAAACCCCCTAGCTGACGGTTGGTCCGCGCCGGATCTCGCCATCCAGGGGGAGGAAGTTCATTGACCTCTCCCGAGGAAAAAACATACATTACACTGACGGGAATAATGACCTAAGCTGTTGACGCGCCCGGGGTCACTAACCAATCAATCAACTTTCAGCCAGTGCACTACCAACATGCCGGAAGAAATGCTAAGAGCTTAGAGGTTGACCTGGCTGCGGTAACGTTCTTCTGGCGGCAATACCTTGAACAAGATAGCCTGAAAGCTAATGTGTGGGTCGGCTCCGGTCATCACTTTCTAGTGGGGATTGATTTGTTAATTTAGTTAATGATTCCGAGCTCGTCAACTGGTAAGATCATTCGTCCCGTTTGTGTAATGCATCTTTTTATCGCGGAAGGTCGAGGGAATCTTCCTCCACTGGAGGCCGAGATTCATCGCCGCCCAACCCTTTGGCTTGGAGAGTTTTCCCCAACCAGATATCTCCTAATAGCGGAACATTGCCGTACCTGCTCTATGCTCCCGACTGGTCTCCTGGCATATATGGTAGTGTAAGTGTGTGTGCGTGTGTGTAAAGCCTGAGGATAGAACAAGAAAGAGAAAAGAAATATAGCGGGTGGTACTTGGCCCCTTTCTTGGGGTTCTACTCCTGGTCCTGATGGGAGAAACTCACGGTTAAGTAGCGATCACAGCAGTCAGCCGCTACAGTTCACCTCCAGTCAGCGAATGAGTCTGATCTAGCTCACAAGCTATTATCGATTTCGACCTAGCTAGTATCGATAATCCTGCTGCCGTTGGGACTCGAACCTAGGATCTCCCGGTACGAGGGACTGCAATGACATCAGCTGATGCCCTGAGCCATCTCTCCCGGTGAGACAGCCCCGTCTCGCTGGCGACCTTCCACTCCAGCAAGCCTCGTAAGTCCTCATTCACAATGTAAACTTAAACGTAACGTAATGATGTAAGCTTAGCCGTAAACTTTACACGTAAAAACAAGCATTCATAATGACGAACGTAAGGTGGAACGTAAGTTTCGCCTGAGCTAATCAGAATTCAACGTATATATGCGAGTAGGTGTTGTAGTAGTGCTCGCACTTCCTTCATCGTATAAACAAGAATTTCCTTGTACCAAATTCACGAGTAATACGTCGAACATAATTAGTTTATTCGCATGTCAAGTTAAAGTCACGATAAAAATTGCCCAAATTCTTACTTTGAATTCACTACACGCATCAAAACTGTTCGAAAACTAGTTTTCTATAGTACAATAACAAATTGACATAACCACAAACTACCTCAACACAATCTGATATCGACCTTCCACGCTGCTCTCTGATTGGTGTTCGGTAGAATCCCGACGTAAACTTAACGTAAAAGCTTGGAGCTTGTAAACTCCTGAGTTTACTGACTTACGTCTACAGTTACGTCAAGGCATTCTGAATGATCTCGCTTAGTAACTCATTTGTAGGTTTTGCGGCTAGGTTACGTTTACTTTCAGTTTGCATTGTGAATGAGGCCTAACCGTGGACCGGAAGCGGTAGCTCAGTGCAGTGCAGTGCCTCTGACCGGGAGGTCCTAGGTTCGAGACCTGACGGCGGCAGGATATTCAACACTAGCTCTTCAGGTAGGTCAAATTCAGTTGCTGTCTGAAGGAGAATTCTAGCGGCCGGCTGCTCTGATCGGTAGTTTTCCGTGGTTTCTCCGTTTAACACAAGGCGAATGTCGGCACTGTACCCTAACAAACGGACCGCGCGCGATCTTTCCTTCTTCTTCCTTGTCCTATCCTCTACACACACACTTACACTAACATGCACTACATTACCACATATTCCGGGAGACCGGTCGGGAGTTTAGAGCTTGTCCCGGCTGAGGCGGTGCCCCGCTGGTGGGGGAGTCCTGGTTAGGGGGAAACCCCACTATCCGACGGTAGGTCGGTGCCGGATCTCGACATCCAGCGGGGGATGATCTCCGCCATCTCCGGAGAGAAAAAATGCATTACACTAACGGGACTAATGACCAAAGCAGTTGACGTGGCCGGAAACACGAATCAAATCCATCAATCAAACAAACAAACTAACAGTGGCATACGCTGAGGGCGCTACGTTCAAAACTGAGCCATAGATAGCATTGCGGTTGCAGGTAACGCTGCACAGTCCGTGGGAGTTCCCGCGCATGAGCAAGAACTCGTTCTTCTTGCCGTTGGCGAGTCTCATGGAGGTGGCGGTGACGCCCAACATCATACTGACGAGTGACGAGTTGCGACGTAATTACTCGCCCGCGCAGCGCCAGTGCTACTTCCCCGACGAGCGGCGCCTGCGCTTCTTCAAGCACTACACGCAGCAGAACTGCGAGTTCGAGTGCGTGGCCAACGTTACCTTCCACATGTGCCAGTGCGTCGCCTTCCACATGCCCCGTGAGTGTACACGCCGTCACCTGCACACATACTTCCTTGCTTTATTAGCATAACTCTCTCCATCATTAATGTGTCAGTGCGGGAGGGGAGAGGGAGGGTACTGTATATAAAACCCCTGGGACATTTTGCAAATTGTCAAAAAAAATTGCTCCATCATTTTTAATTTTTTTTTGTTGGATATCGTGAAGGACGTTTAAGAGTATAGTGCAGATTTCTTGTTCGTTGAAAACTCTGATTTTTCGAAAATCATAAACGTTCAAATTTTTTTCGAATTATTCTTGCAGAGAAAATATTCAGGATGACTTAATGGTAGAGACAACAGTGGTCGACATTTACAGACGCAGACTCGCGGTAGGGCAGCCCATCTGTGAGCTCATCTCTGAGCTCTACGTTCTTCTGCGCCCTGACCTGGTATTAGCATGGCAACAAGACGCCATAATGGTAGAGACAACAACAATCGACATTTATTTCGGCAGGCTCGCGGTAGGTCACTTCACCTATTAGTTCCAAGAGCTTCTGCGCCCTGACAGGTATTAGAATGGGCGGAGATTTAATGGTAGAGACAACGGTTTTAGGGCAGCCCATCTGTTAGCTCTTCTCTGAGCTCTACGTTCTTCTGCGCTCTGACCTGGTATTAGCATGGCAACAAGACGCCAAAATGGTAGAGACAACATTGCGTGCAAGAACAAGACAAAATATGCGCTCACCCGAACTTTGTTGTTCGTGACCAGATACACCACTGCCGAAATACTCCCACCAATGGTTGGTACCGGGAGAGGTGGCTCAGAACATCAACTGATGTCACTGTAGGGTCTCTGACCGTGAGGTCCTAGATTCGAGTCCCAACGATAGCAGGTTTTTCGACACTAGCTTGTCCGCCAGATCAAATTGAGTCACTATCTGGAAGAGAATTTTGGCGGCCGGCTGCTCTGATCGATAGTTTTCAGTGGTTTCTCCAATCAACACCAGGCGAATGCTAGAGCAGTACCCTAGCAAACGGGCCACGGACCGCGCGCGATCTTTCCTTCCTCTACCTTGTCCTATCCGCACCCCTTCCATACACACTTACACTAACTTGGACTACATTACCACACACGCCGGGAGACTCGTCGAGGACTTAGAACTTGTGACCCGCTAGTGGGAGATTCTTCGTTGAGGAAAACTCCATTGGCCGACGCTAGATCGTCGAGACTAAAGACCTTAGCAGTTGTCGCGCCCGGAATCACTAACAATCAACCAACCAATGGTTGACGCGCTCGGCGACTGGAGCCAATGGAGTATCTCCGCGCACCGCAAGGTAACATCACTGCACCAGCTAAGCACCATTTGGGATGCCCTTGTGGTGGATTTGATTGATTGATTTTTTCGTGTTTTTGGGCGCGTCAACTGGTCTGGTCATTAGCCCCGTTAGTGTAGATCATGTTTTTCTCGGAAGGTAGCGGTGACTTTCCCCCGCTGGATGGCGAGATCCAGCGCCGACCTATCGTTGGCTGGTGGGGTTTCCCCCTAACCAGGACTCTCCCACCAGCGGGGCACCGCACGAGCCGGGACAAGCTCTAAGTTCCCGGCCGCTCTCCCGGGACATGTGGAAGTGTAGTGCATGTTGGTGTAAGTGTGTGTGTGTAAAGGGAAAGGATAGGACAAGGAAGATGAAGGAGAGATCGCGCGCGGTTCGTGGCCCGTTTGGTAGGGTACTGCTCCGGCATTCGCCTGGTGCTGATCGGAGAAACCACGGAAAACCACGGAAAACCTTTGTGGTGGAAACGCGGCGATTTATTACATGCACGTTGCCTTGGAGCAACTAAACCCTTGTCAATACTCTCGCGGAAGGCAACAAACTAAACCTCTCGACCACGCCCGCTACCTGGTCAAGGAAGAATCTATGAAGGATGGTGGAGCATTAGGTTCTTGGGACACACCGTTAGTGCAATACTTCAATCCCCAGCTTCGGTTCATTCAAAATACTCTCCCCAGCCACATGTAGTGTCCCCCAGTTAGTGTGTCTCAGTATATTTATAATATATGAAGCATCAAGAGTCCCCTTTTGATAAATAGTGTAAAGTGTAATAGCGTTTAATAACAAATCGTTTTTGTATTTGGGTAAATTATATAAAAAATGAATTTATTATATTATCCTTAACTGAAGTATTTAACTAATTGTATTTTTGGTTTCAGGAGAACAGGATACATTAATATGCGCCAATCGCCAAAAAAAAATTTAATAATAATAATAATAATATAATATAGTATAGTAGTAGTAGTAGTAGTAGTAGTAGTAGTAGTAGTAGTAGTAGTAGTAGTGGTAGTAGTGGTAGTAGTGGTAGTAGTGGTAGTAGTGGAGTAGTGGTAGTAGTAGAAGTGGTAGTAATGGTAGTGGTGGTAGTTGTAGTGCTTATAGTTGCAGTAGTAGTAGTTGCAGTGGTAGAAGTTGCAGTGGTAGAAGTTGCAGTGATAGTAGTTGTAGTGGTAGAAGTTGCAGTGTTAGTAGCAGTAGCAGTATCAGCAGCAGCAGTAGTAGTAACAGCAGCAGTAGCAGTAGCAATAGCAGTAGCTGTAGCTGTAGCAGTAGTAGTAGCGAGAGTAAACATACGAATTCAGTTGCTGCGACACGTTAATGCGACACCTTGACATCGTTAGTTAATACGATTGCTGGAGTAGTTTTATTAGGTGTAATGTACGAAAAATGAGGATAATTTACCTAATACACATGTTTCTAATTGTACTGTTAATAATATTACAATTAAGAATAATTATTCCCCAAACCAATGTGAATTACTTCTGAACTGTCTGAATCTGATTTGTTTTGCACATCGCCATGTTATTTCCTTAACAAACATTTGACTCGCGATGAATCGATGGTTGTTTACGTTCCTAAGTATGTTAAAACGCGTTGCTAAGGATGTTCAATTTCTTAACATACAGGAAGGTACAAGTGCTCTTAAGAAACCTGTATGGTTGCATGTTAACAGGGTTAAAAAGGCATGTGACCAATAAACGGAGTTAACTCCATAGTGCAAGCGCTCAACTTTTGTTTAGGGGCTTGAAGACGCGTTGCGTCAGTGTAGACACAACAAATAAAAAGAAGAAAACAGAACCCAGAGGCATAATCGCTCCACGACGTCATAATTTTCTTTCGCGAGGCTGACAACACTGATTATTTCCATCATTTAAGTGAACAAGTGAATTACCAAGTGTAAAGCGCGGCAGATTTTATTTCATTCCCATCCGTATTACCATATTTTAAAAATAAATTAGCGAAAATTTACGAACTGTATCGCCTTGGAAGTATTAAATTTGAAGAAATTCAAGGGAATGCGGAGAAAACAAAACTGAGAATAGCGCTAGAGAATGAATTTTCTTACGCGCTACTTACCACATTTAGGTTCTTAGGGGTGCAAAAACCGACTTTCAAGTGAATGTGGTTAACAACTATTCTTATTAAATTTAACTATCACCTTATTCACATAAACTTAAAAACTGTCATCTTCTAATGTTGATATAGATTTGCCTACAAAACAGATACGAACACAAACTAGACTTTAGACTAAATTTAGAATTAGTTTGTGGAGTTTTAATTTCTTCAAAAATTATAGGAAAAATACGGAAATATTACGCAAATCCGGGAAGAATCAAATGTAGGTGTAAAATACTTTGCAACAAAATTTTCGGAACTAATTGAGATCCGCCTGTTTCGTCGCCCAAGATAATACCTCCTTTCTCCGCTAGGTGGTGAAAGGATCGTAGCGAAATTTGCGTGGTTGGATGGAAGAGCGGGCCTGATGGCCCGAGTCTCCTCACGTGAAATAAGGCATTAACTAACTAACTAACTAACTAACTAACTAACTAATTGAGAATAATCTTATATTAGGATCAGTGAATAACGCATAAGAACAGCTTACAGGTTACAGATCCTTTTCGTGCATTTTTGTGCATGTTAGGGAAAAGTAAAAAAATATAGTTGTACTAAATTCTGACCAGTTTATACCACGTACCATCAATCAATATTACCAGTTTATAGCCCGTACGGAGGTAACATACAAGGCCAGTGGGTGTTGGGAATTTTTTGAACGGGAGTATAACATTAACAGCTACTGCAATTCATTGGTACGTCCTGTGCCCGATACTCTAGGAAAATATTTGAACAAAGCTAGGCATTTTCAAAACAAGAAATTTTCAAGAAATTAAAATACTTTTAAAACAGTTTACATCGTCGGTAACGCCAAATTCAAGTAGTAAATACAAAATTACATAAAATTAATAGAATGAACTCTTGTCTGCCGTCGTTTATTCGTTATCTTTTTGTTATACGACTTACAATCGATCTCTCGAACGTAGTCATCGTTTCGTCGTTTGGTGCGAGCAAGCGGATGAGAGCATTTAAATAGCGAATCAAAGACAGCGGGTTTTAAAAGATGTATTAATGTCACTCCTGTGGGTTTTCTTCTGAGTCATTCATCGTAAAAGTTTGACCTGTCCACATAATTGATATTTTTTCAGACACTATTTCCTCCTAATTGTATTTCCGCCAAGGTCACATTCTTCTAAATAGTTGACTCTCTCTCAATATGAATGAGCCACCCAAAATATGATAGGTTTTAAGTAAAAAAGAATTGAAATTTACAATGTTCCTTACTTCTTAGAAGTGTAGGAAAGTAGACTGGCATTAACAAAGATATGTGATAACAAATGAAACTGTACTGGATGGTTCGTGCAAGGAGCAGAGGTAATAGAGTATTATATAGCTTATAATCTACTAGAGTATTATATAGCTTATAATCTACGTATCAAGCAAAACAATCTGTAACAAAACGCATTACTTGAAAACCATCAGAATCTTTGTAAACCACTAGCAGCAAGTATTATTTATTAAACATTTTGGAGATATTATTAACTAAAGTTTTTCGTATATTAGAAGGGCAACAGCTAATGTTTGAAAGTAAAATATACAACAATGAAATAATTAGAAATCATAAAATTTGTGCGTTCATATTTGTTCACTGATGGATTGCACAGATATGTTTCAGTTATTGAGGTCGGGAATGAAAGACGACCTAAATCTTTTCAACGTCTCTGAAGATAAGATGGAAACACTAGGATTCAAATGCAACTGTCTCCGCGTTCTTTAACTGATTTGAAAGTGAAGAAACAACTCATGGACTTAATGAAGAATTTCCCTCCAGAGTAAGTTTGTTTCAACATCGCAATTAAAATGTTATCAAGAGTTGGTTGGTTAGTGATTCCGGGGGCGTCAACTGCTTCGGTCATTAGTCCCTCTGGTGTAGTGCATGTTTTTTCGAGGGAGATGGCGGTGATCTTCCCCCGCTGGATGGCGAGATCCGGCGCCGACCTACTGTCGGCTAGCGGGGTTTCCCGTGAACAGGACTCTCCCAGCGGGGCACCGCCCCAGCCGGGACAAACTCTAAGCTCCCGACCGGTCTCCCGGAATATGTGGTAGTGTAGTGCATGTTAGTGTAAGTGTGTGTGTGTAAGGGGGGAGAATAGGTTAAGGAAGAGGAAGGAAAGATCGCGCGTTGTCCGTAGCCCGTTTGGAAGGGTTCAGTTCCGGCATTCGCCTGGTGTTGATCGGAGAAACCACGGAAAACTACCGATCAGAGCAGCCGGCCGCTAGAAGTCTCCTCCAGATAGCGACTGAATTCAACCTAGCTGAAAAGCTAGGACCTCCCGGTCAGAGGCGCTGGAGTGACATCAGTTGATGCACTGAGCTACTGCTCCCTGCATAAAGATGGAGAAATCATTGTTATTGTCATACGGGTCAACAAAAGTTTACCATTGTGCTATTGTTGTCGAATACAAAGTGAGATCAATAGCATTAAGATTATCATTGCTCACATCAGCACCATTACTACGCCCTTTGAGCAAGGAGGTTTGTAGAAAGTATAACAGTTAAAGCTGCTTTAAATTGACTTGTGAAGTGTCGTTAAAGCGAGTTTTTTCTCTCTCACAATATAATCTCACATTTTATAATTAACGTTCGTAACTAATGTGAAAACTGAAAATTATAAATAGAAAAAATAACCCCCAAAACGTAAAATCTCTCACATAAAAGTTATAAAGAAATATTTTCATTATTTTATTGTTCCCTTTGATAATGGTAAGATAATGATTTATTAGTGCTATGTTTCATCTTGATTTCTGTGTAATATTGTTTGTTTTTTTTGTTTTGGAATAGCAAGAGAGCAGAATTAGCAGCAAAAATTAATTATTCTTTCCTGACGATATTCTTCAAGGAGAGTCACTTCCTCCCATTACGTCGAATGGAGCTTCATGGAATTGGAACTTTCATTGGTGAGCATTGTCGCTGTTAGAGATAAAGACTCGATATTAATTTTTTAAATTAATAATTGGTAAATTGATATTAAACTTTTTGAATATTATATTTAATATTTTGAATATTCTTTGAAAACACTTGTTCCTTAATATTAAATATTAAAAAATGTTAAGTGCACTTTTGAAATTATTATGTTTTCGTGTAATTTTCTGTGTAATTTGAAATCAACGAGTAAAAAATATTATTTCTTAACGACACTAAATATTTTCTTGATATTTTTTCAATTAAGAGATACGTTCGTTTAATAATATGGTATTGTCCTATTTTCATTACACATTTTTATTTTTTTTAATTGCAAAAGTTCATTTTCTTCTTTTTCTGCGCGTCCTTCACCTTTTTTATTAAAGTGAAAGATTTATATAAAATGCAAAGTATTTTTCAATATTAGATTTAGATTAGATATAACATGAACACATTTGAAAAGTATTCGTATGTTTCGTAATTTTGAATCTGATGGTGAGAATTGCCATATATTTTTCGTACCTGTCCTGTTCATTAAATTCAGAAGCTACCGATTTCTTAAAAAATGCAATCTCAATATTACATATTTAAATCATTTTATGTACATTTTTCGAAAAATTAGTATTGTTTAGTAATGTTTTGTGTAGTAATGATTGTTTTACGTTGCATTTCACCTAAATCTGTTTCATAGGAACTATCTACTAACTTGTTACATCCACAAAACACTGTGTTTGTAAAACATTATTTTATTATCATTTATGTACAAGGCAAATTCTCTAGTTAACATATTCCCTTTGATACGCCTTTCCTGCTGGTGTCCCGTCTCGGGACGCTGCGTCGATCCACGTGTCAGGCTCCGGGCCCGCGCCTCCCCTTAGGCCGGGCGTCACGCCGTCTCCCTACGGCGTAGATACAGAGGGGCGGTCGGTCTACCGCCACTGCCTCTTGCTGCTCCGTGTGCGCTCCTCAGCCACGGTTCCCACTCCTGACTGGATCCGGACTGCTTCCTCGCTGCGAGGGGGCTCGCTATATACCCTAAAAAATACAAATGCCAATAGGCGAATATGAACAGAATGGAAACCTCAAGATTAACAAAAATCTTTTTATTTATTTATTTATTTATTTTACGTCAAAAAACAGTTAAAAACTGCGTATGACGTGCTATGGGGAAAAGTGAATTGTGTGCACATTTTCAAAATTCTGTGATCCCTACACTAAGTCATATACTACTTCAATTTTGAATTTTGAAAGGGAGAAAAAACAACAACAAAAACTCCCATGTAGTAAAATCTATTTTCAAGGATAAATAAGCAATAAATTTTGAATTTTGAAAGGGAGAAAAAAAACCGTGGACCATGAAGAAGCCATGAAGAAGAAGAGGAAATATTTTTGTCGTATAAAGTCGCCCAAAGAATTGAACTTTTCCAATATTCTAACATTAAGAGATTTCAGCCAAAATTAGACCTGCGCCAATCTCCTAAGCGTCCTTTCCGCTATATGACAAAATTAAATCAAAAAGTAGGTGACATTTTTTTAAAACTGTCCTGGGGTTTCTTCTAAACAACCTTCTAAAATTAAAATATTGATTTCAAATTCAAGAAGCAACGAAATCTGTCAGATCGGGTGGGAATCAATTTTCAAAGAAAATCGGCTATAATGGATTAGGCGTAAAGGTTGACCTCGCTCAGACGGACAGACGATTTACCATCAATCGATTTTTCGCCATGACCCACCAAACATGGATACTGGCTACACCACGTGTTAGATAATTATTCTTTAATTAACAACTGGATTTATCCACTTTCCGTTTGCAGAGTCTGCAATAAGAGTTTTTCTGCCGCAAATTCGCCGCTCAAGAAGAACCTTCTTAAGGGCGAGAAAGTAAAATCTGCAGTCAAATAATGGATAGATAGATAGATAGATTTATTAAAGTTCGCTTTGAGCTAGTGCTCGGAGGCAAACATTATTACAATTAGATATACAATTACAAAACTATTACGAATATTTAAAAATATAATTACAATTAGAATTAGAGATTAATATCCTAGTTATAATTAATTTTGACTTATCTATATGTTGACTTATAGCTTTTCTAACACTTCACTCCACTTCACTTCACTTCACTTCATTTCACTGCGCTGCACTACACTACACTCCCCTCCCCTTCTGTGCCCCCACCACACTACACTTCACTTCACTTCACTGAATAAGAGACATGACTATATTATTAATAATACTAACGATTATAATAATGAAACTAATAATAATAATAACAATAATAATAATAATAAAATAATAATAATAATAATGAAAAAAGTCCCAGTGCTATTAATGATCACCTACATAGAATTAAGTATATTTTTAAATTTCACTACATTAGAAGGAAGAGTTTCTAGTCCTTTTGCAGGTAGTTTGTTCCAATCTACTATAGTACGATTCACAAAGGAGAACTTGCCTGCATCAGTTCTTTGCTTTCTACATCGTATTTTCCAGGGATGGTCTCCTCCACTTTTATAATCAATTATCGCAGTAAGCTATCCAAAATACCCGACCCCACCTAACTGGGATACGTTCTCATTCAAGTAAGAGGGTGCCTCGCTCCTCCCCCTTTGTTACAACAACGTGATGCACTCGCAGCGTTCTGACCCCCCGCTACCTATACGACTAAGTTTTTTTTAAAGATGGTCTTAACGAGATATTAATTCAAGACAACGCAATAAATAGACAATTAAAAACCGATATACTACGCGATGATATTAAAAATTGAATTCACAAAAACGCAATGTTACTCATTCGTTCATAGTAGGAGAGAGTTTTACTGTGTTGCAGCCAACTGCAGGGGCCTCTGGGCTGGGCCTGGGATGAGCTTCCTGACATCTGGAGCTACTCTACTGGCTGAAATGTCTGAGTGGAATAGTGCAATAACGTAGGAACTTTGATTGTGTTGCAGCCGACTGCGGGGGCCTCCTGGGACTGTGCCTGGGCATGAGCTTCCTGAGCATCCTGGAGCTACTCTACTGGCTGAAATGTCATGAGTGGAATAGTGGCAATAACGTAGGAACTTTAATTGTGTTGCAGCCGACTGCGGGGGCCTCCTGGGACTGTGCCTGGGCATGAGCTTCCTGAGCATCCTGGAGCTACTCTACTGGCTGAAATGTCATGAGTGGAATAGTGACAACAACGTAGGAACTTTAATTGTATTGCAGCCGACTGCGGGGGCCTCCTGGGACTGTGCCTGGGCATGAGCTTCCTGAGAATCCTGGAGCTACTCTACTGGCTGAAATGTCATGAGTGGAATAGTGGCAATAACGTAGGAACTTTAATTGTGTTGCAGCCGACTGCGGGGGCCTCCTGGGACTTTGCCTGGGCATGAGCTTCCTGAGCATCCTGGAGCTACTCTACTGGCTGAAATGTCATGAGTGGAATAGTGGCAATAACGTAGGAACTTTGATTGTGCTGCAGCCGACTGCGGGGGCCTCCTGGGACTGTGCCTGGGCATGAGCTTCCTGAGCATCCTGGAGCTACTCTACTGGCTGAAATGTCATGAGTGGAATAGTGGCAATAACGTAGGAACTTTGATTGTGCTGCAGCCGACTGCGGGGGCCTCCTGGGACTGTGCCTGGGCATGAGCTTCCTGAGCATCCTGGAGCTACTCTACTGGCTGCTGGTGCGTCCCTTTCGGCGCTCGGAAAAGGTTGCTCCTCAGCCTGTTAAGATCATGACATTGACATATCCGGCACTCTACAAAAAGAGAGAGCGGCAGTAACTCTCAATTTTTGTGAAAATGCAATGTAAATGTTTACATAATTTTATGATTTCCTTACAATTTGTAAATGTTTGTATTTAATTTTGATGTATGCTTTCTAATAATACCAATGGACAAAATATAGAGTGAGTCAGTGTATGTGCAAGAAATATCACACCGAGTTCCTCATAGTAGCGAACATTTTTTGGCCGTTTTTGATCCCAAAGTACAGATTTCCGTAGAAAGTAATTTTTAATTCTCCGAATTTTTAATTCTCCACGGTTTCTCGTGTTGATTTTCCGGCGTGCGAAACAGCTGAATGTTTATTTCTAGTGTGTAAAACATGGCGGAACAGAGAGCTAAATATCGCGAAGTGTTTGGGAACCATCTTTTGCATAAATCATGTTACAAAACAGTATTTGTAACACCTGCGTGAGGTGAATGGCCCATTTGGCAGATTACTTACTATTTTGTCATTTTTTCAATTTCAAAACATCTCTTTTGTCATCGGAACTTTGAGCTTATTTCCTCGTCTCGAAGTGCTGTTGAAAACTCCTTTGTATCTCTGACTCCCGGTTAGCGATATCTGCTACTATCGAAGGGCTACTTCCAATGCAGCGCTGACGTAAATTGCATCCACATTTCATTACTTAAGAAACGTTTTTTGTCATTGGTAGGCAAAGAAAAGTAGTTATCGTCTTTTGCAATGCTTAGAGATAACCACTAATTTAAAGTAAAACCTTCCAGACGTTATAAAAAAGAGAAATTATGATAATGCTGTATAGTAATATCCGTTTTCCCTCAACGGTTCTTTTACTCCATAAGAGACACATGTGTGCTGTTAGAATTTATACGCAATTATTCCATACTTCCTTATTTATTTGTCTTGCACAAGAGACAAAAAATATTACCACAAAAAAATTAAATAAAGAGTTTTTGACACTGTGAATAAAGGAATGAATTTGCACTAAATGGTAAAATAAATTATGGGAAAATGATAGATGAACCTGTTGTAAAAGATTTGGCAACAAAAACAGTAATGGAATTGGTATATCCATATTCAAACTTAGTTTTAAATTTACAACTAGTAACTGGTTTATAACCCTGGCTGAACTTCTAATAGGAATGCAACTAACAATGCGAGCTAACAAGCGGTAAGTACCACCAGAACTCCGAGATTATAATGGTAGAGAATTATGTTCTAATATTTTTGGACACCAGAGAAATCTTACAATTATTTTCATACAACCCCAAAAATTAAAAATTATATATCTTCTTAGCACAATTCATCAGAACTAAAAATCAAGTATTGAGAAAAAGAGACCTTAATTATTCTCACATATAACGCAAAGATTGGGGCAAACGTTTCGATGGCCAATGAAATTATTTTGTAACATCACTGACACTGCTTTCAAAGCGTATAAAATCTTCACAAAAATGCTTTAAGACTATCAACGTAATACTAGTGGGAAAAGGTATATTTGTGAAGCAACTGGCAGAAGAACTATCTCGTACCAGTATGAAAATAAGGGTGAGAAAGTGGCAATACATACAATAGAATCCTTAATGCTCTCAATCTTCCAGATATATAGGCACACAAGTTCGGAAAGACCTCATCTCCACATCAAAGGAAGAGCTAAGAAGTAAGGACAGACAAGAGGTTGAATATATACAAATGTTAAAAAGTAAAATTATTATAAATTATTTCTATTTAGGCCTACGTTGTTAATTTCGTTTAGGGAGGTATTTATCCCTCGGCGAAAAATATAGAAATCCCAGTACTTTAAGAGCAAAAACAATGGTTGCCTAGAACATTGAAAAAACATGATCATGTGTTATAATTGCAAATAAAATGTGTAAGAAAATTTTATTACCCGCTAAAAATTTTAAATACAAGTTTACTTATTAATAAAAACATTCCGATCAATACTTGTTCGGTCATGATAATTTATATTAAGTCCAACATTGGAAACAAGCTATGTATAATTCACGCTGTGTATTTAAACATGGGGAATTGTTATCTCATGAAATCAACCCGCTCACATTCCATAAGTTTCACAAAACTGGACTGATCAGAGTTGTCAAAGTAAGAGCACGTACATTTCCTGGATCTAATTCATATAAAACCAACGAGTACCAGCTCTTTCCACCCAGAGCACCATGAACTGGACACCTACGACGACAGCGCTATATACGAAGAAGACAACACGAACACATCTGATCACTAAAATTTATTTAACAGAAAGCATTTTTATTTTGATTCAAGTTCGATACATAACAAGAGACATTGAAAATTATTCCAGTAAAACTGTCATGATTTATCGAATTGAAATTTACGCCTTAAAAATTTGGAGTAGCTTGTCACCTTTGAACACCTCCACACTTCCCTCGATAGCTTTCGAAGGACCAGTACATTCGTCAGCGACGATGCATTTGTTATAATGCATAATATTCTGATGGCAAGAACTATCATATAGGGAGATTCAGAAAGTCCAAAATTAATTTAGAAAGTATAATTAAACTTAATGAATGACTACACAACTTATACAGAGTAATTGAATATTAAAAGTTATATAAAGTTCAAAATACTTTAGAAAAGTAATTGAAATCATCTGATTAAGAGCAGCTGTTGACATGATCACTCAGATAAATGTCTTATGCAGCTTTAAACACTCCGTAGGTGTTGTTAAAATTAGGAATGACATTAATATGCCATGTCTTAATGCATGTCGAAGAGTAGACTGAGAATATCGCTGAATGAATGGAAATTAGCATGCCATTACCGAAATGAATTTACAACACATGTTAGAATACATAAATAGGGCACTGCACATATATAATACGCTGAAAAAGAAACAAGAACGACACTGATGAAGAGACTTGAGACTTCGCAGAATCCCACGTGCGTGATGAGACATGCGCGGTCAGGGAACTTGCGATGATGGCTGGCATCAGGTCAACAGTTCTCGGTGACCTTTGGACGCCACACAAGTCCACTTCGCAGAATCCCACGTGCGTGATGAGACATGCGCGGTCAGGGAACTTGCGATGATGGCTGGCATCAGGTCAACAGTTTCGGTGACCTTTGGACGCCACACAAGTCCACTTCGCAGAATCCCACGTGCGTGATGAGACATGCGCGGTCAGGGAACTTGCGATGATGGCTGGCATCAGGTCAACAGTTCTCGGTGACCTTTGGACGCCACACAAGTCCACTTCGCAGAATCCCACGTGCGTGATGAGACATGCGCGGTCAGGGAACTTGCGATGATGGCTGGCATCAGATCAACAGTTCTCGGTGACCTTTGGACGCCACACAAGTCCACTTGAAACCCGGCAACAGTTCTCGGTGACCTTTGGCGCCACACAAGTCCACTTCGCAGAATCCCACGTCGTGATGAGACATGCGCGGTCAGGGAACTTGCGATGATGGCTGGCATCAGGTCAACAGTTCTCGGTGACCTTTGGACGCCACACAAGTCCTTCGTGGACGGTGCAGCTTGCGAGAGCAGAGCGAGCGGATCGGGCTTTCACTATACAGTAGAAAACGTTACACTTTATTTGTTGAGTTATTGTAGCCAGTAATACATCGCTCACATTACAGAATGTATCATGTCACGGATCATTAGCACGTTGCATCATTGCCCACGATGCGAAATGTGCAGGATACGCAAGTGCTGAGTCCGGATAATTACATGTTTTCAGATTACATTGGTGAACATCGCTTAGCACAAACGGTACATTGTTCACGAGTTTGAATAATGGAATTATAAGACATTATGCAACACACGTAAGAAAAGTTCTAATACAGTCAATCTGCAACTAATTCGCTGCGGTTTTTGTTGTAGATATATTACATTATACACATGTTAAACAGGTACTGTTTACACGCATTTTGAAAGGTATTGCGGTGAATTGGCACAATTTATGAGCTGAATGACAGAGCAGCGAACATAAATCCAATCGCCGCGAGCCTGACTACTCAACTGAACGTTCGTTGCAGAGTGGAGGAGGCGAAAATACATTCGCGGGACTCTTACCAACGAATGAACAATCAACTTTGGTTTTTGATTGATTTTTTCGTGTTTCCGGGCGCGTCAACTGCTTTGGTCATTAGTACCGTAAGTGAAGTGCGTGCTTTTTTTCTCTGAAGATGGCTGTGATTTTCCCCCGCTGGATGACGAGATCCGGCGCCGACCTACCGTCGGCTAGCGGGATTTCCCTGTAACCAGAACTCTTCCACTAGCGGGGCACCGCCCCAGTCGGGACAAACTGTAAGCTCCCGACCGGTCTCCCGAATATGTGGTAGTGTAGGTCATGTTAGTGTAAGTGTGTGTGGGTAAGGGGAGAGAATAGGTTAAGGAAGAGGAAGGAAAGATCGCGCGTTGTCCGTAGCCCGTTTGGAAGGGTTCAGTTCCGGCATTCGCCTGGTGTTGATCGGAGAAACCACGGGAAACTAGAGCAGCTGGCCGCTAGAATGCTCCTCCAGACAACAACTGAATTCGACCTAGCTGAAAAGCTAGTGTCGAAAATCCTGCCGATGTCAGGACTCGAACCTAGGACCTCCCGATCAGAGGCGCTGCATGACATCAGTTGATGCACTGAGCTACCAAGTTTGGTTCAGTATCAAGTTTGGTTTGTTATAATTGAAGGCATTATCTTATTCTGAATTCTTATTCTAAACAAGAGATGTATGAGCATGTGACAAATTAAAAGTTGAGAATGTGGGTAAGGTTTGCAAAGCTAATATATTGACTGCTCGCATTACCCAGTAGTACCGAGAACATCGGCGTAGGCCGTACGTGGAACATTCTGGCGAGCAACGGTTTGCCCAAATGCTACGCAACATTGTGCAACTGGCGTGGCATCTTAAGAATGATTAAACATAGAAATACAATTGCCATTATAATTGTACAAAGCTGGATTGCTGTTGCATAACAAAAAGTGCAGGTCAAAATATGTAACAATTATAAAATGACTCATAATACATCAAATGTTTATGAAGCTTGTTCCGACAAAATTCTTATTATTTTTCCGCGAAGTTCGTGTGCTGCACGCTAAAGGGTTTCCGGCGCCAACGGACGTGACTCGCTTACTCGCCCAGAAGACTAGCAGAGGGTCGGATGTGCAGCCACCTTTCTAGGTGGTGATGCATTGCATTTAGCTGAGTGGACTGCAATTATGTGGAGTACAATTATTTGAATTGTAACTGACACTGTAAGTGTGTGATTTTACAATCTTTGCTCATATATTGAGTATAGTACCACTTAATATTACTTCTGCTTCATTTTGGTAAAATATAGTTTCTTTTAATTTTGCTATGAATCTGTTTTTCTTAGAAAATTTGATAGCTACCGAAACATATTGCTGGTTCTCGCAAATAAAAGCAATTCAATGTGTCTTGTATGCAATACCATTCTGACAATTATGAAAAAAAATCACTTAATTGGTTTTATAATCATTGTACGCCTAATACGGCAACATCATTACTTTCACTAGACTGACTTAAATTTAGCTATACGTTGCCAATTATTCTATTTGATGAGTTTGGGCGATGTGATGTTTTTTGCTTAAATCATGAATAGTACCAACCTTTTCCTAAAACTTGCGCAAATATTATGTCTTCAGATGTCTAATGTCTTCATAAAGATAAGCCCTATGCACAGGATTCACAAGTTCTGAAACTGCAAATGCCCAGCTATTACGAAAATATGTCAGTGCGTGCTTTTTTATTTTTATTCAAATGGCATGTAATTGTACCTCCACTTTTCTAAAAATTGTATAAGTACTGGTGGCTAAAGAAACAAAACCTTTATGTACAAAGGTATTTAATTTTAAATATCTTCTGAAACTGCAACTATTTTTATCTTTCCAGCTTCATTATCAGAGCTCGCTTTCTCCACACCTCACAATTTTCACCACTCAATCGTTTGGCACAATTCGGCAGATGGTGGATTTTTACAGAACGGATTCGGGAACTCTGTTTTCACGAGTTATTTGAAGAATGAGCTTGCAGAATGCATATAGTCCACCTTAACGTAATTATTTTATTTAACTGATCGCCCAATACTCTTGAATCCACGACCCCACTATTAATTGTAAGAATAGTTAATGATTGTTGGTCACTGAATTAAAAACTTCTTGTTTGTAAACTCTTCATGTATAATAGGAGTATCTAATTATATGAGGTTGCTTCTTGGTTGTTGTTTTCTGTATATTATATCCAACTTAGTTACTTACCTACGTACTAACAAAGCACATGTTTGTGTTCCATAACGCTGAGGAAAGAAAAATAAAGTTCCAAACCATTGACAAACTAGGAGGTTTTAATTAAATGAACAACAAATATTAATTATTCCTACAATTCCGTTCATTACTTCTTCATTCTGGTCCAAACCCAGTGTTTTCTTCAGGTCAGACCTTGAGGCTCATTGGATTGAATGCCGCAAAATCTGAGCTCCGAGTATCGAAGGACTAACTGGCAGTTCGACAAACAAAATGCAAGTAAAACGAATTTTTGTTTTCAAAGGTTTTGAGAGCAATTTTGTGAACATTTTGAAAATGTTGTTGAGCTCGAAGCAAAATATCCCCAAAAATAAAAATATACGTTTCACGTCCAAGGGACCACGACATCGGTCAGATAAATCTAGGAATGTCAATTTTGGTGAAAATCCTGCTCATGGTTTAGTTGCCTGCGTTGTTCATAGACAGACAGGCACATTGAGATATACAAAATTTCCTCTCTCTACATTTATATCTGCTAAAGATCTTAGCGTCCGGCTTGCTGGGTCAATGGGTCACGATATATTATAATCCTTATTACCTCTATAATGGATTATAGGATCCGCCGACTATACAGCGCAGCTGGGAATCTGAAATAGAATGTTTCTATTCCTAGTTCATTACTGTTTGGATTGACTAAATGAAAGATCACTTTCTTTTCTAAAGAACAAAATTCAACAAAGTTTATTTTTGCCTTTTTAGCAAACAATTTAGTGAATTTACAATTTTTAGGCCTTTGATCAAGATATCTTTCAATTTACAATTTATACCGCGGTTAACTTATCTTTTCTTCGTTGATGTCCCTCGTAGACTTCTCAGTCGAAATATCTTGCGAGCTTGCCGTAGTCCAAAGTTCCACGAAATCCTCTTCTGCCCCTATCCAAGCTGGTCTCAAACTATCAAAATTATCAGTCCCGATTACGTCCTATGACATAGTCCCGAACTCGATTACCACTCCCGACAAAGTTCCAATTTATACATCAATATTGCTTCCACATGAAAATATCTGCAATATCATTTACTGTCCTTAAAATTTCACTGATAACCCAATTCTATCTAGATTGTACTCGTTCCCTCTCACGACCCTACGATCAGTTCAGAAGCGCGTTTCCGAGCAGAATGAAATCTTCCTGCATGATTCATCCCTCGAAGACTTCGTATTTTCTACCTTCATTTTTTTCATAACATTTGACCGTCCTTCTCTCACCCAGCCAATCCATACGTTCGTTATATTTTGGTGTAGCTGACACTTTGATCGTCTAAACTTCTTCGCCCAATCCCAAATTTTCTACTTTCGGCACCAAGCCATCTCTTAATGCATTTAGAAAAAACAAAAACTACATTGTTTATTCACGGTCGTTGCTAAGCTCTAGCTCTCGTGATATTTCGTAATGCATGTTCCACCATATTGTCTACAAATAAATGTTAGTTTATTTTAACGTGACATATCGGTATATCACAACATGGATGGACAGACGTATCCAATCCAATCCAAACGTATAATCTAATTTTTCGATATCAACGATCTACATAACTTGTATTCTGATTACGCAAGAGCGAGCAATTGACTAGTTTGCTAGAGAAAGTAATTTACTACATTTTAGGAACAAGATTAACCACATTTTTTGTTCCCAGGGCCCGACAATAAGTTTTTCTACCCAAAAATCGCTGTGTTTTCATGCACCATTACAACACTTTCTCTATACTGCGTAAGCAGTGTGCGAGAAATTAACTAGAGATGCTACAGAGTGGCACTCTCACGTACGATATATTTATTCTCTTTAGTCTATCAATGTTAGGTTTTGCCTTATCCGTATCTCAGCTGTATCCGTATCCTATCTATTGCTGCCTCAAGGACATTTTTTCACACTTTCTGAATACTTCGGCTGCCTAATGGCATTAATGAAATATAATTGTAAGAATACGATAGAAAAATAAAACCTGTTCTCCGGGGCAAATTTTCATTAAAAATATGGTGACATTCGGAGGAAACTTCGTTTGAGTGTTTCTGAAAATTCGCAAATTTGAGTTCATTTTCCCAGAAAATGTTTGAATTTTAGAGAAACTTCATTGTAAATCATCGAAAAATGTATAAACAACGTCCGTAATGTAAATATTAACGTAGTGAGATAAATGTTTACATTTTCTGCGTTATTCAACATTTTTAGAAACGCTAAAACGCCACCCTCGAAAACGGTTCAAAGTTTTTCTTTAAGTGGTTTTTGCGTATAGTGCAAACTTTAATATAAGGGCACAAATACCGTTTTGATGTGTAATATGGTATTTACAAATTAAACAAAAGTAATTTTTTGAAATATCTCTAATATCAATATTGATTTTACGGACATTTCTTATACATCATTGCATTTGTGAGTATAATCGTTTCAAATAAATGTTTACTAAGTGTCTCGATGATAGAAAGTACTAGGTGAAAATTCGCATTTTCAGAAGTGCTTAAACGACATTTCCTTACAAACAGAACCAAATTTTCTAATGCGAATGTGCATACAGAACAATATTTGTCCCTCTAGACTATTCGTAACGAAATATTTCAATTCTGCTACAAGGAATGCGCATTTAAAAAATAAAGAAATTTATTTTGTTTAAATTATCTTTCACTTGGTTAATACATACATTACCAGCAATTTGTACACATCAGAGAAATTTTATTACATGACTGATTAGTGATTCCGGACGTGTCAATTGCTAAGGCCATTAGTCCTGTGAGCGTAGTGCATCTGCTTACCTCGGGAGGTGGCTGTGATCTTCCCCCGCTAGATGGTGAGATCCGGTGCCAACCTATGGTCGGCTAGCGTTCGTTTTCCTCAATCAGGTACCTCCCACCAGCGGGACACTGCCCCAGCCAGGCCAAGCTCTACGCTCCCGACTGGTCTCCCGGCATGTGCAATAGAGTAGTGAATGATGTGTGTGTGTGTGTGTGTGTGTGTGTGTGTAAGGGGTCAGGATAGGACAACAAAGATGAAGGAAAGATCGCGCGCGGTCCGTGGCCCATTTCGCAGTTTACTTGTGCCCCGGCAATTGTCTGGTATTGATTGAAGAAACCACATCAAACTTCCGAACAGAGCAGCCACCCGCTAGAATTCTCCTCCAAGCAGCGACAGAACTCGACCTAGCTATCTGGCTAGTGTCGAAAATCCTGCCACCGTCGGGACTCGAACTAGGACCACTCGGTCAGAAGCACTGCAATGATATCAGTTGCAGTGGCCCTGAGCCACCTCTTGCGTTTTGTTTTGTGGGTGTACAAGTGCTTCAAATGATATTCGTTTCTCGAAAACTCAAAATTTTTTAAATGAAAATGAGATGAAAATTCCGCCTTTTCAGAAAGGCGTCATTTTCTCAAAGAATATTTTTTGTACTGATAGTGTTTAGTGAATTGAATAACATATCATAAATGCCACTTTGACGAGTTGTTTGCTTTTAAATAATTACACAAATGTAAGTATCAATCATACAAGTTTCTTTAAAAATATAAAGTTTTGTGTGAAATAAGTTTTAATATGCACACACTCAGAAAAGCTTAAATGACATTTTCGAATTTTTATTTACGAAACAGTGGTTTTTGTCAAAAATGACTTGCTTAAGGGCGGGAATATATTTTCAGAAAATGCCGAAGTCTATTACTATAACACTCGATGTAGAAATCAATATGATTTCAGGTGACAGTATCAACAGCTCATTACAAAAAATCACATACAATACATGTACATTATTTTACAACACTTTGCCAGATGACATTGTACCATTAAATTCGATAGAAAAGTTTAAATCCAAAGTGAAATCGTTTCTGCTGCATAACTGTTCCTATACAGTTAGAGACTATACTGAGCATCACAAGAAAAGTAACATTAATGATACTTAATGCATTATTTACCATTTGGACTGTATAAATGTGTGTAAACAACCTATAACAAGTATTGTACTGCAGCCTCAGGGTCAATCACCCCCATCTCGATCAGGTTTTTCGTCCGATTTCCCTGATCCATTGAGCAAATGCTGAGATGTGCATTATCTGTGCACGTCTTCTATAATTCATTGAGAAATGCTGTGTGTGGGGGAAATGAATGAAGAATGTGTAGGTGAAAAAAAACCTTTCATTTAAGATAAAGGAACTTTCATTTTTCTCCAATGTAAAATGGATAAATTAAATTTGTTTTTTAATTAAATTTTTTTTGATTAAGTCAGCAAACATTACATTACTGAAATCATGTCAGGCCGTACTTTTGTAAAATGAGACTGTACGACGGTAATTCATTATATATTTGTACAGCTAACCCTAGTTTCATGGTTATGCTACACAAAATCTGTATGGTAATGGCCATAAAGCCTACATGTGAGACTATTGCCTTCATATTACGATGTTTTTGTAAAACAACAATAAAATATTCCTGAATCACTTTTTTAGTAATTTAGCTATTTCAACTTGAAGCCTAAATTTTAAATTTCATCATGATACTGTTAATTTGGTCAAATATTGAAATGTATAAACAGCAAAATTTGAGGCGCTTACGTGGCTATATTACCTTCACATACCTTAGAACAAGATTTTAGCCTTCTAAAGTATTCTTGAAGTAATAGATTAATATCTTCTTCTTCTTCTTCTGCTGCTTCATGGATTTAGGCCTTAAGGCCTGTTTCCACATCAAGAGAGTGAGTCTCTCCATCTTGTTAAGGGGCGGCCAACATTTCTTCTTCCTTTAGGATTATATGTGTAAATTATTTTGGGAATTCTGTTTGGAGGCATGCGTTGGATATGATCATGCCAGTTACTCCTAAATGATTGGATTCTGTCCATCAGATTGAATATATTCAGTTCGGTTCTGATGTCATGATTATATTGTCTATCCAAGATATTGTAACCTGCTACTGAACTAAAATTCGTTATTCTTTTGTAGAATTTGAGTTGCGTGGTTTTTAAAGTCTTGTTTTTTAATGTTCTTCTTATTGTCCCACACATGTTATAGAATCTATTTAATTTCCGACTTATGTCATTTTTCTGGCAGTAAGACACATTGAAGCCTAAATAGGTAAAATTGTTGGTCTGTTCTATGGGTTCATTATTAATCACAATTTTACATCTCATATGGTTTGTTCCTTCAAAGCCCATTGATTTTGTTTTCCTAGTGGAGATTTGCATATTGTATTTGGTTGCCTGTTCATTTAGTTTGTGAGCTGCAATTTGTAATTCATCTTCTGAGCTACTAAAAATAACTTGGTCGTCTGCAAACAATATGGTATTTAGAGATTTGTCATTTATATTAAAATGTGTTTTCAATTGCCCTTGCCATTGCCGGACAATCTCGTCTATATATATACTAAATAGAGCTAGCGAAAGTGGGCACCCTTGTTTGACTCCTTGAATTATTTCTACAAATTTATTACTTCCTTGAGATCCTTTATCAATGCATATTTTAGTGCCGAAGTAGAGCTTTGTATTGCTCTTATTAGGTGGGCTGGGAATCCTTTTTATGCATTATCTCCCAGAGTTTCTTTCATGACACTTTGTCGAAGGCTTTTACATAGTCTATAAATAGTATATATGTCGTAAGTTAAATTCTCGTCTCTTCTGTATTAGCTGTTCCACTACAAATATGCAGTCGGAACATGAGCGACCTTTCCTAAAACCGCACTGTTCCTCTAATAACATATGCTCATTAATTATATTCAATCTCCGAGTTATTATCTTAGCATATATCTTATAGGCTGTGTTGAGAAAACTTATTCCTCTATAATTTTGACAATCCTGTCTGCAACCTTTCTTGAAGATAGGGCATATAATTCCTTTCCCCCAATCTTCGGAATGGTATATCTCTCCAACACATATTAATTATTTCGAGGAATCTCCTCCTTATTTCATTCGGTGCATACTTTAGTAGTTCAGCATTCATGCAGTCAGTTCCTGGTGACTTCTTATTATTGAACGTTTTAAGTATGTTGTTCAGTTCGTCGAGTTCAATGGGGTCCGCTTTCATTATTGTTTCCGATAAGGGTTTTCAGGAGTCTCTGTATTTGTCCACAGCAACTGATAGTATGTAAGCTCATTCTTTCTCGGAGATGTTGTTAATTTTAAGCGTATCTCTTTCTGTCGAATTTAGATACTTCATTATTTTATAGGCAGTGTCTTGTGATCCATGACAGTCGTGTTCAATCTCGCTTATATACCTATCCCAACTTTCCCGCTTCATCTTTCTAATTTCTCTTAGCAATCGCACTTTATTTTTATATGCTATTTTGTCTTCTACAGAATGTGATTGGAGATACTATTGCTCTTTGATCTAGAATCTTGCCATTCAACATTCAAAAACATCTGTACTAATTGCTCTTTGATCTAGATAAGTTAGCAATCGTGAGCAGTATAATCTTCTTATACTCTCTTGTTGTAGCAGGTATACTTTAAAATTGGTTTTATTTTGCGTAACGCTCGTTTTTTTCCTGTGGATCCATTTCTTAGGGATTTTAAGTTTACAAAGAACTAAGAAGTGATCTGTACTAACGTCACAGCTCCTATATACTCGTGTATCATTCACGTACGGGGAAAGTTTCTTGTTGGATAGGATATAGTCGATTATTGATCTCGTGCCTCTTGCTGGCCATGTGTATTTATGTATATCTTTATGGCGGAAGAGGGTATTAGTTATTTTAAACTCATTAAAACTAACAAAATTTCTCAGGGCTATTCCATTCTCATTTAGAGTTTGTTCTCCATTATCTCCAATAAGATTTCCCATAATTTGTTGTCCATAGTAGATAGTAGATATTAATGTATAGTAGATTAATATCTACTATACATATTCTACTACGATTCATGTTTAGCAACAACTGAGCAACATGGAGCAGGATTGTTCGCTCGTAGCGTGACTATCTATGCAGTTTCATCAACAACCGCTCGATACTACCTCAGAGAGACGATTATTGACCGTACAAGCCGATTCATAACCATTGCAACAACCTCCAGAATTATCCTGTCAACCGCAAACTCCAACTAAAACTATTTAAATATTCTGCTGCTTTTGTGTTTGTCAATAAGATTCTCAATTTGCGTGTAGGAAACAGCTTTACGTACAACTCGTTTTTTCAAATACTTAATAAAATTCCGTTAACAGGGTTGTAAATCTGCCTTCGGTATCTATCAGTACTTCAGTTTACAACAGTATATCCCCTCCAAAGCTACCACGCAGTACGAGGCATTTAGTTGGTTTGTTTCTTTTCCTGTCTCCTGTCGTAAAAAATATTCAGCTGATACTACGATATTAGCTATCGCTTAACATAATCGAGAAACACTGCTTTAGAATACAGAACTAGAATGTTTGTTGTTCGTCAGATTTAGGTTTTTAGATCTTGAGATCTTATGCTGTCCCTTAGGCTTAATTTTGAGATTCATTTACTAATCTGACTAATCATTAATAATTTACATTACTAATTTTCCCAAACTGCCCTCCGTATTCATTTAAATTTGTAACCATTGGATTCCTATAATTTTTAACATTCCATATAATACTAATTGAATATGCCTAGCAACAAACAAAACGGAAAACAATACACTTAAATATTGGATTTTACTTTTACTTCAAATTGTTTCATTACCTCTTTGATATAATGGAACAATACAAACTTGCCCTGTATACTTTCCTAATTCCTCGAATGATTGAGTGGTGTCTAGAAAATGATGGAATTATCTTGCAGGATCGAGCATCCTGCGTATTCAAAATTTATCTTGAGACATATTTCTCCCCCATACGTCACATACAGTTTTTGACTGTTTTTTACTAAATAAATAAATACATATGCATTAGTTAGCCATCAAAGTGTTGGACTGGCCAGGCCCCCAGATCTCAATCCCATAGAAGGGATAAGGAATATTTATTTATTTATTTATTTTACGTCAAAAAACAGTTAAAAACTGCTTATGACGTGCTATGGGGAAAAGTGAATTGTGTGCACATTTTCAAAATTCTGTGATCCTTATTATATATATATATATATATATATATATATATATATATATATATAATATTATGAATAAAGAGGTCAGTAGTCTAATAATCACAAATATTCCTGAACTTAAACGGCATGTGGAACGATTATGGCAACATGATGCGGCTATTGCGGAATTTGTGGCACGAAGTGTCTACAACAGGCCAAGACGCATTACGGATGTTATTAAAGAAAAAGATAATCCACCAACTAATAGATTGCACAAGAAATGTGAAAATCAGTTAATTAGTTGATAACTTTTGAAATAAGAGTAAAGGGATAAAAGGGAAATAAGAATAAGGAAAGAGATTTGTAAATGTAATATACAAACTGAAATAAAGAAATAAAATATAAAAAAATGTGGAAATTCGTAATTCGTTGTCTACCCACTGTGTCAAAAATCTGACATCCTTGACTCGAACCCTAAGACCTCCAGCTCAGAGACACTGCAGAGGCAAAAGCGGTTGTCCTGAGCCATCTCGGACGCTTTGAATAATAATAATATAATATAATATAATAATAATATAAAATAATATAATATAAAATAATATAATATAATATAATATAATATAATACTATTATTATATTATGATAATGAAATAATAATGAGATTATTATTATTATTATTATTATTATTATTATTAGTTAAAACTCCGTTAGTCACAACTTAATACCAGTTCACGCTGTTTGCAAAGAAGTAAGAAGGGTTTGAGATGACCAGTTAAACAAATTACTGTCTAGTTCTCATGAAATCAACGCTTATTACTCTGTTTTCATTTCACGTCATGTCATATCTAGGCTACCTATTTGAACAATGGAAATTCGATAGCTTTATCCTTTGCTTCTTCTACGTTTGAAATAACTTGAAAGCTTCTGAACTGAATTGCAAATGACGCAAATAAGCAAGGGTCTTTATTTGTATATTCATTACTATTAATGGTGCTATTACTAGTATTAACTACTATATAATTATATAATTATATATATTACGAATACTATTATCTATAACAATAACTAAAACTTTCATACGTGACCAGATAGTATTCTTAGATTTTTAATACCAAAATATCCATAGATATGAATGTAGAGGAAAAAACTCATGCACTTGAGTTACAACTCACACGAACACGTTCGTGATAAGACTTCATTATTCGGGTCAGTTAAACATGTTAATCATTTGATGCATCACAAAAAGTCAACGATCCAGGCGTCCATGTTGTTAAACAGAGAAGTCGCTGCGGATCACTCGGATCGATCGAACCGCGCGCGTACGAGTGCCTTAGTGGGAAAGAGGTCGTGGACTGTTCTTATTTTGGATGTTCTAGTGATTCTTTGGAACTCATCTTTCCTCGTTTCAAACAGTGAACAAGATGCGACAAGGAAACAAAGAAGACTTCGTTTTCAATAAGTCGCACAAAACGTACGTATCTAATCATTCCTCTGACTTATTTTCTCTTATCATAATTCAATTAATTCTAGGGCCAACGAAATAATTTATGACAATAGTTTATTAGTCTTTCGGGATTGTCGTGAGACGTGACAAACATGAAACGTCCATCTATCCGCCCGCCCGTTTGTATTTCTGTGGCTAGCTCGGATTATATCCGAAACTGATATTCCCTGATCGATCTGAACAAACTCAACTCCCTGCTAGATTGAAGCGGATAATTTCATTTTCGAAGTGCTTTAAATGAAGCCACATCAATATTATCAAAGTTTTCCCAAAACTGGCAAAACTCTTTTTTAAGCGTAAAGAATGGCTCACGACTCAATGTCGTTCAAATTCCTGATTCTTCATGTTGCAAATGTTAAAAGAAAATTTTGGGTTCTTCCCACAATTTCAATGCTGAAAATATAGATTTTTTTCCTCATTGAAATGTAGTTGAAAAGCAGACTTTTAAATAACGTTATGTACAATTTTTCGAAAATACGGGTGGTTTTGATGTAACTTTGCGTGATGAATAAGCATTTTTTAAACAATTATTTTCTCTGAAAAGGTACACAATTTTTTCTTTAAGCTTTCTGCTCGTATGAATCAAACAACGGTAAAAAAATTAGCACTGGTTCCACCTTTGGCATGCTCTCCAAATTTTGAAAAATTGCAAACAGCAAGCATTGCAAAAGTGCAATTTTCAAGACAGTAATTTTAAAGAAGTCTGTTCTAAAACTAGTAGTGCTACAACAGGACGTACTTTCCCGCATTGTTTCTCACTGCTCCGCTGTTTTATACTACAACCAAAATCTGTAAAAGTGTTTTCAACCAGCAACATTTTTTTCCGCACCGATATTCAAACCCATGTCCTACGAGTTTACTCGCTCTGAATATTACCTCTCGCGCTGTGGAAACGCAGGAAGATCCGGACTCGTGCATGTCGTTTCTAAATGTTACTATTTGCAATTTGTGAAAATTCAAAAGTTCGCCGAAAATGAGATTAGCACCGTATTTTTACTGACCTTTGTTACATACGAGGAGAAAATTTAATGAAAATATTTGGAGCGGTCTTTAAGACATTTTTAGAAATTCCATAAATTTAAGACACCGATAAGGCGAAATTTACTTGTTTTTTCAAAACATTTTACAAGACCATTTTAACGAACTGATTTTTACAACATACTTTGTTTTTAGAAAAAAATGCTATTTTCAATATTGTAGTTTTGAAATCTTAAAGGTTTGCAAATTTTGAAAATACGGAGAGTTTGCATAAAATAGGACTAGCACAATATGTTTTACCGTCTCTTGAAAGTTACGAGGAGAAAATTTAAAGAAACATTTTTGAGTGTTTTTTCAGGAAAAACTTTTATTCATAATATGCGTAAATATTAAACACGAACTAGTTTTTCAAAAATTGAACACGACCTTTTTTAAAGATCTGACTTAGAAGCTTTTCTAAGCAAAAAATCACTATCTTTAATTTTGTAGTTTCGAAATGTAAACTTTTAGCAATTTTCGAAAATACGAATTCACCGAAAATGAGATAGTACAATATTACCCTACATACATATGCGGAAAAACCGAAAGAAATAATTTGAAATTTTTTGGATAAATAGGTTTTTGAAAAAAATGGTTTGAAACAAGTTTAAAATTGCCTATATTTCGCGGAAAATTACATGAAAACTACTCATATTTTCGAAAAATTGAACATGACCTTATTTCAAGGTCTCTCTAAGAAATATATTTTTATTCAGAAAAAGAGTCTCCATCTCTATATTGCAGTTCTGGGAAGACGCCAAAAATAATTGCACTTTTGGATATCAACAAATACGAGGCCTATACTATTCCCTTAAGCGTTCTTTTTGCTATCTGAGGACACAGTTTAATAAAAACTTTAGAGTCACTTTTGAAAAAATTCTGAAAATGTTTTGAAGCGTCATGTAATGTACCCTCAAAACTCAAATATTTATTTGTAACTCGTTTAGATCGATCAGGGAATAAGAATTTTGTAGAAAATCGGCTGAACGGTTTTGGTGCTCGTGTTGACCACAGACGAACAATCAGAGAGACCTCGGAAAGACAGAAGTTTTGCCGTTGATCGATTTTTCGATCTCAACAACCCACCAAATGGATTTTAGCTACACCACGTCATAGAGGAAGTAATTTAGTACAATATATAGGAACATGATTATCCAGTTTTTCGTTACCAGGATTCTGGCAATAAGAGTTTTTCTGCCGAAAATTCACCGTTTTGTGGCGCATGATTACAATACTCTCTTCTTTACAAAGTACGAGCGGGACAGTCAAATCGAATCTTAAAAAAGTTACGTACATTTTTTAAACAAGTAGTTTTCGCATAATTCCCCTTAAAGTCAATGTAATTTATAAAAAAATTGTTAAATCTCTCCAACTTTTTTCTAGAAAGTTGACAGACAGAACAAGGAACTCTTAAAACATTGCACAGGTACCGTTTTCAATGATCGCTCTGTATTTCCGAAAATTGCAAAATATAGAAAAAATGCAAGAAAGTTAATGCCGTTGCCGCCGCAATTTTGAGAGTTCATTTACTACTGAGAGTAATGTACAGAATTAAAATTTGTTTACGCTGACAATTGAGAAACATTTTAAATTATATGTAATCTACTGCAAATGAAATATGAATTACTTATGATAATAAAACGTTATTATTACACTTTACGTACGTATGTAAGAAGAAAATGTATTGTTATATGTAATCTATAAGTAATAAGAGCCAAAATTTATTGCTTATTTATCCTTGAAAATAGATTTTATTACATGGGAGTTTTTTTGTTTTTTTCTCCCTTTCAAAATTCAAAATTTATTGCTTATTTATCCTTGAAAATAGATTTTATTACATGGGAGTTTTTTTGTTTTTTTTCTCCCTTTCAAAATTCAAAATTTATTGCTTATTTATCCTTGAAAATAGATTTTATTACATGGGAGTTTTTTTGTTTTTTTCTCCCTTTCAAAATTCAAAATTTATTGCTTATTTATCCTTGAAAATAGATTTTACTACATGGGAGTTTTTGTTTTTTCTCCTTTCAAAATTCAAAATTTAAGTAGTATATGACTTAGTATAGGGATCACAGAATTTTGAAAATGTGCACACAATTCAGTTTTCCCATAGCACGTCATACGCAGTTTTTAACTGTTTTTGACGTAAAATAAATAAATAAATAAATAAATAAATACTTCAAATGAAATATGAATTACTTATGATAATAAAACGTTATTATTACAGTTTACGTACGTATGTAAGAAGAAAATGTATTGTGATGTACACCAGAAAACGGCAAATTTTCGACACAAAAACTCATATTGTCAACTCTTAACGAAAAAGTGGATAAATCTTGTTCCTAAATGTACTTTTTATAACACAGAGTGTGGTCAAAATCCATGTTTCGTGGGCTCTTGGTACCGAAAAACTGATTATCGGCCAAACGTTTGTCTGACCGTCTGGGGGTCAAGACTAGCGCCTAAGCCGTTCAGCCGCTTTTCCCCAAAATTGATATTCCCCAGTCGATTCAAATGATGCCGTGGCACCTTGAATTTAAAACCCATATTTGTATTTGGGGGAGGGGGTACTTTACATATATGCCAAAAGACATTTTGATAATTTTCTCAAATATTGCACCAAATGTTTTTGATTAAACTTTATCCTCGGATAGCTTAAAATACGCTTAACCCAGTCAGGTTGTAGGCTCTCCCCAACCTTTTTTCCACCATAGGTCATATGTTTTTGGATTATGTTTGAAGGATCATATCTTTTAAACCAATAAACTAAGAAGAAAGTTTTTTTAAGTAACAACCTTGTTATTTAATATAAAATTACAAATTGTATGTTTAGGTTTCATTTAAATGACTTTTCAATATAAATAACACAAAAAATGTGTAACACAAAAATCTGTTCTAAGTTATCAGATCTTTAATGGAGGACATGTACTACAATTTTTTGAAAAGTAAGTTTTTGTTTATGAATTTAATGCATTGAAATTACTCAGTTAAGTTTTTCTAACAAATTCAATTTAATAGCAATAAAAGGAAAAGTTAGTTCGAGATGTTTAAGTTATAAGTGATATTATTCTTATTTGCCTGTAGAATGTGCTGCAAGTATCATAACAGTTGAGATATATTCATTATTGTTTCTTTTGTAGTAGTTAGACTCTTTCTAACAATCGAAATAATGGCAAAGTTTAAAAAAAATGTATTATTTCTTGTTCGGCATTTCCGCCTTTCAAGGGCGTTTGTACATGATTTCAGTAACTATAAGATGAACCATCCCCAGGGCTAAACATCAATATAATAGTAAGAAAAATGAGCTTGACAAGATATGGTATGTGTGTGTGTGTGTGTGTGTGAGAGAGAGAGAGAGAGAGAGGGGGGGGGTAATATTTCTAATATTTAAGGAAGCTAGAATATGTCCAAAGGATAGCGTGAGTGGATTCTCAGTGGTTGTCTGTAATTCATACCTAGTTGGTAAGTTATTGTAGCTGGAGACTCTAGCAGTATATCATAAAAGATTTTTGAAATTTTGATAATATAGTCCTGAATTAATTCTATTTTTAATTCTCTATGTAATTGTTCATTGCTTATAAACCAGGTAGCTTAGTAATTTTTCTGAGGCAGGAGGTAATTTTGTATAATTTGAAGTTTGTTAATGTGGCTGTGGGCTGCTTTTATCCAAACGGGGCTTGCCTAGGTTCGTGAGAGTCTGATTACTGATTGATAAATTACTTTACCGCTTTCAAAGCTAAGTGAAAATTTATGATTTAATAAGGGATATATTTTTATATTTTTTGTGTACTGTGTTTGTGATATATGCTTTCCGGGTTAATTTTGTGTCCATTGTTAGTCCTAGGTACTTAACTGGTATTTGGTTTGGTAGCCATGGTATGGGTGAGTTTTGAATGAGTGAGGGAGGATGTAATTTTGGATTACAAAGGGTGAAAATCTTTGCTTGTGATTTTGAAGTATTAATATTTCTTAATAAATTCTACATTTTTCAGTCCATTACAAAAAGGAGAGGAGAGAGAATCCTTGTGGGACCCCTGCGTCCATTGTATGTTCTGTTGAAAGTGTATTGTTCATTTTAACTTTAAAATGTATGTTCGTCATAAAACTATGAATGGTGTTAAATAGATATTGTGGAGTTCCCAGTTCTAACTTGTACAGGAGACCAGTACGCCAAACTGGGTCGAAGGCCTTTTCTATGTTCAATAAAATTGCTAGTGTGTGTTTTCGTTGATGAAATGCTGTGGGTATAGATCAGTTAAGGGCAGTGGTAAGTGATTGGTAGACTATTTGGATCGGAAGCAAAATCGGAAGTCAGGTAGTGTTTTGCTATTTTAAAAAAAATTAAGTAGTCTACTTAGAAATAATTTTCAAAATGTTTGGCGATGGATGGAAGAAGACTAATTGATCTATAAGTTGATGGGTTTCTTGCATCTTTTCCTGGTTTGCAGAAGGGTAAAATTATGGCTGTTTTCCAACATTGTGGGAAATATTGTAGTCTTAAAGCTGCATTAAATAGTTCAGTTAGTACGGGTGCAATTTTTTGCTTAATTCTTTAAGTGCTTTGTTGGAGATATTATCGTAACCGGCTTATTTTTTTTAATTTGGGTGATGTTTTCGGAGGTTTTTGAGAGAGCAATAAATGAGGTTGCTACAGATACTGCTTGTACTATTTGGTGAAAATCGTTAATTACACGATTGAATGAGTGTATGTCTCAAATAGGGTTTGGTGTGAATGTGCTTTTGAAATGTTCAACTATTACCTTCGGCTTTGTTGGAGTCGGTGAGTTGATTTGAGCAATTGTATTTTAAGGTTGATATGATAGATTTCTCTTTACACAGTTTTTTAATTGTGGTCCATAATGTTTTACTGTTTGGGTGAATTTGTTTGATTTTTTAATTCGTTTATTTTGTAGTCTTGTTATTTATGTTTAATTATTTTTGAAATTTTATTTAGCTTGGTTTTAATGCCTGGTCTTCTTGTGATTTGCCACAGGCGTCTAAGATTGTACTTACTTTTCATTAAGTTTAGTATTCTAATGGAAATGACATTTGTGGGTTTTTTTGTAATTAATACTCTACAAGGTATAGTTGATAGTTTAACTGATTTTTGTATAGTTTCAACGAGCGTTTGTATTTGGTTGTCTAAATCTGCAGTTGTTTTCATGTTTTTAGGAAAAATAAGATTTAAGTCCATTTGTTTTTAAAATTTTTGCCAGTTCACACGCCCTTCGTTAGTAACTTAGGGATGTTTATTGATGGTTTTATAATTTGTTGTTCCTATATCAAAGAATGAGATTGTGGTGTGAGTCAAGTTCAGGCGGAACAATTTGTTTAATTGGTTGATTCATTTTTTTCGTTATTAGTATGTCTACGATGTCTGGGACTATGTTGCTGTTGTAGGAGTAATGGGTTGGCTCCCATGGTGCAATTATTTGGAGATCGTTATCAGTGGCGAATGCCTCTAATTTATTACCTTGAGGTGTTGATGAGAATTGCAGATATGCACCACAGGCACTTTGCTTGAATTTGTTTGGACTTTTTTAAGTAATATCTGAAGTGACTAGAAAAATTGCAATATTACAATATTACGTAACCGTTCCCAATAATGCGAGGAAATATGTGTTGTTGATTATCTCTAGTTTACTGATGTTGGATATTTGTACTTAACTAGTGGGCCCCGCAATGCTTTGCTATTGCATTGTATTACATTTTCCATGCTACTGATAAGTGATTGCTAATCATGTTTTACGCTACGATCTGCAAACATTTTAATAGATGAAAGACTTTATAGCGAGTATGGGTTTGTTCTATGTTCTGGTTTGAACACAGTTGTCAAGTACCTTATTGTTAAAATGTTCTCCTTCAAGTTGGGTATGCATTTGCTATGACACTGTCTTGGAGAAATTTTATTTACTTGTTCGATTTAGTGTTTAAGTAATAATTTTGGCCGATATTTCACAATCGCAAGGGCAGAATTGCTAATTTAACCTTGAAAATAGATTTTATTTCATCGGAGCGGTTTTTTTCCTGCATTCAAAATTCAAGAAGTATATGGCTTAGTGTAGGGATCACAGAATTTTGAAATCGTGTACAGAATTCACTTCTCTCCATAGCACGTCATACACGGTTTTTGACGTAAATAAATAAGGAAAGAAGAAAGAAAATGCAGCGAAAACGCGCTTAATACTTGAGAGTGCGGCGGGTTGCCACATTAACAACGCCCCCATTTTCGTCTATGTGCCACAGACATACATTTCCATTATACAATGCCTACAATCTCCGCGCAAGTGCAAGCAATAAGTTGACAAAGTTTTATCGCAATCGGATGATCAATACGGCAGCGCATAAAATACGAATAATCGTAGATTTTTTTATATATTAGATTATGAAATAAATTTACAGATATTTCTAAAGGTCAAAAATTCTTCAAAATATAGTCTTCAGTACATTCCAGAAAAAAGGAGAAATTCTTATTCATGGAATTAAATATTTCATGAATTTTGTTTTTATTAAGCGACAATTCTGAAACACAAAAATACTTAAGAAACTGGCAAGTCTATTTTGAATAAGTTTCTTTATGTGCATTACTGACTCATTGACAGCAAAATAAATCTTAACTCGTTAAGTAAGTTGCATTTGTAGAAATTCAGTTGAATCTAATATATCAGAAAAATATAAGCAAGTGCAGGAAATATCAGCATAATCAAGAACTAATCTGCCGCCGGACAATATTAGCTCAATTTTAGAGAAGTTTCTGTCTATATTTAGATATTTATTTAGTCAAAAGCAGTACAAAACTGTATGTGACGTACGGGGGAGAAAATCTTTATTTAAAGCTCATTTGTCTGTTTTCATTGCAATTCTATTTTTTTTAAAAAATAGAAGAGTAATTATTTAACATACATTAGATAATATTTTAATCGAAAGAATATTGTTGATTATTCTTTCTTGTTTTTTCAACCAAAGCACTCAAAAAAGAAAATTGGGCCAACTTGAAAAATTTCAAACCCTTTGAGACAACAAAACAACTAATGATAATTTTCTATGTATCGACAATAATGCCGTATACACGGTCAGATTATTTATAAAACGAGTTTTATAATAGTACATTAAATGTATTATAAAAAGATTCATAAAGGAAGTGAGTTTTACATGGTCAATTTTTTTGTGGGACATGTTTTACTTTTTTAACTTAAAATTTTTCTGAAAACTATAAATTATACAATTTATATTTTATAAAGCTTTTTATAAAACAATTTCATTGAAAATATCATTTTGTGCAGCAGACATTATGTTTCTTCATGCAAATACACCGCTCGGAAGAAATGACACTCATGCACCCAATAAAGAGAAAACATATTGAAATTTTGAATGAATCATTTAAATGTATTTGTTTTAAATTACAGGTTTTATCAAAAATCATGTCTTTCCCGATTGAAATTGAAAAAGCTTCGACTCCACTTTGCAGAATATTGCAGCAACACGAGCATAGCAGGCTTTAGGTACATTGCGGAAGACAATCGACCGTGGTACGAAAGGTAAGTTACAAGTTGTGAGTGATAAAAGTGTGTTTTATTAAAATGTGAATTGCGATTTAGCTTAGCTGTTTGATACTTAATAATACGTAACATAGAAAAAAGGCCTCCGTATTCGAACATTCAGACAAATGGGCTTAAACAAGCTATTAAACGAACTCTTAACAGAAATTGGAAAACATATGCATCCTTTTCTGATATAAAAGAAGCCGAATTGCGAACTTTTAATCATAAAAAATTGCATTTAGTAGATTCAAGAAAATAAAGTAAATTACAACCAAAGGATAAAGAAAGTCAGTGCAACCCATATCAAACTATAATATCAGTAATTAACTGGTTATTGGTAACATAACTGGTAACTGATATTATAATTACCGATATTATTAATTACCGATTTATACATGTACGTTCCCTTAGGTTCGAATTTCATCGGAACCATATTATTTCAGAGAAATTTGTTGAACTAATATATTCTATTAAAAACATTGTTACAATCCGAAACTTCTTTAAAAGCTCTAATAGTAATTTTATTAAACTTCAGTTCTTAGTTAATAATCAGGAATTAAAATAAAATTAGTTACCTAGATCTGGAACTAGTTATTTGCTACATTAACACACATTGGTGAGTACAGAACACCCAGTGGTGAATTCAGTGCAATCGAGGAATCATTACGCATATAAAAACATTTGTTTGTATGTTTGTCGTCGTGTTTAGCATGTTAGGGTCGAATTAATTCAACTTTTGCCGGATAGCGGTGTGTTCCGACCTGGGCCAGGTTTTTTATTTATTACCCACGCCATAGGGTGTAGAGGAGTCTTGTGGTGAGCATGAAGTATTCCCATTGCCGTACCTACCACCATACTTAGCTTGTCTGAGCTTTTTATTTAGTCACACAGCTGTAGAGTGAGATGATTTATATTAGAAAGGTACATCTTCTATTTTGCCCTGGCTGGGAATCGAACGCCGGATCACGTCACAGAATGCTAGCACGCTGTCAATGAGGCACCCAATAAGTTGGAAAAGCTTTTAAAATCTACATTATTTATCAAAATCAAGAGCATCATATATCATATTACATTAAAATAGGTTGTTTGTCAACGAGAGAAATTCGCGAATTAAATAAAGTGTTGAACTATTTGTGAATAGTCGTTAACGAAAAATTAACTAATTAACCTCACATTGACCTCTCAGTTAAATGAGAATGATAGTTAATAAACCTACATATTTATCCCTTTTTACAAACATAGTTGAAGACTATGTTGTGTACTATGTATACTGAATAAAATATTGTGATATTTCAGGGCAGCGATATTTTTTTCCTAAATGTTCAAATAAGTGAAAAATAAAAAGGAAATTTAGTCAATATATAAACCTTTTCATAAGCTCCTTTTTCTTTTTTGGGAATACATTTTTGAAACTATATATAGAAAATAATTAATTATATTAATTCAAAAAAAAAAACACGTGTTTTTATAATACTTGATTCATAATATATTATTTCCAATTGATTTTATTATACCCGCAATTGATACTATAATCGCGCACTCGGGTCTTGACCTACCATATTGGGGAAAATAATTGCTGTTTTAAACAATTTAATTGTTGAGATATGAAACAAAATTATTCTAAAAACACTACCCAATGTTCATTTTCGTCAAAATAATTCATAAACTGTCGTTTTTTGAAGGTGAACAACGAAGAAGACGTATTCACATTTGGTATCTGGCCTAAGCTTGTTTAGAGAAATGCTGGTGATAGGGAGATAAACTTGATAAGTGATTATAATAAACTGTATTGTTATTAAGTGAGGTATATAGCTCAATGCTATGTAGTACATCCGGTAAGTAAATTTCCCTATTTTGGGAAATAAAAGACGACATAGTTACAGGCAAAACTTTATTGGCAACAGATAGAACGATGTTTGAGCATATTAAGAGCTATTTTTCTACATAGTCACCAAACGAATTGAAACACTTGTCAAATCGTGGTATTCGTCTCGTACTAGTGACCTACCTGCGAATGGATCCAGCGTGACACAATCGTATTCAGCTCTTCATCGTTGTGAAAATGCTGACGGGAGGACAGGTCTTCAGGTTCAGGAAAATATGAAAATCGCTGGGTACGAGATCAGGACTGTTTGGGGATGCTGAAACAGCACCCTGCAGAATTGCTGCGGAACGGTTGCTGTTTGCCGCGCCGAATGTGGACGGGCAATGTCGTGGAGCATAACAGTAAGAGCATCTCCAACTCCTGCAGTAAGCATGCCAATAAGAGCTCACGATGAATTTCGATCGGCGCGATGTGTTATTTTTTATTCAATATTTACATGCGTTAGCCTGTGAGGCTTTTGGCAGAAGGTGAAGAAAATATTCGATTTATTTCCGATTGTAATAGTTGAAGGAGAAACAAAATGTAGCTAATTCTTCATTCAAAAAATAATTCAAAATAATTTCCTATATGTGAGATTTACTGTTGATGAGAAATGCCTTAGCATTTGGGAGAGGATGGAAGAAATGTTTAGGAAGTTTACGTTTTATTCTGTTATGGTGAGGGTTATGTTTACCTAGCTGAAAATAGAGTGCAGATGGTATATAATTTATGAGAATAAAATTTTGTGGAGTTGTAGAAAATAATTTTTGATAGGTAGTATGCCCAATTCATTATGAATTTGTTCATTAGAAATAAACCATGGACCTTTGAAACAAGTTCTGAGACAGGAATTTTGAAATACCTGATTTTGTTAATAGATGTTTTGGAAGCGGAACTCCAGATTGGACAGGCATATGTGAAAATGGAACGGATCATCGTTATATAAATTCTAATTTTGGTTTTGATGTAGAGGGAATTTGAATATTTTACTAAAGGAAGAAGTTGATGCCTTCGTTTAATAGCTAAAGATTTTCTATGAAGAATATGATTTTTCCAGTGAAGTCTTTTGTCCATTCCTAAGCCTAAATATTGTACAAGTTCATTTGAAGGAAGCCATGGTATATTGTCATTATGAAACATTAAAGCAGGTAAGATGTAATAGTGTCTTAAGGGGGAAAAATTGGTTACATTCTAAAACGTTGAATTTTATATGCCAATTTCAAGCCCAACTTTCAATGAGATTTAGATGAGTTTGTAAAAATGATATTGTGGTTTGTAAATTTGAATTAGAGCTATAAAGAAGTCGTCAGCAAATAAAGCAATGGAAGTGTTCAGAGTAGTAGGAAAATCATAAAGAAATAAGTTGAAAAGAGTTCGATCGATGTGTTATGAATTAAGGAACTTTATCACGGACCGAACCTCCCACATGGTGGAAAAACGAATAAGAACCGCCATTTTGGGCCACTGCTGCCGCGGTACTGGCACTCGGCGTCACCTGTTCGGTCAGCATATGATTGACCGATAAAGATTCGTATGTGCGATTTCCCCACCTAAATGCGTGTCCAAAGCAAAAATATAGGGAACCTTATTTCCTGCACACATGGTAATAAGTTTTTCATGTAAATAGATATTGAAAGGCGAGTAAAATATAAGCACAAGTAAGTGTAATTGTTCCTGCACATAACTGATGTAGACTGATACATCTTCAAAATAATATACATATGGTTAATAAGATCTCCCGAAATTCTTGAAGAAAAGAACGGGTAGGAAATGCTACTTGTAATTGTCGAAGAAACGATACTCTAACTTTATTCCTATCCACAAAGTGAACGCTCAGATGCGTAGCTCAGATTCTCATTTGCTCCACAGGGTCCTTTGGGCGGTGGGCATCGCTGTGGGATTCGGAGTGTTCGCCAACCTCGTGTACAACGCGTGGAGTCGATGGGCCGCATCCCCCGTCTTCGTCGCCATGGGCGAGCGCCTTCAACCAGTCTGGCACCTTCCTTTTCCTGCCGTCACTGTGTGCCCTTTCACTCGGGTTGATTCAACGAAATACAACCTCTCCGATGCCGTATTGAACCAAGACTACCTCTCTGATGAGCAGTAAGATAAATCGTTCATTTTATACACAATCTATACTCGTTTTTCGCGTCGTGCAGTCACAATGGGCTCTAATAGACAATGTTATTCTTATGGAAGAATCTCGTGATCAGTTGCCAAATTGAATGTTGCAAAAGTAAGTAGAAAAAACATAGTCCTGTAGAGAAATGACGCGAAACGCAATGGTAATCATGAAAAATGAGTTATTCATTTACATTTTTCATAAAATAATGAAAACACCGGATTTATGCAGAACTGTATTTTCAAATTCCTTTTTAATTAAACCGTTAAAACATATTCAAAAGTTGGTGGAATTATTTTGGAAGAAAATCGATACAATATTTCAGTTATTTCAGCTGGGGGAAGGATGTTTTCATTTTATCAATATGTAAAAATGTGTCTCTAAAAACTGAATTGTAAACGAAAATTTAATTTTTAATTTGGGTTTAAAAAGGTAAGAACTTCCAGTGACAAAGTTTTGGGTAAAATGAAACAAATTATTTTCTATGATCATCCGAAGGTCTTTGGATGCATTGCTTCTGTGTATTTGATGTTTGTTTTGAAGTCGAGCCGCGCGCAACGTGAGGCTGAGAGAATGTCATCTTGCTGAGTATTTGATTGATTGATTTTTTCGTGATTCCGGACGCGTCAACTGCTTCGGTCATTAGTCCCGTTAGTGTAGTGCATGATTTTTCTCGGGAGATGGCGTGATCTTTCCCCGCTGGATGGCGAGATCCGGCGCCGACCTACCGTCGGCTAGTGGGGTTTCCCCCTAACTAGGACTCTCCCACCAGCGGGGCACCGCCCCAGCCGGGACAAGCTCTAAGCTCCCGACCGTTCTCCTGGAATATGTGATAGTGTGTTGCATGTTAGTGTAAGTGTGTGTGTAAGGGGGAGAGGATAGGACAAGGAAGAGGAGGAAAAGATCGCGTGCGGTCCGTGGCCCGTTTGTTAGGGTGCTGCTCCGGCATTCGCCTGGTGTTGATCGGAGAAACCACGGAAAACTACCGATCAGAGCAGCCGGCCGCTAGAATTCTCCTCCAGGCAGCGACTGAATTCGACCTAGCTGAAAAGCTAGTGCCGAAAATCATGCCGCCGTGAGGACTCGAACCTAGGACCTCCCGGTCAGAGGCGCTGCAGTGACATCAGTTGATGCACTGAGCTACCGCTCCCGGTTGCAGTGGTAAAGAAAAGTAAGTACATAATTTAGTCTATCATGTAGTGGGTCACTTTTAAGTGATCAAAATGGATCGCAAAGAAAAAATGTGAAATAATTAAGTGGTATTTTTTTTTTCAAAATATTCGAAAACTTAAAAGGAAAACATCGAAAAACGGAGTCAATCGTTTGAATGAATTTTACAGAGCAATAGATATCATCAGACACAATTTACAATGAAAACGGAAAATAAGTGCGGAGGAATACCGACCCCGAGACGAAAAGTTAACTGAACTGAAGTATAAACTCAGAAGGGAATTTAAGTACGTCGATTTTATACATACGGTACTTCTCAAATTCCATGCGTTTCTATTTTAAAACGTTCCTGCCACAATCGCGTGCGTAATGCAAGATGTTAATGAGAAATATTTAACAAATTTCAAATATTCTACATTTTATCGTATATTGATTGAAATGGGATTTGAATTTAAAAAGTGAGAAAAAAACAGAAATAATAGAAAGAAATGACATAATAATGTGCCTACATTAAATAATAACTACGAGAAATGTGACAGAGTCAAAATGAAAAAAGATACATAATGTACTAAGTTGAAGGTTGGAAAAATGTTGGTCATAGTGTTTCGTTTATTTCGTAAATTAATCAATATTTTACAGCACAATATTTTATTTTATAAGAGAACACACGCAAAGCCTCCCTGTGTATTAGATATTTACGCTAATAAAAATATAATGGCTATAATAATAACAATATATAATAATAGTAATTGTGCAAATAAACTTCTTTTTCGGTAGATGTATTGAGAAAGGTAGCCGTTATTTTGACGATTATGGAGCTGGCGGGCAAGCGAACATGCCGCGTCGACAACTACGTGTGGATTCTCCATAAGACGCATTGTGCCTTCACATCGTGAAAAGCAGTATAGAGTTGATTACACGGCCTTTACACGCTTTCGGCATTGGGAGAGTCGCAAGCGATAGCTGGTCGAGTCTCCAAGGTGCACTGCCAATGCTCGCTTTCGTTAAGTAATAACATGCTGCAGGTAGGACGAGCATCAAATGTTTGGCGCTTGACAAATAAGCAGCATCCTATCTCCACTATTTGTAGATCGGCGAGCGGTCGTCCGCCACCCGCCGAATACCGAATGTGTGGTGCCGACCTTACATAAAATAAATTAGTTCTTTCTCAACTTCTTACCGGGAGAGATAGCTCAGGGCATCAACTGATGTCACTGTAGTTCCTCTGACCGGGAGGTCCTAGGATCGAGTCCCAACTGTGGTAGGATTTTCGACACTAGCTTATCAGCTAGGTCGAATTCAGTCGCTCTCTGGAGGAGAATTCTTGAGGCCGGCTGCTTTGATCGGTAGTTTTCCGTAGTTTCTCCGATCAACGCCAGGCGAATGCCGGAGCAGTACCCTAACAAAGGGGCCACGGACCGCGCGCGATCTTTCTTTCCTCTTCCTTGTCTTATTCTCCCCCTTATACACACACTAACAGGCACTATCCTACCACACATGCCGGGAGATCGGTCGGGAACTTAGAACTTGTCCCGACTGGGGGCGGTGCCTCGCTGGTGGGAGACCTGGTTGGGGAAAACCCCGCTAGCCGACAGTAGGTCGGCGGCGGATCTCGCCATCCAGCGGGGGAAGATCACCACCATCTCCTGATGGAAAACATGCACTACACGTACGGAACTAATGACCTCAGTAGTTGAAGCGCACGGAATCACTAACAACCAACCAATCTTAACTTGTTCTTATTTGTTTAATGATATTAGTCAGAATCAATAATCAATCGAACATTCCAATGTTCAACCAATTGAAATGAATTCGCGTGGAATATAGCCAGAAGCTAGTGAGTGCCTGTAGACGCTTTCGTATTGCGGATGTCAATTGATGTAATTAACGCTCTTCCCGGTAAAACACGTTTGGAAGTTTAATTTTTAGTTAGCTTGATGTTAGAAAGGAACCTAACTAAAAATTGAAATTCAAGGAAGGTAAGGAAGACGGAACAATAAGTCTGTTTATGGTAATTAAATGTAATAAACTAGAAACATAAAGTGAGGAAGAAAATATAGGAAAATATTCAAATAATAATGTTATGAACATTTGTTACCATTACAATGAATTATTTTATTATTGCATTAACCCAAACTTAATTTCTTTTGAATAGTTTAAATATATTTTTGAATTAGGAGTAGGTAAAAATAAGCAGAAGCAAAATTGATGTCGCGAATAAAAAGTTAGTGTCCAAATCATAAAAATTGAATGAATAACAACTTTTTTTTGTTGCAGGAAACAAATACTTGCAGATATCACCCTCCAATGCATGGAACCAACTACGTCAAGTGAGGATTTTCGTAGCAGCGAAGCTATTGACCGCATAGAATCGGTTAGTGGAATTTTTGCCACCTTCATCATAGGTTAAATCGAGTTTTACAGAACATACAAATTTTCAGTGCCAGGGACACTGAATTCAAAATTACAGTTCAAACAAATTTTCAGTGCCAGGGACACTCAAGTTGTCTTGCGACAAAATCTTGACATCGAACTTATGTCGCATTCAATGATTGACTTTATTTTACGTAAACACTACGTTTATATAGTCCACCTATCCTATTATTCAAGAAGGTAAAAATAAGTGTTTGAAATTTATAAATTCAAATTCAGAATGAAACACTTATAAAAGTGATAAAGAGTTTCAAACGGCTATTTTGATTTTTGAGGATATTTTTACATGCAGTGAGCATTTATGTTTTAAGTGTGTTTGCAAATCAATTGCAAGAATCTGAGTTCGAGTCTCCAACCGAAAAAAATGTTTGGTTTAAAACACCTTTTTGGTTTATGTAGTGATATAATGTAGAAGTATGCATTTAGAAGTAATACGAGAATGTACGTGCTTTGCTAGCCCCACTATTTACGTTTGTTATTGTTGTTTGCTAAGAAAGGGAATGCATGAAGTTTGCTGTACAGTTGTCTTTTGGACTACGCTATAATCTGATGTTTGGAAGAGAATCATATTTATATTAGATGAAAACCACTCCGTAAGTGAGAATTAAGGATATATCTGACATATGTCTTATACTCCCTTTTAATCCGCCATTATTTGCGCATGTTTTTGTTACGGGATTACTCGCGTATGAGATTTCATTTATCAGCTGTTTAGGTTGTATTTATTGTTTTACTATGAATCAAATTCAATCATTATTATTCCGATATATTTGTTATTAAGTTCTATAACTTATATAGATGTAAGAAAGTATAGGGATTGCATCCAAGCTCATAATGGTTATTTATAAAAAGCACTCGAATCTAAATCACAGTAATGATGTAAAGCATTACATAAAGCAAATTTGTTTAAGAAAGCCAAATCATAGAAAACAATGAAATGCAATATACAGAAGAATTCCACCAAACTGACAAATACAAGAATATTTATGAACTAAAATAAGCTTCATGAGAACTACATTCATTGCAAACAAATAAAGTCTTTCTTGTATGTTCTTTACAGGAAAGTTTAGAGCAAATTTTACTGCAATGCTGCGGAAACCTGTTTTTCCTCTTCGTAAAATAAGCACATCTCAGTTTCTCTTCTGGTTTCTTCCATTTTTAAATTGTTTGCAAGCAAAATTTTGATCTTCTCCCTCTTCAATATATATCTTTCAACACTTCTACATATATGAATCTTATCTTTGATATCAAGTATATCAGGTATATCAGGATACACGATCACTATGAGACACCATCTTCTTCTGATCTTCACGCAAGAACTAATGACACAAAACAGTGCCGAAATTAACAACCTAACTTTACATTTATGAAATTTCAAAACTTTAAGTAAAAATCACTTGATGCCATTGAATTTAGTGTATTGTGCTCCTTTCGTACAAAACTTAATGGTGCTACAGAATGACAGAATTTCTCGTATTAAATTTTTAATTTCTTTGGAATGCGCTAGTTTTACGGTCTTGCTCTATTCTCTTGCCAGCTGCCATCTATCGCCACTCAAAATATATTTTTTGAATTTGTCTAAATGTTTCTGTTCCCTAATGCCAGATTCGAAATATTCCTTTTAAAATATTAAAAAAGAGTGAATCCTCGTCATATAGGGAAATTTTCGTAGAAAAATATTGAACCGTTTTTAAGAGAAAATCGTTTAACCTCTAGTGCATATGCGAAAATTGAAGCTCTTTTTCGCAGGAATTTTTTAAGTTTTTGTCGTGACCGGCCGCACACAATTGAAAGAGCCGCCGCCGAGTGACGTCAGCGGAGCGTTACCGCCCCTGGCGGCAGAAGGTGACAACCGGTGCGAGCTAGCCGAGCCCAGCTGCGCGCGGACGTCACACCCAAGCAGGCGGGTAGAGACTCGGCTCCGCCCCTACTCCACAGCTAGTCAGCGGAGTCATAGCCCTGCCGAGCTATAAGAGGACCCCGACTCAACGCCAGGGCAGACAGCGAATGGAAGTGTTAGTAAGCGTACCTTGGCGAGTGTTTTGGTGTTGGAAGTGTGGAGAGTGATTACGACGACGACTGCGCTACGAACTTGGAACTTTCCTACGATTATTCGGTGACGGCAGATTTTGGACTTCCTCTGGTTTATAACGACACGGCTTCGCTTACGGTACAATCTTCTGGTGATTCGGCACAGCAGCTATTGTACCTGTTTTTCGAATAAAATCGTTTTAAGGATCCTGGTCTGCTTTTTGGATACTTCATTTTCGAAACACTTCATTTGAATTTATTTCTAGAATTTCCACTGACAAATGCGATAGTGTATAAAAATAGCTGGAAATGTGCATATTAAAGGTAGATTTTAAAAAAAATTGATTTGATGTCTTTTAAAAAAACCGTTCAAAAAAATTGAAGGAAAAAATTGTCCGTTTTTGAAAAAATAGCGTTTGAACGTTTCTGAAAATGCGAAAATCAAAGGAAACGTTTGAGTTTTCGAGATACTTTATATGAAATCATTTAAAGATCATGTATTCTTAAATGGAATAACGTAAAAAAATTGTCGCTAATGTATTATATTAACTAGCTGTGAGGATAGTAAAAAAATAGTTTTGTAATTATTGAAGAAACAAAAGAATATAACAAAATGACTGATTTAACTGATGAAATTTAACACTATTCACGCCACAAATTTAAAGGAAAAATTTTAAGTCGTTTTCGAGAAAATATTTTTGTTATTATTAAAATTGCACATATTGCACGTAATATTGCCCGACAACTACAAAAAGTTTTAAAAAACGTTAATGGAAGAACTAATAATGGAGAACAAATTTCATTTGAAGAAAAAAATATGTCTTTAATTTTGTAGTTGTAGGAAGACCGAAAAAAATTCAAACTTTTAAAATTTTCGAAAATTCAGAGTTAACTGTGTAAATCGGACTTGTGGCAAATTTATAAGTGAATTTTATTTCATTCTTACAAGAAGTTTACAGAGATAATACAGAGCCGTTGTATGAGAAAATTTTGAAAATGTGCGAAGGGCTTCATGTAAAGAACCCCCAAATTTTAAAGAATATTTTCAAAATCACAAAGCTTCGACTCGAACAAGATGGACAGGAGCTTCTTCAATTTGGAAAACATCCTATGCATGGCGCTAGTAGAGTTCACAAACGGACGGACGGACGTTTCGGAGTCAATATAGTTTTCTGTATCAAGGAATCCACAAAAGAGGGGTTGTGTCAATACAACTGTTAGAGGAACTTTTTTCTAAATTTAGTAACTGGATTTGTCCACGTTTTCGTTATCAGGATCCAGGAATGAGTTTTTTCTACCGAAAATTCGCAGTTTTTTCGCGCAGCATTACATAACTTCCTCTATACTATGTATATTACTTCGTAAATACGTGAAAGTAAAAATACTTAATTAGGTAATAACTAGACATCGGATGTTTAGGCAGTAAAAAAACGTCTTTTAGGCGCCTAAGAAGGCACTGAAAATGTCAAAAATAAGGAGAAAAAAGCACTATCATATATTACACAATAAAATGAACAATTGTTTATATTTTTTCTACATTATTCTGTAAACTTAAATACACAAAACAAGTACATTCATTTTCATATAAAACAAGATTTACATACTTACAACTCTTTTACATTTTATTCTTACAATAGTTTGCATTACAATACGATATCGTATATCTCTAGTAATTTTCCAAGGTTCTCAATTTCTTATTTGTGATGTTTGGGAGATAAAATCAGTTTGAATGCAGAGATCTCTCAACATCTACTGATGTGACTGGCATATATTTTAGAACTGAAACATTAACAACACTGAAACCTTCTGGGAGTTTACATTTATTTCCCTTAAATTTCGCTTACTGACTTTATGTTGACATATCCAGGATTTTTTTCAAAACATTTTTAACTTGTTCGCTTATTCATTTTCCTTGATCACTTGCAACTTTTTCTAACTGATCTACTGCTGACACAAACATTGACATGGAATCACATAAAGTCAAATCTCTAGTTTCTAGTTTTTCAATTTCATCCGCAATGAATACAATGTTTGAATATGCAAGATTACCTTTAAGATCGCTATTCTCGAGCACAAATTTGGCGTCTTGTATAGACTGTGTATCATCATCAGAGAGTTCGTTCACAGCTTCTGCAATTTGTTCAAAATATTTACTGTAATATTCCACAGCCCTCATCCAAACCCATCGAGTTACTATAGGTTCGAGCGGCAGAGGAGTTTCTGGCAACTTCGGCCAAAAATGTAATTATTTTGGGAGATTTTAAGAAAATCTTTTTGGCTGACGAAATCAGTTTATTTACTGAAGGAAACATTTTCCTAACCTCTTCTGCGACACGGTTCAGACCATGAACATGACATGTCAAATGGGTTAGGTTAGGATAGAAGGGTTTCGAAAGCTTCCCGGAGCAAACAAAAGGCGCTGCGTCTGTGAGAAGTATAATTTTTTGATCTTCAATGCCATTGGGATATAAGAGTTTTAACCCTGTATTTACAAAATATGTAATTGTTTCAGAATTTGTTTTCTCCAGTGACTTCGAGCACAAGAGATGGGGAGCACCCGCGTCATGCCCGCTCAGTTTCCCGACAATCAAGTGAGCAACGTATCGCCCTAACGGGTCTGTCGTTTCATCAACAGAAAGCCAAATGCAATGGTCACCTATGTCGGTACGAATATCTGTTAGTGCAGCTTGATACTCCGAATCCAAATAATTTTTTCGCAGAGGTGATTCTGACGGTATCGCCTGTTTCACAATACTTTTCCAAAAAAAAGATTTAAATACTGGATTTTCAATGGCGTCCATGGATGTTGGCACTCACCAAAGCCTGACACATGTCTTTTAGAAAAACTGACTTTGTTTGCTCAATGGGATGATTAGCAGAAACGTCTGTCGACCCCTTTCTGTTGTATTTGATGTTAGCTTGATGAATGTTGGTCTTTTCATCCCGCGAAAGGGGTATTTTTCTGAAGATATCTAGAAATAAACATCTTGCAACTAATTCATGGATAATACCAATAATTGTAAAAAGAATAGTTTTATCGTAAAGATAAACACTTTCCTTCTTTGAACAATTTAAAGGATAAACACTTTCCTTCTTTGAACAATTTAAAATTGCCGAAAAAAAATAAATTAAAATTAAAACTTCCGTTTTATCACAAATACGGCATAGTACCATCGGTGGTGTAGCAAGAATATTCCGTCACCCACTGACGAAGTAGTGAAGCTTACTTGCTTCTGTTTCGGCATTGTAGTTTTAAAATATCCAACTATCGTAAAACTAACTCTTGCAACAGTGCAACTGCTACTGAACGGAATCTTCAGCGGAAGCGATGAAATAACCACACAAGCGAAACGAAAGACGCTCTATCGTTTTTTCTCGGAAGCGATCAGTCAGCATTCTGTCGGTCAAATCAGCGTTCTCTCTCTCATTTTTCGCAGATGTCATTCTCGCTAGCTCAAGAAGGGAGAAGGGCTGTGGAGAATGAGCCGTCCACGGCCGAGATATTGGCCGCTCACTGGTGACAAATTCTCTTTCTCTTGAGGAAACAAGTCAGCATTCTCACTGCATCGTATTACAGGCTATGCTTCTTAAAGTCAATCGACAACGTTCTCAGAACATAGCTGGTATTTAGGAAATATGGAAATGGAGAAAAATCTATTGGTATACTTTTAGGAATTCTCTCTTATTTTAAAATATAAAGACGTGAACTAAAGGTTTCGTAATGATTCGTCACATTGGACCATGACCTATTTTGACACAGAATTGTGTATAAAAATAATATATAAAAAGCAAAGAAGTCCAATAATCCTTAGTCCATCCAAAAAAAGTCCTAAAAAAGGCATTTGAGAAAAAAAGGCATTTATGACAAAAAGCAAAAATAAGCATTATAAAATTTTGTCATATGTCATCATTTGTCATGATTCGTGCACATATATTATCAGTCTTTGAATAAGTTCGCTAGGAAAACTAGGCATTTCCCTAAACATCCGATGTCTAGTAATAACATAAATAATCAGGCACGACTGCGAGAAGGAGTCGCAATCCTTACCGACTGATGTACGAGACGTGGTAGCTCAGTGGTTGGACTCTGGCTTTCTGACCGGAAGGACCAATGTTCGAACCTCAACACAGGCTGGGAAGTTGATCGGGTGGTAATGTTCAGAGCGGCTCTGGGGTCGATTTAGCCTCTTTTTTTTTTTTTTGTTGTTGTTGCGTCCACTCCTTGACGCAACGCGTCTCCAAGCCCCTTAAGGGGCGTTGAGCGCTTTTGCCCTTGGGAGTAATCCCCCAAATGGGCATTATTATTTTTAACATTAGTCCAGTCTCGTTACGTCGCAGTCAGTCAGTGCCTTTATCCCCTTTGGTCAGGGGCCCCGACGCCGTTAGATCTCCGGGGTTCCTGGCCGGTCACCCAACCACGAACACACGAGTCTCGAATGCGCTTAACCTTCGTGACTTCACGGAGCGTAGTAAACGCATTCGGCTAGCGCCGCCGGCAAGTACCTTTGCAAGTACCTTCCTAGGATGTGTAGGCAGGAGGACTGCTGCTCTCGCCAAAACCCTGTGAGCACAGAATGGGTACTGCACAGAAAAGAAAGCTACCCACAATCCGTGCGCCGATATGATGCGCACGGTCGCCATATTGAAAGTGTATAAACAGCTGTACAATCTAGCATTTGTTGTGTTTTGAACGGAGGTGAAGGTGTCTTTTACTTCCGTTTTACTCATTGTGTGGTTTTTACGTACCCCGAGGGGCCATTTGCTTTCAATAGCCCAATATTAATAACAATAGAGATAAACAGGTAAATAATTATAAATACATAACTAGTAGTGGTCAACAATGGCACAGACTTTCTCGTATTAGTTTTCTATTTTGTTTGGTCAGGGCTAGTTTACCGGACTTGCCACATATTTTAGCCAGTTGCTGTCTATCTCCGCCCGAAGTACATTTTTTTTAATTTTTTTAAATTCTTCGTTTTCCTTATACTAAAACCGAAATATTACTTAAAGAATATTAGAGAAGAGTAAACCCTCGCCCTAAATGACAATTTTTATTAAAAAATTTGGGACCGTTTTTAAGACAATATCGTTTAAGGGTTACTAAAAATGCGAAATTGAAGCTCTTTTTCACATAAAATTTTGAGTTTTTGGAGAACTTTATTTGAAGTAATTTAAAGTACTTTCACTCACAATTGCAATAGTATTTACAAATTGCTGGAAATGTGCATATTATCGGCGTGAAAAATATTTGAAAAAAAAATTGCATTTGTGAAATTTTTGAAAAATCAAAATTATGCACCAAAATGAATTTTAATGTCATTATACACAGTGCAATTAGCACTACTCGTCGGAAAAGAAAAAAATAAAACCGTTTTCGAGAAAATGGCATTTGAGTTGTTGTTGTTCCTTTGTACAGTTTCAAGATGGCGGACCGCGCTGGCTCACTTATGATCAAAGTAGCCGTCCCCTAGTTTTCTTTCTGTGTAGTATCTATTTTGTGCTGAGAAAGCTCCACTGTGAACACTCCCATGGCGACGCAACTTCCTTTGGTGCGCCATACGCTCACTTGTGTCGACGGCGAAGAATGTGTGTCGTCACACCTTCACCTCCCCCTTGGACCACGTACGTCTCTGCGCTATTGTGCCGTGGTACTTTTACCGACTGATGTAATGGAAGATCATTTGTTGCGCTACAAAATATATTCTCTCTCTCCAGTGTCGCTCCGACCGTTGGCGAGTAAAGACATCCTGTAGTGCGATAAGCGGCAGCGAATTCGGAGAGCGCCGTTGAAGGCGGCAAAGTGCCGAGTGTTGTGTTGTGTCGACTTTCGTGTTAACGATCAACTGAATAGAACCCAGTGAGTGAGTAAAACGTATTTAAACCTTAGTAGGTGTACACAGTACACCCAACGTCCATCCTAAGATGGCTTCTGATCAAGGAGTCATCCCAAACAGTGAAACCCATCAATCAAGTTAACAATGAAAATCAAGATTATGCCAACAGATATTTAACTGCTGCTCAGAAAGGTATGTTTCCCACAAAAGAACACGCGATTGTGATGGACTCAGTAAACGGTATATCAGTTAAAACGTATATCCAGGAACTTGCAAAAAATATCAATCCTCAGACCATACGGTTCGTCTCAAAGATTTCAAAAAACCGTATATATTTCTATCTGGATTCTAAGGAATCTGTGAAAAAACTAGTTGACAATAAATCAACCATTTCAATTAATAACTCAATGTTATCTATTAGACCGCTAATTACGCAGAATATAAGACTCACTCTTTCTAATGTGTGTCCTATTATCCCACACTCAGTAATTATTAACGAGCTAACGGAACTCAAAATTCGAATCGGCTCTACAATGACCTTCCTGAGAGCCGGCATGTACGAACCAGGGTTTAGTCACATTTTGAGTTTCCGGAGACAAATTTATATTCATCCAGATGATATGGACAAAGTACCAGAAAGCATGAAAATTATTTAGGATGACACAGTTTTCTGGATATATCCATCATCAGATTCTATACCATGTTTTTTATGCAAGGATCAAGGTCATTTTGCTAACAACTGCCCAACAAAATGATACTGAATGAACAAAAAGATAACCCCTCTGGGTACTCTGAAGTTATTCCCAATGAAAAAAATGAGCTGTCCCCCTCCTCCTTCCCAACTCTTAAACCCACTTCCACTGCTCATCCTACTACTGACAACAGACATACAAAAAATTCCAAACGTCCCTGATCTAGTCTATCTTCTAAATCTCAGACATCAGAAACGTTACATTTAGTTGTAGGTGAAGAAAACCTAACCTTTCTTAGAGAAAGTGTCTCAGATATTAACAACATACAACCGATTACACCAGAGATAAGTCTACAAATCCAAAAATTCTACAGTGATTAAATCATATCCAAAAAGCAATAAAAAGTCAAAACTTGAAATTTCTCTTGCAGAGGAAGCTGATAGACTAGAAAATCAACTTGCCCCACTCAAAGGAACATTATCTGAACCAAGTAACAAATATGTTTTAAATTGGTTACTACTAAAAAATATTTTTGAAAAAACAAAGAATTGCATAAATGTTGAGGAATCTATTCTGGAATTCACTTCAGATATCAAACTGTTACTACAAATGTTTGAAGATACCTACCCCCTCCTTACGGATAAAATCATAAAAAGACGTTTCACAAATTTAAAAAGATTGACATAAGCAGAGAACTGGCAAACTAGTGAAATCAGTGATGAAGATTCAAACTAACACTCTCTCCAAATTTTGCTCTTGAAATGGCATATACAATTCTCCAATGGAATATAAATGGCTTTAATCCACAAAAAGAGAATTTGCTACTGCTAATTAACAAGTACAACCCCGATATGATATGCTTACAAGAAACAAATAATAAAATCAACCAAAACCACCATTAAAAAATTACAAGTAGTGTTTAAAAAACAGAACAGACGCAAACATAGCTAGTGGTGGGGTAGCCATCTACACACCATCATCTCATGAAACAGATGAAATTCACCTAAATTCTTCCCTCGAATGCTGTGCTGTCACAATCAACCTCATAAATAAGCCCATAACTGTATGTAATGTTTATCTCCCCCGCAGCCATCCCTTTACTGCTAGTGAACTAACCCACTTAATAAATCAACTGCCGGTGCCATTTATTCTATTAGGAGACTTTAACAGTCACAGTTTCATGTGGGGATCTCACAAAGAAGATGCAAGAGGAAAGATACTAGAACAAGTATTGGATCATACTAATATTAATATACTCAATGATAGTTCACCAACCCACCTGAATAATACTCATAAATAATTCAGTGCATTCATCTAACCATCTGTTCTTCATCAATTGTTCATCTTTGGGACTGGAAAAGCTCTGATGAACTGTTTGGTAGTGATCATTTTCCTATTATAATCACCAAACAAGGATGTAATTCATCAAATGTAACAAAGTGTTCTCCCAAATGGAAACTTTCTGAAGCTGACTTTAACAAATACAAATTAATTATCTCAACTAAAACAATGCAATGAAACAACTACACAAGACAATACCACAATATAAGGAATCAGGAATGCCAAAAGGCAGAAAAATTCACAAAAAGCCTTTACAGATATAAAAAACCGAAAATCAAAAGAATATAAAAGAACGAGAGCCCTACAAGGAGAACTTACAAAGTAAACAAAAGAAAACCATGGGAAACCTTTATCTCATCTATAAACAATTCTACAAGCATATCTGACAACTGGAAGAAAATTAAAGCAATAAATGGAATATAAAAACCTTCCATTCATACTAAACTGTTAACAGTGAATAATAGAGTATTTACAGCCCCCAAAGAAATTGCAAACATGTTGGCTCAGACCTTTACTAAAGACCTTTACTCCACCGACAAAAATTTCAGTGATGAATTTCAATCCCACAAATTAAATTCTGGTGTCACAATAGATAAAATACTCCGCCATCCAACACTGAACCATCCTCTCCAAGTTCAAGAAATTACTTCTGTCCTCTCCAATCTGAGAAAATCCAGCCCAGGCCCAGATGGCATTTTAAATATTTTTTTAAAGAATTACCAATCAATGCCATAGAATATATTACTACTCTATTCAATGAACTCTTAATCTCTGGGTCATTTCCTAACAAGTGGAAAGAAGCAATAGTTATACCAATACCTAAACCAAATAAAGACATAACCAATCCTATCAACTACAGACCAATCTCATTAACTTCCACCCTTTGTAAACTAATGGAAAGGGTAATCAACAGAAGATTAATATGACACTTTGAACAGAATGACTTAATATCACCCTACCAAAGTGGATTCAGAAGAAATAGATCAACAATTGACCATCTCATCAACATCCACAGCAACATATGCGACGCATTCATTACAAACCAACACCTAGCATTAATCAGCCTCGATGTAGAAAAAGCCTACGACATGGTTGTGGAAAGACAGAACCCTACAACTACTGTATGATAAGGGAATACACGGACATATTCTAATCTTCATTGCCAACTTTCTTCATAAAAGATTTCTCCAAGTAAAATTCAATAACATCCTTTCCGACAAATTCAAACTATGTAATGGTTTACCCCAAGGCTCCGTCCTTAGTGTTACCTTGTTCCTTATTGCCATAAACAATATAACCGAACTTATTCAGAAACCAGTAAAAATATATATGTTCGCTGATGATATCACCATATTAGTTAGTGGAAAAAACCCTAAAACTATTCAACAACAATTACAAAGCTCCCTTGACTCAATACAAAATTGGACCAACAAAGTTGGTTTCAAATTCTCACAAACGAAGACAAAATGCATCATCTTTGGGAAGAACAAGAACACCAACGTTCAACTAAAACTCAAGATAAATTCTCAAGCAATTAATTGTGAAAAGGAAATCAAGATTCTTGGCATGATTTTTGATAACAATCTCACCAGGCAACCACACATGCCACAACCACAACCATAAATGCACTAGAAAGTGAATGCCTCCTCAGAATGAATATCATCAAATCTATTTCCTCAACCTCATGGGGTGCAGATAAAAATATTATTTTGCCCACTTATAGAACCCTCCTCCGTCCCAAAATAGATTATGGACCTATTATTTATCAATCAGCCAAAAACTATGTACCAAACCCAACATATATTAATGATCTGAGAATGGCAATTGGAGCCTACAGGACAAATCCGGTCTCAAGTATCTATGCCGAAGCTGAAGAAGAGCCCCTTCATATTAGAAGACGAAAAATTTTCTCAACAACTTCTTTCTCCTACGCCAGCAAAATCTCGTGTTTCTCCTATAACCCAGTACATAGGAATGTTTTCTCCTCAAGATTTGCTGTACAATACCAAACAAAAATCAATTCCCCTAAACCAGTATATCAAATATTAAAACAATACCTCGATGAGATCGACTTCAAGTTTCCCCTAGTAAATTCTGATACTAATATAAAACGACCTCCATGGCTTCCTTCCAAAATTGCTATTAATACAAGTCTTAAAGAATTCAAGAAAGCTGACACATGTCCACAAATATATCTATCTCTCTTCAGAGAATTGTCATCTAAATACAGTCAATACACCAACATATTTATTGATGGTTCCCGCACCACTAACGGCTCTGGATGTGCTCTATTAATCAATGGTCAAACAAAATATTTCAAGCTTCGTGACCTATGTTCTGTATATTGTGACGTACTAGGAAGAAAAAACACAGACGACTGCTCTGATTGATATATACAATATATTTACAGTATATTTACAGTTAATGTACTAAGATTACTATACAAAAAACTAACCCCTTGGCAACCTTTCCGTTCTCTTAGCCGCGAAACCCCGCGACCGTCCCTAGGCCTCGCCCAGAACCACTGCTTCGAAAGCAGCAAAAAGCAACGCGAGGTGCGAAGCTGTCGGACATAGAGTCCCGTAACTACACCAGTTACATGGCCTGTCGCCAAACCGATCTTCGACCCGAAGATCACGTGCAATGAATGCACTGGAGATACCTCTCGTCTTTCGACACCCAGCGTATCCCACGAGGCGCCTGTCGGTGCGGCCTATATATCCGTTGGGCCTGCCTCACCCTACAAGCAGCGGGCGTCATACGGCTCGCTGGCCAGCCCTTCCAGGGCTGCAACCGACATCTCTTAGCCTCGCATCCGCGCGTCCTTTCAGGAATTTCCAGCCTGGATTCCTACGGGTTTTCCAGCCGGCGCGGCGAGGCGCCGTCGCCTTTCACACCCCCACTTAGCATCCGGCTTAGAGCGGGTTTCCCCGAAGCGTCCCGGCGCGTCCCGGCGCGGCCCGGCGCGGCCCGACGCCGCGGCGCCGAACCACGCGACGCTACAATATTATTGTGAGGCTTATGCCATTTACAGAGCACTAAAGTACATCAAAGAAATGTGAAATTCAAAATTTGTAATCTACACTGATTCAAGAAGTGTACTAGAATACTTTAATAGCACCTCCACACTTGACCCAATAATAAAAAAAAACTATTTATCTATATAATGAACTGTTAAACATTAACAAAGAAATAGTGATTCCCTTACATATCGGTATTACTGGCAACGCATCAGTTGACAGGGTAGCTAAACTAGCTACCTCCTTACGCCTTACCATCAACAATCTTTCCCATAATGATATAAAAAAGAACTTTTTCACAAAACCAAGATATTGTGGGATACCGAATGGAAACGCTCACCACCTAGTAAATTACACATGATCAGGAAATCAATTCTTGAAGACCATGCTCCCTACCTCCAAAAAAGAAGTGATCAAGTGCTACTAACGCGTTTGAGAATTGGCCATGCAGCTCTGACCCACAAACAACTAATTACAAATGAATCTCCAAACTGTGAAACATGTAATCTACCTATCACTATCATACATATATTAATGCATTGCCCAAATCTTAATGAATTAAGGAAAAATATAATTTCCAAACAATATACAATCACTTTTGAATGATAAAAGTAATGTATATAAAGTGATCCATTTCCTTGTGGAACTCAACCTCCACAAAAATCTGTAAACCAACACAAGTGTCCATGTATGTTCAAAGACTCAACTACTTTCATACCAATAAAATAATATCTATTTGATGCCTTCCTACAGGTCAAGTGTCTGAACTATCCACAATAATGTATAATACTATATAAAATAACCTACTGTATTTGTTATATTGTAACTTATTGAAACATACTTTGTAAAGACTCAACATACAGAAATACGTTGTAAATATATCTGACTCTGTATTACAACCTTGTGCTCGCTCAAGACCTAGTTGTTTATGCGACCTTTATAAATAAATTATATTAAAACAATGTATGAATATTATCTACTCCTGTGATATACACCACAATTTTATAGAAAAATTTACCCCAAAATATTAATATTTTTGAAAACGTATACTACATAAAAAAATTCTTAGATTTACTATTAAGAAATATTTTCCGTTAACAAAGAAATTTATACGTTAAATATTAAAAGTGCAAGAAAAAATTTAATAAAGTTGAACTTCTGCAATTTTCCATATCACAATTTGCACAGATCAGAAAATTAACAATTCCACGATGTTTCTGTTGCAGGTTTCAGTATCGCCTTTTATAAAAAATGATCCAGTAGTTTTTGGTGTGCTTGCGAAACCAAACACTGTATTTCAACCTCTTCTGACAGAAGATGGAGTATGCTACACGTTTAACATGTTACCAAATGAAAAATTATTCAAAAATGATACGTGAGTATAAGGTTTTCGAATATTTATAACGCAAAAGTTCATCGTTTATCTGCAACGGAAAATAGTTTTGATATTTACATATATCACAAGTTCATGGTTAACTGAAGACGTCGTAGATTAAACGGATAATATTTATTACAATACAAACGGAATATGTTATACAATACAAACATTTTACTTATTACAATACAAACGGACAAATGATTGTTTGATACTGACTGAAGTTAAACAAATTCGGAATTTCATCTTTTTTTCACAGAGCCGAGAATTCTTTACATGCAAGCAACAAAACTGGAGAAAATATAATATAAAACATAGAAGACATTCCTATTTCTTTAGAAATAGAATGTACCAGTGAAATCAAAGTTACTCTTACATCTGTTCTTCAAAATTAGATATTTAAGTAAGATAGTGTTCAAAATTTTCATAACATGAGTAATTTTGCGTAATTTTGCATGAAATAAAGGCAAATTTAAATACTAGATTTCCTCAAAAATGGCTCCGAATATTTTCTTCAATTTTTTTTAATATTTAAAATTACGCAAATAAAAACGTCACAAACGTTTCGCTGAAAATTAAATTTTTGAAAATGGAAAAAGTCACAAATAGGACGAGAAAGTATGTAATGTAGCACCACTAGTTTTCAAAGAAGTGAGCTATAATTTCATATCATAGCGTTGTTTAATCATTTGAAATAATTCTTATTTACAGTTTCCATGCTTCAAGAAATTATTTGAGATATGGGAATGTAGATTTACAATGGTCTTTTGACCATGGATACACTTCCTCGGTGAGGGTGAATTCATATCCCTTTCGATCGCTACAGTCGGGCACCGAAGGGGCACTTAGATTTCAACTTCACACTTTCAATGAAAACATAGATGATTATTGCTCGTTTTCTATTGAAGGATTCGAGGTAAGTAAAAAGTATCTAAACTAGGATGAACCTTTAGAGAAACTCAGTTCTGTTCCTTCCTGAACTCATCGAATGAATCCACTTTTAGAACGAAGAACGAACGATAGAAATACTTTGCATAGTTTGAACAATGCTTATTTTAAAAATACCTTCTTTCAATTTTCTACAAAGTAACATTCTAACAAAGTCTCGAAAACAGTGTTCGTAGAATGGCATGAAAACAGGAAACAAATTATGCATTGCACAGGATCAAATTTGTTTCATGCAATTCAAGGAAGTCCATGGCTGCCGGCTCTTTGCTAACTCGGAAACTCGCAGCGAAGCGTAAACTGGGAATCCAAACTAATTTAGGAAATAAAAATAGGACTGTTGCACAGACTAAATTTCTTGTACCTGTTGCACTCTTTATCATTGTGTTCATATTCAACACGCTCTGTTGCTTGCGGATTCACGTTGAACGTTCTATATTTTGAGGGTTGTTAGACAACTCTTTCTTGCTGCGTTTGGTAAGAAGAGCCGCAGTATGTGTAAGAAAAACGTTAAATACTTGAGAACTTCCTACTACTTGCGCAACTTTTCTTGAACGGTGACCTTGCTTTCCCCTGCTAAACAGCTGAAGGCAAAAGCTCGCAGCGAGCACTGATGAAGCTTTAAAATTTTGTTGGCGCGAAACAGAACCAATCAAAGCTAGTTGCTTTCGTAGTCGAGAAATTATGTTGAGGTTTATTACCATTATATAAAGAAGTGCCTGGAACAGAACCAGGTCATCAAGGGAGGCACCTAAACCTCCTATCTATTGTTCCTGTCCCTGCTGTAGCCTACTGAGAGCGATGACCTGGCCGCACACGTAGCTGGTTTGACTTTGATTTTCCAGACGTTGGTATTATTGTAAATACTCTAGTGGCCGACTATGTGACTAATACCCCACTCCACTCGCATTTCTTCAATCCGTCGTTCAAGAAAAGTTGCGCGAGTAGTGCATGCTCTTGCACACCACGCCTGTTGTAGGTGATGCTGCACAACCCGTGGGAGTTTCCACAAATGAGGCAGCACTCGTTCTTCGTGCCGCTGAATAGTCTGGTGCACGTGGCAGTCACGCCGCAGACAATTTCAACAAGCGACGAGTTGCGACGTAATTACTCGCCCAAGCAGCGCCAGTGCTACTTTCCGAACGAGCGCCGCCTGGGTTTTTTCAAGCACTACACGCGCAACAACTGCGAGTTCGAGTGCCTGACCAACGTTACCTTCCACATGTGTCAGTGCGTTGCTTTCTACATGCCTCGTGAGTGTACACGCCGTCACCTGCACACACACACTTCCTTGCTTTATTAGCAGAACTATCGCCATCATTAAGGACCGGACTTTTAGGTGATGCAGGTTGTTACTGTTTGCATCTTTCCCCCTTCTCTGTAGATGCTATAAGTTCTTGTTACTTACTGGCCGATGGAAATAAATTTACTTAGACATTGAGGAGACAAGATTACGATACCACTAAACCTATCAAGTTTTCATTTCATCTCCGTAATCTATCACTTACACTTTCATTTCTATTAACTTTTGTTCTTAAGGATGCAAAAGCTTCAGATATATTTAGGAACAAAGAACCAGATTCAAAAAATTTATTTCTCCAAATATAAGCACAACAATTGTCTTCCACAAAAGTACATTCCTGGCTAGTGTTACTTTAAACAGTTCCTTGTTTTTCAGTTTCACTGGTACGACATTTGTTAGGGTTAAAATGAAATAACCATTTTCAACTACTATATTACGATTTCTTTTTCAGGAAAAACAGACACAGCAATATGTAGTGGAAATAACCTACAATGCGTGACTGAAGCTCTATGTAAGTATATTATTTCTATTTGTGTGAATATAGAGAAAGACAATCCTAATTTCGAATTCCATGATTCAATTTCTAGTCAGAAATATCAATGTCATCAATATAAGATGTCATGTTAGTCGAACGGGGTATGTGATACCTTTTTATTTGCTTATTCTGCCTAAAATTCTATTTGAGCTTTCACCCAACAATAGACTGAAGGGTGTATCAAAGCTGTCCCGTCATGATAAAATTTATTAGTGGGTCTGATAGACCGTCTATACAGATATTTGACCTTGAGCGGTAGCTCAGTGTAGCTGATGTCACTGCAGCGCCTCTCACCGGGAGGTCCTAGGTTCGAATCCTGAAGGCGGCAGGATTTTTGACACTAGCTTTTCATCTAGGTCGAATTCAGTCGCTGCCGGGAGGAGAATTCTAGCGGCCGGCTGCTCTGATCGGTAGTTTTCCGAGGTTTCTCCGATCAACACCGGCGAATGCCGGAGCAGTACCCTACCTAACGGGCCACGGACCGCGCGCGATCATTCCTTCCTCTTCCTTGTCCTATCTCATCTCTACCCTTACACACACTTACACTAACATGCACTACACAATCACGTATTCCTGGAGAACGGTTGGGAGCTTAGAGCTTGTCCCGGCTGGGGCGGTGCCCCGCTGGTGGGAGAGTCCTGGTTAGGGAGAAACCCCACTAGCCGACGGTAGGTCGGCGCCGGATCTCGCCATCCAGCGAGGTAAGATCCCCACCATCTCCGGAAAAATAACATGCACTACATTCACGGGACTAATGACAAAAGCAGTTGACGCGCCCGGAAACACGAAAAAATCAATCAATCAAAAAAAAGCAGTTACCACGTTCAGGGTCATGCTCTTGTCGTTAGCAGTGAACAAAGGTTGAAACCAGCGGGGTCTCCTCGCTGCCGCCGACCGCGTTCGGAGTGAAGCGTTGTAAAGACTTCCACTCTTCTTAAACTGGATTGAAGTTCTTCACTCCATTTGGGGTTAAATTGCCAGAAAATCCGATTACACGTTTTTCGTCCGAAGTAAATATTATCCAATATTATTCCTATAACATGAAGTAAAAGAATAACAGAAGAATCTGAAATAAAAAGAAACATTCTTCCATTAGATTTGCTTCCTTTTCATATTCCAAATGTTCGCCGCAATATACAAGTTTCCCATAACGAAAACCATATATTTTTGGCTGTTCTTATACGTGCAGTTTTTCCGATATTACTCAGTATTTAAATTTCCATATTTTCCAATAGGCGCCCATACACGAACGTTCTTTCCCTCCGCGTTTTCCTGCGGGACGCTTTCCTTTCGAAAGAGGGAATGGCGTTCAATCACGTCATCGCCCACTAACGCGAAAACTGTTTCACAGTCTTTCCCGCCGTTTTATCTCGTGAAGGGATACAATACTCTCATGACCCACCAACGTAAAAGTTGTATCCGATTGCGTTTTCCTGCGGAAAGCTCTTTCTCGTGAAAATGTGGGCGATTTCCCATCATGCACTAGGGCGTATACCTTCGTCTCGTCCTTTCTAAATTTTATAAACGATAGTCATCTTGTGTCCTCTACTATACACGAAAAGTGAAATCAAATGCTGAAGGTGAAGGTGAAAATGTTTACACGTAAACGAAAGATTGCAATAGCGGCGGTAGCAAGCAAAGTGCTATTTGAAGAAAAGAAACGGTGGTCGAGAAATTGGTTGGACAAAAGAGGCGAGAAAGATACTGAAATATCACTGGTAAAAGAATTGAGGTTACAAGAGCCCGAAGATTTTCGTAATTATTTACGAATGGACACCGAAGTTTTCTCTGAACTTTTGGAATTGGTGGCACCACATATTAAAAAAGAGAACACCGTTATGAGAGAAAGTATTTCGCCAGAAGACAGATTAATAGCAACATTAAGATTTCTGGCAGTAGGGAGGAGTTTCGAAGATATGAAATTTGGAACAAGAATCTCTGCACAATCTCTTGGACGAATAATTCCCGAAACGTGCAAGGCTATATATGAAGTACTGAGAGGTGAATATTTCAAAGTAAGTACACAGAATAAGGTTTTAATATTTTTATTACAAATTAAATAGGCATTAGAAATAAACAAAAATTGTTTACAACAAATCAGTTTGCTCACTTAAGTGACCTAATGCTGCTTGATTCAGTGTTTTTAAAATTAATGTTTCTGCAAACATTCTTTGAAGAAGGCAGTCCACGTTTTCTAATTTTGTGGCCACAAGTTGCCCAAAAACTTCCATTTCTGTAGCCTTTTGGTTCAAAGCCTGAGAGCAGTCCCTCATAAATTTCTCTCTGCTATCGACCTTCTTCCTCTTTCTGGCGGGTTTCTGAAATATTTTAAATCAATTAGTACTTTGCATCAAACTTCTTAAAAATCATTGCAACAAGTGTAAATGTTTTGTTTTTTTAGTTTCCTACAACACAACAAGAATGGAGGATGATAGCGTTGCAGTTTGAATCCCGTTGGCAGTTTCCAAACTGTGGAGGTGCTATCGATGGCAAACATGTGCGAATAACACGTCCACCAGGAACAGGAGCCCAGTTTTATAATTACAAAAACTTTTATAGCATAGTTTTATTGGCATTGGTGAATGCAAATGAATTTGTATATGCAGATGTGGGGAAAAATGGAAGGAATAGTGATGGTGGCATCTTAGAGAGCACAACATTCTTTCACTATCTCCAGAAGAACATGCTTCATTTACCTGAACCCCAGCAGAATGATGAAAATTTAAATTTTGTTTTCTTAGGTGATGAAGCCTTTGGCTTACACCAACATCTTGTGAAACCGTACAGTCAACATGATCTAACATACCAAAAACGCATTTTTAACTACAGGTTATCTAGAGCAAGAAATGTAGTTGAAAATGCGTTTGGTATAATTACCTCCAGATTCAGAGTTCTGCTTACAACAATAAATATGAAGACTGAAAACATACAATATGTTGTAATGGCTATTTGTACATTACATAATTTTCTCAGAAAAAATAGTAGACAATATTTCAACTCAAGAACTGTGGATTCTGTGAGCAGAAGCACATTTGAAATACAAAGAGATGGTGAATGGAGAATTGAGAGTGCAGATTTAGTGGGACTTCAAATCAACAGAGGCAGGCAATGTTTGGAAGGAAAAGAAAATAGGAACAAGTACTTGGAGTACTTCAATGGGAAAGGTTCTGTTCGGTGGCAGCAGGAAATGGTACAGAAATATAGAGCATAGACTCACAGTTTTATCTGCATATTTTTGTATGTTGTAAATACATTTAATGCACTGTAATTTGAATTTTTATTGTTACTATATAAAAAAGCGAATGCTGTAATTGATACCTGTCTCCAGGGTTTTATTTAAATCCACATCTAGAAGTGTAGTTGGTAACAAGACTGCAAATTATTGAAATAATTCAAATTATTTTGTGAATTTTTATCTGATTTATACATTATTTGGTATGCTGATTTCAAATACAGAGCAACAAATCAAAATGTTTGAATTGCACGACAAAATTTTACAAGTTTTGAAGTGATTATGTTTCTGAAATCTACATTTCCCAATTACTTTCATTTTTAAATGAATCCTTCCTGAATATAGTGTATCTTTGGTGTACACTTGGCAAGTTTAAATATTAAAAATGGCCTTCAAACTAAATTCAGAATCAATATATATTTAAGTGAAGTTCCCTGCATACAATTATTAATTACTACTTTTCTATAGTAAGCATTTCTCACAAAATTTAAGAAATGAATAAAAGATTTCAGGAAAGTGAATAGATTCACATGATCAAATCATTTGTTATCAAAGGAAAATATTAATTGCAATAGTTACGTGGTATTCAAACAAATTTCAGAATTCTTGGCTATTAATATTTTGTGTTATCACCCGTAATTCATGTAAACATTTCAAAAATATACAATTCAAATAGAGCCACTGTAATACCGGATTTCCAAATTATACAGCAAATTTTCAAATTTATTTGTGTATTCTTGTGAACAAAAAGAATGGTGAAGAATGCCAAATGGGACAGTTTTAAAAATTGAGTTTCTATGGACATGCAAATAAAATAGAGATAAAATAATGGATTATTTTCAGTGAATCAGCATCCAGAAGTAGGTATTCTTTTTAACATCAGTCTTAGCATTGCAGATATGCATGTAATCAATTATTGAAGAGCTTTTTGTAAAACAAGATCATAGTACAAACAAAAAAAATTAAGAAATAAAAACTGGGTGGACAGATTGCATTTGCAAAATAAGTAATATTTCAATAATCCCCCAAACTAGAAGAATAAGAGTATTCCAAACTACAACTTTTATTTATTTATTTATTTTTACGTAAAAAAGACACAGTTAAAAACTGCGTATGACGTGCTATGGGGAAAAAGTGAATTGTGTGCACATTTTCAAAATTCTGTGATCCCTATACTAACTTCCTTTGAACATTTAGTGGGTAGATGAAAACTGAGAAGAAATTTACACAATACAGTGGAAAACTCGAAATCATTGTATTTGGTGTATGGTTTTTGCAAAGAACTCTTCAATTAGAACTCCACTCAATTTGTTACTCACATTTGTATTCTCTTCGGATTCATTCCTCGCCACTATAGGAGTGCGAGGGCTCACGGGGGTTAGTTCTCCCTCCATCCCTACCACCATCTCTTCAGAGATAATTTGAATTGTTTCTTCCGTTGGCGCAGGGTCCATGTTGCTTATACTAGGAGTGGGTTCTTCCACACTCCTTAGAAAATTGTCCATTACAGGGTAATACCATAGCGATGGCTCATATTTCTCGTCCGTCCCTGCTCCGGATCTTTGCGAATTTCTCACCTTCACAAATTGAACATTAAGTATATATAATAGAAACAAATATATTGCATTAAAGCACATACAAATAATTACAGACATAGCGCCAAGGACTGAATTAAATACCTTCTTAGCTTCTTTGCGGTACGATCCCCGCAAGGACTGGATTTTTTTCTTAACATCTGCAATGGTGCAGTTCGGGTCGAATCTCACCCACACTTTCTGTAGCTCCCTGAGCCCTACAGTTTTCATATTTCTATTATGATACAATTTTTTGTCATCCAGCTTCCAAAGAGCCGAATGCGCTCTATAAACTTCCAAGAAGTCACTAATTATGTTTCTCGGAACACTCCTTAAATCGTCTTTCACTGCTTCCTCGCAAATGAAATGAGGCTCCATATCTACAATTTATAAACTAGTAAATTCGATAACATATATACGATAATATAAATACGATCACAATAAAAAAATTTACAGTAACATTTAGCGTGCTTACCGAAAACTTAAATACGTGGTTGCCCGGCACCTGCCGGTAAAAAAGTGCACTGAACTGAACACTAGAACAGCGAACGATTAAATGACGCCGTTCTTTCCTTTCGAGGACGCCAGGAAACACGTCACGTGACTTTACCCCTGACGCGCTCTGCAGGCTAGCATGCCGTGATTGGCCGTCAGGATACGAATCATTTCGCGTCTGCCTGGGCGAGCGAGATTTCCCGTCCTTTCCCTTTTCCGGCGGGAAAGAACGTTCGTGTATGGGCATCTATTGAATACTTGACTCCATATTTATCGTAAAAAGATTACATTTAATAAGCTTCTTCCGTTTTTGTAAATCAGTCAATCTTCCTTCTCTGTCTCTCTGCAGATCCGCGTGGCGACAGATGTTCTTCCACCTAACGCTTCAGCGAAAATGGCAGAGTTTCCGTTGCACACTAGACAAATTCGTGTGTTGGTTCAAACAAAATTTTGATTGGTTGATTCCGCTTGCTTAAGTGAGCGCTTTCACAAATCTATCTTTTACACATGGCACTATGTTTGATAATTTCTCTTATTCTCTTGCAACCTCTCAGTTTCTCTCGTGGAGGTAGAATGAAGTTTTTCCCATCGCCCTTTCGAGTACGTAGCTCGAATTTAGCAGTTACAGTATGTTAAGATTCAGAAATGTTTGAAATGAAAACTTTATTTAATGGATTGAATATTATTATGACTGTTCTAAATATAATGTTGAACAAAGAAAAATATGACAGAACACTTATGTGGAAACTTTATTTATTAAACATATTTTTTAGTAATTTATCATGATTTCCTTTAGAGCATACGATTGGGTTATAATTTCTCTAGATACTAGAGAAGCTGAGGGATATTTTAATTCAGATGGTTATTGTAACGCCACTACTATCAAATCATCTCTGTAGCTCGTTTGTCGAAAATGAAGCGAACATTTCTTACCTTCAAATTTTGTCATCCACGCTTGTTAATATCTTTTATTCATTAAACCAATAAAAAATGAATTAAATTTGTCGTTTTAAAGAGTCAATATTCTAAAATAGATTCATGAAAACTCACCTACACTGATAGTTTTACAAACTTAAATTGTAAAATATCCTAGGTAAAAAACATTATGAGATCAATTTTATGCGTCGGTGCCAACTGTTTGAACAACGTTCCACTATACAGTGTCACAATATTGAGTCCTAGGGAAGAGCTGCTCAAATGCAATCAATCGGTGCAGACAAGAATGATCTTGTTTTGACCATCACTATACTACAGCCGACTAGCCCGAGCGCCATTCCTCTTCTCCCGTCCGACTCAGACGTCAAATGGCCGGACATTCCGGTAGAAGGTAGATAATCACAGAGCCAGACATGCCAAGTGAGTTCACTTGAGTAATATTGTGCTAGAGTTCATGAATCTTTTTTGCTTGTACCAAATTTGGTTTGTACCAAATTCACAAATTCATAGAGAATTACATGTAGTACAAAATGTATATTATTTTGTACTACATGTAATGAATTACATGTAGTACAAAATCGTATATTGAAAATAACTCGAAAATTTAATTTCGTGCGTAATGTTTTCATCCCTAGCAGAATCAAATCTAAATTTACTAAAGATAAATTGCATCCATCTTACTAACTAGTAGTATTTTTATTGATAAGTAGAAAAAACTTTTTATTAAAATCAAAATTATTTAAAATTAAACAACAAACTTAATTACTAATTTTAGTGATGGTGTAACTGAATTAACAATTAGTGATGGTGCCAAAACCTTGTAGGGCATGTTAATAAAATTGTTCCAAGCTCTTGAAATACCTTCTGGCTGAAAAAAATAAATAAAGAAAGAAAGAATGTGTCTTTACTGGACCTCATAGAGCTAAAGCAAATGAAAATAATTGGAAACGCTTTCATAGTGAAACTGTCAATTGTACACTATTGATCACTTATATTTCTTGACATCTTGCCCTTAGATATGTTTCAGTTATTAAAATCAGGAATGGAAGAAGATTTAAAAATTTACAATCTAAGTGAAGATAAGATGGGAAAATTAGGTCTTCACTGCAACTGCCTCCAAAGCTGCAGCTTTGCCAGTTATCAGACAGAACGTTCCCGAACTCATTTTAACATCGAGAAAGCTCTCCTCGCACTCAATGCCAGTGGCAAGTAAGTATTTTCTCCACAGTAAGGTATTCATGCACAAATAAATAACAGACACATTTGTACATACATTAAACACATTACCGAAAAGTTTACAGACCTCAAATGTCGATATCAATTCATTACACCTCACTTATCATTTTATTACACATTTCATCACATCTCAGGTTACTATGAGTAACTTGTAAAAAATGACAACACGAAATTAAACCCTTATTTTATTAATGAATAATTTATAAATAAACACACAAACGAACATTTATTTTATGTTCCACGAGCCTTCTCACACAATATAGAGAGTCGGAAAGAGAAATCAATTATGGGAAGCCTACCATATTCCCAAAATTAACTCCAAATATCCATCTCCTAATTTGGAATTCACTCCAACGACCGATTAGGGCACCGAGAAAACAATCGAATTGTACCGCTATTTAAACAGCTCCTGGAATTTTATAAATCCGTTCGGATTGAATTTTTAATTTCTTGTATACGTACGTATTGTCGCATCATACGGGTGTAACAGTAGGTTTATTTACAATTTAGACCGTAGTCATAAATAACCAGTTGCACTACTTACAATTAACTAAAGAAATAGAACCCACTGCTAGGAGAGATATTTACAACGGCTACCACACCGCAACATAATACTAATGTTTCCCTGTGCGGAGTACCGCTCTACCCTGAATCCTACTACATGTCTCTTAGTCACGAGAATAAACTGCCGGCCTCGTGACCCGCGTGCAAACTCCCAACGCTCACGTACAACCTACCGCCGACGCTGCTGGAATCACAAGAAGACCGAGGCCGAGAGCTAAACTTGTGCAGTTTTGTGAACGCACGAAGTGCAATGCACGTTCACGCTACTGCGGTGCGACCATTCCTACCCTTACGGGCATCTATGGCCAATCCTTCAACATGAGAAAAAACAGATCAAAAAGATTTTAGCCAACCGGCGCGCATTGCGTGAGCAGTAATTCAAGGCTTATATTTCAAGTCTCATTTCGCTGTTTCAGATTTTTTACTCCAGGAATGCTTGGGTCGCTTATACTTCGCCCGTTTGTCGGGTTCGTATGAAGCGACCTCAGAAATGAGAGTGTTTTCCGAGTCAGCGCTTTTTCAAAAATTTGCTGTAATGCTTTTAAAGTGGTCTTTCAGCAGTGGCATTGAAATGTCGCGATGCAAGTCTCTTATAAGAGTGTACCTGGGGGCGCAGAGGGCGGCCCTTAGGCATTCATTTTGGATAAGAGGCATTGTTCTCATGGCCTTTAAATAGCCCTGCAGCGCTGCCCGCCGCCGCCCTTGCCTCCGCCCTTCGACGCGTTCCCGCTTGTACGGAAACCCGGTGCGTCATAGCTTCTTCCTTTGTCTACGCATCCGGCTTTGCACACCGCCCGCCACGTGCTTGCCGCCGTTTTGGATCGACACGATGCTACAAACTCCTATATACCCCCCAGGAATTTTTTCGCAGTTGCAACAACACAGAACAAAATTCCCCAAAATTTAATGCCCTAGGCCAGTTGTCTCACATTTTAAACAACTGCGCCTAATCTAACTAATTACATCAAATACATTCGTTTTTTCCAACCCTACTAGCCTACCCTTCTATTTCCTATACCTCAGTTTAACAACTACAATCATCTATTACCCCTATTTCCTAACGCTATGATGTGTTAGCCAATAATTTTTTCCTACGCCCTTCCCAAATATTACAAAAACAAATCCACCATATAACCCTTCCAAAATATGACATAAACAAATCCGCAATATAACCCTTTCACCAAATTTACAATCATTTACAAACCTTGACTTGCGTCACATATCTAATTATATACAGTTTTCAATTCTTCTGTGAATCTATATCCATTACTCATACATAAACTTACAAATTGCTTTACACATTCAAAATTTAATAGTATACAATTTCTCTTCATCTTCTGCGTGAATATAAATATGCAAAAGTTCATGAATTTAGTTAATTTCCCGCAAGTCCGTTTTGCTTCATTCCTTCCTTTCACTTTCTCACCCAACAACACACTATGTCACTGATGCTGTCTCGTGTGCTTTGTCTTGAGACACTTGCTTTACAGCAACAGTTTCACACTTATGAACTGCTTCGGCACTTTCTTGTCGCGCACTCGCATCCCACGAGGGACGTACGTCTCTCTGCAAAATCCGACACTGCCTGGAGCTGATTTTCGTACATACGGCTAAGAATGTGAGCGTTCACATTCTGACTACCTCTCCGATGTTTAATCTTAATATTCAGATGCTGAATTACCAATGGCCATCGCACGAATCTGGGATTATTCCCGTAACTTTGTTGCAACCAAACCAGAGGACTATGGTCAGTTTCTTCCTTTAGGCAAACATTCCCATCTAAATAGTGCTTTAATCGCTGTAGCCCCCAAATAATCGTTGCACATTCTTTCTCTGTCACACAAAATTTCATCTCCGAAGGAGAAAACTTCTTACTAAGAAATAACACGGGATTCTTATTCCCTTCCTCATCTAACTGAGAGAGTACAATCCCCACCCCTCTGTCAGATACGTCGCACTGCATTAAAAATCCCCTGCGGGCGCATGAATGACCGGTTCACCGCACAGTGCTTCCCGCAGTTCTACAAATGCATTTTCACACTCTTGCGACCATGCAATTTTCCCTTGTCGTGTACTTCCCCGTAACAAATCTGTGAGAGGCGCAGTCTTCTCCGAAAACCTCGACAAAAAACGCCTGTAATAGGAAATTAATCCTAGAAATTTCCTAATTGCCTTTTTAGTATTCGGTCTCGGATATTCCTTAATCGCGCATACTTTTATTTCGTTCGGCTTCATAAGACCACTGGCAATTTCGTAACCCAAAAGCATTACGGTTCCGCGAGCAAACTTACATTTCGCCGGCTGAACGTGAAGTTTCGCCTCCCTTAGTATTTGGAATACCGTGCGTAAATGACGCAGATGATCCGACCAATCATTACTGAAGACTGCGATATCATCCATATAAGGAATAGCAAATTCCGAACAATCCTTAAGTAATGCCACCATTAATTTACTACACACATAAGGCGCATTCTTAATCCCAAAAGGCATACGTAGTGGTTTGTAGCTTTCGAAATTTGTGCAGAAAGTGGCATATCTCTGTGCTTTTTCCGTCATCCTAACTTGTCAAAAGCCTTTGCACAAATCACAAGTAGATATGTTCGCAGCTGCTACCGTTTTGATTCTCTCATCTAAACAAGGCAGTGGAAAATATTCGGTTATAATACTTTTATTCAACTTGCGATAATCGATACATGGCCTGGGTTTCTTGCCTGGAGCCTCTACTAATATCATGGGCGACGGGAAATCAGAATCCGAGCTTTCAATGATTCCGTCATTTAACATTTTAGCAATCTCCTCTTGTAAAACTTGTCTTACTCTGTTTCATAGACGTGAGATAAGGCGCACTCCTAACCTTCACCGTATTGTCCATCAGTCCGATATCCATTTCGACCTTCTTGGTCAAACTTGGCTTATCAGAAAAAATGTCCCTATATTCAACAATTAATGCTTTTAGTTTATCATGCATTTCCGGTGTAGCATCCGTACCCACAAGCATTGACTCGGCATCGAAGTCGCCCGCTTCTAGCTTTAGCGCTTACTTATCGATCGCGTCATTCGTTGCCTCACCTTCATTCCTACTTTCCGCAATAAAATTTACGTATTCCGTCCTTAGATGATACGCTTTTATCATATTCATATGATAAACTTTCCCGGATCTCTAATTAGGTAACCTTACCACATAATTTACTTCCGAAACCTTTTCTGTGACTTCTCCCGGTCCCATCCACTGAACTGACAGTTTTTTTGTTTTATTAGGAGCAAAGATCAATACTTTGCCACCTACACTAAAATTTCTCACTACTGTCTTCTTGTCGTAAGAAAGTTTTCTTTTCTGTTGCTCGCTCTCCAATCTTTGATGCGCTGTTTCCCTAATATGCTTCAGCCTGTTCATTAGTTAAAACACATACTCCGTCACGGAATTACTCTCTGGTTCATTTTCAACAATATTTTCATACAAAAGTGTCACCGGTGTCCTCAATTTTTTTCCAACTACTAACTCTGCCGGCGTATACCCTAAAGACTCGTGAACCGACGTTCTCATAGCAAACAATATTGCTGGAAGATTCCTCTCCCAGACACCTCCTGCCTCTAAGCATAGAACTTTGAATAATATATTCATCGTCCGGTGTATTCTCTCTACCGAATTACTTTGCGGGTGATACGACGAGCTATGTACTGATATAATTCCAAATTTTTTTGCGAATTCTACCATCAGGTAGCTCTTAAAACATGTTCCCTGATCCGTTTGAATTTCTCGCGGAAATCCGGTCCTGCTAAACAATTCTAATAAAGCCTCTATGATAGTGGTCGCCTTCAAATCCTTTATAGGAATGGCCTCGGGGTACCGTGAAGCTACAGAAATCGCTGTTAAAATGTGTTTCGCCCCAGAACTACTTTGCGTAAACGGCAATACTGTATCAATATTTAGTTTAGAGAACACTTCACTAATTGTAGGCACAATAATTAAAGGTGCTTTTCTCTAATCCCCACCATGGCCTACTATCTGGCAACTGTTACATGTTTTAACAAATCTCTCCATTTCCTGGAAACAACTAGGCCAGTAGAAGATCGCGACATACACGCTTTTGACTTCGAGCAACCTAAATGACTCGAGGCCGTTTCGTGACAAACCAGTAAGATTTCTCCGCGCAGACCTGTGGCACAACTAACATCTCGAGATTTTCTCCTTTCTTACTTGCCGATTCTTGAAGAGAATGTCATTTCTAACAAAATAAGAATATTTTCATAATTCTCGATTTACGGTTTTAAGCGACTCATAAATCTGCCTGATCTCCTCGTCCTCTTGCTGCACCGTACGAAATTGCTTCGCGTCTACTCGCTACAAATTCTTAATTTCACCAGAGAGTTCTGCTTCGTTTTCACTCCCAGTACATATCGCCCCTGTGTTTTCCTCAACCTCCAGAATACTTTCACCTACCTCTGTCTCCACCGGCTGTAAGACCGATTCTACTGAATTTCCCGGTCCTGCCTGATCAGCCTTTGCCGCTCTGGCACGAGTAACCACTAAATTATTTTCTTGCGGTTCTACAAAGCCCTCTTTAACCTCTTGTAATAACAACATAGATCGGTTGTTGAGAATATAATACGGTAATTCGCATTCCTTAGGTACAACTGCGTATGACATGCTATGGGGCTATATAATTAAGCTGGGGTTCAGATGTGTGTTTACCGTCATTAGAATTTAGTGTACAAGCTCATGAAAAATTATCAATGTTTTCCTGTAATGAAATATTCGCGATTGAATAAAAGTTCAGTTAATTTTTGAATTGTTCAGTTAATGAATTTGTTCAGTTTTGAATTGTTAAGTTGAATGGTTCAGTTAATTTTTGCATTATTTTTTTTTTGTATTTCGTCAGTAGTTTTGTGTATAAATTTATTTCGAATGTAAATTTTAAAAGGTTATGCATACATATAACAAAACAAATAATAACTGCATTACGCATAGAAACCCCATCTATGGTACATTACTTTGCATCAACAGTCTATACGCCTTATCTTGGCGCTTGGCTGCTTGATACCTACCAAAATACACAACCATTACCAATACAAAGCCATACTAAAACGCATCAACAAGGTAAGCGCCCTCTGACGGTGCTTAACAGATAGTCGCAAAACTCTAATGAGACAGTATTTTCGTTCCATCAAAGTCAATATGAAAATGTTGACCGTAAATATTAAATAGATTTTTTATATTATTTAATTCATAAGTAATTAAATTACAGTTTTTAGAGCTGAAAATGTAAACAAGAAAATCTTTGAACGCGATTATCTCACAATTTGTCTACTGTTGCATAGCCGGTTGATGCATAACACCGTCCAATTGTGAATGTGCCAGATTTTAAAAATAAATTTCAATAGAATGGTTATTTTAACCGCGGCAAGATTTTGAAGGTTCCGAAAATGAAGTTAAAAATGTTTTAAGTCATATTTATGGTCTTATTTTCGTATTTTTAAGCTCATAAATGCATTTATATTTCTAACATCTGGGACATACAAATAATAATAATAATAATAATAATAATAATAATAATAATAATAATAAAATTTCAAAGATATTTTAATGTCTTTCACATTAGGGCGAGAGAAGAGCTTGAGGAAGTACAAATGTCAGAGTTATTGATATACTACAAGGAGTCCCACTTCATCCCGTATCGACGCATGGAACTTTACGGACTCGGAAGTTTTATCGGTAAGCATTGTCACTTTGTAGGTTCAGTGCAAGACAGTTTAATTCACGTCCAACCAGCAGAAATACAATAGAATATTAAAGAAGATATCATCTTCTTTAATGGGTGGTGGTGTGAGAAACGTTTTTTTTTTTTTTTGAGGTCTTTGATCTCAAAATTTAGTTTTTAAGGCCTTAAAACGCTTCGTTTAGCGATATAGATTAACAATATAGATTGAAAAATTCGACCGAGTGTTGCGGATTGCATTTGACATGAATTTTTTTATGCATTTTTAAACAAGTCCTTCACATTTTTAAAGTCAAGTCGTGACGTCTCCGAGAAAATTCTTTTTCTTTAGAGACACATTTATAAAGATTGGTTGCGTTTGAGAGCCGCAAAAGGCATATATTCTACTGAAATAATACAGGGGACGATTTTGGAAGAGTTTCGATATCCCATAGAGTCTACACGTACTTTTCTTGTTATTCCACTTTGTGGGATGTCATTTCAAGGGTTCAGCTAGTTCTAAATAATATGTGGAACAAAATTTCTAAAAATATTGACATAGTGTTTATGACACATTCAGTCGTTCTAGACATTTTTTTTGTACTGAAAGTTTATATTCCATGACTTATGTCGTTTCTAAAATAAGCCATTCGAATATGTACTTGTAACAGGTCTTTGATTGTTTGGCAGCAAACTGCGGAGGCCTGCTCGGCCTGTGTCTCGGCATGAGCTTCTTGAGCATTTTGGAGTTGCTCTATTGGCTATTGCTGCGCCCTTTCTGGCGTTCCAAGAAGATTGCTCCTCAGCCCGCTGAGATCATGACGTTGTCAACGCCGGCAGTCAACAAGGCGAACGATACCCGGCATTTCCGCTCTCTTTATATGTATTAAATTATTTTGTGTTGCACATTTCTTCTCAGCACATGTAGAAAGTATTTTGAAAATACAGCTTAACACTAAGTTAAAATATTATGCATTTATAATTTTCGTATATTAAAATGGATCATCAGTATAACCAACATCTATAATAATAATAATAATAATAATAATAATAATAATAATAATAATAATAATAATAATAATGACTTTATTTATGTGGCGAGACTCGGGCCATCAGGCCCGCTCTTCCGCCTAACCACGTAATACATAAATTTATAAATAAGAATTGAATTAAGAGATACATTTAGTAAATAAAAACAAATAAATAATAATACTTAGTAATAAGTAAATAATACAACTTACAGATGTCATGCCCCTGGGCTCACAAACGCGACAAGAATACAACGTCCCAGCATTTGCCTTAAGCGACCGGGAAAACCAGGAAAACAAGGAAGTGTGCATGTCTTCAACATTGAGCAACACAAAAATATATTTAAGATAATTTTAAAAACAAACAAACATTACGACTCTGGAAAACTCTAAAGGTTTGCCGAAAATATAAATTCTGAGAGATATTAATTTAGAATAATCGTATCAAATGTTGACAAAAATCTCAAATACATTCATGAATCATAAAAGCAATATGAGAATGCACACAACCACCGGCAGGACAACGGCTTAGGGGATTTTAGATTTCAACATCATGTACCAGGAAAAGACGCATTCAATCAGAGCCATGACAAAATTAGACAATAATGAGTTAGAAAATACTGGTAGATAACACAAAAAAACCTTCTAACCCTATAATATACTTAATTTAGACTAATTATACTATTGCTAATTAAATTAAGAACTAACTTAAGAAAACAAAGAAAAGAACAAAACTGTTAACAAGCCCTATAAAATTTACATTTAACTTACAATTTTGAACTCACTTAAGAACTAACTTAAGAAAATACAAGAAATGGAGAAAAACTGTTAAAAAGCGATATAAAAAATTACATTTACCTTACCATTCTAAACACATTTAGTACACACTTTCACATCATACAATATCAGCTCAGAAAATAGTATTTAAATGTTTTTGAATGATCGCAGAGTCTTACATTTCCTAACATTTACTGGAAGGCTATTCCACTCTCTAGTCGTTGCTACTAAGTAAGATTTATTGTAAAAGTTAGTGTTGCTTTTAGGAATATTGCATAGCAAAGATTTCTCGAATCTTCTTGTTTTAAGATAAGAAATTTTATGAGAGAGGTAAGTAGGTACACCCGTATTTAATATTTTTGTAGAAAAGGCACAAACTATAAAACATGCGTCGGGCTTTCAAGTTTAGTATGTTATTAGCTTTGTAGTATCCCGATATGTGATCATACTTTCTGATATTATATTGAAACCTAACACACGCATTTTGAACTCTTTGGAGAGCATCAGCAGTTGATTTCTTTACGTTACCGTACACAATGTCACCGTAATCAGGCAGAGGGAGTAAGAGGGATTTTACTAGTAGTTCTTTGGTTTTGGGTGGAAGGCATTTGTAAGCACATTTGAGTGAGTACATTGAAGCATACACTTTGCGGCAAGTTTCCCGAACATGAGGTTCCCAATTTAGGAATTTGTCGATGGTCAGACCGAGATTTTTAACTTGTGAGCATAGGGGAACAGATATGAGGAATATTTAGATTTTTAAGTGCTTTATGGGACCAACAAGAGCCAATTATAATTGATTGAGATTTTAATGGATTTAGCTTAAGGCCGTTTCTCAGTGACCATTCATGTAAAGAGGCTAAATCTGATTTGTTTTACTAATTAACTGAGCCACTTCAGAAGGTTTCCACTGACGTAGATCTGTAGGTCATCTGCCTACATATGATGATTGCATCTTGATAGCACTGACGGTATATCATTTACATAGATAAGGAAGAAAAGTGGACCAAGTACGGAACCCTGTGGCACTCCACGTGAACCTGATTTAGGTGACGAGAAAGTGTTTTCTACAACTACGACCTGTTGTCTATTACTAAAATAACTTGAAATCCACGATAAGGTAGAATCAGAAAAACCGAGACATTTACATTTTGCCAGAAGCACGTCATGGTCTACTGAATCGAAGGCCTTGCTAAGATCTAAAAGTGTTAGCGTTGTTATATTGCCTTCATCCAGAGATTGACGAATGTCTTCGATAACTCGTAGCAAAGCCGTTTGCGTACTTCTACCCTCCCTAAATTAAGTTGTTAAAGAAAAGTTAAATTTCCCAAAACCAGATTGAAAATTAGCGTCAGTTATGGTGAGATACTTGTTTTTTGTTGACGTACAACTTTTTCAGGACTTTGGATAATGTTGGTAATATGCTGATAGGTCGATAATCACAAAGATTTAACGAATTTAAACATTTCGGGAGGGGACGAATGTAAGCTAGTTTCCACAATTGGGGAAAATATCCGGTTGTTAAAGAAAAGTTTATTATGTGAGTAAGCGCTGGAAGAGCATCTTTTAAAACCAATTTTAATTGCTTTGCCGTTATATCATCCGAGCCCTTTGAATTTGATTTGAGCGCCTTCACAATTTTTTCGACTTCTTGGCAGTCAACATTGTTGAAATAGAAACTATCGTCACAGCGAGGTACATGTGATTCCAGAGAGTGAAGTGTCTTTTCTTTAATAATAGGGTCTATTTTATGTGTAGCGGAAGCAAAATAGTCATTTAGGTCATCTAGGGGAATTTCTAATGAACTGTCATTTGATTTACGTTTGCAAATTCCTAAGTTTTTCAAAGTGTTCCATCTCCTTGTACTGGAATTTGTTTGGAAACGTTTGATTTGTTGTTTTACGAAATTTCTAAGTTTTTTATACTCATTTTCATTTTCATCGGTTTTAGTAATTTTAAAACGGTTATATGCGGAATTTCTAACTTTCATATGAACTTTTATCTCATTTGTAAGCCATGGTGCAGCGGGCCGCGTGACACGAGAAGTTTTCCATGGAGCGTGCTTGTTAAAAAGATTCGTTATGATTTCATTGAACATATTTACTTTCGAGTCTAATGAGTATTGTTGATAAACTTGGTGCCAATGTGCATGTTCACTGTCTACTTGAAATGCTGTAAAATCTAAGTTTTGTAATCACGGTAATTGATTGTTTTGTTTTTGTATTTAGTACATTTAGACGAATATACAACAAAGAGTAAATCATGGTTTGAAATACCCGGAACAGGAACTTGACCATGTAATAATACTTTGGAAATATCTGAGACAATCAAGTGATCAATCCACGATTCTGCTTTAGATGAGTTATGAGTAGGATTCAATTTTAATATTTGCAAATTATACGAATTGAAAGTATGAATAAAGTTAGTGGCAGATTTTGTGATGGGATTTTTTAAGTCGCAATTAAAATCCCCCATTATAATAATATCTTGATACTTATCTGTGAATTCTGAAAGTGATTCCTCTAATTCTGACAGCCGTCCCGTATTTGGAGGCCAATATACAACCCCGACAAGTAAATGTTTTCCCAATCACCATATCAACAAACATGTATTCCCAGTTCGGTGAGTTACTAGTAGATGTTTTTATTATTTTACAATTTATATCATCACGCACAAACATAGCAACACCCCCACCGGATTTCTCTTTTAAATTAATTTTTATTATATTTCTATCATTTCGTATGAGTTTATATTTAGGGATCGACACAAGATCAGACGGCGCAGTAGATTTCAACCAAGTTTCACTAATTAATAATACGTGTAAGCTAGCTTCAGAGAGAACATGACAAATTTCTGAGTGATGTTTCTTTAGAGATTGCGCGTTAATGTGAAAGTCACGAGGAAAGTGCGAAATGGATGCGTTGAGGTCAGAGAGAGTAGCAGGGCTTCGAGGGGTAGGTAGCAAGCTTAACGCCGGACAGGGGCCAATGTCCCAGGTAGGTATGTCCAGGGGCGCGGTTTCCGGCAAGACTTCGGCATCTACAGGTCGCCAAATTTCAGACATCGTATTTGAAAGTGTGTACTTTACAGGCAGAAAGAAATTAAAATTAATATATTACAAGTAAAATTAAATAATAAGCAATAATCTAAGTATAAGAAAGACTTCTAAAAAAAGATTCTAAGGTTACGCGCCATTTACAGGTAGCGAGTCAACTTCACACATTCTGGTGATGCGTCTTTTCCCTTGTGTGGTATTTACATATATTGTCCCATCAAAGGACCACACATTTTTAAGCTGAAATTTTGAAATACATTTTCTCAATATTTCTAACCTACGTGAGGTTAAATCCTCTCGTATAACTTTTCCACTACCTGCAAGTTTTCTTTTATTTTTGAATATTTCAGCCCTTTTCCTATACGATACTAATTTCACTATAATAGGGCGGCACTTGCCATCAGTCTTAGGTCCTATTCTGTGGCTCCTATCAATGTCGTCAAGAGTAAGACTGACAACAATATCCTTTGCCAACTCTATAACTTTAGTATCGGTATTTTCGTTGTTTGACTCACTGATTACGAACAAGCGGAGAATTTCTCCGCTGATATTGTTCCAGCTCGTCCATTTTGTCCATGTGGGCCGTCCTTAGCGCTGCGATCTCCTGGCGTTGCTCGTCAATGACGCGGTTCTGCTGCTCGATGGTCTCCCGAAGTTTCGGAGAGCTCGTCCCGAAGCGCCTCGGATGAGACCCTGATTAATCTCTTGGACGCTCTCCGTTATGCGGGCAGCAACAGATTGTAGAGTTGAAACGAGCAAAAGCACTAGGTTCTATGCAGCACACTTAAAACAAATTATAGTTTGTACGAGTTGAAACGAGCAAAAGCACTAGGTTCTATGCAGCAAGATAGACCGAGAGGGAAACAAGGGCAGAGTAGAAAAAAAAAAAACTAAATAAGAGACAGAAAGAAACGGACAAGAAGTGAGACGGGATAAAATCAATAGACAAAAGAATAAATTTAACAAAAATTTGAGAATAACACAATTCCGGAGATATAGAAGTAAGATATTGTGATATCAGAGATAGTAAAACTGGGAGAAGAGAGTAAAAGAAAGTTTACTTGCCTAAAAATAAGCTGCTGGAATTCACTGTAGCTTCCGAACTCGCCGCTCACCAGACACCTGCTATAAGCCTCGTTTTGCTACCTGCGCTCCGGCACGTCCTCACTCGACGACGGTCATACGACAACTGACCAGTCATCTTCAGTTATCGATGACTGACATCTCCCAGTCATCTTCAGTTATCGAAGGATTATATTTGCTGGGGAAAATCTTGGCTTTGCATTGGAGTTAATTATTTATCATAAAATAAGTAGTAGAAAGGGTAGTGCTAATACGAAATGAACAATAATGGTCGAAAATAAGATATTTAAACGAAGCCTTTCATAACTGAAGTTTCTTCAACTGAATGTCTCAACTGTATTCTAAACAAACACGCATATCATAAGTAAATACAGAAAAATGGAAACAGTATTTAGAGAAATGAAAAGGAGAAAATATTGTGTTCTTCTCGTATCCTGTGGAGTGTGTTCACAACCTAAGGGGAAGAAATTATTTAATAGCGGAATGGTTGTTTATCTACGAACGCTAATATGCTAGAAACTTGGAGAAAATAATATATAATTTATCAAGGATACAGTGTGAAAAAAATACAGTAGATTTTGTTGAATACAAATACCAGTTAATAGGTACACCGGTGATTTTTTTCAAAAAATAATTACGCTTTGGGTTTGGAATGGTTGTTTATCTACAAACGCTAATATGCTAGAAACTTGGAGAAAATAATATATAATTTATCAAGGATAAAGTGTGAAAAAAATACAGTAGATTTTGTTGAATACAAATACCAGTTAATAGGTACACCGGTGATTTTTTTCAAAAAATAATTACGCTTTGGGTTTGGAATGGTTGTTTATCTACAAACGCTAATATGCTAGAAACTTGGAGAATAATATATAATTTATCAAGGATAAAGTGTGAAAAAATACAGTAGATTTTGTTGAATACAAATACCAGTTAATAGGTACACGGTGATTTTTTCAAAAATAATTACGCTTTGGGTTTTATAACAAATATCTAATATTGTACTTTTTCAAACATTTTCCTCGTTTTTTAACGATTCATACATTAATTTAATCGAAACTCGTAGTAGTGACAAAACCGAACTAATGTTCGTTACAGCGTGTTAATGAACTATTCTCTAAACGATTATGTAAAGCGGCAGTTTCGAATTTTTTGTCAACATCCGAAAAGCATTCATAGACAAAACTCTCACTTAGGCTTAAGAAAGGTACTAATAATAAAAGTCCTCAGCAATGAAAAGTAATAAAGCCAACGGAAAAGCAGTTGCTTGCCGCCCTCCCCCATTGCTTTGCGTTTTGGAGTAAATCTTAAAACAATGTCTCCGTAGCAATATTAGTTTCGTCCGTAAATTTTTGACTCAAAACATTTTCTTTAAAAGTCCTATAAGTTGTAACATTTAAGTAACCTTGACGTTTCCTTTAAGTTACCTTTAAGTAACCTTTAAGTTATCTTTAAGTTGTAAATATATTTAGTTCATACATTTGATCTACAAGACGTATGCTTATGTGCTAGTCTATATAGAGAAATTAATTTGAAAAGAATTTTTTTAGCATTCTGCCAAGTGGAGATCAGTTTCTTTTTGAAATTATCATTTCACTTAGGGTAAAATTCAAAATATGTTCACTAAACTAATTCCATAGAAATGAGGGATAAGTTGAAAAATAAAAATAGAAAAATATTATAAAATTCATACAACCTATAATTAGACCTATCCTTCCATTATGAGGATTTTGTAGCATACTTCAATAATATTCAATTTTTTGGTATTCAATTTTTTGGTATTACATGCTGAATAAGGTTAACAATTTTTCCCTAAAATATGTGAACCTTATGCAAGCACTTGTTTACCCGAGACGAACATAATTCCACAAAGAAAATGGATAACTCATACAGAGTCTGTCTTCTTTACGAATTAAATAATTGCGTTAATTTACCGAATGAATTTTCATTAAAAACGGTTTTCTATAGAAAACAAAACCAAAGGAGATAATTTTTTCACACCAAATGAAGCAACTGCGTTGCATACTAATTTATAAGTATATTAAGAATATAACAGTATCCACCTATGCAGTACAAAATATTCAATACGTTTTACTGAAATACGTAAAGAGAAAAAAGTTTCTTGGATAATTCCTAGCTACGTAACTTAACCAAAAAAAAACAAATCTGCTTTGATTTCATGGTCAAGTAAATAAACGTATGTTATAAACTCTTAGTGTGTTTTATAAGATGACTCTTTGAAGATAAATATCATACAAAAATGCGCTTGTCTCCAAAAATGTATCATACTGAATGAGTCATTTCAGGTAGAAAACAATCACCAAACTCTTCTCAACAAGATTAGTAAAAATTATTACATCATTTTGCTGAAAAATATTCCTTGATAATAAAATGATAATTTTTTAAAAAATTTTGTTAAATTTTTCAAATTGTACAGTGAAATGTGAATGTAAAACCGGATTTTATCATTCAATAATAGTTTTAGTCATATTTCATTGCTATAACTAGGGAACCGAAAAAGTCTAGAACCGAAGAAGGGAGCCGAAGAATATGTGAAAAAATTTCTTGGTAGCTGAAAGGTAGATCTGATAGGTATAGAGCGATTTTCCTAAGGATGAGCCAAAGTGACAGCTAGTGGTAGCAATATAACTGAAGGTTCTTTGGTCGTTGTGCCCTTGAACCAATTAGACTCCCTTCTCGCATTCGTTCGTTTGCAGTTGGCTAACTTGTAAACGACTTTGACACTTCCTTTTGTGGTGTCCTTGTCCGACAAAAATATAGTGCGCTTCGAGAAATAATTGATATTAGAAAGTGCAGTGTTATGTGCTCTTCTGTAAAAATTCTTTTTTTCATTATATATAACATTGAATTTACTTTTTGTGTGAAAAATATTATGTTTATTTTAAAACCGAGACGTGAAAACGAGATGCGTACCGGTGCACGTGTTTCCGGCTTAAAATCTTTTTTTTTTTCCTATTTACATTCGTGGCAGTTTTCTTTTGCTGATTGTGAGAGCGTGTTAAGAGATTTTCTACATACGTAATTAAATTTAAATATTTCCCGGACTCGCGGACGTGCATATACTTCAGCGAAACTCTTACACTTCTTCGTAGGGATGTTTTCACAGGAGCCATAAGCACTTTACGAAGAGGCGGGGCTGAACAGCTGTCGCGGCGGAGGGATACTTCTCTGAATTACATGTGATGTTCACTTGTTTTCGCGAACTGTCACTTTGGCTCATCCTTAGGAAAATCGTTGTATACAACTGGGAAGAGGGCGGGGCAATACTAAAAACTAGCCTTGTTGAATGAGATTAGAACCCAAACTACTGGGAAAAAGTGTGTGTCATTCTGTGGCACCACTAGTTTTCACCCAAAATGTCTCACTCTGAATATGTTTTGTAGTATTCTGGTGTAAACTCAGTGTTTTCCTTGAAACTAATTTTTTTCTGAATCCTGTAACTTAATAAAAACATTAATAAACAAGAGATCGTAACTGGTAGATAAGTATTTTAGAAACGTAAGTGATTTGTTACGATAGTAGCCATAGTACGTTTGTTGTACGTTTTGTGGTACGTATGTTACATTTTAAGTGACAGATGTAAAATTTAGAGAGAAATTAAATACATTTATTTCATTTAATACATATTTTTTTAATTCTTATGTTTTTTAGCAAAATACTGCCCATATGATTTCTAACTGCATCTATACAACTATTGGTAGTATGTGAGAACTCCGGGATGTAAAACGTCATCCTGTTCCCAATTTTTTCTTTTCCTTATTAAGCGTGTAACATATCTTTATCTTCAAGACTTTCTTTTCCTCCGTCACTTGTTCGTTGTGTCGTTTGTATTGACAAGGATGTATTTTATTGTTATCAATTTCAAGAAGGTCATATGACTTCTTGAAATTGATAACAATAAAATACATCCTTGTCAATACAAACTATTCTTATTTAATGCTATTTCCGAGCAGAGAGGTACATCCGTGTAATTCAATCCCGTAGAATATCAAGTAATTAATTTAATTTCACATACAGTTGCAGACTATATAGGTTGTGAATAGGTGGGGTAGAATCGAGAAGCGTTGAACCAGAAAACATTTAATAGAATGTTCAAGAAGATCTCATCCTGTGGATTACGGTGTGAGGAACATTTCCTTGAAGCCTTTGGTCTCAACATTTTAGTTTTTTAAGGTCGTAAACTGCTTCAAATAGGAGGTATTTAACTATATATTTAAGAAAGAGGCTGTGTTTTGCTGGTTGCACTTGACATTATTTAGCTGCGTTTTGTTTCAACAAATCCTTCACATTTTCAAAAGTCCAAATGCAATTCGTCACGTCTCCGTGAAATTATTTTTCTTTGAAGACTTCATTTATAAAAACTAGTCGCGATTTAGAGCTGCAAAAGGTAAGTACACTACTGAAATAATACAGGAGACGATTATTAATAATAGGTTCATACTAAAGTTCCAGATGGCATTGTTTTGAAATTAATGCTGATTTTATTAAAATGTCCCCTTTCCTCGCCGCATGGAAATCAATAACTAAATTCTTATTAATTTACATCAGAATACAACTGAATTATACCTCTAAAGATTAAGACAAACTGATCATAGCGTTATAACTCCTGGATATCTTGTGTTCATGTGAATATTTCCGTGAATGCATTGTGAATTATATATAATTTCTGCCATTTCCTATATATTTTAATTGATGGGTATAATGTATACAAGAATAAATATGCGTTTAGTAGTTGGAAGTTTATAGTGTTTTATTACATTAATTTTCAACAAACATAAGTTTCGGATTGAAATCCTCAAACAGTAATAAATTGGCCTTCGGTAGCTCGTTGTTTGGCGGGCTCGTTTTCCACGGTGCAACCCCTGATTCGATTCCGGACGGGGCAAAAATTAATTGTGCGCTCTCTTGCGATGACCCAAAATTCATTGCTGTGGGACGATGAGAAAGCTCACTTCTCAGGTTGAGAAGAGATAAGACGTAGGTATTTCTATGTGCTAACCCCACATACCTCTCAACCCATGGCCGAAAGGCCGGGACGCCGTTGGTAGACCTTAGCTGTCATGCCAAAGTATATACATTTTTTTAAATTCGTTGCGTCGTTGTTGATGTAACGTGTCTCTTAACCCTTGTTGGGCATTGAGCGCTTTCTTCTGGAGTAATCCTCCGTTATTGAGTAATTACTATACTTAATAATTACTATGTTTGTCAAGTCTCGTCACGTCGCAGTCAGTCAGCGCCCTTATCCCTTCAGCCAGGGGCTCGACGCCGTTAGATCTCGGGGTTCCTGGCCGGTCACCCAACCAGGAACCCGCGAGCCTCGAATTTGCTTAACCTTCGTGACTTCACGGAGCGTAGTAAACGAATTCGGCTAGCGCCACCGCCATTATACGATTTTTCTAAGGATGAGCCAAAGTGACAGTTCGCGAAAACAAGTGAACATCACATATAATTCAGAGAAGTATCCCTCCGCCGCGACAGCTGTTCAACCACGCCTCTTCGTAAAGTGTTTAGTAACGGCTTCTGTGAAAACATCCCTACGAAGTATAAGAGTTTCGCTGAGTTACATGCACGTACGTGAGTCCGGGAAATATTTAAATTTAATTACGTATGTAGAAAATCTCTTAACATTCTCGCACAATCAGAAAAAAAAACTGCCACGAATGTAAATAGAAAGTAAAATGATTTTAAGCCGGAAACACGTGCACTGGTACGTATCTCGCTTTCGCGTCTCGGTTTTAAAATAAACATAATATTTTTCACACAAAAAGTAAATTCAATGTAATATATAATGAAAAAAAGAATTTTTACAGAAGAGCACATAACACTGTACTTCCTAATATCAATTATTTCTCGCAGCGCACTATATTTTTGCCGGACAAGGACACCACAAAAGGAAGTGTCGAAGCCGTTTACAAGTTAGCCAACTGCAAACGAACGAATGCGGGAAGGGAGTCTAATGGGTTCAAGGGCACAACGATCACAGAACCTTCAGTTATGTTGCTTGCACTAGCTGTCACTTTGACTCATCCTTAGGAAAATCGCTCTATACATACTGCGAGCCACAGTCGTGTGCGGTACAAGCCGTAAGGCCAGCACCCGACCTGAGACGTCTTGGGGGGGTGGCGAACACAATTCACCAGATGGTCGACTAGCTCAGTATAGACGTCCCAGTGTGGACACAATAAATAAAAAAATTAGGGGGGGGCAGGGTCGTGAAGATCGTTTATGGATTGGATGCAAAAATTACAAACAACTCGGGTGAGAATCACTTTTCACTAAATTCGAATATATTCTAAAAATTTAAAAAAACACAATAACATTTCCTACTTTCATCTACAACCCAATTTTTAACAAACACACTTTCAGAAATTCGAAAGAATCGTTAAAATATTACTTTACAAAATTTGAAAGAAACACACATTGAAAATCAAAAATTAATACTTTTCCCTTAACATTACTTTTACAACAAAAAGGAAACTCTTTCTCTCTCTAAAATCCAGAGAATTACTATTATTATAATTATACTCTTACACAAACTCTTAATCACTATATTACAATATTTGATCTTGAAATCCTTTTGAAAGAAAAGATTGATTCTGTTCTCACGTATTAGAAGTCCGAAACAAATGTACTTTTACTTTTCTTATCTTTTAAGCGTGGTAAATCTGTTACCCTCCCTTTTTCTTTCTACGTGATAGATACAGAATGAGCTTTCTTATTAAACTGAATCACTCCTATCCCTACAAAACATTTTATTTGGAACGACCTTACTGTGTTCTCGGCCGCGTAGAGCAGTCCACTTTGCTTCCTTCTACACCTTTCCACCGAGCTGCTTCGGCCTTGAAGCGTCGTGGCCTCGGGTTGAGAACGCCGTTGCTCCCTCAGAAATCGCCTTCTTCTTCTCGTTCAAGTTTTATATGCTTGAATACTCTCATATGAATTTTACTTTATTTTCGATTACAGTTAATGACCAACTGGATATTCAGAGTGAAAATGAATCCAGAGATCACCCCTTTTATATGAGCACCAACTTCAAGAGAGTATTTAAATATAAGAAAAGCATGTGAGAAAAAAAACTCTTCTGGTCTTCTAGAAGAGTTTTCCTCAAAAAAGTTGCAAATCTGAAATCCGCTGCAATGTCACTTCCTGGGGTACCGTTTTCCATACGTCCGCCCAGTTCAGCTGCTACCTTCAGAAAAGAACTTTTTCTTTCATCCGACCTCCGGTCTCGCCCTTGGTATAAGGTGGCGGTCTCTCTTGTTCTAAATTCTAATTATCATTCCAAATATCCATCCGCGTTGGCGCGCGTTCAAAATATTCTTTTCCCTCGCTGTCTTAGGGCGGTATGTGACACGTTTTCGGAATCTAAGAAAACGGGCGGTCACAATACATAGTAACAGAGTATCCCTTCCTCCGTCACTAATGATGAGGCCTAGATCCCTTCCGGGCCATTAATTGGCTCAAATGTGGTATGAGACAACCGGTTTCTAGAAGGGAACCAATAATTATTTTGCAGATTCATCCAGAAGATTCTAGGAAATTGCTCTTCAATCACGCTTTCTTTTAAAGCAACTAAAACGCACTGTGGGTGACTTACGACATCAACAGAGGTGATCAGTTGTTCATTCAAATTCTCTCGACAAGACAAATTACTTGTCACAATTCTCAGCCGGTTCACTCGAAGATATTCTGGAAGAATTCTAAATAGGTACGTGTTTTTTAAAGCATCTACGCGTGCAAACGCCTTGAATAGCTATTTTCGCTTTCTGGTATATGCATAAATCGCCACGACTTTCATCAGAATCATGATGTGACTTTCAAGATTTTTTTAAAAATTTTATTACTAAGCAATTTTCTTACACAACGGAATAGCGCTTTACGACAGGGGTTTTATATATTAATAAGTAGCTTAGTATTAATCTTAATGTGAGCGAAGTTCACAATTTCTACTTATATAATATGTGGTTGGAGTTTTTTTTTTAATGGTAGAGGATTAGGAATTGGATTAGGTCATAAGAGGAAATGTGTTATTAAGGTGGCCTGAATTTCTCTTTGCGGTATCTGGATTTATTTTCCTTTGTGCCAGGATATTCCAAGTAGGAAATTACTTGCTGCTGGAGAAGGCAATAAAGTTTGAAAAGATGTATGAGAAAGTTTGGAAATGAATTGGGCTGTTGTGGAAGAACAAGTTCTTTATGTAATTGATTATTAGAAAATGTGCTTTTTCTGCAATACGAAATATTTTGTATTGAAGTGTTTGAAGTGGTTTCACTACAGTAGGGTCAGCACCTCCTCAAATGGGGCATTTGTAGGTAAAAAGTGAGCGGTGGTCAGATTTATATAAGAGCAGTTTAATATCGGCCTTGAGGGAGTATTTTCTGTAAATAGGGGATATAATTTAAACAGGTCGGCTGGTGCTTTAGTAGTTTTGTCTATGATATGCGGTTTCCAAATCAGTCACCGGGAGCGGTAGATCAGTGCATCAACTGATGGCACTGCAGCGCCTCTGACCGGGAGGTCCAAGGTTCGAGTCTTGACGGCGGCAGGATTTTCGACACTAGGTTTTCAGCTAGGTCGAATTCAGTCGCTGTCTGGAGGAGAATTCTAGGGACCGGCTGCTCTGATCGGTAGTTTTCTGTGGTTTCTCCGATCAACACTAGGCGAATGCCGGAGCAGTACCCTACCAAACGGGCCACGGATCGCGCGCGATCTGTCCTTCCTCTTCCTTGTCCTATCCTCTCCCTTTACACACACACTTACACTAACATGCACTACACTACCACATATTCTGGGAGACCGGTCGGGAGCTTAGAGCTTGACCCGGCTGGGGCGGTGCCCGTTTTGGGGGATCTCGCCATCCAGCGGGGGAAGATCACCGCCGTCTCCCGAGAAGAAAACATGCATTACACTAACGGCACTAATGACCAAAGCAATTGACGTGCCCGGAAACAAACAATCAATCAATCAATCACACTAGACCGAAAAAATAGATACGTTTAGATCGTTAGATTCCTATGATCTCGGAAAAAATTAAAAAAAAAATTGTGACACTAATATACAATGCGCGAACAAATTATAAGCAACTATATAGTCTTCGGCCTTGGTGAACACGGTTTCGTTAGATACTCAGGCGAATTACAAAAACACTTATATTACCAATTTAAAATACGCGCAGAAATTTTGAAAGAAAACTGCAACCTCCGGCGTAATGCCGCGTACTTCGGTTTTGATAGTGTCCCACGAAACAAAAAATCATGGAATACAGTCTTCTCCGGTTATAATGAACTCGAATATAGTGAACAGTCGGCTATGTGAACTGGTCCCGTTTCACTTACTAATAAGTAGGAGGCGGATTATGATGACCTAAATTGCCAAAAATTATCAATAAAATGCTCTTAAAATGTCTTAAAAATGCCCTAAAAGCAAAGAAAAATGACGTAAAGAATGTGATCAAAACTGAATCTGATCAATGTGATGAACAACTGAAGCTATTGGATAAGTTACTAATGTAATCGAGGCTTCTGTTCGTTCATGTGAACTCAGCTTTCAAACTTTTGATTCGGACTGTTCTTTACCAGAAAATCTCTGGCTTTAGTTATTCCGAAATCGGCTGAACCACCAATGACGCGGACAGCTGTTCCAGGAACCTTAGATTACATACTCACTATGTTTGACATTACAACTTCTGAGCCAAGAAATCGAATAGGCTACCAGGCATGGGTACTCAGGAATTATATGGAGAATATTTTTGCATCTCGTAAATATTATTTGAAACAAGTACCATTAAAAGGATATTAAAATCTATGAAATCAGCAAAAAATGCATTAAAAATGTAGAGAAAAGTTAAAAAATTACTTATTAGCCAACATCGATAAAAAATGACGTATAAAAATGGGTCGTTTCGTTTCGTTACAACATAAAATGAATTTCAATAGTAAACGGCATTGTTCTAAAGTGAAATAAAAATGGCATTTCTTTCAAATACATCCCCAACTAATAAGCATAAGAAGATTCATTTCTAGTGAACCTGAACCTGGTCTATTGCATTTCTAGAAAATACAACGTCCTGGAAATGAATTCCCTCCTTGAAAAGAACATAACGCCACAGTGTCACAAATTCCAACACCACGCAGTTTGATCATGTCGCTCAAAGTTCCTAATCGAAGAAGATTCCTCTGGGGTGAAGGTAGCGGACCTGAATTGGGGACCTGACTGTTGACCTTATGCCGCAGTTTCACTGCAGAGATAAAGGCATTGTCCTCCGTGGGCTAAACTGGTGGCGGCGACGCGCGATTGCTTGATTAAGTTCCTATCTGGGTGTTCCTTCATATTTCGAGGGACAAAGCGTGTTGAGTTCTACGTAGGCGGCAGGAAGCACGCGACTGCCACGGCCTGGCGATATCCGCCACGGAAAAGCAATCAGTTTCACTAGCCGCTTGCGCAATCTCGCTACCGAAAACATATCGTATGCTATTAGTAGAGCCCGGATTTTAATCACCTAAAATCAGCGAAAAAAAGCAACTATGACCGCAAGCATTTATGACCTAAAACCTATATAAATATGATTTTAAAAATCAAAATATGAAGTTATAAAAGTTTATTTTTTAAACATTCCTGTTGATTTTTTAGGTACAACAAATACAAAATTCACTGAAGAACCGATTATGAGTACTGTACATACGGTTTGCAGTCTTTGGAGCTAAGTAGAATTTTTTTAAAAATTGCTTGTGTCTATAAAACAAATCAAGTACAGTACAATAAAACCCATCAAACAGAATGCCTTGCTTTACTACTGCGTACTTGTTGTTTAATGTTTTTTAATTTACTCTCAGTCTTCAGTTTCTAGAAAGATGCATTGGATCCCAAGGTGTATTTTTAGGTTTTCCATCTTAAAAGATTGATTGATTTTTTCGTGTTTCCGGGCACGTCAGCTGCTTGGGTCATTGGTCCCGTTAGTGTAGTGCATGTTTTTTCTCCGGAGATGGCGGTGATCTTCCCCCGCTGCATGGCGAGATCCGGTGCCGACCTACCGTAGGCTAGTGGGGTTTCCCCCTAACCAGGACTCTCCCACCAGCGGGACACCGCCCCAGCCGGGACAAGTTCTAAGCTCCCGACCGGTCTCCCGGAATATGTGGTAGTGTAGTGCATGTTAGAGAAAGTGTGTGTGTGTGTAAGGGGAGAGGATAGGACAAGGATGAGGAAGGACATATCGCGCGCGGTCCGTGGCCCGTTTGGTAGGGTACTGCTCCGGCATTCACCTGATGTACCATCTTAAAAGACTTACGGTGGTCGATGAGGATAGTTTTGTACATGAGAAAGTTTCTCTCCACATCTCATGACGTCACGGGAGCGTATTTGAAGGCGGCGATGTCACTTCAGAGCAGCTATGGCTCATTGTCTTCAAATGCTGCGGCATTTCCAAAAAATATATCACCAATTTTACACATTGTAGAATGCCTCGAATTTCGCTGAAGAATTCTCAGCAATTTGTTTATTATTTGTAACTAATTGATCAACAAGTTTGCTGTCAAAATTATTGGCGACACTACTATGTGGGCGTCAAGGCACGACTATTTGTATTTCGTATATAGGAAGCGGATTTTTAAGACCTAAAATATCTTGAAATATGTTTCAAAATATGCATATTATGTGACGTAAAAATTCTTAAATATGTACTTTCATATTTAATTATAATTAGTAGTATTTCACTTTCTATATAAAGTTTTTTGATAAAATTCAAGAGAAGCATGCTTGGAATAAAAATATGTGCATGTTTGTGCAAACATAATCTACCTTATTTCTCGGGAGAAATAATTAAAGCAAATATTCACCTTAGTGAAGTTCATTCTAGGTCTTGTTGGATTTCTTCTGCCTGGTTAAAAAAAATATATCAAGAAATATCCTACATTTGCACAAATATTTTATCATCTATAGAATAGAGGAAAAACTGAAAACTGTGACAACCTCTTTGTAACCGATGAACGCTCACAAATAAATAAGTTCTGTGGAAAGATGACACGTTTCAGAGATAAGTCTCTATTTGAACGATATAGTATGCAATGTATACATATAGTACATGCCTATAATTCCACCAATATCCACCAATAGGAAACATGGTCCAGTTATGCATAAATATGCACTAACATTAATTTTCGTAGGTACACCCTGAAGCAACGGACAAGAATATGCAAAATCATAGAAATCCGCTTGCCAATAATAAGTTTTCTTCAGCAAGAAACCATTCACAAATTTAAGCTTAAGATAGTTTTACGATTGAAATGACGACCATTAAAGTATTTTTGTTATTATTGTAGCGGAAAATATGAGAATGTTTTTGATCGCCTCAAATTCAAACAGTACATGAATTTATATTCCATATCAATTCCTGATGTGTTGTAGAGTACACTAATAAAAATTACCTTGTCACCTTAACCTTCAACAGGGTACACAATGCGTTTATTTCCTCGACTTATCAGTAAAATAGTTACATTCATTAAAGACGAGACGTGCACAATGCAACTGAAAGGTCATCTGAGACCGCGTATCCCAACTCAATCGTGTGTCACATTTATTCTGGTAATCGGTGTATTTGCAAACTTTAGATGGAACACGAAGATCATTTCATGAGTTCATATTGTTTAGAATTTTTTTATTTAGTGATGTTCCAAATTGAGAGCAAATATAATTAGAGGGAATTGCTCCAATTAGACTCATTTACCATCATTATCATTTGAAAGAAGTAAATGCATTTAACGACATATCCAATTGAAAATTTACCCCTATGAACCATATAAAAATTAAAACTTTCACAATGTATCTTATTTTATTACAGCAAGATTCGCAATGTATACAAACTCGTATGTTTTAAATGCCTTTTCTCACGCTGGCCCACGATTTCGTGAAATGTTTGTGTCACGAAACCCGGATGCAATCAGTCAAGATCCGTCTTCGTGTAGGCGGCCGCGTTCCCTTGTCGTGGGGGGATCGTGCGCGGATAACCGCAGGAGGTGTGGGAGGCCTGCCCGGGGCGAATGGCGGTGACAGTCCATCGCTGAGTGGCGCGGGGCGACGCGCTCACGCCAGGGTGCCAACCGCGGCTCGATGCTCCCCCGGGCGAGGACGGTGGCGCGGCGCAGCGGCCGTTTGGAGAAGATGCAGCGCCTCAGGTAAACCACCCTTATTTCATGATTTCTTCGCTGTCCGGGTGACGCCGCGTAGTGGGCTGAGAGGCCGACATTTCGCCTGACATGTCGCAGGCTTCATCAGGGCATGCATCAATGCCCTTATGAAGGACTTATGAAGGACTATGAGAGAAAAAATTAAAAAAAACAACCCGAGACAAGTCGGCTGGTTGTTTGATTGTTAGTTATTCCGGGCGCGTCAACAGCTTAGGTCATTAGTCTCGTAGGTGTAGTGCATGTTTTCCTCGGGAGATTGCGTTGGTCTTCTTCCGCTGGGTGGCGAGATCCAGCGAAGACCTACCGTCGGCTAGCGGGGTTTCCCCGTAACCAGGACTCTCCCACCCACGGAGCACCGCACAAACCGGGACAAGCCCTAAGCTCCCGACCGGTCTCCAGGAATATATGGTAGTGTAAAGCATGTTAATGTAAGTGTGTGTGTGTAAGGGGAGAGGATAGGACAAGGAAGAAGATGGAAGGATCGCGCGCGGTCCGTGGCCCGTTTGTTAGGGTACTGCTCCAGCATTCGCCGGGTTGATCGGAGAAACCAAGGAAAACTACCAAGCAGGGGAACCGACTGCTAGAACTCTCCTCCAGACAGTGACTGAATTCGACCCAGCTGAAAAGTTAGTGTCGAAAACCTGCCGCCGTCAGGACTCGAACCTAGGACCTCCCGGTCAGAAGCGCTGCAGTGACATCAGTTGATGCACTGAGCCACCACTACCGGTCCGAGTCAAGTTAACGTCTAGTTAATTAATAAAAAAGTAAATCTGAATCATTAAAAATAGATAAAAATAGTGTATTTACACCGTTCGGTGACTGATTCTAAAGATCGAGCGGTAACAAAAAGCCCGATGGCCTTTGGCCCAAGGAGGAGTGAGCGCCTTCTCGCACTTACAACGCCTTTTTAAGCGTAAATAACGTTTCTAATGGTGTACTTTTATTATATTGACTTAACTATATTGACGTACTTTTACTATAAGACAACCAAACAGGGGACGAAAAGATACTCTTAATGGCCACTGTTCTTTAGCGATTTAACAGTTCGTTACGACCGCATCAAAAGTATTTGGTCCCAACAGCTTCAAACAGGCAGACAGCATCAGAAGGCCACTCATATTTCTTCACGTCACTGGTGGATGTGAGATCTTTAAAACTTTTCAAGCAGCACAAGAAAAAAGAAGGTGATCAATCTGTTGGTCAAAAATATATGTCTTCTGAAAGAAATCAAATCTTTCTTTGATCCTATCACTCAAGCTGAAGCTGTTGCCGAAGTTGCTCTACGATCTTTAACAACTCTCTACAAAGGTAAGGCAGGAGATACTTTAGATAAATTGCGATTCGACCTGTTTTCCAAACCTCGTGAAATATATGTCAACCTCGGAAACGCTAGCTGAATTCGTTTATTACGCTCCGCGAAGTCACGAAGATTAAGCGAATTCGAGACTCGCGGGTTCGTGGTTGGGTGACCGGCCAGGAACCCCGGGATCTAACGGCGTTGAGCCCCTGCCCGAAGGGATAAAAGGCACTGACTGACTGCGACGTGACGAGACTCGACAAACACAATAATTAGTAATTACACAACAACAGTAAAGTAATAATAGTAATTACTCGGTAACGGAGGATTTACTCGAACAAAAGCGCTCAACGCCCAACAAGGGTTTAGAGACGCGTTGCGTCAACAACGACGCAACAAATTAAAAAAAAACTGCCATCCCTACCACCTATATCCGAAGCAGCCCGCCAATATTGCTTGAGAACTTATAAGTGCCAATGCGATTTGGGCAGCAGATGGATACGCTCCTCTGGGGATGATAGGCTTCAAAGATTGGAAAGTTGAAAATTGTTGATAAATTTTCAAATGTTACAAATGTTTTATTGTCACATTTGAATGACGTCTAAACGCGATACAAAATTCCGGAATCCGATCGGTGCTATCATTTTTCGTTCTCGATATATGTCTAATTGTTTATAAGATATTAACATCTTACAATGACCCCATTTGTTTGCACTTAACACAACCATACTGAAAAAAAAGCAGTTCTCCAAGTAACTGAAATGCCTCCTTCCGTGGAACAAACAAATTGAAATCAGATCGCTAAATCGGGGCTACAAGGGGGATGAGGCAGTAACTCGCAACCTATTTTCTTGATGGTTTCACAGGTTTGTTGCGAGGACGTGCGTTGTCTTGATGGAGAATCACATCTCCCCTCTGAGATCAGCGACGTGTCTCTCTCATTGCTGGCTTCGTCTTGTTCAAAAGCATATCTAAGTACTATTGACTGTTTATTATACGCTTTTCTTGCAGACAATTACAAAAAAACGCACCTTCAGCGTCACAAAACACCGTCAACATGACTTTTCCAGCTGATATTCGGCTTTTGAATTCCTTCCCGACAGGTGAGCTTGTATGCTTCCTCACCATGCTTTGCCTTTTGGACCGGTAGCGGTAGCTCAGTGCATAAACTGATGTCACTGCAGCGCCTCTGACCGGGAGGTCCTAGGTTCCCACTCCCCACGGCGGCAGGATTTTCGACACTAGCTTTCCAGCTAGGTCGAATTCAGTCGCTGTCTGGAGGAGAATTCTAGCGGCCGGCAATGTGTAAACATAAATAATAATAATAATAATACTACTAATAATAATAATAATTGTACATACTTTACATAGTAGACTAATTATTTAATAATATTAAAGATATAATACACATATCAACACCTATAAATCCAATTTATATTTAAATTTGCTCAGGCTTTGAGCAAAGGGTTCAATGATTGTCATTGTGTGATTATTTTTGTGTGCTAGAATAATTAAAGAAACATTGTGTGCAGTGCTCTATCTTCACCAACAAAAACATATGTTAATTATATAAACTTAAAATACAGAAAGAAACATTCTGATATCTGGAGTTATTCCAGACAGAATATTTTAGAGATCATTGGCGGAAATCTAAGTAGCACACAGAAAATATATTTTTAGAATAAATTCTTTTGTTTAAATAACAATCAATGAAGAAAATTACAGAACAAAATTACATGAAGAGTAAATAATGAGTTATCCAGTAAAATTTACATATAGATGGGTATGACGTTTTTCTACCAACCATCAATATTTACTAACAAAGCATTTCCAAAGACATCGCAAAACAACAAACGTGCTTCGTAATTGCAGATAATCACCGAAATGTGCACTACGTACGAGACATAGACCAGATTCCGTTACGTTTTACCTCCCTAGATCAGGGGTTTGTCGCTCTTGGATCCCCGTAGATGATCGCAGTGCTACAAAAGGCTTTTTGAAATTTCACTAAAAACACCGCGAGCCGTTTTCTCAGAGTCAGGGAACTCAGTACTTCTCGCCGGTTGTCCTGCACTCATGAACGGGTTTTCCTGAGCAGCTGGCACCACCGCAGCGTCTTGAGCAGCACTTAGTCACCCTCCAGAGACCTCAGCCACCACCTCCTAGAGTTATAAAGCCTGCTCACTGTTTCGTGACGTCACCATAGGTAGTCATGGAGAGCGTCGGTCACTCCTCACTTACCTTTTCCACAGCATTTTCCAGTTTTCACTCCTTTTGTATTAAAAAGTAAAAAAAATTTTTTTTTTAAATATTATATATATTGCCTATTTATTGAGAATACAACTATTAAATTTACTGCAAAATATTCAATCTTCTGCAATTTGTTTGATAATCTATCATTTTCTTTTGACAAAACTTAACAAAAAAACAGCTTTCCAGCGTAAATGTTTGACTAAATCATTTACTGAATGACCATTAACACAAGCATCACGAACTAATTCTCACTCAGATATTTTAAGATAGTGGGACAGCAAACATTTCTTTCATTGGTGACTTTTAAAGCATTCCTTATTACAAGGAGTCTTTGGGAGCAGTCACCCATTCTCCTCTTACATTTTCTTCAGTGCATATTCCTGTAAAGTAAATTTTCTTCCCTTTTTTAATACAGTAGTATATCAATGCATGATTAAAAACTTTGTTCTGAGTACGTTTTTTATTAAACATATTTCTTTACAATACAATACATTAAACCTAATTATTTACAATATAATACACAACATCTATTTATTTACAATACATCACTGAATTTATTGGAAAGTATGTAGTTTTCTCTGTAATTTCCATTTCCAGTGTTTCTCGCTTTTCAAAAGGGCCTTCCCGTCTGGAACACTCCGTGGTAAGGTGAGCTGGACAGTTAGGGAACCCAGATGATACAGCATCACTTCTTAACTTCGGTATATTCAGTCTCGATGATAGTTTTGCTCCTTGTTCATTATACATCACCTTCTCCCAAATAATGTCTGATAATCAACTTCTGATGCAGACAAATTTCCTTCCTCAACCAACGCAATAATTCGTTCTCTTGTAGCTTGACTGTGGTGAGCCATGATGATTGAGACGCAACGATGAGAACAAGTTTCTACTAAACAGTTTTGAATCAATTTGTATAACTGATAGTGGTGATCAATGACCAGACACAAATGTTAATATCTGCGATATTTCAGTTAGGTGTAAATATTCAAATTTCAACCATAAGTCTTTGCAATATGTAACGCCTTAACTCAATTTTCCTCTCTAAACATACCTCGCTTCAACAAATACGATTTAGACGCTAAACCGCAATACTAAAAAAATACACTCTTAACGTACTGTGGAAATCACTGGGTACGGTGTTAAATACTATGTCGTTTTGGAGGGGTAGATTCCTCACGTGACATCATCTGCCAGGATTCGCGGCGGTACTCATGCGAAACTCTGCGTAGATGGTTACATAGCAAACCATCACGGCCCTGCTTCTTGCTGATAAGCGTTGGTGTTCAGGCGTGACCGTGCTCAGAATGGGGTTGCCGCACTGCTCATTCCTATTTTCTGGGTGACGGATTGCTTTCGCTTTTCGATTACCTGATGGTTTTGTTCGCATAGCATATAAACGTCAACAAAATTTAAGTAGTGAACACACAAAACAGAAAAAATAAAGGCTTAGTATAAAATTCTTATGCCAGTGATTAAGTTCAATAATAATAGTCTAAAGATATCCCAAGATAAAAATTATGCTATAACTCAAATTATAATCACTACAAATCACATTCTTACCATTGGTGGTAATCTTAACATTAGTGGTTATAACTGCTTGATAGTAGCACTTAAATTTCTGTTCTGTTCGACCCTTTTTGTAATATAAAATCTAACGTATACAGACGTTAAATACTCAATATCATTATTGACTTTTCCATCATGAGGTCAGTGAATTGTCACCTTATCTGGCACAGTCTCGCGGTTTGTATTAGAAACGCTTTCGAAATGATTGGGAAAATATTTAGTAATTAAGTGTTGCATATGATACAAATATTAATTTTTCATTTCCGAGGAGTAGGAATGCTTGAACATTTGTTGAAAATATATAATTACATTGATTATTAGTTATAATAAAATTACACTTACATTACATTTAAAAAAAAGTTGACAAACTTATGCATTTTTAATTTTTTAATATCTCGTACATAAGCATGTACAAGAAAATATACGTAGAGAAAGTTATGTAGTGCCGAGTAAAATGGATTACGAGAGTTCAATCGAAATACACGTTTTGGGGTTTCTTGACACAGTTAAAGAGTTTTTTCAATAATAATAATAACAATAATAATAATAATAATAATAATAATAATAATAATAATAATAATAATAACAAGAATTTAGTTCGTAAACGGAACAGAAAAATACTGAATAATTCCAATTTTTTACGTCAAAAGAGAAAAGTGTATTCAAACTTTTCTTCGAACTCCTCCGTTCACAAAGTAGACCTCTTATAAAAGCTGAAAAAAGCAATTTTAATATTTTGCTCTTTTCAAAATGCAAATCAATAGAAAATGACCCCAAAATATTGAATAATTCTCGTGTTTGACGTCAGAACACAAAAGTGTTTTCGAACTTCCGTTAGATGTCTTCGTTGGCGCCATTTTTCTATTTTGATAATTCTCTTTTTTTTTTAAAATTTTTTTTTTAATATGTCGATTTTTCGATTTTTGCTCACAACATATTCTTCGCTTTTGAATTTAATTTTTGTAGTATTTTTTAAATTTTTGAAGACTTTTTTTTTTCAGAACTGTATTCTGAATATTTAGGATTTTTGAAATTGACCCAGTCAACTTCACACACGTATTCTTTTCAGAACGAAACGATAATACCGGGCGAGTAAAGTTGGGGATCTGTGATCCTCTTTGAAATATAGTTATTCATCAGTCGCGTGAACACGATGGAGTAAAAGTGTCCCGACCCCCAAGCGAGTTACGGAGATCGTTACCGCTGTTTCATTTAGCGCACGTAACTCTAATCTGAAACAGTAGAATATTTATTGTCTGCCCTCATTTTGTAGATTTATACGAATCATGTGAACTACGTAACTCACACAGGAGCGAATGAATCAAAAATGAGTATTTAATAATATAATACTTGCTGATGAATCAACGTTTTATTGATAATTTTGCTTTCCAAAATTTTCATTAATTTGTCTTTTTAAATATATTTATCAAATATAATTACAACCGTAGAAGGCCGGAGAAGAATCAAACAGAAGAAAGTACCTTACACGAGATAATGCAAATAATATTAGATAATCAAAGTAAAATTGAAAAGCAGTTGGAAAGCCTAGATAAGCGGGATAAAGAACTTACAAACATAGTAAACTAGAAGTGCTACAGAATGGCACAAACTTTCTCGTAGTTAACTTTCCTAATTTTTTTTATGTCCTCATCCTCTTTATTATTGCCTCATCCTCTTGCCAGCTACCACCCAAAATACATTGTTTTGACATGGTTTCAACTTTTCGGTTTCCAAGTAGTAGAACAGAAATATTATTTTAAAAATATTAAACAAGGCTAAAATTTTGCCCTAAATAACAATTTTCATTTTAAAAAATTGGAACTGTTTTTAAGAAAGTGACGTTAAGCGTGATTGTTCAAGCTCTTTTTCACAAGAATTTATTGAGTTTTCGAAAAACTTCATTTGAAGTAATTCGAAGTACATTTACCCACAAATTTAATAATGTATACAAATTGGTGAAAATATGCACATTAACAGCGTGAGAGATATTGAAAAAAAAATTTGTATATTTGAAAAAACAAAAGAATACCCCTAAATGAACTTTATGTCGTATTAGACAGTACCATTATCAATATTCGTAAGAAAGAAAGAAATTGGAGCTATTTTTGAGAAAATCTTGTTTATGTAATTGTTTTAAAATTGCAAATATTGCATGCACTATTGCACGAAAACTACTACAATTTTCACAAAATCTACATGGCCTAATTGAAAGAACTATTTACGCAAAAAAAAATCATTTGGAGGAAAGATCAATATCTTCAATTTTGTAGTTGTAGAAAGACGCCGGAAAAATTCAAACTTTTGCAATTTTCAAAAATTCAGAGTTATCTGTGATATTATGACCTTTACAACCTTTAAGTGTATTTTTGTCTTATCTTACAAGAAATTTTTAAAAAAAGTCAGAAGCCGCTTTTGAAAAAAATTTGAAAATGTCCGGTGGGCTTCATGTAAAGTACCCCCAAATTTTAATGAATGTTTTTCAAAATTTCAAAACTTCAACTAGTGCCATATAGGCAGAATATTCTTCAACTTAGATCGATTGAGACTGGTTTAGGCGCTAGGAGAGTTCACAGACGGACGGACGGACGGACGGACGGACGGACGGACGGACAGACGGACGGACGTTTTGGTTCGAATTGGTTTTCCGGCATCGTGGACCCACAAAACAGGGATTCTGGCTACACTACGTGTTAAAGGATTTTTTCTCTTAATTTAGCAACTAATATAATGCACGTTTTCGCCACCAGATCCCGGCAATTAATTTTTTCCGCCGAAAATCCGCTGTTTTTTCGCCAGATTTACATAACTTTCTCTATACTACGTATATTACTCCGTATATACATACATATACGAGAAAGTAAAAATGAAGAGGCCTAATCTACAATCACCACCACAAATTCTTTCTAATTCGAGAAATTTCTACGTGATCAGCAAACATTTTTGCTTTTTCCTTGTATTTTAAATGTATTTGCATTTCAATATTTATCTCGTCAAACAGCAGATGATGTCACTCCAGTTGATGGTTATGTCCAATGTTAAATAAAATATGTTGCTGCAAAAGAAGTACCAAAGGAAATAAACACTAACATTAATTCCACAAAAGCAACTGGCTATGATCAGATCACTGGAAAAATATTGAAAGAACTTCCGAGAAAAGGAGTAATAAAACTAGCTCATATATTTAACCGTATATTTATTTAAACATATATTTAATATATTTAAATAATTTCAAAGAGGATCACAGATCTCCAACTTTACTCGCCCGGTATTATCGTTTCGTTCTAAACTGAAAAACCACCAGTAGTAACCTCTTACAGGCCATCTCTTTGATTCCAATGCTTTCTAAGCTTTTCGAAAAACTATTTTCGAAGCGATTCAAAATAATTATAGAAGAAAGAGGACTTATCATCTTTCATCAATTTCGGTTTCGAGAAAAGCATTCAACTATAAATGAACTATTACAGATGTCATTGAAAAAAGTGTAGAAGAAAATAATATATAATCAGCTATATAATTAGACATTGCGCAGGCTTTTGATAAAGTTTGGCATCGGGGTCTGAAATTCAAAATGAGTAAACTACTACTAAAATAATTTAGTGTACTCCTTCAGTCGTACATAGCTGATAGATATTTTAGTTAAACAAGAAAATGCCTATACCACATTTCGTAAAATTAAAGCAGGTGACCCTCAAGGAAGCGTACTGGCACCTATCCTCAATTTGCTACATACAAGTGATATACTCAGTTGTAGAGGAACAACAATAGCAACATTTGCAAGTGACATTGATTTGTTATTCACTGGAAGAAATATGCAAGAGATAACAAATAAATTACTGATTGCAACAAAAAAGTTACATAATGGGCTCAAAAATAGCGCATAAAACTGAAACAGACCACGTCACATCACGTGAACTTAAGCAATCCTAAAATATGGACATATGGTATGCAGCTTTGGGGGGGGGGGGCAGGAAAGTTTATGTGCTAAAAATACAGAAAATTCAGAATAAGATATTGCATTAAGCGGTCGATTCGCCTATTTGTACACGAATGGACCGACTACATCGTGACGTGAATATAAAGACAGTAGAATAAGTAATTAAAGAGTATGCAACAAAACAACACCGACGTCCACAGCCACGAAAACACTGAGGCATCAAAACTCCTTCTTTCGACTGTAAAAAAAAAAGAAAATTAAAAAGGAAGAAACCTACTGATCTTCTGTAGTGTGACTTATTTCCTAAATGAACTTAAGTGATCTCTGACGGTGATCAAGTGCATCTCAAAATCTATTAATTTGTATATTGTTAGATGTAACGATTGTTATATATATTGTAGTTGTGTTAATAAATAATTTAAAAAACAAACAAAAAACAACATATAATTATTGCTTTATATAATTAAGTTAAGTGCTAGTATTCTATTCTCGCACAAGAAAACATGCGCGGACAAGAATAGAAACTCAATAAATCATATTTTTATTGAATAAGTATTTTATTGATTTATTGTAGTTATTTTATCCACGTGCCTATAATTATTATATGTTTTTCTTTGTGAAGGTTCCGACCCAACCAGCAGCTGATTCGTGAGCATGCGATAGAATTTTGCGAGAGCACCAGTGTCCCTGGAGTAAAATACCTCGCGGAAGAAAGCAGACCACGACACGAGAGGTGAGTGAAGTGAGGGGGGAATATTTTCTTTTATTAGAAAAAAAAACAACTATAGTATTTTAACGTACCAGCTTTAAAACTATATCTCAGAGCTAGAACAATTTGTGATCATCGCGAGTGTTCCGATGTCCCGATGAGTGAAGAAACGTATGGTAATACGAAATATATAGAGATTTTTATAAGAAAGGACCGTTTTGACAGCTAGTGCGGGCAACATAACTGAAGGTTCCATGGTCCTTGTATCCTTGAGCCTGTTAGACTCTCCTTCCTCCATTCGCTCGTTTGCAGTTGGCTAACTTGAAAATGGCCTTTTGTGATGTCCTTGTCCTATGAAAATATAGTACGCCACGAGAAATAATTAAAATTAGGAAGTGCAGTGCTGTGTGCTCTTCTGTAAAAGTTTTTTTATAAACATTACATTAAATTTACTTTTTGTATGAAAAGTATTATGTTTACCGAGTCTTGAATGTGAGATGCTTACTAGTTCATGTGTTTCCGCCGCTTGGGCTGTGAAGTGGCAGTTTTCTTTTATTGAATGTGAGAGCATGTTAGATTTTTCCACGTAAGTAACTGAATTTCAATTTTTCTTGGACTCGCGTACGTACATATAGCTCAGCGAAATTCTTAGACTGGTGTATAATGATGTCTTCACGGGGGCCATAACCGACCACATTACGAACAGACGAGGGTGAACATCTGTCGCGACGGAGGGATACTTTTCTGAATTACATGTGATGTTTGCTTGTTTAGCGAACTGTTATTTTGGCTCATTCTTAGGGGTATTCTTCTATAGCACTGACTCGCTCGTGAGAGCTAGTATTCTATTCTCGAATGTCAAGGTATAGGAAGTGTAAACAACACATCGTTGAATTGAATGCAAATGAAAGAGATTACCATTTCGGTTTTGATACACCCTCTTCTAATAAGAGTCCCAGTTACCATCTGTCGGTGCCTAAAAGATCTACAGGCCTTATCACAGTTCCTTTCTACTCCTTTGGGAACTTTCTGCATGAAGACACGCGTTCCCCGAACAATCTCTTAGGCCTGCCTCAACTCTGCACTATTGCATATTTGAACATACATTCAAATACATATTGTGACATACTAGGATGAAAAACACAGACGACTGTTCTGATTGATATTTACAATATATTTACAGTATATTTACAATTAATGTACAAAGATTACAATACAAAAATCTAACCCCTTGGCAACCTTTCAGTTCTCTTAGCCGCGAAACCCCGCGACCGTCCCTACGCCTCGCCCAGAACCACTGCTTCGAAAACAGCAAAAAGCAACGCGAGGTGCCAAGCTGTCAGACATAGAGTCCCGTAACTATACCAGTTACATGGTCTGTCGCCAAACCGATCTTCGACCCGAAGATCACGTGCAATGATAGCACTGGAGATACCTCTCGTCTTTCGACACCCAGCGTATCCCGCGAGGCGCCTGTCGGCGCGGCCTTAAATATCCGTTGGCTCGCCCCCACCCTACAAGCAGCGGACGTCATACGGCTCGCCGGCCAGCCCTTCCAGGGCTGCAACCGACATCTCTTAGCCTCGCATCCGCGCGCGTCCCTTTCAGGGAATTTCCAGCCGGGATTCCTACGGGTTTTCCAGCCGGCGCGACGAGGCGCCGCCGCTTTACACCCCCATTTTGCATCCGGCTTAGAGCGGGTTTCCCCGAAGCGGCCCGGCGCGGCACGACGCCGCGGCGCCGAACCACGCGACGCTACAATATGGTCATACAGGTCATTCAATAATTAAAGAGACAAATTGGTACGGAGAAAAAAGAGTTGGTAGGACACGTTTGGTAATTTTAGAACTTTAAGTTAGTACCACTGGGATGAGCCCTGACCATCTGAGTAATCAGCATTACTGTGTTCATATCCTCAAAATTAATTTGAACGATGACGAGTTGACCTGAAAACTCCACATTGGTGAACAATATTCTATTATTCGTTTTTTACTTGCTGAATGTGAAAAACAGCTAATATATTCTCTAGAATTACTAAAGTGTATGGCGAAAGTTGTATGAACCGCGGGAAGTGAGTAGAAAAGTTTAAAAGTGGTCAAGACTCGGCGGCGGCGATGGTGTAGCGGTTAGCGTATCGGACTGCTATACCCAAGTTTGCGGGTTCATCAAAGCCGATCGAAGCCGTAGATTTTTAAGGACGAAAAAATCCTTCGTACGCCTTCCTTCGGAGGGGAAGTAAAGCCGGCTGTCCCATGTTACTACATTTACTGCATGGAAAAGATCCTCAAGCCTAAATGACGCCTCTGAGCTAAATTCAAATCGCCTTTCGTCGCCCAAGTAATACCTTCTTTCTCCCACAATTGGTGAAAGGAGTGTAACGAAATTTATGTGGTCAGACGGAAGTGCAGGCCTCATGGCCTGAGTCTCGCCACGTAAAATAAAGCAAATTCAATTCAAAAAGACTCAGTAACTGACGATTACCGTTCTGGCCGCATCAGCAGGAAAAGTCACGTTGACGGTTTTGGGGACGCTGTAGTTTCGTTTTTTGTTATTATCTCGATGAACAGCGTACAGTAAACAGGCAATACTACACAGATATGTTCTTGAACAAGGAGAAGCCAGCCTTACGAGATAAACGTCGTGGATCTCAGAGGAGAGGTGTGATTCACCGGCAAGACAACTCATGTCCTTACAACATGTTCTCAACAAAGCTGTGAAACTATCGACAAAATGGGTTGGGAGGTATTGCCTCATCTCCTATACAGCCCCGTTTTAGCACCATCTGATTTCCATTTGTTTGGTTCACCGAAGGAGGTATTACGTGGGAAGAAGTTCTGGAATAACAAAGGTGTCAAAAAATGTGAGAAATTGGTTGGAACACCAAGATAAAGAGTTCTTTGTAGCCGGTGTAAAAAAAGCTGGTAGCCCGTTGGGACACGTGCATAAATGTGGGTGGGAATTATATTGAAAAGTAGGAAAGGTCCTGTTTTTTAAAAATAAATGTTTTTTTCTCCAGACCAATTTGCCTCTTTAATAATTGAATTCCCCTTGTAGAATCACTTGACCCTATCTTGGTGCCTGTACCATTGCTCTAAGGTACTGAGCTAATTCGTTAATTGCAAACATAGACAGAATGTACACACACACACACACACACACACACACACACACACACACTATATATATATATATATATATATATATATATATATATATATATATATATACACACACATCATTTCTTGTAAGTTCAGATATTATTTAAGTATTGGGATATTGATGTATTACACGAGTGTCTCGGAGTACCCAAGCCACAAACACAAAATAAGTATGCATGTCTAAAGTGGGTTTCAAATCCACTGCTTGACGGGTCCTGCTAGTTTTCATTTCTTCCTGTTTTCTTTTCAATTTTTTTACGCAGATGATTACATTGTAAAGTTTAACTTAACTTTACATATGGATGTGGGTTAATAGCCAACTTAAATTAAAAGTATTACAATGGTTGAGGTTACCAATTGGAGTTCTCTAGTCGGGATCTAGTTCGGAGAATTTCTTGAGGAAAATATGAAAGGGAAACTAATTTTGTATTCTGATTGTATGTGATTGAATTTTGCCTGTGTCCAGATAGTGAAGAGATTTTGGATATTTGGAAAGTTAGTACCTAGATAGGTGATGTGATGGTCTCTCTATAGCCTTAGTCGTGTACTATTTGCAGTTTCCTTCGGTTGGGTTTCGTTGCATTTAACTAGATTAGGCAGGCGTATAATAGCATGAAGCTTATTATTGCTATGTATATTTTTAATGTTGAATTGTATGATAAGAGGCTGTATTTGTTTTAATGGCTTTGTTGTATTAGCTTGATTCTGGCTTGAGTAATTTTGGCTTCTATGTGCTGCTTTCAGTTGAGATTCGTGTCGATGTTTAGTATTAGGTATCTGATTGGTTTATTGGGAGGAAGCCAGTTAATTGTATTCTTTAACATTAGCGGTCGTGGGAGTGAGTGTTGTCGGAGTAGAAATATCTTGGTAGCCGTTTTGGTTCGATTCGTGTAGACGAGTTGCTGGGTAGATTTTCATTTTGGCTTTTTTACCTCTTTTATCTTCTAGTGCCTATTTTTGCTATTTTGTCTTATGCTTGCCTATTTCCGTTAATTACATAAAGTTCTGTAAACTATGTATATATTACCTTGTATATGTGTACGTTTACGATAAAGTGAAAAAACTTTCATAGATTTAGGTAAAAAGAAAGTCTCATTCAAAGTGACATGTTTCTATGAATGTAGGTACTTTTAAGCTCGTACTTTCTGCACACGTGGTGGGAATCTATGAGTACCTGTCTGATTTTCTCGACCACCTTCGATTTCAAGATGTTCACTAAACAAAAATTCAGAACTGTTTCCAAAATTCGTTAGTGTGGTTTAAAACTACCTCTCACTACTTTATGTATTAAAGGAGCGTATTTATTGAATAGTATTTTGAATAAAGAAAATTGGAAACTGAATTCTGTATTGAAAATTTTTTCTAATTTCAAAATTTTTAAAAAATACACAAACTTGGTAGAATCTATATGATTAAATATTTTTTTAAAGATAAAGCAAACATTTTGAAAGGAACCATCATTTAAAGATACAGCCTCAATTTTGGCATTAAACAGATAATGTAACTCTTAAGTAAATAAGACTCGCACTAATTTTCAGATGAATGCTTGTAACTTTTTCCCCCTTTTTTTATTTATTGAGTGATTGGAAATTACACAGATCAGTAGTAATTACTATCTCATGTGCATTTGCTGGCTTACATTGTTACTTATGCTAAACTTTATACTAAAAACTTAAAACTAAACTACCTTACTATAGGTGTAGGAAACTACAAGAGCCCCTACTGTGGACAATTAGAAGAGAAAATGTTCAGGAACGCTTCGGCAGGAAATCTATACATTTTCCCTTGTACTCAACTTTGATGACTCATTGCTGAAAAAAGATAACGATTTGCGTGAACAAAAAAGATAATGGAAACATGCAAGACCTTGAGGGAGCTTCGGAGACACGCACATTCCTACCAAGGAGTTTGGCACACGCAAAGAGGACAGGCACATTAGCGCACAACACAGAAATTTTTTTTTTCTGGATCATATTTTTCAAAGCTCATACCTTTCCTAATAAAAAATCAAAGACGCTCGAAACCTATCATTTTTGCGATTAAAGAACCCCGATATTTTAATTCCATATCCATCAATGAATACAGGTCATCTTTACGAATTCCAATGTTGTGTAGTAAAAATTCATCATCAGTAATGCCTTTTTTAAGGAACTTCATGTGAATTACACGGATCACATTGCAAATTTAGAAATTCGTTCATGCAATACATATCACTGAGAAAACTATTTTTGATCGATTTTATTTTTAGTGTAGGAATGTCGTTTGATATTTAAACTAGTGGTGCCAAAACAGCGTGTTCTTTTTCGCCCTATTTTCACCCAACGTTACACGAAAAGTTCTCAAATTTTCGAAAAATTCTACATGACCTTATTTCAAAATCTATCTCTGTATTTTAGTTGTAGGAAGCGAAATTGTATTATGGAAAAGACCTTTATATTTTAGTTGTAGGATGACTCCGAAAAAATTTCGAACTTTTGCAATTCGAAAATCAGACTTTTGAACGAGCATAAGACCTGTACCATTCTCTTAAACGCCCTGCACTTTCTAATAAATAATTTAATCAAAAACGATAGTGCCATTTGTTTTTGAAAATGCCTCAAGGGCTTCATGTAAAGTACCTCCCAAAATTAAAACATCCTTTTCAAATTCAAGGGGCCGCGACATCAACCAAATCAATTGGGCAATATTAATTTTGGCTGAACGGTTTAGCCGCTAGCAATGTTCACAGACGGACAGAAAGACGTTTTGGCGTCATTCGATTTTTCTGTATCAAGGACCCATATAAAATCAATAGTGACTACATCACGTGTTAGAAGACTTTCTTCTAAATTTAGTAACTGTATTTATCCACTTTTTTGTTACCAGGACCCTGCAATAAGGGTGTTTATGCCGAAAATTCGCTGTTTTTTTCGCGCAGCATTACATAACTTTCTCCCTATTCCATAGCGAGAAAGTAAAAATATATACTAATTAAGTCCTGGCCTTAGAAGCAACTGATATTTAAAAGCACGGCTTTACCATCAGTAGGAAGTTAAAATAGTTGTGTTTTTTTTTTGATCATTCATTCCTCAATACATTATAAACATTTTTAACGTTCCACATCCATCTCTGTGCTGTCCCCCAGGTGCCTGTGGGCGGTGGCCATCGTGATGTCGGTGCTGGCTTTCGTGTTCATGTTCTCCAAGATCTGGCGGCGCTGGCGCGATTCGCCGGTGATAATCGCAATGGACGAGCGCCAGCGCGCCGTCTGGGACATCCCCTTTCCCGCCGTCACCGTCTGCCCCAAAACCAAGATACGCGCCTCGCTCTTCAACTTCTCACGAGCTCACGGCAGAGTGAAGAACGCACGAAGCGAGCCGCACGAGTAAGTGGATTTAAATGCCCGTCTTCATGTCAAAATCGATGCATTTTTCCCTTTATAAAATGGTAGATTATGTTTTAAACGAAATATTTACTGTTAAGACTTCGAAAATCCATGAATATGGGGGAGCCCTGGTAGCATGCGAGAGCATTGAATGCAATGTCTCTCTTTGTTCGAACACAGTCTTTGGAGCAGGGGCGCCCAGGGGGAATGAGGGGCCAGGGGCGGAGCAAGGGTAGATTCACGGGGGCCCCTTATTTCAAACGCTCCCCCACTTTTTATTATTATTATTATTATTATTATTATTATTATTATTATTATTATTATTATTGATTGTGAATTCTGGCGCGTCAAATACTATGGTCATTAGGCCCGTAAGTGTAGTGCGTGCTATTACTCTGGAGGTGGCGGTGGTCTTCCTCCGCTTGATGGCCAGATGCGGCGCCGACCTACCGTCGGCTAGCGGGGTTTCCCTCTAACCAGGGCTCTCCCACCACGGGGCACCGCCTCAGCCGGGACGCGCTCTAAGTTCCCGAATGGTGTCCCGGTATGTGTGATAGTGTAGTCCATGTTAGTTTAAGTGTGTGTGTGTGTGTGTGTAAGGGGCGAGGATAAGAGAAGGAAGAGAAAGGAAAGATCGCGTGCGACTCGTGGCCCGTTTGTTAGGTACTTCCCCGGCATTCGCCTGGTGTATATCGCAGAAACCACGGAAAACTATCGATCAGAGCAGCCGGCCGCTAGAATTCTCCTCCAGACAGCGACTAAATTCGACATAGCTGAAATGCTAGTGTCGAAAATCCTCCCGACGTCGGGACTCGAACCTAGGACCTCCCGGTCAGAGGCATTGTAGTGACATCAGTTGAGACACTGAGCCACGGATCTCGGTGCGAAATTTAGAAATAATACAAGAAAGTAGCTCCCTTGTGTGTAGCAAGCTTGTAGCTCCCTTAGGTTATTTAAAAAAAGAAAAAATCGATTACAGGTAAATAAGGCTGAGGAATCTGGCATGTGCAATTAGCGTTCTGACGCTTCATTTAGCATTGCCAGTATCTCCGTAGAAATTATAAAATTTGATGAAGATTCTGGAAAGAAGTAAATTAATGTGTTTATTAGTGGAAATTGTGTTGAAGTTTTATAGTTAACGTTGTTTTTACTTTCAGATTATCTGTTTTCGAAGATTTATCATTGCTGTGCGACACAGATATAATATCAAATGGCACAGACTTCAGAAACATCTCAACTATTCAACGAATAGAAGAGGTAAATATATGTAGAATTTTAAAATCGATTACATAGTACTTCAAAGTATAGTCACAAAACAGAAAGCACTGAATTGACGATGATAATAGTAATAATAATTATAATTTATATTATTATTAAAGTTGAAAATTATTTCGTATTCATTGGTATATTACAAAAATCCCAACAACAATTACAAAGAAATCAAGAATAGTAATGGTAACAAGAGCAATAAAATTAATGTAAACTGTATGTTTTCTTATTATGTACGATTATTCCTTATTCTCAATGCTTCACTCTCTCTGGGGTTCATCGAGTTAAAATAACACACGGCAATTATTATTAATATTATTAGCATTATTATTATCATTATTATTATTGTGAATAATAATATTAATATAATTAGAGTTATGTTATAACTTATTATTATAATCATTTATTGTTACTGTTTACAGTAAGATGACTTGCACATTATTGTAATATCGTTTATTGCTACTATGTTTTGTTTTAAAACCGCCACGTCAAGTATGCGCTCCCAAAAGTACCGATGATATATAATCCATCATTTGGTCAAGATGACATTCACGACGAAGAATTTCAACCCCTCCTGACAGGAGAGGGACTCTGCTATTCTTACAATATGATTCCAGGAGAATTATTTTTCGCCGAAAACACGTAAGAAAAATCAGTTTCCTTCTTTTCACATTTGCGACGACTTTTCCCGTGATTTTTGGTAATTGTGGAGTACATTAAATTTTTGAATATGTCTATAAACACTATTATACATCTGCTCCTAAAATATGTTTTAAAAGTAAGTTAATTTTCTTCTAGATCAATTGTGTTCTTATTAGTGAGTTACATTTATATTTATGTTGATATTCGCAGTTTCCATCGGTTAAGAAATTATTTAAATTATCCGCACGTGGAAGTGAAATGGTCCCTGGATAGCGGGTATGACGCAACGGCGGATATCGAGAGTTATCCTCATCGAGCTTTGGGATCTGGAAGACAAGCAGGCATAAGTTTTATGGTACGAGTTGAAAAGACCGATCTGGATGATATGTGTACAGAAACCATACAAGGATTTAAGGTATGTTTTATTCATGTTAGTAGTTTAATGAACTAGAATGCATGTAACTCATTTTCTATTATTGATTAAATTTCTATTCTGTTTAATTTTGCAATCAAAATAAAATATTGTTGTTTTTGTCTACTTCACTTAATGGGGCTATCGTCGCTTCTCCTAACGACTGACCACTATTCCCCCCTCCCGCTCTTTGTGGACAGCCATAATGGAGTAGGAGTTTCGAATCAGCTTTCAGGCTGTTAAGTTGTGGGACAGCTTGTGGCATCCGTAGTTATCTCAGAGCCGGAATTCTTAGCCGGCGTTGTTATAAACAAGAACTCAGTCGTTCAGCACACTCATTAATACAGGCTTTAATGGCTTTACTTGCGGATAATTTCAGTGACAATTCTTATCACGCCATTCCTTGCAAGTCGTTACTATATGGCTGAAACGATTACATTTAGCGACCCTGGACTGTTTACTGGTTCCAAAGGGAAGGTGTCTCATTGGTCTCATGGATCTTGTGTGAGCTCACCTATGTGTCACAGGTCGCTAGCACTGTATATTTTTCAATTCATTTGTCAGTACTCTTGAATATTTGTTTTCTTTCAAAGATTTACTCGTGCAGTTCTCGATAAGACCAATTCTACGACAAAATCTGTTCTACGTGTAATTTACTCAAACGTTTTTGGCTTCGTAATTTACTGTGCCTGAAATGCAAATTAGTTATATATTATTTAGTTTGTTACATCTCATCAAAGTATGAACGAGTATTATGTTAACGTGGTTCAGTGTTAAGAGTACATTACACTCGCAAACTCGTGCCTTACTCTAGTAATCTAATCAGTTATGTTTATTTTTTTCCTACAGCAGCATTTCCATGCCTTAGTTGTAACAGTAAATTGTTTGCTAAATATGAAAAATTATTCAAATAAGCTATCGTAGTTTGTATTGAAGGATATAATACAAATTGTTTTCGTATGAATTCTTAATTTTAGATTTTGTTTTCCGAAGGTATTTTGGCGTTTTATGAGTGTTCTGTTGGTAAAAACCTACTTAGAGATATTGTACTTGTAATTATTACAATATGACATGTTTTAGATTAAATGCTGTCAAAGAATTTGCTTGCAAATAAAAAAATCCTTTTAGAAACAATTAATACAAAATAGAGTAAGTGTATGAATTGTACTATTTCTTTGTCAGATAATTCAAAATATTTTCTTTATTAAACTGCTATTGCTGCTATTCTGCCAACCAGATTCTGCTCTCTCTCCCAAATTCACTAATATTGCTGCAACACTGTCGAAATTTATGGTACAGTTAATAAAGTACCTTTGAGTAACTCATCTCAACCTCAAACATTCTCTTTGAATTCAAAATTCATAGAATGTTGCTATTTTCATTTCAATCATAGTTTGCACCGATAAAAAGCTATATGCCTCCATCTAGCTTTAACCGACGTAAGTTATTTTAAGAAATTTGACTATATAGATTGATGAGTCGTGTTTCTTTGAATGTGCTTTACGCCGCCAAACGTTATATCGGTACATTATTCAGGGTATCTGGGGGGGGGGAGACTCTTGATGGCTGTCTTTGGTTCAAATCAGAGAGTTGGAGGTCACCCGATTCCTAACGTTATGACGTCAGTTTTGGGAAAACTGTACGAAGCAAGCACATTGAAGGATGTACAGTGCCCCCCCCCCCCAAAAGAAACGCATCAACACATTTCTTTTTATAAATATTTAATTTATACAAACTGGTCTATTTCTTTCTTCTCTCCACTTGCGATTCAAGTGATAAGATTAATTTACAAAATGCAGATGAAAAGGTATAAGCATCTCTTTTATTTTAGTTGCTAGACAGCCACTACCATACATGTGTGTCATGTGCGTGTATCAGGGTTCAGAAAAATATATTCATGGTTTCTATTCTAAATTAAACAATAAACGATACATTGTAGCAGATGTTAGTTATCTGATAAAATAAATAACAGCAAATGTTAAAAATGTACTAATAGGAGGACATTTAAATCACAAAGCAGGACGAAAGAACAATTGACGTCGATGAAGGAGTGTCCTCCCAAATGCACAATTAGTGAAAAGGTTTAAAGGAGCTCTCAAAATGGAATTGCGCCTGGGTCTCGCAAATGCTGTGTGCAATAAAACATACTGCAACACTAAGACCAGTGTCACAGGCATGGAGCTAGGAATACACAGGAGAGTTGCGATACCTAACCAGGGTTGCCATCCGTCCCCCTTTTGGAGAACATGTCCTCCTTTGTTAATATTGCCCTCCTGCCCTACCTCTTTTTTAAATTTACTTGGATTGTCCTCCTTTTTGTCCTGTTGAATTGAACATAATACTGGCATAATTTTAAAGAAATTTAATTCATTAAAGGTACTTTACATCTTGAATATCTACAATTTTATTAATATTATTGATGCTTATTGTTTGGTGGATAACGAAGGTGAGTGCGGGAGCGAAGTTACCCAATTGAGAGCTTTCATTTTTAATGTCGCTTTTAAGTCTAATATGATTTTTAAAGACTATTAATGGTTAGAAATTGTTCAGTACATTGTCTTTACATCGTGGAGTATAAAAATGTAGAATGTCCTCCTTTTTCTCGTAAAATGTTCTCCGCTGGGGAAAAAATCAGGAAACCCTGACCTAACGCTAATGACGTCAGCTGCGTCGACTATCGGGCGAAAAAACCTTGGGTTACCTTGACTCTCGTTGTAGCTTGAGCGTCTTGCTTGAGCTATGGGAACAACGCACGTTGCCAAGAGCGTTCGTGTGACCATTCGCATAAAGTATAATGTTAATGTACGATGCGCGTTAAACAGTGTGTGCACAGGAATCGATACAGCTGACGTCATGAGCGTCAGGTTACGCACGTCAACGCAACGCTCGTGCAAAACAGGCCAAATATGGAGCGCAATCTAATAGCTATATTTTTTTGCTAAAAAAGTATTTTTCGAAAATAGCTGATACACTGAGCAGCAACAAGTTATAAGTAGATCAAAATTCATTCGACAATAACATATCAGCCAAACCTTCATGTGATGTGAGCATTCAATGTATTTGCACAGTATTGGCGTCATATTTTAGTATCTTGTGATCTAGAGACAATGGTGTATCCCTTTTTTTGTAGAATTCGGTACCATCTGTGCGAACGGTATTTCTCTTGAATAATGATATAGGTTCGTATCCTGGTAAGTCCTCGTATAATAGGATCTCCGTTAGCGCTACAATCTTCTCACTGCACAGATATTTATTGGTTAAGAGAATTATTGATTACGCTTTCAAACTTTCAATGTCGAAAAACAATCCTCAGAGAGTTCGCACGATCAGATTATAAGCTTTCCCACGTTTCCGAGACTATTTTCAAACTCAAGACAATAGTATAACTCCCCGATTCAAAGGATGTACTGTGGATAGCCTACATGATTACATATATCTTCTTGATCTGATCTAACGAAACTAGGATTGTAAGATCTTGATATTTTTACGAGAATCCTGTAAGAAATTTTCAAACCATAGTTGATCACAAACGGAATTCTGCAATTCGTTAGGGCTAAATTGTAACTTCCAGAATATTTTTTTTATTTTTGTGTTTATTATCTCTAGTGTTTATATCGACGTGTGTTTCTTCAGAAGAATAACCAGTTGATTTCCCCTGTAATTTATGAAGAATTAAAATAATTGTTCACACTGTATATAATTTTCTTTTCAAAATATATGTGTTTTAGCAATATTTCAGGTTGTTTCTAATTTCTCGTATACATATGTATATACGGAGTAATATACGTAGTATAGAGAAAGTTATGTGATGCTACGGAAAATCGATTTCTAGATTTCAACGGAAATATTCGTTTTGATACCGATACCCAAAAAGTGTTTTTTTTTTTTTTCAAAACGTCCGTCCATCTGTCTGTCCGTCCGTCTGTCCGTCCATGAACACTACTAGCGCCTAATCCACATGTACCGTATTTCCCAAATTAAAGAAATTTCCCTGTCCATCTGGCTCTGGTTTAAGCTTTGAAATTTTGAAAAACCATTCTTTAAAATTTGGGGGTACTTTACATTAAGTCCTTCGGACATTTTCAAGATTTCTCAAAAACGGCTCCAAATTTTTTCTTTAAATTTCTTGCAAGAATAGAGTAAAATACACTTATAAAGATGGCACAGGTTCTAGTTTCACGGTTAACTCTGAATTTTGTTCGGTGTCTTCCTGCAACTACAAAATTAAAGATAGAGAATTTTCATTCAAACGAAATTTTTTGTGCAAAGTCAGTTCTTTGAATAAGGTCATTTAGATTTTTTTGAAAATGTTAGTAGTTTTCGTGCAATAGAGCGTGCAATATTTGTAATTTTATAAAATAACAAAAAACTTCAGCAATTTTTTCTTCATTATTATTGGATGCTACTGCGTACTCTACTCGAGGTACATACGCTACATGCAGACGCGGTCGGATATCCTCAGTTTAGCAAGCCTGCTTCAGTTATCTCAGGGAGGGAAGTGCGCGTCAGCGACGGATCATTTTCAACTCTAGGTGTGCAAATTATCATTGACGCAATGTGTGGTGACCTTTAACGTTAATTTCTAAGAAACATTGGCGATCGCCATCGTGAAACACTTCGATGAGAATATTCCATGCTGCAGTGATTGTTTGCTGGTCGTAGATATCGCCAGTTTGTACGATGGTTTCTATTGCGTCTTGCCTGCTGCTAAACTACATTTCTGGATAACAACTTGTGAAAGTTTTACTACTGATGGGAAAGTTGTACGGAGCAAGTGAGCATCACTTGCGCCTTTCCAAATGAGTTTTAAAAATTTGGAATGTTTTTAAAATTTGTATAGAAATTTTTTGTAAACGTAAGTTCGTATTATGTACATGTGTTTATAATTAGAGTATTTTAATATTACGTATTATATCCTATATTTCATATTTATTAAACATTCTTACAGTTTTCATTACATATTTATGTGCATATTTTGATGTTTCGTACTACATATTTCTCCGGCCTCTAATGATGACAGTGCAATCAAAAGATGCTTTTCGTGTAAATAAAACTGTTGGAATATATTACCCGTTTCATGGGTAATATATTACGAATGTAGATGATTCCTGATTTCTTCGTTTGAGTGCCACCGACCAGAATGTTCCTGTGTGCAGTTCCTGCTCCACGCGCCGTACGACTTCCCGCGCACAGCGGAGAAGGCCTTCCTGGCGCCCCTGGACAGCGTCATGCAGGTGGGTGCTCCTGCGCACACTACTAGTTGATTGATTGATTGACTGTTAGTGATTTCGGGCGGGTCAATTGTTGGTTGATGATTCCGGGCGCGTCAACAGCTTAGGTCATTAGCCCCATAAGTGTAGTGCATGTTTTTTTCTCGGGAGATGGCGGTGATCTTCCCCCGCTGGATGGTGAGTTCCGGCGCCGACCTACCGTCGGCTACTGGGGTTTCCGCCTAATCAGGACTCTCCCACCAGCGGGGCACCGCCTTAGTCGGGACAAGCTCTAAGCTCCCGACCGGTCTCCCGGAATATGTGGTAGTGTAGTGCCTGTTAGGTAAGTGGTGTGTGTAAGGGGAGAGGATAGGACAAGGAAGAGGAAGACAAGATCCCGCGCGGTCCGTGGCCCGTTTGGTAGGGTACTGTTCCGGCATTCGCCTGGTGTTGATGGAAGAAACCGCGAGGATCTAAAGTCTCATCAGGAAGTTTTCAGCGGACGTGGCATTTGAGAGGTGGTCTCCCCCAGGTCCCAAAGAACACTTAAAAAATATCTCCCCCAGCAGGGCCGCGCCCCAGCCGGGACAAGCTCTAAGCTCGGGCGCTTCAACTATTGAGATCATTAGTCACCTAAGTGTAGTGTACATTTATTTCATTGGAAGGATGATCTTCTCCTGCTTGATGGTGAGATTCGGCGCCGACCTACCGTCGATTAACGGATTTTTATCTCAAACATGTATCTCTCACCAGCGCGGCATCGCCCAGGCTGGACCAAGCTCTAAGCTCCCAACCGGTCTCACGGCACGTATGGTAGTGTATTGCTTGCTAGTGTGTGTGTGTGTGTGTGTGTGTGTGTGTGTGTGTGTGTGAGGACTGAGGATAGGACAAAGAATGGAAAGGAAAAATCGCGCGCGGTCAGTGGTCCGTTTGTTAGGATATTGTTCCGGCATTCGCCTGGTGTTGATCGGAGAAACCACGGAAAACTACCGATCAGAACAACCGGCTGCTAGAATTATTCTCCAGATACCGACTGAATTCGACCTAGCTGACGAGCTAGTGTAGAAAATTCTGATCCCGTCGGGACCCGAAAATACGACCTCACGGTCAGAGGCACTGCAGTGACATCAGTTGATGCACTGAGCCACCTCAGCCGGTGGGGTACTAGTCTCTTTCTTCACTTCTAGAGAAAAATACGACATTAATCATTGTCGTCATATATCTCCCTTTGGTGGAGGTAGGACCTCGGACCTAAAACTGGAGAAAGATTAGAGCCGTCTGCCTTGTTTTCTGACTTTCTCGGAGTTAACCACGTCGTTGGTACCAAAGGGTGTGCAGTCATCAGGCGAATGTGGGTCCTGTGTCCTGGGATTTTCTCTAGAACTTGCCGTTGTGACGATTTACCATAGAACAGCACTTCACAATAATTAGCGCCACCCTGTACCACATATTGATTTGTTAGGAATATGTTGCTGACTAAATCACAGTATTGCAAATTGTTTCTTCTGGTACCTTTGAAAGTAATGACAACAATAACTGCTATATTGAAGACTATAATTTAGATTTGTACTTAATCTCTTTATAAAGTCATTTCACATTAGGAACGAAGAACCTGCAGGAAATTAACGGGATATAAGGTTCCATGACTTTATTGGTTTGTGACTACACTGTTTTAAGCAGTGAGATGTTATCCGTTTTATTCTCCAATAGTTCTCGGGTCATTAAAAACGTATTAAGTTGAAGGGGAGAGCGATATAACATCTTTAGTACATTATAATATACCTTTTTAACAAAACTGGCATTTCGTTGTAAGAAGAAATAAAAGAGGTCATCTTCGTCAACATATCAGCTTTATTAAGATAGCCGGCTTTCGACGGCTTTGCCGTCATCGTCAATCTCGCTGCTGTTGGCAAAAGTCGAGAGACTGTTCCTTGACGGCAAAGCCGTCGAAAGCCGGCTATCTTAATAAAGCTGATATGTTGACGAAGATGACCTCTTTTATTTCTTCTTATAAGAACGTCAACAACATCCAATCAGAATTCCCACAATTTCGTTGTAAATAACTGTTGAGAGCAGTACGCCGTTTTTAAAATATTAAGTGTAAGGTAAAATCTTAGAATAATTTTTAACACGTCCACTTTCGCATTCCAGTGTTGCTTAGCCCTGCAGCAGACGCGGTCGAACTTCCAGACTGAGTTGTTCCTTCGTTGATAGAGCATCACAGAAACGTTTGAGACACCATTCTTCTCACAATCTCCCTGTTATTGGTTTCAAATGTCATAGCTTCACTACTACATTCTTGGCTGTCCGGGTGACGCCGCGTTAAGTTATCTGGTGCCGACGTTTCGATCATCATGTCGTGATCTTCATCAGGGCTCGTAATGCCTTGTTTATTTATAACAAACGACAACCGTAGCTAGAGGGTTGCCTGTCAACCGCGGGATGGCAGCGTGGCACACGAGCGGACGGCAGGAAGCGATCCACAGTCGGACGACGCGGGCAGATCCGGAGTCGGACGGCGCGCCGCGGTCCGCGTCATAGCTTCACGTTCATGGCAATAGGCTGTGTGCTATTGTCATGAGTATAGTCTCAATCAAACTGTGCGCGTAACTGCACCCCGCATACTACAGCGTGTAGTACAGTATACAACAAATATAATGAATGATTGATGATTTTTCGTGTTTCCGGGCGCGTCAACTTCTCTGGTCATTAATCCCGTTAGTGTAGTGCATGTTTTTCTCGAGAGATGGTGGTGATCTTCCCCCGTTGGATGGCGAGATCCGACGCCGACCTACCGTCGGCTAGTGGGGTTTCCTCCTAACCAGGACTCTCCCACCAGCGGGGCACCGCCCCAGCCGGGACAAGCTCTAAGCACCCGACCGGTCTCCCGGAATATGTGGTAATGTAGTGCATGTTAGTGTGTGTGTGTGTAAGGGGAGGCATTCGCCTGGTGTACTACAAATATAGCTTTCTACCATTTTATATATTGTTTTTATTGTTGCTAAACGTAGTTTAAGAAAGCTTTAAAATGTATTTATAAAAAAATGTGTTTATTGTGTGTTTCGGCGTGAATAATTAAGTTGTCGGTTTGTGAGACAAGAGCAGCAAAAATGAAGATGATGCATCTGAAAGATCACCGTTTACTAGTATAATGATCCCGTCCTGCAAAAAGAAACATTATAAACATTTTTTTAGTCATGGAGCCATGGGAGGAGAGCGCCGTCAAGTGTTTTTGAAGCATGACGACCGGCGAGAAATCGCATTTAGAAATTGAAAGAATATTCGTGTACGAGTCAAAAGAATACAACAATATATGGACATTTCGGAAATGATACAAATTTCTAAAACATTTAGTTGTGTATAATTAGTAGAAGCGAATTGGAAATGGAAAGGATAAACAGCGTAAAGAGAACCGTCGACTTTTTTTTTTTTTTTTTGAAAGGAAGCGCTTCGAAAAAGTCGAGGGTGGGGGTGGTCAGAGGATGATTAGCCGTCATAAGGTATGGACGGAGACGGGTGGTAGGCGCGGTGAATTCTAATATACAGTTTTGTCAGAGGCATAGTGCTAAGTTATTCGTGAAGAAAGTGGATGGAATTGGAATGTGTGGTCGCAAGAAGGTTTGTGGAAACTGATGGGGCCGTGAGTGTACAGCAGCAACTACTCCAAAAAGATAAAAGTTTTTGACATTTTTTTTTTGCTTTTGTGTAGCAAGACCAAATTTAAAATACATTGTAGGACAAAAATTGTGAGATTGTGGTTGGAAGCAACGCTAAATGGATCCAATAATGAGTAATAGTATAGTAAATTTCGGAAGGTGCACCAATAATAAATTAATAAAAGTAATTCAAAATATTTAGTTTTAATTAGCAGTGTCGTTAACTTAAAAAATATTTGTGATTGTTGTGTTTTTCTTTAGCTAAAGTAATCATTTAAATAATTACAAGGAAATAAACGCAGTTGTCGTTATTCAACTATGAAAACAAATTTCAGATTTTTATTTTTATAGTCCCTACAATAATAGTGTTATTTACGGTTTCCCGTATGGGCCGGTTCTGCGTACCCACGGATATAAATTCGTTGACGTGGCTTCCTATTATTACGACGAACAGGATAATGGTATCCAATATCTTGGGAGAGATTGATCGAATATAATATTGTTATTGTGATAGGGGATAAGGACAATAGGAACCATGACACTAGCGCGCTTGCTGCAGGGTTAAATGATAAAGACGTCTTCAGTGCATAGCGTTTTAAGCACAAGTTCAGTGCATAGCGTTTTAAGCACAAGTTCAGTGCATAGCGTTTTAAGCACAAGTTCAGTGCATAGCATTTTAAGCACAAGTTCAGTGCATAGAATTTTAAGCACAAGTTCAGTGCATAGCATTTTAAGCACAAGTTCAGTGCAGCGTTTTAAGCGCCAACCCGACGCCTTCCGGCCGCAGGTGTCGGTGCTGCCGAGCGAGGTGCTGACGAGGCGCGACATGAAGCGCTACTCGGTGCAGCAGCGCCAGTGCTACTTCCCCGAGGAGCGCCGCCTCGCCTTCTTCCAGCACTACACGCAGAACAACTGCCAGGTGGAGTGCCTCGCCAACGTCACCCTCAACATGTGCCAATGCGTCGCCTATTACATGCCGCGTAAGTCACCTTGTCCTTGTTTTTTCTGTTGCTTTTTTTTGTTTGTTTGTTTGTTTTGTCTGTGTGTGTGTGTGTGTGTGTGTGTATTATTGAAGGTCGCATCAACATCTAGATCATTAGCGACCACGAAAGAATATTGAAATATGAGGAAAGAGAAGGAAAAATCTCTATCATCAAAATTGTAGATTTTTAGAAAACAAAGAAATTTCAGAAAACAAAACAAAAGTGTAGCAATGATTGACACATTTTTTTTAAATTCTCATATTTTACGCATAATTGCGCGAAAGCTATTGATATTTTCGACAAATTCCAAATAATCTGCACATATTTAAAGACTTGTCTTTAAATATGCTATTTTAACTGTTACATTACCTTATTTTAGGAAAACTGAGACCGGAAACAATCTGTGATTTCCAGAGTGTTCTGACAATTTGCATATTGTTTATTCGCACTGAGGCGCAAAGCCGAGTGGAGCCGAGCCGGCAGCATGCTCATGCTCAGCAAAGCATGTACAGACTGGGCACGAAGAGAAAGGGCCTTGTCCCTTTACCAGCTGCCCGCACTTTTATTGCTCGTAAGCCAGTCATTTGTACAGTAAACGGCTGTACTAGTGAGCGATACTACAATATTGCGACAGTCTATTTTTATTTCATTTTAATTGCATATGGTACGTTTCTCAATACAATAGGGAACCTCATAATTTGGCCATGTCCCTGACAATCTAAATCGGGCCCTGCATTTTGGAAGTGTTCCACATTGTCCAGACCCACGTGCTCGTCGTAAATGCTATTAATTCACACAAGAACACCAACATGAAATTAATAGTTAAAAGCATAAAACTTCATTTTTCACAACAACAAAAATTATAGTAATTCCGCTAGGGATTCGAACACAGGTGTTCGGTGTAATTAAATGTGGTACCCTGCCACGTCACAGCAATGAAGATAAATAATTTATCAAGTAGTAGATAAGGCATCTTTTATGTAAACACTGTCTATTTAGTAAACATTCTACAGTAAATTGGCTATAAAAGAAAGATTCATTAGCGTATTTTTTTTATTTTCTGATGAACATTCATGCATTCTACTTTTACAGGAGTTGCCGATACCCCTGTCTGTGGTGGAGGTAAAATGAAATGCATAAAAATGGCTATACGTGAGTACATAAATTATTATGAAAAAGTATTTAAATTTTAAAACTTAAAATTTTTTAAAAAAAAATTTTAATTCAATATTTCTTAATATAATGAATTTTCAAATTATTAGAAAAATAGCTAATTCAAAAGGAACTTCTATTTAAAACCAACCCCCATCTTTAAAATAAATTATGTTTTCTATCAATAAATCATAGAATATGGATATATACTTAAGAAGTGAAGTAATATCTTTTCAAATTAAATAATATGAAGTGATCTCTGTCAGACTTGTAGCTAAAAACAAAATTTTCAAGTGACCTAAAAATATAAAGGTCCATGTACTTCTTTAAATTGAACAGATTCATATTACAATATATGTACACGCAATAATATCCTTTATTGTCACATGAATATTTCTGGCTCTCAGGTCATCACATTGCGAAATATTATTTTAGGTCTCTTTCGGAAAGAATATATTATATTTCCAACAGTTCGATTCTTTGAAATTTGGATATAGTATTTAAACATCTAGAAAATGAACGTCCGTGAAAAGTTGATTTTAAATTATTAAAAACTTTTATATTAATTTAGAAAATAAATAAAATATTTTTTTTCTGATTAAATACCCCAAACCAAAAACCAAGCATGACATTAAGAAATAGGACATCTATGCCAATTTTAGTAGCCAGTTTTAAAATATCCGAAACATTCTAAGGAAAAAGTTTATGTTTAATAAGAAAATCACATCGTACAAAATAAATATCACAGATATTCTAATTTTTGATATTACAAATTTACATTCTTCCCTGTAGGGCGACTGGAGCGTCTTAATTCCGGTTTGGATAAAGCGGAAAAAATACGTACGTGTAATTGCTTGCAGAGTTGTTCTCATATCGAATACGTGAGTCAGAGGTCAAGAACCGGACTTAACCTAGACAAATACTCCAGAGCCGTGTCTGACAGGTATGCTGAAGGGAGTGTAAAAACATTCATCAACGACAGTGCAACTATTGTGATTCTACTTAATCGTGTGTAATATTGTGTAGTAATATTTGTCTCTAAGTGTGTATTCATGTGAACAAATTTCAATTGTTCTCTTTCCTGTTGTTTTTTTTGTATCCTTTATTTCTCCTGCAAAGAAAAGTATTTTTTGGTTTCAGCGATAAACAATGGAAGAAATGGCGAGGTCTCCTGATATCAATTTACTTTCGAGAAACATATTTTATCGCCACTCGCAGAATGGAATTATTCGACGTATACGACTTAATAGGTATGTCAAACTTTTTCCTTTCTATTTTTCAATTAATAGTTATTATTTAATCCGATTAAATAGTAAAACATACAGTTAATAAATACTTACACACACACACACACATATTTACGTACACTAGACAAACACACACGTCTGGAGACCAGTCGGGAGCTTGAAGCTCGTCTGAGGCGGTGCCCCGCTGGGGGAGATAACGGGAACAGACCCTAACAAACGGGCCACGGCCTGCGTGCGATATTTCCTTCTGTTTCCTTGTGCTCTTGTCATATATATCCCTTTCTTACTCGTCGGGAGCGTAGAGCTTGTTCCTGCTTAATCTGTGCCCTGTGGTGGAGGCACCTGGTTGGGGAAACCCCGCTAGCCGACATGTAGATCGTGAGAGGTTGCTCAGGACACCGGGAGGTCCTAGGTTCGAACGGCCTATGGACCGCGCGTATTTTTCCTTTCTTTTCCTTGATCTATCCCCACACTATCCCCACTTACGTACATTACACTACATCACATGCCGTGGGACCACAAGCCGGAGTTCAGAGCTTGACCGGGCTGGGGCGGTGCCCCGCTGGTAGGAGGTACCTGATTGGGGGAAAACTCCTCTAGCGGACGAGAAGGTCGGCGCCGGATCTCCCCATCCAGCCGGGAAAAATACCGCGCGGAAGAAACATGCACTATACTTAAAGGAATAATCCATGCAACCTTCGCAGTTGATGCGTCCGGAATCATCAATCACTCAGTCTGTCAATCGGTGCCAGATCTCGCCATCCAGCGGGAGAAGATCGCCACTAACTCTCGAAATAAAACGTGCCTTCCACAGCAGTTGACACGGTCGGAAACACTACAGTACCGACAGCGAATAAGCGACCGACTCTGACACTTATAGCGTTTTCCATTCGTTGCACTGAAACCCACCCTAGTGCAGGGCAGAAACGTCATCGCTCCGCAACAGTGCTGCCCTACACGAGTAAAGGGCAGCTACGAATGAAACTGATTCCGGAACTGAGTCAGGGCTTATGCGCTATGCAGTGAAATTATACACAGCTGTTCTTGGTCAGTCACACTGAGGGAACTCGAAAAATAATAATTTTGAATAATGATCGTCGTTATAATTTTCATGCAGTATTTTGGTAATTCTTACTTCTTAATTCATAAATGATTAACGTGTGATTTCTTTATTTAAAAACTACGAAAACTTCAAATACGTATGACCTTCAAATGAGTATTAAACTTCAAATGCGTAAATTTCATTTTTCGAGATTTACCAGTGATCGATATAGTACACAAGATTTTTAACCGAAAGGCTTCTGTAGAATTGTTTGATTACTGAAAAGAATAAAAATATTAATATGAACATTTCCGCTGGCGTATGCATGGGCGTGCGAGAAACAATTCTTGGTATATATATATTTGAATGATTTTGTAAGGGTCACTATTTTTAGTTTCACTTTATTGTCGTTTCGAAATTGAGTCGTACCTAAAATTGATTTGTTAATATGAAGTTATTCAAGGTTAAATTTTCGGAGAACACAATCTGATTTTCGGAACTTCGTGGAAATCACAAAAATTATTTTAAGACATTTCTTGCAAAAACATAATATACTCCAACATTCGAAGTATCCCTGCGTGACAGAAGATCCTCAATTGCCTTCATAATTTCACCACGAATCTAAATCAGCATGGATAAATTCCGCACCTAACCTCACAATGGCCCGGTGCACTGGACTGCACTGACGCGCTCGTCAGTGCATTTTAGGGCGCCCTGGGTCCGTGTCGATGTGCGAATGGAACACGCAGTTCTTTGCCCTAGTGCGCCCTAGCGGTCGAATGGGACACGAAACCTGCCCTGAGTGCGCACTGGGTGCGCACTAGTGCGGCGAATGGGAAACGGTATTAAATTCGCTGCTGGCACACTACTACGCGCACGGCACCACCATCACAGATAAATGAAATCTCAAAACATTAAACCCTATTGACAGGCTATGACACGTCTTGGTATCATGTTCATAACTTTCACATAAGCCGATCCTTATCGCCTCCGCGACTTCGCGTGAGTCAGATGAGCGGCAACGATTAGTCCTGGCTGTGAGAAAGTACACAAATCCTCGCAATCTGATTGCTTCAGAGGAGGTCACAAGACGTATTAATCGCGCACAATTTCGTGTGCCCCGGAATACATACCCCCCCACTACTTTACCAACATTAGATGAATTAAGAATAAATTATTCCAACGAACGTTGTAAACAAAATCTGAAAACCATAAACTCTCTTGTAATACAAACTATTTTGCATTGAAAAACGAACTACAAATTTGATATAAAATTCCTTTTCTGAAAATAACCAAACTCCCCACTCCCCTTGCAACCTGCGAAGCGAGGGCTCAAGAAAACGTGTGCGGGTAATACCACAGCATGTGGTGAGAGAACTGTCACGCTTGCGGTACTCTAATCGATCCCCCGCAGGGGGAGAGTCGCGATGACCTAGGTTGTCGCGGCTTCTGGTGGAGAATCGTAGACGACCACCCGGACCCTGAGAGTCACGGTGCCGTTCACGTCGTTAGCCCGAAGGTGCAGGCAATGAGAAGGCGATGCTAAGCTCCTGGTGGCCGGGCAACTGACCACTCACCAGTTGGGTCTGTGGCGCGTCGGCCTTGGAGCAGGATTGAGCGAAGGATGCTTTTCGGAGTACTTTAGATCCCACTTTAAAGTTCGTCGGGAAACTAGTTACCACCCGCCAGGGTGCTTCGGTACCGGCGTTACCCACGTCGTGAGCTGGCGGTAAGCATTGGGGAGACGGGACGGGGGCTCCGAGCCGCCTGGGCTTTAGTCTAGATGGCCCCCAGTTGGGCTCTCGTATTCGTCGTGGCAGTGGCCCGATACACTGGGCAAAAAGGAGGGAATTTGTTCCGGGCGCATGTGAGTGGCGCATTGTCGAGACTCCGATACTAACCTGAATAGCTAGGAGTTCTGGGCTAGCAGGGCGGCCCCCACCCAGGCATTGAATGGGGGAGTTGCCGTGAGGGCAAACTGGGTTCCGGCAGGATCCGGACGTCAGCCTGTCGGCGTTAACGCGTCGGCGAGGGGTGCAGATAAAAGCCCATCAGGCATAAGTGTATGAGTCAGGAGGTAGTAGACTTCATAGGGTTACTTCCTCACTCGCGGGAGTGACAGCGGAGAAGGTGTGTTGCAGCCAACGCCGGCGGCCTGCTGGGCCTGTGCCTGGGCATGAGCGTGCTCAGCCTCTTCGAGCTCTTCTATTGGCTGCTGGTGCGGCCGTGTGTCGTGCGGCGCCGCGTGGCACCCCGCGACGCCTCCGTCCAGGCGGAGGTCCGCGCCAAGTCAACGTTCGACCACCTCTCCCCCCTCCCGTTCTACCGGAAGTACTGACACTCCGCTTCTTCTTACCGGGAGCGGTAGCTCAGCGCATCAACTGATGCCACTGCAGCGCCTCTGACCGGGAGGTCCTAGGTTCGAGTCCTGACGGCGGCAGGATTTTCGACACTAGCTTTTCAGCTAGGTCGAATTCAGTCGCTGCCTAGAGGAGAATTCTAGCGGCCGGCTGCTCTGATCGGTAGTTTACCGTGGTTTCTCCGATCAACACCAGGCGAATGCCGGAGCAGTACCCTACCAAACGGGCCACGGACCGCGCGCAATCTATCCTTTCTCTTCCTTGTTCTATCCTCTCCCCTTACACACACACTTACACTAACATGCACTACACTACCACATATTCCGGGAGACCGGTCGGGAGCTTAGAGCTTGTCCCGGCTGGGGCGGTGCCCCGCTGGTGGGAGAGTCATGGTTAGGGGGAAACCCCACTAGCCGACGGTAGGTCGGCGCCGAATCTCGCCATCCAGCGGTGGAAGACCACCGCCATCTTCCGAGAAAAAATCATGCACTACACTAACGGGACTAATGACCAAAGCAGTTGACGCGCCCGGAAACACGAAAAAAAAAAACAAAACCAAACCAACCGCTTCTTCTTGGATCTTCCTGGATCTTCTTGGACTCTAATTGGATTGCCGTATTCCGTTATTTATTCCTTTCCATTCATAAAGTGTTAAGGTAACACGAAAATGTTATATTGAACAAAATAAGACAATGGCAAAAACTGTATTCATGAGCTTTAATTTTGTATTTTGTACAAATTTATGTATGTGTATTTAATTTATTAAATCCAAAGTTTAACCATTACAGTACTGATGGTGAAAACGAAGTAATTCTCGAGATGTTGCAAATAAAACTATTGAAAAAATAATACCCACAAGTGTTATTCAATTACTGATTTTATTAAATTCACGATTATCAAAAAATGAAGGGGAAGTAGTAAGTTGCATACGAATGGGAGGGGGGCAACGGCTGATACCCTGCTTGTATCTCGTGTATTTTGACTGGAGAGTAAGGAGTCGCTGGTTCATCGTTTAGGACTTCAATTATTAGAACCTTTCCTGCCCCTAAATTATATTTTCAACTCGTATGGGTTGTTTACGAAACAATTCGAATTCAGCACCATGCGTAATTCTTTTGTGGTACTTCGGCGTTCTCTTGCAGCCTTACCAGACCGTTAACACGATGCTATCTTATTTTGTATCATATACTAAATTAAGATCGCAAGTGTTAACGAGCAGACACTCTCAACGTCTAGATAAGGTGTGCATTCGTAGCTACACAGTCCATTTTGAACTTGTTCTTCAAAACAATAGAGCCAGTTTGGTCCCCGCGGAACCGACCGCAAGATCAGAAAGTGTTCCATATATATAAGTCGTAGCCATTCCTTGAAACATGAGAATACTTAAAAACAGGCTTGCAAAAATTAGTATAATACATTGCTAAATAATGTAACATTACTTTCCAAATGTAGGAAATTTGCCTTCAATTATATTGCAATTTATTGTGTATGTCGCCGTCGACTTTCTCCGTTTGGTGATCTCCAGGTACAGAAATGGAATAGGTATGTAACGGTAAGTTTGCAGTGGCCGACGAAGCAAAACATCGAAATGACTCTACGAACAAAAAAAGGAATGGTTTATTGGAAAATATTTTATAATCTAAACTTTACGTAGAGGTTCTAAAACTTTATGGAGACTGTACCCAATTCACGTAAGTAAAATTTGAATATATGTATTCCTGTGAGAAAGTTTCCCACAGGAGTTTTAAATGTTATTTCGTTAAATGATTAAGGTTGTGAATTGAAATAAATTCTTTCAAAACAATGATTCATTTATTCTTTGAACACATTCATCAAACAATTAAAATAGTGAAAGCATTCATTTAAAATATTTAATGTTCATTTTTAATGTTAAATAATAATCCATTTAAATAGTATGTAATTAACAAGAGAGCTTGAAAGAAAGTAAAAGTTTATTAAAAGAAAGTAAGCATTTATTTTTCCTAAAATAGGCACACAAAAAAAGACATTTATGCTGTCTAAAGTGAGAGGTAAAAACACAGGAAACATTAAAAAATTTCCCCCGATAGTTTATTAAAAAAACATTTAAAAGCAATTAATGAAAAAAATCATAATTAAAATGATTCAAACTACTATTCAATCTCTAAAATTTACAATAGCACTCACGTAGAAGGAATTTACCTTTTCTTTTTAATCTTGATTGCACGTGACCGTACAGTATGACGATTACGACTTTATTTTACTTGTGACGCTATCTCTACGAAATGCTATTGTAGCCCTTTTGAATCTTGAAATGGTATCAATGAAAACGGAATTGTGTATTTCGTTTTTCGCACTTGCGTAATTGCCAGAAGGGAAAAGAGTACAAGAAGGAACTGAGAAGGACTTATCATGTACAGACACCTCTGTCCTCAAAGAAGTCCGAGACCATTCACAAACATAGAATGTTGTTTCTTGTTAGCGAATGTCTATAAGCATCAATGAAAAATATTCTAAATCTTCACTGGTATCATCTTTCTTTCCCTTTATGATTTTTAACACAACTTGATCCTGGAGCCTCCACATACAAAAAGAGACAATACACAACCGTGCTTTCATTTGTCCAGTGTTGCAGGTATGTTTCCAACTTAATAAAGATAAGTGCCAATAGGAAAAAAAGAAAAATAATGACGAAAAAGGCACAAAAAAGCAAAATGCCAAAAATATTCATCGAAAGCTAAAACAGGCAAAATGAAAATCTACTAAAGTAACTCCAGAAATAAAATTAAGTGATTCCTATTATTAAAAGTCATAAAATTGTAACAATAATAAAAAAGCATTTGGTAAAACTTCCGGGCTCTACTTAACATTCATGAACATGACCAACAATAAACACAAAAATTCTTAGAACTTCCAGCCGCAGTGTTGTCACGTTTTTACCAAGAGACCATCACCATTCTCTTAAACGTTCTTCAAGCAATCCACCAACAACATTTCATGAAAAAGGAAGGGCTGTTTTTGAGAAAAAAGTTTTAATAAAAATTAAAAATTGTCTATATTTAACTCAAAATTACGCAAAAAATACTCTATTTTCAGAAAAATTGTTTATGGCCTTTCTTCAAAATCTATCTTTAAGGAATAGCTTTTATTAAGAAAAAAATGTATCTTTAATATTTTAGTTGTAGAAAGAAGCCGAAAAAAAATATGTTTTTCAATTTTCGAAATATCAGGGTTTCCAACTTATACGAGATCTACGCCATTCTCATAAACGTTCTTTAGACTATCCAGCAACATAATTTAATCAAAATCAATTTCACCATTGTTATGAAAATTTTGAAAATGTACAGGGGCTTCATGCAAAGTATCCCCAAAATTAAATATCGGTTTCAAATTCAAGGGGCCGCGACATCAACCAGATTGTTCGCACACAGACATTTGGCCATCAATGGATTTTTCAGTATCAAGAATCCATAAAACATGAATTCTGCCTGCACCACATGTTAGAAGATTTTTTCTAAATTTCTGCATTCATCCACTTTTTCGTTACCAGGGCGCTGTAATAAGAGTTTTTCTGCCAAAAACTCGCAGAATTACGTAACTTTCTTCTCTTGATAAGTTACTTCTTAAGTGTGAGAAGGAAAAAATTCATTAATTTCACTTCTATAGCTTTTAAAATTGTGTAAATATAATTTCAAGAAAATACTGGTAAAAATGTTACCGTAGTTAAATGTTTATGCTCATCTTTATTCAAAATGCAATATTTGTAATCAAAAGTTCGCAATGGAAGAATGATATGATGGAAAAATATTTCAGTATACTCTAAAGGTACGAGACACTGTTCCTGTTGCCTATTTTGGTAGAAATAGCAAAAACGAAGTTTTCGAGCCTATTTTAACAGACGAAGGTATATGTTTTTCATTCAACATGCTCCCCAAAGAGTTGTTTTCTCCAAAGATACGTCAGTAAAAATATATTATTAATATTAGCAGTATTTTCAAGAAGTCCCAGGGTGTTTCGAAACAATCATTATTGCTTCAGATTCCATGCGACAAGAGACTATCTAAATTACAAGAATGTTTATATTCAATGAAGTGTAATCAATGGATATCATTCCAAAGCCGATCTAGACGCGTATACCTACAGGGGAGTCTCCAAATGTTTTCTTTAAACTTCTTGTAAGAATAGAGTAAAATACACTCATAAATGAAGAGTACTTTACGACCATAAATTATTATTTGAAAGCAGGTTAACAGGGCTTGGTCAGAAAAATTTTCACTAGTTGTTTACCAACGTTTCGGAAACTTTTATTTCCATCCTCAGGGCTAATATAACAGAAAATGAAGACAACACTGTTCAAGAATAATGTTACCAAAAAACAACGAATGAGAACACACTTAGGCTAAGTTACAGAAAATGTACAATTTCCTTATTATCTATTACAGAAAAAAATTACACATGGTACCTTGCAACATCAAGAACAACTCAACCCATTCACTGCATCATCCTCCATCTCCGGCACCTCACATGCAATGAGGGACACAACATCACCCTGACCACATCAACACACAGCATGACTGATACTAGCCAGATGTTGGGTGGCGAGACGAGAATATATATTTTGCCTGGGTGTGGTACATGCTAGCTTCCGGTGCGAGTTTACAATTAATTCAACTTAAAAATGTGCTATCTTTTACTTCATAACAAATTCTACCTTGAAGTGATGTATAAATTACAGATTGTTATTGTGAGATAATTATCACATTCTTACTCCTATCGCTATCATTACCATTAATTATATTATGACACCACCAAAACAAGGAACCGGATATATATTTATATTCACATTAGCTGCGATTTGTTGGCAGTACTGTATTTATGAGTACAGGTACTTTACATAATGTCACATAAAATTTCTCGAAAAATCAACAGTTTTCTGTTAAAATGAGCTCAAAACTCCGCATTTTCAAAAGCGCTCTATCGTCATTTTCTCAAAAATTGCTCCAAATTTTTGATTCAAAGTTTTCCAAAGGATAGTGCTATCTAGTGAAATGTAGCCTATTACATTCTCATATGAAGGCAATTGGTTAAGAATGTTGTTTTGTAATAGTTAACTACGAAAGAAATAGTGTTGTCCTCCAGCTGCTAGAATGTGCAAGTAGCTGGGACTTTGTATTATATCCGTTTTTTGTTGATAACTGTAAATGAAGTTATTTACAAATATATTTTAGAATATATTTTTCATCTAATTTTAATATTGTAGTTGTTGGATGATATGGAAAAAAAATTGAACTTTAGGATTTTTCGAAAATCTAAAGTTCAACCAAAATAAGACTTTTGGCATCATTAGTGTACTTTGTTTTCATAAACGTCAGTAAACTTCGTAATCTTATCCATATCATCAGAATAAATCAATTCTCATTACTCCAAACCGTGAAAGCCGCTCATGCAGAAACTCATATATCACTGAAAGTAGTATATGTAACTTATGTGACAGTACATGGGATCTGGGACTTCAATTTGTATGATGCCCATCTTTGTATTGACAACTGCAAATGAAGGTATTTACAAATATATTTTAGAACATATTTTTTTATCTAACTTCAATATTGTACTTGTTGGATTACATGGAAAAAATTTTGAACTTTTGCAATTTTCGAAAAGGTTCAGCGAAAAATACTAGTCATCATTAGTGTACTTTGTTATCATAAAAGTCAGTAAACTTCGTAATTTTATCCATATCATCTGTATAAATCAATTCTCATTACTCCACACCGTGAAAGCCTCTCATGTAGAAACTCATATATCACTGAAAGAAGTATATGTAACTTATGTGACAGATACAATGGATCGTAAGGTTAAGTGTCAACACACTAACGGGGAACCCATCAGCAACAAACCGACAAGGAAGACCTGCCAGGAGTTCTCAGAAAAGGACGATTAAGGAATTTGTGTAATTTCAGATCACAAACACAAAGCAGCCATTAAATAACTTTCTATTGGATAGATCTGAGAGATATATTACGAGCACTCCCGGGAGGTAGTTTGTCTCTTCATTTGATAAATAACTGTAATGGTCCACCAGGAAAAATCACTTAGCATTGTCTCAATTCCCTCTTGAATAATTATTATCGATTAATTTGTGAATAGGACGCAGTCTTACGCTGTATCGTAAGACATCATCTCATGCGTTCATATCTAATCGCACATCCACACAATTTGGTCGAAACGACTGAAGTACAAATTTTTGGAAAATTTTGTTAGAAATTTAAAAGTGCTTACTATTTCAAATAATTTGTAATAAGTCATGAAATGGAGCAAATCGGCTGGAGTTATGACGAAAAGGACTCAAAATTGCAAGAAAACTCTTCTTGACTTCTGTGAAGGCACAAGTATTCATGGACTAAAGTATATTACGGAACGACAGCGATCTTATTCGGAAAGGTATGCAATAAGATAATGCTTGTGAGCTGTACCATGAGTGATATATAATATAAGCTATACCCCAGGGTCAAGGTTGTTTACCGTTGATAAAGTGAAAAACATCAGAAAATCTAACAAAAAATATAAAACATTCAAATTAGTCTAAATGGTTATAGTGAACTTCTGAGGACTAACATTTTTGGTTTACTATATCAGAAGTTCACTATATCCAATGATGTCGAAATTGAATAGAATTTCTCCATAATTATTGATTTAATGATATAGATATACATCAAATACAGAGCGTTTAAAAAGTCTGTCCGCAGTGGCCGTATCCCCACTCAACCATTCTTTATGTGAAAGCGGCAACATTGCGGACTTAATCAGCGTGACTGTTCGAATGTTATTTTGAGAAGAACGCTCGCTACAAGCAAACAGTAGTAGAAATTAAAATATGTGATCATATTCTTATACGATCACCGCGATGTTGCCGTTTCCGCATATAGGATGACGGAGTGGGGAGGCAAAGACTACGGAGAGAATTTTTGAACGCTCTGTTCATTAACAGCACTAACTGAAAATTTCAAAATCTTTGGTTGACCTCCGAAAATTATTTTCAATTGTTTCGTTTTTTTTTTTTCATTAGTAATTTCCTAGGTCCTTCTTCAGAGTTCATGCTCTCCATACTTGATTCTGCGTTGTCTTCTGTCAAGTCTTGACTCCCTTCAATGCCTCTTGCACTGTTGGAACACCGATTTCCATTTTAAAGGATTCCGATTCCATAGAACACCTGTTCCAAAGGACCTTTTACTCGCCAAATAACATACGAGACTCTTTCAGTAGCGCCATGGATAGGGATGGCAAAATCCATCGATGTTTTTAAAACATCGATATTTTCCAACAGAAACATCAATATATTAACATCGATATTTTGCTTTCGATGTTTTCTTCACATCGATATTTTGTTGCAAAAACATCGATGTTTTTTAAAATTTTTAATTATTTTAAATAAGGGGGTTTAAGCACGTTGTAGAGTAGCAGCAATGCATAGCAATATCGTTGTTTTGCGTCATCCTCTTTATCGCACTCACATTTTGCCTGTGCAATCTGAGGAAGGTTGGGAGCTACTCGTGTTATGAATGTATGTGCGCCAGGTGTCTCATTGCCTGAATCGGCAGTGAAACACAAAATCGATAGCAAAACACGATGTTCTTTATTGTTAATTTTATTCTTTACATTCGATAATAATTTTTACAGACTACTAACATGCTGGTAACCAAACAATAAAATATATCCTTATGTAATATAATTGCTTCAAATGAAATCTGTTTTTCATAATTAGTTCTTTCATTAATGTCAAGTACATTTTTGTGAAAATTTTGGTAATTTTCTGCAATAGAGTGTGCAATACTTGCAATTTTAAAAAATGACACAAACACGATTTTCTCAAAAACGCTCCAAATTTTTTCTTCAATTTTTTTCTGCAATTTTCAATTTAGATCTTGTTCCGACTGGGGCGGTGCCCCGCTGGTGGGAGAGTCCCGGTTAGGGTGAAACCCCACTAGCCGACGGTAGGTCGGCGCCGGGTCTTGCCATCCAGCGGGGGAAGATCACCGCCATCTCCCGAGAAAAAACAATGCACTACACTAACGGGACTAATGACCGAAGCAGTTGACGCACCCGGAAACACTAAAAAATCAATCAATCAATCCACCCTGCTTACTTCCCTGACTGCCCAAACATTCTAAACGAAAAAGAAGACAAGTAAGGCACAACAAGAGACAAAACAGAACCAACTTAGACAAAACCCCCCGACAGCTTTCTCGGAGACTCGATTCCCACCACTACCTCCTACTGACGTCAGAAACCTCGCACAATAGTTTACTTCTAACTTCACTAACACCGAAAGACAATCCTACTCAGGATTAAATACTCGACACCTACACTCGCATCAACCGTCTCTGACTTAAAGGAACTCTTTTCTCTAGCTAAATCATGCAACCTCCAAAAGATCATCGCCAGCAATAAAGAAATCATCACCATCTATAAAGACCCGACTGACAACACGACCGAAATCATCACAATTTTTACCAAAGTAAGTGACCTCTTTTAAATTCACCAGACGCAGACTAACTAATATCTCCTCCTGGAACGGCAATGGCGGACTGGCTCGAAAGCTGACGGAAATCAGATAATACTTGACAGATTACTCCATCAGAATATTACTTATACAAGAGAAGCACTGAGCACCCTCCCTCCCTTTTGACACACCTAATTACATCACTTACCGGAATGACCGCACCAACAAAGGAGGTGGAACTGCAATATGCATTAAAAAGGACATTCCACACACCCAACTCCCAAAACCAACCAAACCCCTCCACGGACCACAAAAGCTTCAATTTACAAATCCCCCCGCCTCCCCCTCCTCTCTTCACTAACACATGACAATGTTCTCCTATCAGGTGACATCAACACAAAATCGACCACCTGGAATTTCAGACATTCTTATTCTAACGGACTACACATACTTCAGACATATTTAGACAATAATGCCCATATAACCTCCTCCCAATTCTCTTCACCTCACACGCCACAACCATCAAAATTAATATCACCTCTCAAAATTTTTCCACTGACTGGTTCAAATTCAACCACCTAATTTCGAAAAAAGTCAAACTTCCAAATTCTCTCCAATCTCATGACATCAATTTAGTCATCAAGCACCTATCATTCCAAATCAACCAATCCCAGTGAAATTACTCTATATTTACACCCGATACTCCATCACATCTCCCAAGCAACCTATTACTGCTACTTTGTCTCAAAAGAAACACCCAAAAGACTTTTTACAGAACACGCTGACAGGATGAGAAAAGACTTACCTGTACAACAAAAATGTATTATGAGACGCACTACAAAACTACCAACGAAAAAAATGGACAGACAAAATCAAAAACCTTTCTAAGCACCCCAGCAAAATTTGGACTCTTATTAAAAAATTAAAAACTACTACCCACAATATCTCGCCCCTAAATCAACCTGACGGAACCAAAACCTATCATCCACAAACTATGACAGCTTTTCACTGACAAACTTCAATTGTGGGAATTCTGATTCGGTGTTGTTGACGTTCTTATGCGAACAAATTCTTATTATTATTTCCCCATCTTTGTAATATCATTTGCTATTAACTATTTTTACTATCCCTTTCTATTATTTTATATATATATATATATATATATATATATATATATATATATATATAGAGAGAGAGAGAGAGACCAAAATGACGAACCATTTTTATTATGGAAATGTCATTTTATATGTCGTAGAATGTAAGGATGTCAATAGACGATCGCGAGGGGGTCGCTATGTGACAAATAAACACCAGCGTTAAGGATCTTTTTTCGTTAGGTTGAAATGACAGAGCAGAGGCAGAATAAGCATTGTTTTGAGAGAGCAAAGAAAAAGATATAAAATTCGGATGCTTCCGAGTTTTTAGAACATTCATTCGCTCGAGCAGCTCGGTGATGAGCGGGTCCGCTCCTGATATATTTTACCGGGTCGAGGAAAGACTGTAATTGACGGTTGTATAAAATTAACTATCGTTTCTTAAATTTGGATATAGCGTTCTTGTAGGAAGTAGATGCGTGTCTAGGCGTCCGCCTGTGACGCAAGTGAGGGAAATCACGGATAGTAATAGTATCGGCGGGAGAATTTGAAACCAGATCATGGACATTAGGCGAGGACTTTATCCAGAAGCAAGATTCTGCTGCGTCGACGGAGAAGGTTCTACGACGCGCCATCGAACGAAGAAGTGAAGAGCGCGCGAAGACCCACGAATGAATAACAAGGTTTATAACAATTGTAATATAGAGAAAACTGGTCATGATCAAATATTAATTAATTTTGATTATCAATGTAATAATTGTTTAACTTGCAAGAGAATCATAGTTGATGTAATAAATTTTAATTTGTTAAGTTGAAAGAAAGCTAATTATCATTGTTTGTTACGTGCAGTCTATCATTTTAATAAGATGTTCAGATTCCTGGCCACTCCGTATGGATGGCAGATTAAATAATTGGTTGCAGAGTAAGTAGCAACAATTATGAATTTCGAATCCCAATTAACTGAGCTAGCACAACATAATTTTGGAACGAGAAATATTTAAATTACATAGGAATTATTAGGTTTCAAGTGTAACCTTTTCCTGGCGCCCAAATCACATTTATCAGTAAAAATTGTTTCAAAATGTCGCTCCAAGTTGGACTTGTTTTTAAACAGAAAGGCGGAGCTTCTTTCAAATTGGCACCAGTCAACGTCGGGCATGTTTCACATGACCTTAATGAACGAAATAATTATGGATAACAAATTTATTTGAAGGAAAATCTTTATCTTCTTTTGAAACGCCGAAAAAATCGAAACTTATGCAGTTATCGAAAATTAAGAGTTAACAGTGAAAATTGGACCAGTCACCTTTTTAAGTGTATATAACTCTTCTTATTCTTATAAGAAACTAACGGAACCAAGCAGACGTTCAGCTCTTCATCTCTCCCACTGTCTCCGCCCTTCTGCCTGTCTGTCTGTCTGTTTCTCCCCCTGTCTGTCTGTCTTCTGTTGTCTGTCTGTCTTCCTGTCTGTCTGTCTGTCTGTCTGTCTGTCTGTCTCTCTCTCCTTTGTCTCTCTCTCTTGTCTTCTGTCTCTGTCTGTTGTCTGTCTGTCTGTCTGTCTGTCTTCTCTGTCTGTCTGTCTTCTGTCTCTCTCTGTCTGTCTTCTCTCTCTCTCTCTCTCTCTCTCTCTCTCTCTCTCCGTCAAAATGCCATTGCCTCGGTAGCATATTTCTACGTGTGACGCGGACTGCCTATGAATAAAGATGGCGAAATATTTAGCTTTCGAAAGTTGGTTGAATTTTGTTGCATTGACGTTTTTTTCTGTTAATAAACAATGTAAGTGAGAACACGTAATGTTTCACATGTGACTGCAGTTGCCGTAAGCTAGTATGGCGAGTGTTCCCCTCGTTTCCGGCAGATGGCGCGGTTTCTGGTACACAGCTAACTGTTAAAACAACTGTTTTCTCGCGGTCGCGGGTATGTTGCTGACGCGAAAAACAGATAAATAAATCTTGGAAGCTGTTTGAATATCGAGTCAAAATTTGTACCAATCGGTTTGTCAAAATCGGTGCAGAAACTTTTGAGTTTTTGAAGCGTACACATACCAACTTAACATTTTTATATATAGTTTTTAAAAATGAAGCCATTTTTGAGAAACTTTTTGAAAAAGTCGCAGGGCTTCATGTAAACTATCCCCAAATTTGAGAGAAAGATTTTCAAAATTGCAGAGTCTCGAGTGGAACCAGCTTGACCGGAGAATATTCATTTTCGAATAAATCCTACGTATGGTTTAGGCGCTAGTTGTGTTCAGAAACGGAAAGACAGACTGACTTTAAAAAACACTTTTTCGGTGTCAGGGGCCCCCAAAACGTTGAAATCTCGAAATCTATTTTCCGCAGCATAACATAACCTTCTCTATGCTACGTATATTACACAGTATATAAGTAAATATTCGAGAAAATAAAAATATACCGAATCATATTTTACATTTAAAATACAGTATTCCTCAGAATATTTACCTGAACCCAAAACTGTCTCGAAAAACACACTGTAGACATGACAATTTACAAAAACTGGAAAAATTGACAGGAAGACGCAGTTTTGCTTGACTTGTTGCAACGCGTACAGTGCAGCACTTAGTCGCATATTGACTCTACTCGGAGCCGATAGTATTTTCGAGTATTGAAGGGCACATCATTAATATTAAGTACATTATTGACAACCTTTTACGACCACATAATGTATACTCTTTGTACGCATACTGACAAACGCGCATTAAACGTTGAGGCCCAGCTCATTTGAGCCACGCGGAAATTTGGTAAAAAACGTGAAAATAACTCTAAAACAAGTGACATATAATATCGTTCTGGAAATATGTTTGCAAATAGATTATAGCTATAGCACATGCTGACAATAGAATTGTTGAATTTCAGGAACCAAACTCACTGGCTGCACTGAAAGGCAGCAGTCAACTTTCCAAATTTCTTTTCTGCTCTCCCAAAACGCTAATCACTATTTTGATGCCTTGACAAGATAATTTGACTATTAGGTGATGTTCGGCTTTCAGCCGACTAGATGCAACTATGTACACAAATAGATTTACAAGCAACTGTGGTCTGGCTGTTTTCCCAAACTGAATCGAAAGCCTCGGCTATCGATTCCCTTTCCTCTTTAAGACTCGTTACCTCCACGTTTTCCCCCAAACAAGAGAAGTATGTGAGTTAACTACAGACAAGTGGTGGCACACCGCCTGCGAGATCCCGTTCCCTGCCTGAAAGAGATTCATTCGCAGGGTTCTGGGGCATGTGGCAGTGCTGGGGGCGCAGGCAGTCTTCCTATTTTTCTTCTGGCAGTCGCTGGAGCGCTAACAACTTCCCGGATCGTGGGTTCCAATTTTGGGGGGGCGGGCTCCTTTGGGGACTCTACCAAGTTTCCCCTGCCATATTGGCCAAGGACAAGCTGCAGTGTACCGTCTTCGACATCCTGTTCGCTGCTTTACGGAGATTCGTTCGTAGGGCTCTGTGGCCGGTGGCCGTGAGGGGCGCTGGTGGCGTTCCTGTTCCTCTTCTGAACGTCCCTGGAGCGCTACCAACTATCCGCAGGCATTGTGGCTATGGAGAAGCAGCAGTGTACCGTCTGGGAGATCTCGCTCCCTGCCTGACAAGATTCGTTCACAGGGCTCTATGGCGGTGGCCGTGCTGAGTGCGCTGGCGGCGTTCCTGTCCCTCTCTCTTCTGGAAGTCGCTGGAGCGCTACCAAATATCCCCAGTCATTGTGGCCATGGACAAGCGGCAGTGTACCGTCTGGGAGATCTCGCTCCCTGCCTGACAGAGATTCGTTCGCAGGGTTCTGTGGCTGGTGGCCGTGCTGGGGGCATTGACGGCGTTCCTGTTCCTCCTCTGGACGTCTCTGGAGCGCTACCAAGCCTCCCCTGTCATATTGGCCAAGGACAAGCGGCAGCGGGCCGTCTGGAATATCCCGTTCCCTGCCGTCACAATCTGCCCAATGACAAAGATAAATGCGTCGCTCTTCAACTACACAGATGTGTTCCTGCGCCGCAACGAAAACAGCAAAAACGTCTCAGAAGAGGAGTAAGATAAGTCATTGGCCAGTTTTCAGGGAATTAACCCATTGTCTCAGTAGTTTCACTGAACGGTGAGATAACCAATATTTCAGTCGGCTCTTTTAACATACGCTCCCTTTTTATACTACACAAACATGGAAGTGTTTTCAACCATCAAAAATTAGTTTCCGCACTGAGACCTTCACTCAGGACATCTGGCATAGTTCGCAGTCAGATATGCCACTACGCTACAGAAACATGATATTTGAATTCGGGCAAATGCTTACTAATATAATGTAAGTTACTAGTATCTCAAACCAATATTACCTAAAAGAAAGTTTTAGAATTATTGAAAATACGGGAAGTTTGTTTTTTTACGAGCACAATGTTTTTTTACCAATCTTTCTCACATTCGAAGATCACATTTAATGAAACAATTTCGAGCGGTTTTTGAGAAAATAATTTTCTTTAGAAATTGCATAAATTTCAGACACAAATTATGCGAAATCTACGGTTTTTTAAATTTACATGATCTTGTTTCAGAATTGATTTTTTAGAACAGCTTTTGTTTAAGTCGAATTTTTTTAAAGAAGTTTGTAGTTTAGCACCTACTTTTTCGCATTTTTTGTAAGAGCAATGCCACTAAGCTACACATTACACTATTACATCAAACTACATGGGTTATCATATTTTCCATTGGGACTCGAACTCAGGTTTTCCGAGTTAACTTGCCGAACATCTTACTTCCAATCCACGAAAACAGACTGTGGTTTCAACTCGAGACGACTTAAAACTTTATTTGTCTCAATTAATATTTTCAACACATAATTTTCGTGAATTCAGAGAGATCGACGAAAATGAGACCTACACTATTATTTTTATATCTTCCTCGTTTAATTCGTGTAAAAATCGAGAAAAGTGTAGTGTGTTTTTTAAACAATTCTAGATATTGCAAAACATTCAGAGAAAAATTACGCAAAATCTACTCGTTTTTTCAAAACAAAAACTAATTTCATAACTTCTTTGAAGAAGCTCAGTCGCTCGACTTTTGCCGACAGCAGCGAGACTGACGATGACGGCAAAGCCGTCGAAAGCCGGCTATCTTAATAAAGCTGATATGTTGACGAAGATGACTTCTTTTATTTCTTCTTCTTTGAAGAACTTCATTTTATAACAGACTGTGTAAGGCAAAAATCTCTATCTTCAACTCCGTAGTTTCAAAATGTTACCTTTTGCAATTTTTGAAAATATGGAGAGTTCATCGAAAACGGAACTAGCATTATGTGATTACCATTCCTTTCTCCGACAACCGCCACCCAATTTTTTTTAAGTAGTTTCACATCTCGGCTGGCCCTAGGGTGTTGTGCATCAATTACCTTACTCCCCTGATATTCAGTAAAGATAATTGTTTAAAAAAAATATAAGAAAATTCCAGACAACCTTTTTGTCTTGATCTGATTTTACTCCCATTTGCTGAAAAAAATTTCTAGGAGTCTTTCTTTGGAAGGGCAATTGGGAACTCACTCGATTTCGAAAATGGAACATAAAAGAGAATTTCTGAACAAAATTCTTATATTCCAAAATAGGAAACACAGAAATGCAAAACCATCTGTAAACGAAAACACACCCTAAAAGAAGAAAACACAATGCACAAATACACTTCAACAGTTCAAAAGAGAAAACTGTCTCAAATACAATGAAAAACTTGTTGAATTTCTAAAGAAAGACTTTCCATAACGGTAGAAAGCAAAAATTCAAATTACATTACACTTCTTTAAGGTGACAAAATCTCTCTCTTGTAAACTAACTGGCCTTTAATTTCTATTCTAGTTAACAAGTTTAACGAGCAAGCTTTGCTTTTACTCTGAATTACAGTTTTACTAGTCACAATACCTGTTACACAAGTTATAATAACATGATGATTAAATCAACAGTTAGAATAATTGGATTTCCAGTTGACGTCAAGTTGAAAGCGTTTTGTTAAAATTAAGTTTGCTATTCAACAAAAATAAAGTAAAAAATGCGCTCAACTTGTTCATCTTGCACGGCACCGAGGTTATCATAGAGATACAAAGATACTGGAATTCTTCAGAATTTGTCTATATCATCGTCTTCATTAAACAATTAATCCAAGCTCTTTATGAAGAGGAGGGAGAAATATCATGTTGGGATCAACGAGGGGACGATTGTAATGACTGTGTTTTCCATGTTCATAAGAAACTCTTACGAACCCAGACTTGTTTGCCATAGCGTTCTAATCTAAAACGACTGTCTCACAAACATAAAAAACAGCAAAACTTTGAAAATACTCCTTGCATACGCGCAATCTTACCAATTACATACCCAGCTTACCAATGAGGTCTCCACAAATTTTCAACTGATAATCGCAGCAATAAATATCCTCCAGCAGCACCTTCACGTTTTCGAATCATACCTGTAAGTGCTCCGAAAACGCAATGAAAATCGAAGGTTTTATATTCCCATTACGCCAAAGAACTGCTTTCAAACTTCACCGGGAAGAGTCGATAAAAAGTCACCATTCTGGTGTGTTATATTCTAGTTACAATTCACAGAAGAGGCTGTGAATGCCATTGCAGAAAACCATCGGTCCGTCTATTGTGAAATAGTTTTTTCAATTCTTAGTTCCTTCTACGATAGTAGCGGAGACTGGCATCGTTAATTAAATATTTTTTTTAGTCTTCAAGCAGAATTTTCGCTTTTTCCTTTGAGAGTGAAAGGTCTCGTACGAAAACACTCCTGTTGATTAAAGAGTTGTGTATTTAAATTTGTTTCCTCAGGAGGAAATTCATCATTGGAAGACTCGTTACTAGGCAAATCCTTCCACTTCATATTTCGTAAATGACGTTGTCCGTCCTGAGTCATGCCAACCTTAGTGCAAGCGGTGCACCACCTAAGGGCGGCAAACATTTACGCGTTTGTTTAATATCTGTATAATTTTTACATTTCTATTTTAAACAAAGAAGTTCACTATTATTCACAAATACGAGTTTAAAAACTCTCTTTTAATGGTAAATTATGCATCGAAAAAATAAATACACTAATACGTAGGTAAAAGTAATACAATTTTTCGGAGATTGCATCAATTTCGTATAATATAAAATTTGGTTACTTTTATTACTCCAGCGACAACTGAAGTTATCTCTCGACTTTACAGTCAAAGGTCTGTTAAGTTAAATAAAATCTATATAACAAATTCAAAACCTTAGAACACAGGAGTGGCAAACAAAAATTTGCACAAGGGCAGAAACTACATAGGCACAGCCCTTCCTCTGGGGGTTCGGAAACGGGCAAAAACTCGACGTGTGAAATTGTTAAATCTGCCGATGACACATCCAAATACACAACTTTTTTCTTGTTTTCGGCGAAAAACATTCAATAGTGTTGCAACAAAAACAGCAGTCATCAACATTGTTCTTTGGCTCACGCGGTACCATCGGTACTGCAAATAGCAATGTTTCCTTTTATTTAACCAGTCACGCAAACAATTCGAACACGCTAAACATATAACGTGGGTAGGCTAGTCGCTAGAGTAATAAAGTAACCAAATTTTATATTTTGGTCTCCTGGTGCAGAATCAAAGTATAGATTATACATATTTTCTATATCTGTATTAATTCCATGCCACTGAATTTTTTTCGTAAAAAAATCACACATGTAGCAAAATGTGTTACTTATACTTTGAGGCATTTCAATAGTAATATTAATAACACACGGATACAGAGCAGAGACATATACTCTTCCGCACGCAACAAGAACACTGGCTTATATTAATATCGTATTTCCAGGCGAAATTCGAGAAAACTTTATTTACAACACGTGACACATATTTATGATCTCTTCTATGTTTTGAGTTACGCTAGATATAACAAATTACATTTCATCCCCAGCAACAGCAGGTCCTGAAGGAACAGCTTTGCCAATCCCCTTGAGGATTCATATAGTCACCATACGAAAACCGTTCTATATCAGAAACTATTCGATTTAGAGAAACTCTAAACACATATTTTGAATCAGGACATGACACTTAGTAAAACTAACATGTTTTTTCTGATGACTTTTTATTGCTGACTATGTAAATCATTATTTTGGGGAATAATTTGCACATTAACAATATTAAAACTATCATATCACAAAAAATGTAAATGTTAGAGAAATTATTGATATTTGGAATCAGAGAAACAAAAAATGTGTGATACATAGTAAATCACAAACATTTTTATCTCTTATCATTTTTCATTGTTAACCAGTGTTATTGATTAATTATTATAGGAAAGATATTTTCGATGATCTCTTACTTCAATGTGATAACCAATTTCCCAGCGGAAATTTTAAAAATTCTTCCGCTATTGACAGAATAGAAAAGGTAAGAAGAAAAAATATAATTATTAATTAAATCAATTTTTAAAAAGATTTCGCATGATTTTTAACTTCTTGTGATAATGTTTGTTTTTATTTTTCATGTCATAAATAACTTAGAGAATTGTTTAAACTTCAACATTAATAACAGTTAATAGAAAAAAGTTGTAAGGGAGATTGTTGCATCTTTGACGTAGTGCACCTTTGAACATGTTTTTTGGTTAGGGTCATGGCCATGTTAAGACATATGTTCAATCTCGCGATCAAATTTTCGATCTTGCCACCAAGGCGCAGCCCCTAAGCTCTTCCCGCGCGGCCACCCACTATTAAGAGCGTACTTTCACCAACCTCTCGCAAGTCGCTCTCTGTGCATTCCAGCACGCGGCGGCAATAAAATCATTTACATTGTCTTCCGCGCAAACCGCCGTTCTCACGGGCCCACCCCCGTCGAGAACGCTGACCGCCGCCACAGCTGGGGACTAAGCCCTCATTAGGCTGGGGCTGGGCCGCCCCGGCGCGCGGCACCCTTCACTCACCCCAACGCTCGCTACCTGACAAGCAATGTATACAAATATTTCTGAGAATCGCTTCGGGCCTCCCTCGCCCGTCAATGCACTGCCAGCGTGCCCCCCGTCCTTGTCCATCGCTAGCCAGATCCCAATTTCCGTTGAAACCCGAATGCAAACAGGCTGCCGTCGCGGGCACTTCACGTGCCACCGCCTTCGCTTCCGATCGCCGTCAGTGTCACGTGACACTCCTCTCCCCGGGCCCGAAGGCGCATCACGAATCGGGAACCGATCGCGGGCACTTCTAACTTTCCCGCCTTACCATAGGCCAAGTTATAGCCACGTGACCCTCCCCTCCACGGCCTCAATCACACCCGCGACACAATAAATACTGAAACTTCGCTCCCAAAGAATTGAGAATCATAGAATCACAGAACAGTTCTCAGAATCACAGAGAGAATCATGGACAGAACATAACAGAATCATGACAGAATCATATACCAAACAGTACCGAGAACTACTCAACTACAATGCTCCGAACTGGTCAGACTAACTGACCGACAAGACTCAACAGAGTCGGCTGTTCCTGCTTCGCCTATCAAGGCGATTAGTACGGCCACATCTAGCCTGCCTCAAATTCGTGCCATTCGCGGGCCGCAGCCGCCACCTGGCCGAATTCACGGCAATCTCCACCACCAGCTCCGGTCGACTGAGTCCGCGCCCATGCCAGTTCGCACCACCGAATTGCCTGGAGCCAACCTGAATTGAATTGAATTGAATTGAATTTGCCTTATTTTACGTGGCGAGACTCAGGCCATGAGGCCTGCTCTTCCGTCTGACCACGCAAATTTCGTTACACTCCTTTCACCTATCATGGGAGAAAGAAGGTATTACTTGGGCGACCAAACAGGCGATTCGAATTTAGCTCAGAGGCGTCATTTAGGCTTGAGGATCTTTTACATGCAGTAAATGTACTAACATGGGACAGCCGGCTTTACTTCCCCTCCGAAGGAAGGCGTACGAAGGATTTTTTCGCCCTTAAAAATCCACGGCTTCGATCGGGTTTGAACCCGCAAACTTGGGTATAGCAGTTCGATACGCTAACCGCTACACCATCGCCGCCGCAACCTCAGCCCGGACAGCGACACACTCAGCCGAGTGATTTGGGTTGGTGCCTTCCTTTCAAAGTTTTAAGTAAGCTAAACCCGCGCACTACAAGAAAGAAGAGCAGCAGTAAACTTTGCAAACTTTGTAAACTTTCTATGGTCCTCCGGTAAACAAAATCAACTGTATTTATAATATGCAATTAAATTTATATTCATTGACATTGCATACTGTTTATCATTCCCATAAAGACAAACAATTCCCTGAAACCCGTTCTGATCCCCGTATGTAGCCGCACTCGCAGCACGGCACCTCACACGGGCTGCATCTGCTACAACATATCTGTGCCATTTTATAGTTCCTCGTGTTAGATTCTAATTTAAACTTGTGTACTAGTATTCTATTTTAAAATTGTTAAAAAGCCTTGTTAAATCCATGCAGCCAATTTCATTTTTGCAGCACTAAAAACTAGCGTTATGACGTTCGCTTTTATTTTTTTGTTTATGGTGGGTGAAACTGAACAAATCTGACAGTGGATGTTGATTGACTATAATGTTCTATTTCTTTCTAATTATTTTCATTTTTAACAAAACAAATAACTTAACAGTTTGAGATTTTCTGAATCACAGATCAGCTTACCTCACCTGTGAATAGTTTTATGTGACTTATGAACATGGACGTACACGATGTAAAAACAAAAATTCTGATTGTGTTAACTACTCAGATATTTTTAAGGAATTCAATGCATTGGTAGAATAACATGAATGAAATAAATTTGAAGTTGGTGATTTCCTGTTTGTTCAGTGACGCAATCGGTTCAGAAGCAATGACGATTACAAGAAAAATATATGAAAGGAGATTCAAAATGTAACAGTAAATTCACAACATTACACGAACTGAACACTACAGGCATTTCAAACACCCGCAAAAAATCTAAGAGCATTGAGATGGTGTTGACATGTGCCATAAGACATGACTGCCGTTAGATCGCGGGGATCGTAGTTGATCACCGAAGCGAATTCGACTTCGCAGGTTCGTGATTGGTTGACCGACTACGAACTCCGCGATCTAACAGCGCCGAGGCCAATTGTCCTTGCAAAAAAAAGGCTATGTGCATTGAGACAGTGTTAACATGTGCCGTAAGACATGACTGCCGTTAGATCGCGGGGATCGTAGTTGATCACCGAAGCGAATTCGACTTCGCAGGTTCGTGATTGGTTGACCGACTACGAACTCCGCGATCTAACAGCGCCGAGGCCAATTGTCCTTGCAAAAAAAAGGCCATGTGCATTGAGATAGTGTTGATATGTGCCGTAAGACATGACTGCCGTTAGATCGCGGGGATCGTAGTTGATCACCGAAGCGAATTCGACTTCGCAGGTTCGTGATTGGTTGACCGACTACGAACTCCGCGATCTGCCAATTGTCCTTGCAAAAAAAAGGCTATGTGCATTGAGATAGTGTTGACATGTGCCGTAAGACATGACTGCCGTTAGATCGCGGGGATCGTAGTTGATCACCGAAGCGAATTCGACTTCGCAGGTTCGTGATTGGTTGACCGACTACGAACTCCGCAATCTAACGGCGCCGAGGCCAATTGCCCTCTACATGACGTATAATGGGTAAATACAAATAAGAACTATTTGGAAAGGCAAATCAGCAGTTTTAGGTTATTACTCCTAGTGCTTTACGATACGTGAAGTTGTACTTGTACTTACTGTTGCGACTGTACTTGTACTTACGATACGTACGATACTTGTAGTTGTACTTGTACTTACGATACGTGATGTTGTAGTTGTACTTACTGTTGCAATAAAATAGAAAACGATTATTGAATACCTGTATTCTCGAAAGCGCTCAAGGAAATGCACAAATAGTAGAGCTACATTTATGTCCAGAAGTAAAATATCTCAGCATTTGCTCAAAAGATCATCGAAATGGGAAAAATCCTGCTCAAGACGAAAGTTCTGAACCCAGAAGCAGAGATACGATATTTGTTACAGAGTTCTAAAGGTGAACTTTGCAACAACTGAAATAAATGTTTGAATCAAGTAACTACAAGTATGTTTTAAATTCATTGAAATGAAGGTTACTAATCACAACGGAAAGATGGGATATTTATTTTCATACATTTAAAGTGAATTATTAGGATTAAACAATTTTCCTTAACTCTTCTTCAAATTCACTAAAATACGCGTGTTCACTGGTAACATGAGGTTATGCTCAATGGTGCAAGACCGTCAAGTAATTAAGCACTTTCCCAGATTTGGGTTTTTCGTTCAAAAATGGAAAATGAACTGTATTCATTGAATAAAAGAAAAATTAAAATTTTTTATATTAATTAAAGAATGAAAAAAAAATTAATTTTTAAATTAAAGGTGTCTCCCTTTCTCGTTAATAAAAAATGTAAATGCAATTATGTCTTCATTTTTATGTTTTAAAATTGTTTCAATATAATTTCAATAAAATACTTGGAAACTTGTAACCATAGGGTAATTTTTATGCTCATTGATATTCAAAATGAAATATAATGTAAAAAAGCGCTCAATGGTTGAATTATAAGATGAAGAAAATTTTTCAGTATGCTCTAAATGTACAAGACACAGTTCCTATAATGTATTTTGGTCAAAATAAAAAAACCGAAGTTTTCCAACACATTCTAACAGAGGAAGGCCGATGTTTTTCTTTCAACATGCTCCCCAAAGAGTTGCTATTCTCCAAAGACACGTAAGTAAAACTATTTTATTAATATTAGCAATTTTTCTAAGAAGTTCCTTGGTGTGCTTATCTATCATTATTGCTTTAGATTCCACGCAACAAGAGACTATCTAAATTACAAGAATGTCAATGTTCAATGGAGTGTAATCGACGGATATCATCCCAAAGCCGACCTAGACGCGTATCCCTACAGGGGAATCGGCGCTGGATATGACGCTGGCTTTTTTTCCCGCATCAGTGTCTCGCATATCGATAATCGCTGCAGGAAAAGCGCAAGGGGATTCAAGGTACTTGTTTAATAAGAATTTATATTTGTAGCAAAAATATTTCTACCCACGTGAAGTCTTTCCGTTTATTTGAATTGCAGGGCGACTTATTTATTTCCAATATGAGTCACGTAACTTTAGCAACTGCAGTTTTTGAACAGCTGAAATTATTGCAATGCAGTGATGAGGGAATGGGGGGACTAATTAATACATGAAGACATTTCTGTGTTATTGATGTAACTTTGTTTTCTCAAATGGAACTCTACATATTTTTTTAATCTTTCATGACGAGCATAAAAAGACGAATCCAATAATATATAGTCATATGTTAGATAAGCACATTTTTTTAATAATTTTGAACTTTTTGCGACTCATGATTAACGTATATTTTAAATGTAGCATTCACCAACCAAAGTCGCCCAGCGCACTCCATGCTAGCTCGTGCTCGGAACGTTACAAAATCCATTAAATATAAGTTGCAAAACATGTATTAGTTACTATTAGAATTAAATGAAAATTAAATGAAAAATATGAAAAAAATACTAATGAGTTATTATTTCATATTTTATCTTCTACAAAATTCTGATTTTGGAACGATGTTCTGAAAACATTGATGTCACATCCCTACATCCAACCTACGTCAGCACCATGTTTACTTTCAAGGGCAGAAATAATTAGAAGTACGGGAGTCAACGTGTACTATCCAGATTGATCGTCGTTTAAAATGAAACGAATTCGGCAGAGCAGATTATATGCAATTATAATACAATTTAGATCTATGACGTAGGAAAATTTTCATGCGCAAACCGAACTAGGAGAAACTGGAACAGTTTTCCTGCGAGAATATTTCAATCCTATTCTCAAATCTTAAGTAAATATGAAAATGTGCTAAATAATTTCATTGAAATTCGAGATGTTCGCGCGGAGCACTTTTCTAAGACTAATCCACTTGATATGGAATAACCTATCTGTGTCCTTTTAGGTGGTAATCCACGGGGTGGCGGACTTTCCTCTCCCAGACTTCGCCAATTCCATCTTGGCGCCTTGGCAGAGCATTGTGAAAATCACAGTATTCCCTTCCGAGGTAACCAGCTATCAGACATGTAACTCAAGAATTAACTAAAGATGCTAAAACATCACATACTTTCTTGTGTAATTGATATCTCCAAGTAACAGTATAATTTTGCACATTTCATCCCAATAACATATAACCCGCCGTTACTCCTACTGTTAAAAAAAACTAATACTCTTCATTTCTTAAATATTACTACTGGTTGCACCGGTAGCGGTAACTCAGTGCATCAACTGATGTCACTGCAGCGCCTCTGATCGGGAGGTCCTAGGTTCGAGTTCTGACGGCGGCAGGATTTTCGACACTAGCTTTTCAGCGAGGTCGAATTCAGTCGCTGTCCGGAAGAGCATTCTAGCGGCCGGCTGCTCTGATTTCCGTGGTTTATCCGATCAAGACCAGGCGAATGCCGGAGCAGTACCCTAACAAACGGGCCACGGACCGCGCGCGATCTGTCCTTCCTCTTCCTTGTCCTGTCCTGTCCTCTCCTCTTACACACACACTTACACTAACATGCACTATACTACCACATATTCAGGGAGAACGGTCGGGAGCTTAGAGCGTGTCCCGACTGGGGCGGTGCCCCGCTGGCGGGAGAGTCTTGGTTAGGGGGAAACCCCACTAGCCGACGGTAGGTCGGCGCCGGCTCTTGCCATCCAGCGGGGGAAGATCACCGCCATCTCCCTCGAAAAAAATATGCACTACACTAACGGGACTAATGACCGAAACAGTTGACGCGCCCGGAAACACGAACAAATCAATCAATCAACTACTGGTTGATGCCTTCTTACGAAATGCACGTGATGCGTACCGTTTGCGAGGGCCCGAATTAGGGATTTCAATGCTGCGGGGCTTCCAAGAGATTCAGATCTTTGCCTTAAAATTTGGCGCTTTAAAAAAGGTCATATACAGTCTTTACTTGCTCGCTACGAAGTAGAGAAAGTTATCTAATGCTGCGGGAAAAAACGGCGAATTGTGGGCAGAAAAACTTATTGTCTGGCCCTGATATCGAAAAAGTTAAGAACTAAAATTGCTGAATTTAGAAGAAAATCCTCTAACACGTGGCGTAGCCACAATCCATGTTTCAAGGGTCCCCGATACCGAAAAATCGATTACCGGCAAAACATGTATCCGTTTGTCTGTCGGTGAATAACATTATAGGCAAAACCGTTCAGCCGGTTTTGTCCAAAACTGATATTTCCTAATCGATCTGGCTGATGTCGCGGCCCCTTGAATTTGAAACCGGTATTTTTAATTTGGGGGTCCTTTACATGAAGCCAATGGGACATTTTCAAAATTTTTAAAAAAGGCTCCAAAGTGTTTAATAAAATTTTGTAGTCGGATAGCTTAATAAATGCTTAACAGAAATGTACTGGTCTCATGTTCGTTGATTACCCTGATTTTTCGAAAATTGCAAACGTTCAAAAAATGTTGACGTGTTTCCACAACTAAAATATTAAAGGTACAGAATTTTTTGGCTTAATAAAATCTGCCCCATAAAGATAGATATTTAAATAAGATCTTGTATAATTTTTCGAAAATTTAAGAACTTTTTGTGTAATTATGCATAAAATAGAGCCAATTTTTAATTTTGTTTAAACATTTTTTTCTCACAAACAGCAGACATTTTTTTATTAAATTATGATATCGGATAGGTTAATGAAATGGTGTAGTTCTGATGTTCGTTGAAATTTTTATTTTTTAAAATTGCTAAAATTTACATTTTTTGCGTCTTCATACAACTACAATTGTCAAGAAACAATTTTTCTCCTGATGAAATGTATTCATCAAAAACATTTCTTCAAATAAGATCACGTATATTTTTTTGAATATATAAGTCTTTTTGGTTATTTGGAGTCAAATATTCGCCCGCTTCGAATTTTCCCCTGCCACGTTTCTATTTTCGTACATCATCGGATCCACGGCCCGTCTCTTTCCTCATTCACCTTCCTCATTCACATTTCGACTGTTTTTAGAATATTGCGTACTAGCACCTCAATACATTTTTACTGGGCATCTCATTCGATATCTCGTATATTATCTTAATTCCTATTGGTTCTTGTCGAAACATATAATTATATTCTTTTCGTTCCCCCTCGGAATTTGCTCACGTCCCTATTATGTTCCTTAATATTGTTTACTTTCCCCGTTACCGTAAAATACCAACTTTAAAAATATAAAATTCTGTTTCTCTATTAATATGCCCTAAGATCCTCAATAACTTACGCAGCCCCAATCTGGAGAGGTGCCGCTTCTTGCGTTCAGAAACCCTTTCAAACCTTCCAGGATAAAGTGTTACATACAATTACTAATGCCCCGTGGTATATAATGAAGAGACAACTTCGTTGAGAACTGAACATAAAACAAATTACAAATTACATTTCCTTGCTGGGGCCCAAAATCTTTTCCATCCTCCAAACTGCCCCTTGCATCAACCACTATGACCTCGGTAAAATCAGCGTTGTTCCTACAAGAATGAATACCCGTCTCCCAAAAAAATTTGTTCCGTCCCTCATGAACTAGAGAAATAATTATATCACATCTTACTCTATATCTTGCTTTGTTATTATCTTCAATTTCATTAAATATACACCATAACACTCACATGTAAAGTGGTAATCTCACTGATATGGTTAAATAAAATTTTAAAAAAGAAATAATTCGAGAAAATATGTTCTGTTGTAGCAATACTAGTTTTACTTTTTGATCAAGAGGAGAATACAAATTAGATTCAAAACCCATCTTCCCAAAGAGACGTCAACTGTTTGTAGAAAATACGTACTTTGTTTTCTTCAGGTACTGACAGATGCGAGCATGAGAGAGAGGTTCACTGTAGAGCAGCGACAGTGCTACTTTCCTGGAGAGCGGCCCCTTCGTTTCTTTCTGCAGTACACGCAGTCCAATTGCATGTTGGAGTGCCTTGCCAACTTCACTTTGAAAGAGTGCGGATGCGTTACCTATTACATGCCTCGTAAGTGAGCCTTCTGCGAATGTTTTACCTACACGCTGTAACAGCTTTTTCTAACGCAGTTCAAAGAACTATCTAATATAAAATTTGCAAGTAATATTTCAAATCCATTTTTGCGTTTAATTGTTGTAGAAGCATGAATTTAAGTAACGTATTGCTGAGCATTTTTTTCATACATAATATATTATGAAACAATGAATTTGACGTCTTATTAAATAGATTTCAGCATGCAAGTACACAAAATGTAGTTGTTTCAGACCCGAGACCAACTTTTTGACAGGTTTTAAAAACAGGCGAGGATTGTCCAAATCCGCTTTGTTTCATGAAATACAAATCTTTCGCTAGACAGATCGACATCGCTAGACAGATCAATATCGACAGCTGATAATGCTGGGAAGCATGAAGGCAACAGTTGAATATTAGGAAGTGTTTTCCTTATATTTATTAATTCTTTATTTTCAGTCGCATCAAAGATTCAGATTATTAGCGACTACACTATTTATAACAAGTGTTAATAAAATTATAATATGAACCATCTTTACTTTACAATAAGACATTTATTTTGTTACGATAATGTAACTCAAGAGAATATTGTAACTATCACTACAATTCATATCAAAACGGAGATTTAATTTATGCGTAATGTGTATCTGTGAACTAAGTTCTAAGCTACACATAAACGGTCCCTCAACTATGAATTTTATAAATTTCCCTATAATTTATAAAATTCATAGTTCACTAACAACACACATTCCATTCTTCTTAGAATAGACTAAGTGTTAATCAAATAACGATGCAGATATAAAAGACAAACCGTTGTAAACTGCATATTCCTTGATTCCAGCAAAACAAATTGTTTCCATTCAAACTCTTAATTCGCGGAATAACTAAATAATGGGTAGTACCACCGCCCCAGCACAAGTTTGCAAACGTTTGTGGAGTGTGAATCATTTTAATTTCTCACTACCGCCTACACAGTAGAGAGAAAGTTATGCTGAAAAATGCTGTATGAGAAAGAATGCTGCGCGAAGAAACGGCAAATTTTAGGCAGAAAACTCTTATTATAGGGCCTTGATAGCAAAAAATTGGATAAATCCAGTTGCTAAATTTAGAAAGAAATTCTCTAACGAGTGGTGTAGACAGAATCCATGTTTTGCGGGTGCTTGATATCGAAATATCGATTGACGGCAAAACGTTTGTCCGTCTGTTTTTGAACAATGCTAGCGGCTAAACCGTTCACCAGATATTTTCTAAAAATGATACTTCCCAATATATTTAGCTGATGTCACAGCCCCTTGAATATGAAACCGATATGTTAATTCTAGGGAGCACTTTACGTGAAGCGTCAGGGAAATTTTCAAAATTTAAAAAATGGCTCCATCGTTTTTTATTAAATTTTGTTATTGGATAGTGTAAAGAATGTTTAAAAGAATGGTGCAGGTCTCATTGTCGTTCAAAATCTTGATATTTCGAAAATTGAAAAATTCAAAATCTTTTCGGCGTTTTCCTACAACTAAAATAACAAGGATAAAGATTTTTCCCTTAATAAAATTACTTCCCTAAAGATAGATTTTGAAATAATCATTGACAATTTTTCGAAAATGTGAGTATTTTTCGCGTTATTTTGCGTCAAATATAGGCAATTTTTAATTTTGTTTAAACAATTTTTTTCAAAATCGTCTACATCTTTTTTAAAGAAATTTTGTTGTTGGGTAATCTGAAAAACGTTTAAGAGAATGGCACAGGTCTCATGTTGGTTAAATCTGATTTTTTGAAAATTGAAAAAATTTTTTAAAAAATCGACGTCTTTCTACAATTAAAAGTATGAAAATTCAATTTTTTTCTTAATGAAATGTGTTTATCAAAAATATATTTTAAAATAAGAGCATGTTGAATTTTTCGAATATGACTATTTTTTTAGTAATTTGGCGTCAAACTTGGTCGCCCGTTCCGAAAATCTGTCGCTTCGTGAACGTAATTTTAGAAGTATTGTGAGGCAGTTGGATGCTACATAAGTTACAATTTGTATTTTTTCATGTTCTTTTTGTTTCTTGTATTTGAGCTTCTGTTATATTTGTTTGTAGAACGTGAATACACTGAATTCAATGGCAGAAAGCTGTTTCCGTTTAAACATTTGAATTATAAATTATATGTATTTTTCACGCTTCGTTTTTTGAAGAATTTTTCAAATGGTAGTTGAAGTGTAAGACAGAAATTGTTATATTCTAATATTACATAGCAATTAACAATATTGCGAGAAAGTACGTGCCGTCGTGCCACCATTAATTTACTTGTTAAACACTGATCACGCGCCTCTATTTAGACCAGCAATAATGCATGCCAAATTAATTTGTCACGTGGCTGAAACAACTATGTATTGTATTGTTTATTTCTGTATACTATAACGTAGCATAAATGTGTATAAAAGTGATATTTTGCAAGAAAGAATTTGAAGAATTTTAATGATATAGTAAATTAAAAATAAATATATACAGAGAAATGGAGGATAATATTATTTGTATTTGTTTATCCTCCATACTTGTATTTCTACCTGACGTAGTATTATAATATTCATTATTTTTTCCTTTCAATTGAATGAACATTAATTTTTGATAAATCCTCTAATTATCCACTGTTAAATTACGTTTATCTAAAAAAACGAAGCTGGTTCTTCAGACCAAAATTTAGTGAATTATTTGCTAGAATGACATGCATTGATGTATTAATTATCATGAAAATTAGTGTATTTTGTCATGATAACGTTGCTACTTAAAATTATTATTTTGTGTTAATATTTTCAGGAGATCTCGATTCCCTGATATGTTCAGGTAGAAAACGCCGGTGCAGTTTAAATGCTGCATGTAAGTATAAATAATTTAAAAATTATTCTTGCGACAGTCGAACAGGGTAAATATTAAGGGTAAAACCAGAGAAATATTAACACAACTTACTTTTATGTACTACACCAACACATTCTGTAGTATGCAATTCCTTTTGAAAATTACCATCCAGTTTGATATTGTAAAGGTTTTAAGCACTATGATAATTTATTTTTGAGTTTAATTAGATATAGATATGACAGAACAATGAGATAAATGAAAATTTGGACAAAATGGAGTGTAGCATTTTCTTTCAGAGCATGGTTTAGACGATAGTAGTGTTCACAAACGGATAGACAGACAGACAGACAGACAGACGGACACGACGGCCGGCAGGCTGGTCGCTAAAAAAACATTTTTTTTCGGTAGCAGGAGACTTCAAAACGTGTGTGTCCGTTGAAATCTCGAAATCGATTTTCCGCAGCATTACATAACTTTCTCTATTCTACTCCGTCTATACGGATGTATACGAAAAAGTAATAAGCATTTTTGTTTCAAAGTACTAACCAAAAAGAATATAGAAATAACTCTCTCGTAAAAATTTTCTATTTCATTTTTAAAATGGCTAAGCATCAATGTAAATAATGAAGATCAGATCTTGCGAACCACATACACACACGCACACCTACAGACATTAAAATTGGATTAATTTTACTTCCTCAGATATGTATATGTGTAAAATGTAAATGTATACACCAGTATACATTTCACAGCACACAATTCACTTTTCCCCATAGCACGTCATACGCAGTTTTTAACTGTTTTTTTACGTAAAATAAATAAATAAATAAATAAATAAATATTTATGCAAAAACTGGCAAATTTATTTCATAGTGAACGCTTCCTCACATATTTAAATTCTGCAATAAATTGTTTGCAGGGACATTCCAGCAGCTCCAGACAGGACTTTTGAATTCTCCTAAATTGACGTGTTCCTGTTTGCAGAGCTGTATGGATATTCAGTACAACACCAAAGAGTTTCTTTATCAAATGGATGTAGAGAAAGGGAAGGAACCTGGCGTAAGAAGGTACGTACTTCAAATGTAATTGCCCGAATGTGAAATATAGAACGAGTGGGACGAATATAGGAAATTATTGCAAACAAACAATAATAGAGGAAACTATTAAAAAGTTTGTAGATTCATATCGCAGACATGATGAGAATGATGATGGGGAAGTAGAAGGCAGATAGTTGAAATATACACGTGAACGTAAAAAGTGACAAATAAAATTCTAATGAAGTCGGAGGCTTCCACGGCCAGAGTCAATATTACAATCTTGATTATTATAGTACATGATGATCGGAACGCCGGCACCACATCAATTAACGTGGCGTCACCCGGACAGCCAAGATTGTAATAAAATTCTAAGTTGAAAGGCATCAGTGAATTGAACTGAGTTGAATTGAATAGTTGTATTTCAGAAGGCTGTGAGAGAAGTATTGTTTGATATTTAATTGTACTTTTGTAGGTGCACAAAACTACTGTCTACAAGAACAATAATAAATCAGAAAATTTTAGAATAAATTAACATGAGTTTTGTTAATGTTTTTCAATTTGTGTGGCCAATGTGTGCTTTAAAGCCCCTTCTTTCAGTGCATGAAAGGGCATAGTCAAAAGTCCTATCTCCTAATTTTAATATCGATATTTGCACTGCCCTACGATTGTTTTATCATTTCGATGGTATAATAAAAACACCCATTCTGTAAAACTGAATATTGACATCGGTTCTTCTTACATTAAGCCAGAGATATATATCTTCTAGTTAAGTGTTTTCCTCTCAGATCTGATCCCTACGTCTTTGGAGAAATAAATATTTTCTTCAAGAGCGCCAACTATATCCCGACGCCGAACGAGTCTACACATTTTTTTGGAATTAAAACGAAAAATATCGATAATTTTGGCAATTATATATTTTCTCCGATTTAAGCGGTAGCACAAATATGATAGTCCAGGAACATAAATATTACCATCAATGTTCTAAAATTTAAATTTCTATACATTCACACATGTAGTCTGGGACTGTAATACTAATATTTTCTAACAAATCATTAATAAAAATTAATGTTAAAACTAATGTATATTTTTGTGTTCTAGCCAACTGTGGTGGACTGCTGGGGCTTTGCCTGGGTATGAGTGCCCTCAGCATTGTGGAACTTCTATATTGGCTTCTGTTGAGATCTTTCTTGCCACAACGAAATGTTAGAATCTCTCCTCCTGCCCAAATAATAATGAACTCTGACTTATCATTTTTTAAAAAGTATTATCGGAATTAAAACCACTCAATACGAATCAGCTCTTATCAGTGGCGCACTCAAGATAGATGGTCACGGGACTTCATCCATCCCCCCAAAAAACAATGATACATATTAAAAAACAGAACTTTTATTAATTTTGTATTCTAACGAGAGTTATTCAATATTTCAATTATTTACTTTATAAATATTACTTATAAGACTACAAACCAAAATTAATTTTATATTCTGCGTAAATCAAAAATTCTTTGTAAGAAAAAATCAATTTGTCTGGATACTCTGAACCTTTGACCCCCTCCCCTTCCCCGCGGGGAAAAATCGTGGGTGCGCCTCTGGCTATTATACAAAGTGATAAATTCGATAGTTGAGTAAAATTGTTCTCTCAATCACAATATTCATAAACAGGATCCAATTGATAACATGAAAACACAAAAAATGAGATTTATAATCATAATTCAGAATTACACTTTAGTGAATTTGTTAGAACAAAACTATTCAGACACGGTGAACAATAGCTAGAAATTTAACACTGAGATTTTTTTTTAGGAATCTTTTTAAAGAAGTAGTTACCAGAAGTAATATCAATTGGAGATACGCGAAGTACATTTCTGTAATGCGACCCGTTGTTCAGTAGCGATTACTACACTAATCTTAAATTTAGCTCTTCCCTACAAATGTATCTTCAATCACTCATCTCATCGTAATTCTCCATGCCGCAATTATTCTATATTATTTGAATATGAAAGTACAAGAGGAAAGAAAATTTGTAGATATAACTGTTAACTTAGAAGACAAATATTTTAATAATATTTTTTCCACTTTGGTTGCCTAAAGTCAAGCTACGAAAGGAGATGAGATTCGTATGTAGAGTAATTAGAACATAAATATTCTAATAATACATGACCTCATAGTAAACACTATCTGCATGGGAATGTCACAAAATGTTGGACACCTTTTGGAAGACTAATAGTGAAATTTAAAAGAAATATATAGTACTTTATTTGTTTTACAATGTGAATAAAACTTACGAAATTCATACCGTAACATCTTATTATAATACTTGATTGTCGTCTTTTGAGATTTTTCTTTTCTAGTAATGAGACGACTTAAACCATTTATTTTGTTAATAATATAATATTTATTAGCCTTTTTATAATATAATATTTACTTCTTTATCATAAACATTTTATGGCATTACATTTAGTGAGATATATACATGGGATAGACAGGTAGATAACTCGTAAAAACATTATGGAGCAAAAATACCTTTTTGGGGCTCAAGAGGGAAAACATTCATTTTTGCATAACTTTTTACGGTAAATCCAAATAAGTAAATATTCCCACTATTCACGGTTTGTTGTGACACTAAATTTAGAATTTAGGGTCACAACAAATTAGTAAATTTAGAAAGGAAAGTAGTCAGTAATGAAATTAATGCATGCTAATAGATGTCTCATGTAAAATGTAACAGTTTTCTTATTGCTTCTATCACATTTTAAACATCTCTAGTTAGCGAGTAGAATGTGTTTGTGACCATACTTGCATTAAATTGACCCCGATACCTCTTCTCCAGACAGATATTTGCTCATGAAAATATGATTCAGGTTCATTTCTTACTGCACCGAGCTTTTAGGAAAGAAATGCAAGTACAAGTGCTAGAAAGAATTACTGAGAGATCACCCCACATTCTTGTGGGTCTGTAGCTTATATCTCTTCGGATTATCAGAAGACTTTCAAAGAATCAATAAAAAGTGGTAAATTTCTCCGCATTGGGTTTCGGATGGTATCCCACCTTCTAATTCACTTTCTTCAATTAGATTTGTTGGAGAGAGTGTGGAAAGAAGCTTTTCACTAGTTTCATAGTTCAATGCAATTTTCAGTTCAAAAAGTTGACTAAATTACAATGCTATCAATAATATATCTCAATATATAATTTGTACACATTTGTCGGGCATTAATTCTAAACAAGGAGAAGATGGGTTGACCAGAGGTGCACGATTTAATAAAATTAAGCACTTTTTATAATAAATGCATATTTACCCACGTATAAGAAACTGTAAAAAGTTTTACAATACAATAAATACAAGCAATATAATAAATAATCTTGCTTGAAGTTAATGAAATTCTTGATTTCTTGAGACTTTCCTTTACAAGCCATTAACGTCCGTGTGTTCGCTGTTCCCACCCCATCCCTCCTGCTTTCGTTCTCTCTGTTTCCTTCCCTATTTTTGTAAATCTCTTCAGCTGGTAGCACATAAAAAGATATATGTATCGGCCAACTGAGCACTCTATTGCTCTAACTTCTGTAAAGGTGGGGGAAAGGCAGGGAATGTGATCTGGAGAACATCAGAGAAAAACTACATGCTTAGGTCTCCTATACGGTAAGCATGTCTGTCCCCTATACGGTAAACATGTCCGCTTCGGATGGACGAGAAAAGAAACCCTTTGCTTTAACTACAGTCACGCAATACATACACTCATATATTGGGGACACGAAAGAAACATTTATTGTATACTCATAATATCAAAACAAAAAATCAGTAATGATAATTTTCAAAATAATAAATCATCATAGTTTTGATGTGTTTGAATCGTTACACCCTGGAGCGGCGACAAGGCCCCCCCTTGGGCCGGAGGGCACAGGCCGAGGTCAGGGCACGGGCACGAGACGGGCTCCACCAGAACACTCACCGAATCCAGCTTCCACCGGCGTCAAGCCAAAGCGTTGCTCCTCTTCTGCCAGGGGTGCTACGCTACCATGGCCTGACCTCCCTTAAGGCTGCCTCGGACGCTCCAAAGGGCACAAGGCCGAGGTCAGGGCACGGGCACGAGACGGGCTCCATCCAGAACACTCACCGAATCCAGCTTCCACCGGCGTCAAGCCAAAGCGTTGCTCCTCTTCTGTAGAGGGGTGCTACGCTACCCTGCACTGTAGGTTGGAACCTGCTCGACTCTATGCTAGCTGTGAACTGTTCACCGTATTCCTCCTTCAAAATTCTTGAAAACGTTTAAAATCGAAAACACAATGTATTGAATTTCGATGAATCTATTACTGACGTTTCCTTCATATTTTAACATTTTTACAAGTACGTTTTAGTCACCAATCTATAACCCTTAAATAATTTAATTTCTTAATTTCAAATTAGACTGCCAAACGTTTTCCAAATCTCAATCCTGTAACTACAATAAGTTTTTTAAAAGCTTGATAATTACACGATTTCAATCAGCAAATATTATTGGTTCAATTGATTATTTTACCATTTTATTCATTGTAGTTTTATTAAATATTTGCAAATAAGACTATGGACAGTTAAAAGTGCCTTTCTTACGTTCGCTTACGGCTATTCGATAGTAGAACGAGTGAAAGTACGTATTTAAGATTTTAAATTCTTTTAACCACCTGGCGGGAACAAGGGAAATTTAGGAACGATGAGAAGAAACGGCGGCGGTAACACCAAGACCAGTGATGTGAAGTTCAGCTACGTAGCACAAAAAGTTCGCCACAACGCCTACACTTCTGATGTTTCACAGCCAGTTTTTCCACAAACTATTTTTTCAAATCACAACCAGCTCAATTGTGAGCATGTACACTCGCGCACCAATCAATATTTCCGCAATTTTTTGGCACTCACATTTCACTTCACAACACTATTTAAACCTTTAAACGACTTTCAAGAAACATTTCTATCTAACATTTCATTCGTAAAATATCTAGCACAGATCTGCTGCAATGCTGCTCAACCTTTCACACGTCACTTCCCAGGATTTATTAAATATATTGTAATGATCTGTGGGGCCGAGCCCGCAAGAAGGCATGGAACTTTTATGTGAGCAAGGAGGAATTAAAAGAAATGAAAGAAACAATAGACAACAGCGCCGCGTAACCATAATTAAAAGCGTGATACAAGAAAGCATAAGGGGCGGAAATAGGTGTGATGAACGATGAACAGAACTTAAATTTAGAAACATTTTAAAGCAAAAACCACGTTATTCGAGCCACGGGTTCCGTAAATATTATAAATGGTATAAATTGCATGCATAACATGACGAAGACGGAAGACGGAACTCATTGTTGTACTCCTGGAAATATATATAACAAGAAGAATTTTGTTGAATATCCAGTGAATGCCTGGGTGGATTTTGGCCAAACTTACGGGAATTATAGGGAAAAATATTTAAAGCAGGGCAAAATTAGTTACGGTGCGGGGGGAATTTATGTAAGACGCAAAATGCCCGAAAACAGCAAAAATGTAAGAGTTGTTGAACATTTATTATGGTGATGGGCATATGTTTGGAAAAAAGACAGTCACTTGGATTGTAGGGACCAACAATGTGAACTGGGTTACAGACACAGATTGAGTTCGGATCTAAGGACGATCACACACATTTTTATGTTGTGTTGAATTTTTGAGAAATTTCGGAAGTGTCAAAACGTTAATAAGCTATTTTGGTTACATAGGAACAATTGTTTAAACCGAGTGCATCGAAAATTTAGTTAAATTCAGTTAGAAATTCACGAAAAAAAATCTGCATAGAAAATACCTACGCAAATTAGGTGTCAGAAAATAGAAGCGTCGCGAAAGATATAGAAATAACGTTCAGGGAAGACGCGATTAAGACAAAGAAAAACAATAGTCGTGGATGCATTGGCATGTCTTAAACGGAGAAGTGAACCGTAGCGGATCTGGTGGCAGCTGAACGGGGAACCGCGTGCGTGAATAATGCACGTGACAACTACCAGCGACGGGCGCTGATGGAAGGTGACATCGCTGCAGAAAAGGGAAGTGGCACGCATTGTGCAAAAACTGTATTTTTTTTGGTTTGTTTACGCTCCATTCAAAAGAAGTTCTGTCGAAGACCAAGTTATGCTATTAGGCTAAGGATAATAAATAAGGTCACGACAGAATGCGCATTCTGATGGATGGATGAGATTTGTTTTCATTGTATTGTATTTTCAGTGTGTATGTTTATATGTCTTTCTTCCCGGGTGTTTATATATATTTGTGTTGTTATGTTTTGTAAGTTGGAGGGGCAGATGGTGTTCACGAAAGGGATATCAGCTAAGGAAAGTCCAAAATTAAATGCATGAGCATCCCAATGGCTCATAATTGCCGTGATTCCATGTTTTTTATTTTTGTAATGGTATGAATGTTGACCCAGGCACGAACAAAGCGGACCCTTACTTCAACTCCGTATGGAGTGAGCGCGCGAACTATGACACGGTAAGGAACAGATAATAGGACGAGCTAGCAGAGGTACGGGCAATTGATAATGTGGCACCCAATTATAATTTAGGGCTAGGGCAGGCCAAGATAGTGGGCGTGAGATTTTATAAGAGAGTAATTAAAAGCGGGATTATATATAATATTACATTGGCACCCGCGACGTGAGGCGTCGTGGTACCAGAGAGGTGGATTGTAAAGCAGAGTATATTACATTGACGCCGCGACGTGAGGTGTCGTGGTAGCAGCAGAGGGGATTGTAAAGGAAAAAGGAGCGAGGAAGGGAGAAGGGAAGAGGAGGAGATAATTACATTGGGCGCCCAACGTGTGGGCGGGATTATATATACAAATAAAAAGGGGATATATTACAGTGGCGCCCAACGTGTGGGCGGGATAATATATACGAAGTGGAGATATTACAATATCAATTTACTATTGAAATCTACTTAATGCATTTTACACTAGCATTAATAGATTTTGACCGGTTGCGGTAGCTCAGTGCATCAACAGATGTCACTGCAGCGTTTCTGACAGGGCGGTCCTTGGTTCGAGTCCAGACGGCGGCAGGATTTTCGACACTAGCTTTTCAGCGTGGTCGAATTCAGTCTCTGTCTGGAGGAGAAGTCTAGCGGCCGGCTGCTCTGATCCGTCGTTTTCCGTGGTTTCTCCGATCAACACCAGGCGAAATCCGGAGCAGTACCCTAACAAACGGGCCACGGACCGCGCGCGATCTGTCCTTCCTCTTCCTTGTCCTATCCTCTCCCCTTACACACTCACTTACACTAACATACACTACACTACCACATATCCCGGGAGACCGGTCGGGAGCTTAGAGCTTGTCCCGGCTGGGGCGGTGCCCCGCTGGTGGGAGAGTCCTGGTTAGTGGGAACTAGCCGACGGTAGGTCGGCGCCGGATCTCGCCATCCAGTGGGGGAAGATCATTTTCTATTTTAAAACAAGCCCCCCTTGGAACGACATTTTGAAACATCATTATTATTGATAAATGTAATTTGGGCGCCAAGAAAATGTTACATTTGAAACCTAATCATTCCTACGTAATCCTATCTCTCATTCGAAAATTATGTTGTGCTAGCTCAGTTAATTGGGGTTTGATGTTCATAATTGTTGCTAATTACTCTGCAACCAATTATTCAATCTGCCATCCATACGGAGTGGCGAGGAATGTGAAAATCTTATTAAAATGCTGGATTGCATGTAACGAACAATTTGATCAGCTTTCTTTCAACTTAACAAATTAGAATTAATTATAATATCAACTATGATTCTGTTGCAAGTTAACAATTATTACATTGATACTCAAAAATGAATTGATCTTTGATCATGACCAGTTTTCTCTATATTACAATAGTTATAAAACCTTGTTATTCATTTGTGGGTCTTCGCGCGCTCTTCACTTCTTTGTTCGATGGCACTCCGAAGAACCTTGTCCGTCGACGCAGCAGAATTTTGCTTTTGAATAAAGTCCTCGCCTAATGTCCGGGTCCAACAAATCCATTGAAATGTGCGTATTAACGGTGTGAGAGATATTTGAAAGAAATACATGTGTAATTTTTCCAAAAACAAAAAAATACACCAAAATGAACTTTACGTCATATTAAACAGTACCATTATCACTCTCTCTTGCAAATGTTTGAAGAAAAAATGTGGCGTAATTTTTGAGAAAATGGCGTTTAAGCGATTCTGAAAATGCGGGATTTTGTATTCATTTTTACAGAAAAATGTTGTGTACTGAGAAACTTAATTTCACATTATTTAAAGCACATATACTCATAATTATAATACTGTTAAGAAATTACCTCTAAAGTATTACCGGCGAGAGAGAAAAGTAAAAATTTACATTTTTGTAATTTTTGAAAAAAAAAGGATAGAGCAGTATGGCGTATATGTTATCTTATAGGACTTCTTTGGCTCTAATCGTACAAAACATTTAAAGAAAAAATTTTGAGCCCTTTTTGAGAAAATGTTTTTGTAATATTTTAAAATTGCAAATATTGCCAGCACTGTTGCACGAAAACTACTAATTTTTTATAAAAAATTGACATAACCGTTATGAAAGAGATATTTAAGGATAACAAATTTCATTTGAATGAAAAATCTCTTTCTTCAATTTTGTAGTTGTAGGAAGGCTGAAAAAATTCAAATTTGGCAATTTTCGAAAATTCAGAGTTAACCGTGAAAATTGGACCTATGTCATGTGTATAAGTGTATTTTACTCTATTCTTACAAGAAATTTAAAGAAAAAAATTGGAGCAGTTTTTGAGAAAATTTTGAAAATGTTCCTAGGGCTTTATGTAAAGTACCTTTTGAAGAATGTTTTAAATCTCAAAGCTTCAACAAGAGCCGGATGGATAGAGGCTCCTGCAATTGGGAAAAGATCGTACGTGTGGTTTATGTGCTAGTAGTGTTCACAGACGGACGGACGGAGGTTTTGAAAAAAAAAACAAACATTTTTTACCTGTATCGGGGGTCCCCAAAACGTGTATTTCCGTTGAAATCTCGAAATCGATTTTCCGCAGCATTACATAACTTTCTCTATATTATGTATATTACTACGTATATACATATGTATACGAGAAAGTAAAAATATGTATATTTCCATTCAAAGAACTCAAAGTTACCTCAATATCTTAAAAATACAAATGATAAAATAAAAATTGTTGTGGGGGATGGGTCTGGCACCACGTGAGGGAAAGGAAGGACGGTACGGGTGGAAGGTGCCCTCTGGGCCGTTCCTTATTCTTTTAAAGCCTAAGGCGGATAAGAGGGAGCAATAAGGATGACACCAGTCATGACAACAGCAGTTTATTGGGGTAGTGTTACTTCTATTGGTACCTGACGTAGCCCAGCGTCCCCAAGGACTGTTCTCCAGAAGAGAGACTTTGCAGTGGCCCTCTCACGGGTTAGCGACACTCGGAGTGCACAGCGGTCAGGGGAGGGTGGGAGGCTGCCAGCAGGACCCGGAAGGTCGGTCTGAAGGAGTATCGGCAGGGCCAGTTAGGGCCGATCAGAACCGACTATATATATATATATATATATATATATATATATATATATATATATATATTAGAAGACTATTGGTATTGTAGCATTAGCATGGTTTAATTCACAAAAGTTGAATATAATGCTTACAATGCGATACATACAATCATTAAAAATATGCAAGTGCGTGAAGTTCCGCTGTCTAATAATTACCATAAACAAGACTATAAAACTAAACAAAAAATATATTAACACCAGAAATACAAAATTTATATCTGCTATTTACATACTCGGTGTGGATATTTTGGTATATAAGGCAGAAAGGTAAGTGGATTCGTATTGAAAGTATATTAATGCCGATTATAATACTTGAAAAATGTTAGGTCAGGCTGCACGATTCGCGGGGCTGGAGGGGAGATTCTAACACGTCGTGGGTGCCAGCATGACCGCAACAGAAGCCAATACAGAAGCTCCACAATGCTGAGTACACTCATTCCCAGACAGAGCCCCAGCAATCCACCACAGTTGGCTAGAAAACAAAAAAATACACGAGTTTTACCTTATTTATTTATTTCATGCATTTTATTTTGAATTAAATGTATGCAATATTTTTTATATAAAAATTGATGTTTGTTGGTTGTGTGAGAGTGAGAGAGTGTGATGGAGAAAGTAAGAGAGGGAAAAAGTGAGGGTGAGATCAGGAAAAAGTGAGAAGAGGGGAGGAAGAGGTCAGAGTTAGATCGAGAGAGAAAGTGCGAGTTAGAGGGAGCGAGAATGTACGAGTTAAAGGGAGCGAGAAAGTGCATTAAAGGGGGAAAGAGAAGAGGGAGGGAGAAAGAAAGTGATAGGCAGGCAGAAAGCGAGACTGAGAGAGACAAAGTGAGAAGGCTGAAACTAAATATATTTAAATAGAAAATGTTTTGTTAAAGAAACAATACGAGAATACAATATTGATTCGAAACCTATTACATCAGAAGATATGTGATTTAAATTCAAGATATACACTACTAATAGGACCGATTTATATATCCTTAACGGCTGACCGGAAGCGGTGGCTCAGGGCATCAACTAATATTGTTGTACAGACCGAGAAGCGCTAGGTTCGAGTCATGACGATGGCAGTATTTTTCGATACTAGCCAGATAGCTTGGTCAAGTCTTGTTCCTCTGTGGAAAAGAGTTCTACCCGCTGGCTACTTTGATCGGTAACTTTCCGTGGTTTCTCTGATCAACATCAGGCTAACAAAACTGTTAACTCAAATTTACATAAACGATATCACTGAAATCTTGGAATTGATCATGTTGAATATCCAAAATTTTACAAATGATTTGCAGCTGAAACTTGATATTTAGGCCATAAACGTTGTACGGAGAGTTTAATAATAGAAAAGCAAATGCAGGATGTTTTCCTAAAGTGGAAATCATTTGAAAAGCTAATCTTGTTTTAATGATAACTAATTGCACTGCTGAAAATCATTTTCGAAATTGAAAATAGTTATAAACGGATTACGAACATTGACTAAACATCTCATAGATCTTGCCATTTTGAGCAGTAATAACGATATAACTGAGATAAACAAGTTTTGACGATATAATTGACGATTTTGCGGTGAGAAAAGTGCCCTATTAACATGCAGAGGTTGGTAAAATAAAATGAACACCTCATATATACAAAATATTTATTAAAGTAAAGTGTTAGGCCACCATTTTCTTTAAGAACAGCTGAAATTCTTCGCGGAATAGATTTATATAGTGCCTGAATTGTGTCCAACGATGTTATACCAAACAATCCGCCAATTGCTTCGATGTTGGGGCTATATTGAGTTGTTGTTGAGGAGCATAGTTGCTCCTCAACTATGTTGAGGTCTGGCGATTGTTCTGACTAGAGAAGATTTTTGATGATATTCTGATGTTCTGAAACTCACGTCTGGCCCTTTTTACGTTTTCATACACAATTCAGTAACATACGAAATTTAGAGAAAATTATGTAATGCTACGGAAAATCGATTTCAAGATTTCAAAGAAATAAGTGTTTTGAAGACCCCTGATACCAAAAATTTTTTAAACGAATGTCTGTCTATGAAAAACACTGGCGCTTAAACTATTTGTGGTACTTTTTCCAAAATGGATATTCCCCGACCCATCTGGCTAGTCTCAAAGCCCAGCGATTTTGAAAATGTTCTATAAATTCAGAGTTCTTTACATTAAGCCCCCGGGACATTTTCAAAATTTTCTCAAAAATGACTCAAATTTTTATTATTTATAATAAATTACTACCTCAAACACGTCATTTTACCTTATTTTTAAAATTATCGTTTACATCATTTTCAAAAGTTTCTCAACATTTAAAGTTTTATTATTTACAGTTAATTACTACTTCTAACTCGTCGTGAAGTCAGAATGTATGTTTTGTGGATCGTTGATACCAAAATATCTATTGACGAAACATCTGTCTGTCCGTCATTCTGATGTCAGCGCTAGCGCCTAAACCGTTCAACCGATTTTCTCCAAAATTGTTATTACCTAATCGATCTGGTTGATGTCGCAGTCCCTTGAATTTGAAACCGATGTTTCACTGTTGGGGGTACTTAACATGAAGCCCCTCGGACACTTCCAAAATATAAAAAAATGGATCGTAAGTAAAAAATGGGTTCTTTTTATGTTGATGTCGTCAGTAAAAAGCCGTGGTAATTCATATCTGGGCGGCATTGAAGAAATTAAATTTTGACTAGTGGTAACAATGTGTGTGTTTTGGAAGGGTAAGAGTAGTGAACTGAAATTGTATGTCCCACGAATTATAACAGAAAACAATCTTCTGTTCGCCTAAGGAAATATTGACAACAAGCATTTTCCCATGTGGCAGGCTAGGGAGTGGTAGCCACGCTTTGTAAACTACCCAATCCAATATTCTGTGGTTCTCCCAAACAATTTACTGAAGCTATTTTGCAGCGTCAACACCATTCTAGGTAGAAAAATTGAGACTACTCCCACGTTATCCCGTCGAAAATAAATTTCAATTTTTTTTTTAAAATATGAATTTGGCGTCAAAATTTGTTGACAAAAACCGTCAATACCGTCAATATTCCGTCAACAAATACCGTCAAATTCAACTATGTTTCCCCGTCTCTCTGCGATATTTTTCAGCCTCATACACGCAATAGATGCTGAGAAAAAAATATAACATGCAAAACACGTTTCTCGTTGTATCTCTGCAACAGATTGCCCTAGGAGGCTGATTTTTTGCGAATCTACGTCATTTTATATTCTCTTTCATATGAGCATCGCGATTATCGATTTGATGTGGGGGCACTTTCTCCGCCTTATTCAGCTATACACTTTACACGACCGCAGTGGCGACAACATGCAAAAAGATATATTTCATTGTATTCATATTATTTTTTCAACCTTTGTAGTTATATGCAAGTATTACATATGTGACGGTCTATTAAGGCGCGTCCAATGTTTGTTTTTTTATTAGAAAAAAACGCTTGATTTTCAATGCGGAGACGTGGACAAACAAAGGAAGGTGCATTAGTGAAATGTAATAAATCGCAGTTATTCACATTATCGGAAACGAAGATGAAAATAGACTATGGGGACGGCAACAAATAAAATTATGGCAATTTTTGACAATAAAAAGATGTCACCAATTTGTTCCGTACAATAGGAAATAGAATTCGTAATGAAAAAAAATATTATACATTGTGAGAAGACCGTCAGATGTTATGAAAAGGTGACGAATAGAACTGTATTTATTTGTTTATTAAATAAAAGGTGTAATATTCCATGATTCCCCCCAAGAATAAGGCACAAGTCAAAGAATAAATAGAAAATGCATAACATTAACATGAACTGTAAAAACAGATGAAGGCGATGTCGCGAGCGATAGTTTTTGAGAAAAAGGAAAAAAATTAATTTTCATGTAGCGAAGTCGTTTGCAAGTTATTTGAAGGAAATCGCATCACGCGTTCGAAAGATATGAACATTTTTGTATAGTATAAATTCCAGCTTGTAAACAGACATGATATCCATTGTTGTGCTTTAAGGTTCAGTAAATCAAAAGGTGTTTGTGGCGAAAATTAAGAGAACGCGTGAAGCAATACAAACAAAACTTTAAGAACCAACAGAATAAATCATTTAGAAAATTATGGTAACAGTCGCAACGTTGGGAAACTTCGAGGGGCTACGCCAGAACAGAAAATGTGAATTAAATTAAATGATGTAATATTTTGTAGGAGAAGCAACAGCGATCGTGTGATGTTAAAAGAAAAAAAGAGCTGACGATCCGGACACAACAATGACGTAGAGGAGCGCGGTCGAAGTAGCTTGAATACGGATGCATGTTGAAACGCTCCGCAAAAAAATTTTATTTTAATAGAAAATTGCGTTCAGTTTGTGAATAGAGTGAAATATATCGTGTTTAGTAACTGTCGAGTTAATGGAAAGATAAAACGTGGAAGAGATATTTATATATTTCACGAAAACAGTGTTCGCAGAACACTGTCGCCATATTGTCGGTCGCAGTTAACAAAAACTAGTATAATAATTAGTGAGTAGTTTTAATCAGGGATATTCTTCATTTAAAGTAAATTTGTCGTTAAGAAACGTGTGGAAATGGATGGATGCTGTGGGAGATGAATTAATGGATGCTACGTGTATACTACGGAGGTGACATGGAACAATGGCGTTACGCGGATGGCCGATTTCTACGAAAGGAAAGTGCAATAACTTTGCGTAATTTAATAGTTCAGATAAATGGGAAGAAAGAACAGACTAGATTTTAATGTACAAGACCAAGTTTTGCGGAAATAATAATAGGCTATATTCAGACAGAATAGGGGATGCGCATTCAAGTGTGAATGATTTGTTTTGTTTTTTGTCGATTGTGTAAATAGTAAGTGTGAATGTGATTTTATGTATTTCAGGTATTGTGTTTTGTTGTTTATTGTATTGCATTTGTGTATGTTTTTGTTGTTATGTCTCCAGCGGAGTGTGGAGAGAGTGAAAACCAGAAAAGAATAAATAATGCCGGACGTATTTGGTTCGACAGTAAGCCATATGATATGATTTCGTGATTTTGTATTAAACAGTGACCTACGCCCAAGTGTCCAAGTATCTCGTTAGGCTCCTGTACAGGCCAACCACAGCCTCACGCTCAATAGTTTTATAACATTGAAGGAGTAGCTAAGTAACGGGCACAGTTTTAGATAAAGGAGGCAAAAGTTAGCAGGGCATAAATTTGTATAGATTTTATATAGAGTAGAGAGATTCAAGGTATAGTCGTTTTATTTCATATTGTCGCCGCAACGTGGTGCGGTTACATACAGATTTGGGATAAGTAGGCAAGACGTTCCATTACAAAGGAAACCAGTATTTTTAAAATAAACCACGGACAATATTATTAATTGGGAACACTTTGTGGAAATTGTGTCAATACCGCGAGATTTATTGAGTGAGATAAAAGTAGAAAAACGAAAGAACATAGGTATGAACAAGTCGTCCTTTGTTTAAAAAGAAGTGGTCAGAAGATATATCTTCCAGAGACGCTGTCAAGCCGAGTTACGAGGAGGATCGGTGGTTAAGACGCGGATGATGGAAGTGCGTTGGAATTCGAACATTGAAATGCAGCGGAAAATGGAGGATGTTCCTGTTTACAATTAGTGTGGATTAGTATATGGATGGTGGAGATCGATAGGTCGTAGAACTACAGCAAAGGGAAGTGTATCAGACATTTATTGTTCTATTATTTCCAGATTATAACAAGACCAAGAATATCATTTATTTTAAGGTATCGAGAGAACATGGCTATGCATAAATTTACAAATATTAAGGATTAAATTAATTGTTGTTTTAATATATTGACTAAGTGCACTTGCTTAATGATGAAAATTTCGATTGGTAAAAGCAAAGAAAATTTAATTGTAAATATTATTGTTAGGATATTGTGAAAAGGGGGTTTTACATGTATTTTGTCTGTTGTTATTTGTTAAATTAGTTACAAGTAGCGAGAAGATTTTCGCCAACATTTCAGAAAAAAGAAAGAAAATTCAGAATAAATTCAAATGAAGTTATTTGATTTTAATTAGAAAACTTATGAGTTATTATTTCCGACGGTATCCAGCAAAAAGAATAAATTTGAATTCAGACCTCTTCCCAAAGTAGTAATATTATTTTCGATTCCCTGTATAGGGTCGATTCGCATACCCACGACTTCAAAGAAATTTGTTAGAATGGTGCTTCGCAACCAATGGGTAAATAATTGCGTAGGGGTTTATTTATTTGTGTAATTTCAGGAAGGCATATTTAGAAGGGGTTGCGGGGATATGTATTTATTATATATATATATATATATATATATATATATATATATATATATATATATATATATATAACCCATGACACATGGTTACTAAAATTAATATATATATATATATATATATATATATATATATATATATATATATATATATATATATATAGTTTTAAAGCGGTCCAGAGTAAATCGGGCCCTCGGTTACCTTTTTAATGTAAAAACTGAAATATTGCTTACTTGTCAAGAAATTTTACTCACCAATCATGTCAAACAATGTGTAAAGCTCTGTTCGCCGTTTCGGAATGTAGTTGATGTCCTTGAAGTAAATGTGCATCAGAACTCTAGAGAGGGTATCACTGGAAGAGGAAAATATTTATGACATATTTTTTTAAATTTTACAAATAATAAAGATTGTCATAATATTGTCGCTGTAAGTAGTAGTAGTAATAACAACAACAACAACAACAATAATAATAATAATAATAATAATAAATTATATAAGAATACCCAATTTACTATGATTAATACCATTATTACTATATTTCCTACACGTAATACCACGAGAAATATGGATGGTTTTGTACAATTTAAAAGAAACCATTAACACAAACCCGTGTAAATGTGCTACTGCTGGATATAAACTTATCCCTCTGAGCGAGAGCCGTGTTAACACACCGACCCGAAGGGCTCGGGCTCCGGGCCCTCTAATGATCAAGGGCCCCCGATACTTCTAAAAAAATTATTATATGCTAAATGTTTCAAAAAATAAAATAGTATAAAAGTGTGAGTGATGTATGATTAAACTATAAGCAAACAATTGGCATAACGGAGAGATGTGTCGCGCATCATGGATAACATTTATGATATGGAATGTTGCTGGTTGATGCGTTTCAATTTTATATTATACAATTCAATAAAAATTAAAACGGATTATTTTGTAGCCTTTTTCAATGAATTATAAATCTGTCATTTATATATATATATATATATATATATATATATATATATATGATTGTCTTTATGTTTTAGCATCAAAATTGGGGAGGGGGTTGGATCGGTGACAGCAAGAATAGGAGGCCTTCAAATTAACCAAGTCGCAAAGGGACCCCAACATTGTTAAAGCGACCCTGCCCTCAGTTCCGCATCAGACAGAATTAAGGTGCAAAAAAATCAGTTTGTAAGGTATGGTATAAATGGAAAGCGGCCGCACATGCAATACGCAACGTTACACTGCAGTACACTTTAATATCGCACAATTTACACTGTCATGTTAATGTTCGGGCAAAGCTCTCTTTCCTCTTCTCTATCTAATCTCAAGTGCATATTGATTTACAATACACAACATTTTAAAACATTAAACAAGTGCACCTTTATTACAAATGATGGCGAGTCAACTAGAGCTCTGAAAGTTTAAAGAATTCGTAAACAACACGACTAATGTTTTTGGAAAGGAATTCCACTTTAATATTTGGACAGTTCTGCGAGTGCCTTCTCTTTGAAAAATAATTTTCGTCTTTGCTGCGATGTGGTGGGGTGAAAACATCCCTAAGCATGAACCTAAATATAAAATATTTATGTGAAGTATCTGTTTGGAGAGCAGAAGTAAAAAAAGATTTGCCACAAAATTGAAAATGCTACGTTCGAGGATCGCCAATTGGTAATTGTTCATCATACCAAGGAACGTACGTAAAGAGAAATAGCAGAAATGTTAAATATTTGTACGCGTACGTATTTGACTTAATACAGAGGTACAAGAAAGAAGGTCGTATTTAATCCATACCACAGAGAGGGCGAGAGTCAAGATTAGTAGTCAAGATTAAAATCATAAATCATATTCACCAGGTGACAGTATCAACAGCTCATTACAAAACATTCACATACAATACATGTACATTATTTTACAACACTTTGCCAGATGACATTAAACGATTAACTTCAATAGAAAAGTTTAAATCCCAAGTGAAATCGTTTCTGCTGCATAACTGTTTCTATACAATTAGAGACTATACTGAGCATCACAAGAAAAGTAACATTAATTTTAACAATGATACATAATGCATTATTTACCATTTGGACTGTATACATGAGTATAAACAACCTGTAACAACTATTGTACTACAGCTTCCGGGTCAATGACCCCCATCTCGATCAGGTTTTTCGTCCAGTTTCCCTGATCCATTGAGCAAATGCTGAGATGGCCCCTTGTTTTGCTTCTGGACATAAATGTAACTTCATTTTCTGTGCACGTCTTCTAGAATTCAGTGGGAAACACAATTCTTCAAATTATCGTTTCCATGTTGTCGCGGCAGGAAGTAATAAGGGCCAAAATTTATTGCTTATTTATCCTTGAAAATAGATTTTATTACATGGGAGTTTTTTTGTTGTTTTTTTCTCCCTTTCAAAATTCAAAATTTATTGCTTATTTATCCTTGAAAATAGATTTTACTGCATGGGAGTTTTTGTTTTTTTTTCTCCCTTTCAAAATTCAAAATTTATGTAGTATATGACTTAGTGTAGGGATCACAGAATTTTGAAAATGTGCACACAATTCACTTTTCCCCATAGCACGTCATACGCAGTTTTTAACTTTTTTTTTGACGTAAAATAAATAAATAAATAAATAAATAAATAAATAAATAAATAAATGGTAACAAGGAAGAATACGTATTATTGTGACGGGTGAAGAAAAATCACTGGATCAGAGTTCGAAAGGCCAAACTGAGTTCTGGGATGTCCAACCATCCGGAAACTGCGCCCAAAGTGCTAAGAAATTCTGGATATAACAGGCGAGTAGTTAGGAAGAACGTCTTTGTCCAATGAGGCATATAGGAAACAGAGATTGCAATTCCAAAGCTGTATATAGACAGACGAAGAATGGTGCGAAAAGTTTTGTATTTGTGGGCAAAAGTAAATTTGAAGTGTTTGGGTCTGAAGACAGGCAAATAGTGAGAAGAAAGGAAAATAAGTCGCTTAATAATAAGAATCTCATTCCAACAGTCAAACAAGGAGGTAGGCACGCGATAATTTGAGGCTGCATAGCCGCTAATAGAGTGGTAAACATTGCTTTTATTCAAGGTAGTAACGTGGATAAATTGTAGAATCCGAATATTATCAAGAACAATTTGCACAGAAACGCACAGGAACTGGGTATAAGAAACTGTTTAAAATTTTATCAAGACAACGACTGTGATGCCTACGATGTGAAAGAATGGCTACAATTGTCCCGAGGTACTCGATAGGCCACTACATTCTCCAGACTTGAACCCTGTTGAGTATCTTGGCACAAATCAGAAATTAAGATTCCCAAACACAACGCATTCGGTGAAAAAAGGAGGTAAGAAGAAGATTACGAGAAGAATGGAGAAAATTGGGAGCAATTATAACCAAAAATTAGTAACTTCAATGACAAGAAAACTGAAAGAAGTGTTACATCAAAAGGGACTACCAATAAAATGTAGTTGTAATTTAATGTTAATTTATAACTTTTTCCTTTGTTTCCTGAATATTAAAGTGGCTGTAAAATTTCTTATTGCGTATAAGAATTGTAAATGTTTCTGGACATTATTTTGTTTTTTATGTAAATATAATTTGATTTTGTTCAATATATTAATATTATATTTAATAAATTAATATTTATATTTATTATACTAATGTTTTCCCTTCAAATAATCATCAATAAATTATAAAAAGTTATAACTGTATGTTTGCCCGAATATTAATGAAACTGACTGAATTTCTTAAGCCGTAATCTATAAAATGAGACCACCTTGGACATTCTGTTACTTTTTTAGGGAACCCCAATTTCGGAGCATGTGTTTTCAAAAACATTCAAAGCTGAGTTCTAGTCCGAACTATTTTCACTTTTGATTTAAAAATCGAGATATTTTGGCGATTAACCTGGGGAACATGCGAGGGAATATGCAGCGGAACATGATGGAAGATATTCAATGGAACATGCAGGCAACACATGCAAATTCTATGAAAAATTGTTGCGAATATTGAATTAAACTTTGAATTTTTTTAAGTCTCATTCACGTGTATGTTTATGTATTTTCGCATTTGAGTAAAGTTATTAATATAATGATGAATGACAGAGACATCCATTACTCAGGTGTAGCTGGGGCAACTTACCTCAGGCCCTCACTTAATTCGGGCTCCGAATATTTTTTTTCACTCAAAGATATAAAAAATTTTCATCTCAAATCTAAATTTAACTCTATAAGTTATTCCTGATGCATTTACAAATGAATTCTGTTTATGAATTGGGGAGGAAACAATTTTTGTTTGAAATGAGAGGATCCTGTGGATCAACTGCCCCCAGGACCCTATTTTTTTCTGGCCGTCCCCGCTTTTACTAGTTTCCACCACTACTACTGCCTCTTCGCCGCCATTTTGCTCTTCTTCATTCTTGTTCTAGCTCTCGCATTCGGGAAATTCCATTTGAATACATACGGACCGCTGTTGAGGAGTTGCAACGCTTTAGTTACATCCAGTGGAATCAGAGATCTCTGGCTATCGTATTGAATGTGAATACAGCTCTGCAAACAGGAACACGTCAGGTTACTGGAGTTCATCAATCCTGTTTGAATCTCCTCCAAAGTCCCTGCAAGCATTTTTTGCGGAATTCAGTTCCCTGTGGAAATATTCACTATGAAATAAGGTTATTTTTTGCAATTCAATAATATATATTTAACAAAATTAATACCAAGATAACTAATCTAGTTATTTACATATATATTGTGATGCCTGATTTTGGTTCACTACAACAAAAATGGGGACGAGTGTTCTTTTCGCGAATGGGATCGTGGGATTGCACAAGCATGGAAAACACATATTATAGAACGTTAACACTTTATTACGGCTTATTTCAGGGAAACAACATTAACAAACTAGGGGATGGCACAGACTTTCTCGTAGTAACGTTTTCTAATTTTCTTGGTGTGAAATGGTACTGTACAGTCTTGTCCCTCCTTGCCTGCTTCCATCTATTACGGTCCAAAGAATTTTTTTAAATTTTTGCAACTTTTCGGTTTCCAAATAGTAGAACCTAAATTATATTTTAATTATACTATTAAATAACGTTGTCCTAAATAGCAATTGTTATTGAAAAACTTGAAGCCGTTCTTAAGCCGTCAAAGCCCAAACGTAACATAAATAATTTTTAAATATTTTATTGCTTAGAATATGTCAATAAACATTGAATAACATGATTTATATTAACACATTAATGATATGATACGAAAATAAAATAAAAATATAGTGGTGTCACCTTGAGGTGACATTGGGCACTACGAATACAGATTACCGGAAACCAGTCCTGTTTTAGAATACAAGTATCTAAAAGAAAATCCAACATTTGTGTGAGATAATCAGACCAACAAACTGACCCTTGCGGAACGCCTAAGTCTACGCTAATTTCATCTGAGATAAAATTATAATTTTTACTTTTTGCTTTCTCTTGTTAAGATATGAAATAAACCACTTTTTAACGTCACTTTTGATTCCGTATTTGTACATTTTCTCAATAAGCATTATCCTATCAATAGTTTGAATGTCCTCTTGAGAACCAAGAACATAACTCCTGCTTGCTTTTCTGCATCAATATTAATCTTCCATTCGTCTAAAACTGCTTGTACCGCAGTTTCACATGATTCTTTTTCTTTGAAGCCTGATTGTTCATTTTCTATAATTTTATATGTTTCACTATACTCATTTAACTGCTTTTTTACTATCCTAATATTTTTCATACATGGGAAGCTTATTTATTCAGCTGCTTTGATAGCCATAGGTACCCATAGGTAGCCTAAATTCAGCTGATCTCATTGTATTTGTCACTTTTGGAATTGGTATTACTGTGGAAGTTTTCCATGTCTCCGGGAAAATCCTTTTTTTAGGGAATTATTTATTATTTTCTATAATACTGGTTCTAATATTTCATAATTTTCTTTTAACATTTTTGTCTTAATACCTTCGTCTGTTCCTTTTTTGTTTGGTAATCCATAGATAATTCTACGCAATTCTTCCTTTTTTATCAATTTAAATGTATAAAATTCATCGTCACACCATCTTTCACCTTGTTTGTAAATATTTTATTCCCTGCGTCAGCATTTTGTACTAAACTTTTAATAATACCGATGAAACACTTCAAAGCAATATCATTATTGACAGTTCTGCCGCGCAAGTCACTTGTTAATCTTAGAGATGGCAACAATCAGTGTTACCATCCTCGTGGAAGAAAATTATGGTGCCTTGGAGCGAAAATTGCTTCTGGGTACTGGAGTTTAATCAATGCCACCTACATAGATCTCTCTAGGTGGCTTTGATTTAATTTCCTCCTTACTCACCAAGATCGTAGCGTTTAAACCCGTTTTTGGAAATTTCTCAGAATCTTTTTGACAGATCAGAAAACAAATCATTATTTCCCTATCAAGAGACCGAGACGTGTCGAATGACACTTCAAGTCTCGAATGATGAACGGGAAGTTGTCTAAAAGTGAGTGTCGGACTCGCAAAATAACGCACGCACGGACACTGGAAGTTTCTAAAATACTATATAGGGATATACTATTTTGCAATAAGCGAAATAGTAGAAACAACATCTTTTAACTTGAAAACACTTTCACATGGATATCCACCCTCTCCATATTTTACAATCTTAAGGGCCACAATTTCCGACTTCCACAACTACTGCTTCCGCTACTACTACTTTACATTTTTTTGTTGCTACCTAAACATTTAAATTTAGTTGAATGTCTGTACTGCTTAGAACATGAGGCATTTGGCCCATTGCGTTAAATAGAATTGAATCTTGTAACCACAATTTTAAAATTTTTTGAACTTACATTCTGCAATTTTACTGCACGCAAAATCACCTTTAGCTGCATAATTCGGACAAATAGGAGTGTCGGTTTCTCCTGAAAAATAAATGAATAGAAAATAATGATTAATTTAAAAGAACTTTTTTCAAGATTTACTTCACCTCTTTCTTTTTAATTTCAATATTCTAGGTACTATACATCTAAATATTCATCTAAACAAAACTACACGAAAATAACGAAAACGTTTTTACATTTTTTGTTAAATCAAAATATCTTTCTATTCTAATTATTGACGCTTCAAACAGATTTATCTAGCATTCTTAGTTCTCAAGATATTTTCTATGTTCTGCCTTACTGCGTAAGTACCTTTTGGTGGAATGCGATGCCGGTGACATCGGAAGATTTGATTGAACGATTTGGTCAAATTTTAGAAGAGTTAATTAGAACGGAGAATGGGTTTCTTAAAATGGGCTTCATGTAATGTTCCCTCCAAAATTAAAATATCGGTTGGTTTAGCCGCTAGCATTGTTCACAGACAGACGGATAGACGCTTTGCCTTCAATCGATTTTTCGGTTTCAAGGACCCACAAAATATAGATTCTGAGCACATCACGTGTTAGAGTATTTCTTTTTCTAAATTTAGCACCTGGATTTATCCATTTTTTCGTTGTCACGGCCGTATAATTAGAGTTTTCTGTCTAAAAAGTTGTCGTTTTTTCGCGCAGCATTACACAACTTTCTCTTTACCGCAGTAGTGGTGTCTAGAAAGAAAAATATACTATTTTTTTCATTTGCGGATTTATTCATTACAATAAAGTTGGCCCGTGTACCCCAATCAATATTGCTTGCCAAGTTGCAGAGAAACTCACAGAAGCAGACGGTTCGGTTTATAGGATTTCTTGATAACGATATCGACAGTGAAAAGCGATCAAGCATATAGAAGCTCAAATGAAGCGATAGCTCATTTTCCCTTCCTAGAAGCACCTCTGACTCTCTTCTTGATTTCCATAGTATGTGAAACACACTTGTTACGGGGTATATGAGCGTATGATCTACTCACGTTGACTTTTTTATAAACTAATGCAAACCCAACGGATTTCATTATGATAAATTTAAAAAGGCACTTTACGCCAATTAGTCATTGTCACTAAAACGAGACATTTCATCGTCAGTTTTCCTTTCAAACAATATGGGGCAGGGACTCAAAAAAGGGACTGTTCCAGTTAATACGGAACGTCTTGTCACATTCGTTATTAGCAAAGAGAACTGTTGTTTCATTTCTAATGAATACGTTTCTAAAGTGTTCAGATAGTATGTGTGTTAATTTGAAATATGACATCTATGAAATCATATGAGAGATATTTCAATTAATTCGCTGAACTACTTTCTAGAAGAGTTAACTTCCGTGTCACAAAACCAAAAAAAAAAAAAAAGAGTAATTGATTTTACGTACGAGGCATGTAAAATGGAACGCATCCGCACTGTCTTAAAGTGAAGTTGGCAAGGCACTCCAACCTGCAGTTAGACTGTGTATATTGCAGAAAGAAGCGAAGTGGTCGTTCTCCAGGAAAGTAGCATTGACGCTGCTCAACGGTGTACCTCTCCCTCATGCTCACATCTGTCAGAATCTGAAGAAAACAAAGAACATATTAAGGGCGTTTAATGAGTCCTTTAAAAATCAAAGAGATGGCGATCATAGAATAAAAAATGGTTTTTAATTATGATGTTTCATACGACGCTGAGTGCAATTCAGGTGTATCCACAATGTGGTTCCATTGTTTTAGTCGTTTAAGCAACAAGCTTTTGTCTTTTTAAGAAAAATGGAAAAAAGAGAGTTTTGAGTAGTGATTAAACACTAATATTTAGGCGAATTAACGCCAAAAGAGTTAAAAACTGAGCTGGATGAAGTTAGTCTGCTCCTATGGTTGCAAATGTCTACAAATACTTAAATGAGTGTGAACATGGCCGTACATCAAGAATAGATAACCAGCGTTCGAGACGTCGAGTGGAAGTAACCACTCCTTAAATTATTGACAAAATTCACAATATTGTTTTGAATTATCGGCGAATCAAACTCCGTGAAATATTTTAGGCCAGAGCCTTATTAAAAAATAAGTTTTCAATATTGCACAAAAAATTGAGAGTGGAAAAATCTCTACAAGAGGGGTGTCGCGTTACCTCTCACAAGAAAATGCTTAACTTTGTCATGTCGAAATCCTACCTCATTATTTTTCTACTTAAAGTTAGGGTCAACACAAGGCTCGATGCAAGGTTTTAGCTGCCAAATTTTCCGGCGCGGCTCTAACTCTGGCAGAGGTGGACTAGGTTAGAGAATCCTCCCTACAGGGAACTTCCTTGCTGGTCAGGGGCGAACCTCAATGGAGTAATCGGTTGTGAACGTGACGAGGTTAGTGAACGTGGCATGTTGGGTCGCCCAGAGGCGGCGGTGCACTGTATCGTTATCTGAAACTAGTGGGTGCTGCCTAACCCCCTAAATGGACCTCTGAGGCTACTTGGCGGTGCCTTAGGCCATGTGTGGCGTCATGGAGAGAAACACACAGACATTTACAAGTATGTACAAGTTTATTTACTTGTATGTACAATAACCAACTTCTGCTCCGAAATTACACACTTGCAAGTATTTCCCTGTGGATACCCCACATAGCTAGGGAGACCCCGCCTCCTCTGACGCTACTCCCGCGCCACTACTGTGATCTCGTCATCCGTGCACTAGGCACGACACGCTCCAGCCTGGGCGTAAAGTTTTGCGCATCGCGCGAGGTTTCCAGAATTAAAACCCCCGTGTGAGCTCGTCGGCTCGATTTTATACCAGAGTGCAGCCGTCACGTGACCGTCCTAGGTGTGGGAGGGAGGGTCACGTCTACCACGTGACCTTCCCGGTCAAGCTGGCGTCCCTATTGTCTAAAGATCCCCTTTGTCTAAATGCCGGCGCCTAGCTATTCATGCTCGCAGGTATACGATACTTCCGCTCCTCCTCCCACCCACGGCCGCCAACGTGACGCTACATATGACTTGTCAATACACTTTGCAGCCCCAAAAGCGTTCGAACTCAAACTCTGAGGGAACCGTCCCACAGAACTTTCCATTGATTGATTGAGTTTAAGGGCGCTTCAACAGCTAAGGTCATGGACACCTGTGTCAAATTATTTTAAGACCAGTGCGCACTGTTGAAGTGCCAAGCTAAAAATATATTAAATTTTTTAACGGTAAGCAAAAATAAAACTAAAGAAGAACGTGTCCTAATAAAAGAGGGCTTGGCAGAAAAGAGCTAGATAGATATTTTAAAATCTCAGAGTAAAAGTCAAACTATTGGCATTATCTTCTTCTCTCAAATAAATCTGTAGAAGTTAGTCTCCCGTAAAAAGCTAAAAATCTTGCAAAGCTCATTCCTAAGAATATCCACTAGAGTGCTAGGGCTCTCTTTTTATCTTACCATAGTGCAAGAGAACATACTCCACGGTAAGATCTAATTTACAGAATTCCCATGTAGGGGGTGGGTCCCCGCGGATGAGGTATCTACGGGATAAATGACAGTGATCCGAAAGCGTGTTAAAATGATCTCCTCGCACCTGTATCACGAGAAAAATATCTTCCGTGGGGACTGTAAAGATATCGATATAGCGCGAGGGAGTATTCACAGTGGATAATTTCGCGCCATATGGGGCAATCAAAATATTTCGCCTTCCTCTCAGAGATGGTTCTCCAGCCTCGGCCAAGAGGCATTCGATGCGACTCGTGCGGTAGGCGCCTGCACTGATCCTTATACCGGCATTCTGTATGGATTTAATAGCCGGAGGATTGATGGAGGCTCTGACCCATACACTATGCATCCATAATCCTAGATAGGGACCGGGAGCAGAAGCTCAGTGCATCAACTGATGTCAAGGAACCAAATTTTAATTAAAAAAACAAATGTCAATCTGTCAATGTTGTGTTAATATATTGAAGATCTCTCCCAGTCATCTGTCGCATTCACTCACTCACTTTTCATATTGAGATTTTAAAAATTTTCTGTTCAATTTATTAAAAAAATATTTTATACAATCCTTCTCCTGACAATAACGAACACAAAAGAAAGAATTTTCGAATTTGGTGCATTCGTTCGGACGTTATGCGCATACGAAGTTTTCTGGCTCTTTCTCATCTTAAGAAGTACCTTCGTAAGGGTGAGAAAGTAGCAACTCTGGGAGACGGCACTTCATCGACCAAATAACGTAGTACATGTTGATTTCATATCAACCAAACTTTTTTTTTATTTTCATATTGTACTGTTGTCAACGACTCCTGTCATTTTACCAAACTAATCTTTTGAAAATACAATAATATCATTGAAGTTCCCTATATTTCAAAACATCCGTGCAAGTGGCAGTCATGTATTAACTGCTGGCGTGATTAGCAACAATTAAAGAATCCAATTGAAATCTTAATTGTAACAACTTGTCAAGTAAAATACTGGAAACAACGTTAAATGCAAGATAAGCAAATATCCAAATCTTTGTTCTTGTAACATTATAATACAACTAATCAATAAGCATAAGGTAATGAAAACGTGTCATAGTTTTTAAGATATTCTTGTGCAGTGAATTTCTTTGAAGTAAATGTTTATAAATGTGCAACAATTTCTTATTTGAGCCACTCTTCCTACTCCTTCAGTTTAGTTGTATCCATAATAAACAATTTGTTTTCGCCTGTGTCATGCCTTCCTGAAATCGAAGCTTCAGAGAAAAGGCCAAAGGCGGACGCACGCAGTGCAAAGGCAGAATGCTTTACCTGAGATGGGGTTACTGTGATGCGCATGACGCTGTCCAAAGGCACCAAGAAGGAATCCTGATCTGGGCGGGGGAAGTCCGCTACTCCATGGACTTGCACCTGCGAAGGCAAGAAATATTTTGATAAATTAAATATTTTAACAAATATTTCAGGAAGTCGTGGACAGACGGACGTTTTCAAAAAAAATACCTTTTTCCGGAATCAAGGTACCCCAAAACGTGTATTTCCCTTGGAATCTCTAGCACTATCCGTTTGAAAAGTTTCAAGAAAAAATTGGACCATTCTTGGGGAAATGGCGTTTGAGCGTTTCCGAAATTGCGGAATTTTAGTTAATTTTCACAAAAACTTGAGTTTTCGAGAAATTTTATGACATTACGAGGGTGGTCCCAGAAGTACCCTGCCTGATCTAGAGATCGCGGTAGTTTTTCGAAAAATATTACTGTATTAGAAAGTAGACAATCTATGAAGCATATGTTTCAAATTTGAAGACGCTACGTTGTTTAGTATTTGTTTGGCAACAATCAATAGTGAATGTTGTGAGTGAATTTGTAAAAATGGAGAAAATTGGTCATTGTTATATCATCCAATACTTTAATTTGAAAGACCTCAGCCCTACCAGTATAAAAACTGAACTAGATTCTACTCTGGGTGAGTCTGCGCCTTCGTTTACTACAGTAAAATATTGGGTAGCAGAGTGTAAACGAGGCCGTACGAGCTGCCAAGACGAGCATCGCAGTGGTCGACCAAATGAGGTGACTACTCCAGAAATAGTAAAGAAAATCCACAAAGCGGTACTGGGTGATCGTCGACTGAAAGTGCGCGAGCTAGCAGACATAGTAGGCATTTCGAAAAGTGCGGTACATTGCATATTATTTGAAAATTTAGACATGAGAAAGCTGTGTGCAAGATGGGTGCCGCGTCATACTCGAGCAAAAACAGTGTCGTGAAGATGTTTCAATTGAGTGTTTAGCGAAGTTTCACCGCAACAAAGCAGAATTTTTGCGCCGTTTCATAACCATGGATGAAACATGGGTCCACCACTTCACCCCAGAGAGAAAACAACAATCAAAACAATGGACTGAAAAGGGAGAACGCGCACCAAAGAAGGCGAAGACCGTTCCATCTGCAGGCAAGGTCATGGCGTCGGTTTTTTGGGATGCGCATGGGATAATTTTCATTGACTATCTTGAAAAAGGAAAAACTATCAACGGCGAGTATTATGCGAACTTATTGCAACGTTTGAGCGAAGAAATCAAGTAAAAACGACCACACTTGGCTAAGAAGAAAGTGTTGTTTCATCAGGACAATGCACCAGCTCACAAATCCGTTATTGCAATGGCCAAAATTAATGAATTAAAATTTGAATTGCTGCCTCATGCACCCTATTCGCCAGATTTAGCCCCCTCTGATTATTTTCTGTTCCAAAACTTGAAAAAATGGCTCAGTGATCAAAGATTTTCCAACAAAGAAGTGATGTCGGTAGTTAATGGCTATTTTGAGGAGCAAGACAGTTCTTATTATAAAAAGGGTATCTAACTTATTGAACATCGCTGGAAAAAGTGTATAGAGCTAAAAGGAGATTATGTTGAAAAATAAACATATATTTTTCCATTATTTTTGTTTTTTCTTTGTTGGGTCGGGTACCTCTGGGACCACCTCCGTATTTAAATCATATCTACACATAAATACAACAATATAAACAAATTGCTGGTAATGTAAACATGAACGACAAATCGCGCCGAGAGGTACGAGACAAAAAATATTATTTTTTCATTTTTGAAAGAACAAAAGAATAGAGCAGTATGGCGTTTCTGTCATCTGATGGAGTTTAGAATTAGTCCTACTAAAAGTTTAAAGGAAAATTTTGGAGCGGTTTTTGAAAAAATCTTCTTTGTATTTTTTTTAATTGCAAATATTGCACGTCATATTGCGAGAAAACTACTAAAATGTTCAAAAAAATGTACTTGGCCTTTATGAAAAAACCAATTTTGGACAACAAATTTCATTTGAAAGAATATCTATCTTCAGTTTTGTAGTGGTAGGAAGATGCCGAAAAAAATTCATACGTTTGCAATTTTCGAAAATTCAGAGTTAATCGTGAAATCAGACCATGGCCGCCTTTATAAGTGTATTTTACTCTATTCTTGCAAGAAATTTAAGTAAAGAAAAAATGGAGCCGTTTTTGAGAAACTTTGGAAAATGTCCGAGGAGCTTCATATAAAGTATTCCCAAATTTTAAAGAATTTTCAAAATTTCATAGCTTTTAACTAGAGCCAAATTGACAGGAGTTTCTTCAATTTGGGAAAAATCTTACGTATGGTTTAGGCGCTAGTAGTCTTCAGAGATAGATGTCAAGACGATTTGCCCTCAATCGATTTTTCGGTTTCAAGGACCCACAAAACATGGATTCTGGCTACACCACCTGTTAAAAGTGCTTTTTCTAAATTTAAAATCTGAATTTATTTTCTTTTTCATTGCCAGAGTAATAAGAGTTTTCTGCAGTTTTTAATTATTAAATATTAATACTAAATTAATAATTAATATTTAATATTTTTAAATAATTAATTACCTGTGTGTTTAAATCAAAGACACCGGCATATGTGGCTCGGGGCATCAACTGATCTCACTGCTGTCCCTCTGACCGGGAGGTCGTAGTGTTCAATTTCCGACGGTGGCAGGATTTTCGACTCTAGCATGATAGCTGGGTCGAGTTCAGCCAGCCTGTCTGGAGGAGAATTCTAATGGCCGCCTGCTCTAATTAGTAGTCTTTCGTGGTTTCTCTGATCAACACCAGGTGAATGCCGGAGAAGTACACTAACAAACGGGTCAGAGACCGCGCGCGATATTTCATTCCTCTTCCTTGTCTTATCCTTACTCCTTTACACATACACTTACATGCACTACACTCCGCCACATGACGGGAGATCAGTCACGAACTTAGTGCTTGTCCCGGCTGGGGCGGTGCCCCGCTGGTGGGAGATACCTTGTTGGGAAAATCCCCTGAAGCCGTCGTACGTCAGCGCCGAATATCACCATTCAGCAAGGGAAGATAGTCGTCACCTTCCGCGATAAAAGCATACACTACGCTTATGGAACTAATAGCATCAGCAATTGACACGCTAGGAATTACTACCAGTTAAATCAATAAATAAATTAAATGAAAAGTGTCAAAACAGCGCGTACTTTCTCGCATTATATTTAAATTTTGGATTTTCGAAATTTCAGTTTTCAAAGCAAATGCACCGTTCCTTTTAGCGTCTCTTTCCCTATCAGTGGAAAAACATTAAGGAAAAATTTGAATCAGTTTTTCTTAATAATATTTAAAAATTGCCTATATTTTTCGCAAAATTACTTCTCATGTTTTGGAAAAATACTACATAAAATTATTTCAAACTCTATTGCAATCCGTTCCGATTCCTCTCTCGTAAACTAATAATTTATTTACTTTAAAATTCGAATATCTAAAATTTGCCTGCCCTGGCTTACTCAAAATTTTCTTCTATGATTTAATTCCTTTTACTTTAAAAGTTCAAAAATACAATCTTTGCGGATCATATAAAATTTATATTCGAGGGACGACAGACTTGCACATAAGAGATTTGAAGCACGAAAGATTTACGTAGGAAATTTTACTCCGTGAATTTGTTTGTTGAAGTAAGGAAAAAACATTTCTTTCCTGAAACGTTATAATTTCAGGTTCCTTCAATATCCTTACAAACTCCGAAGCTCGCTGTAGTCACTCCGGATACACAATGACAAAAACATTAAATACTATACATGTTAGATAAAGGAAACAGCACATCCTTCCCTCAATTTCTCATGGCATCGGCGAAGGGATGTCTTCTTGGCCAAGCTCTTTTACTATTTTCAACCGTTTCTCTCCAATGTATTCTTGTGTTTTCGTAACGTGGCGCGAGGATTTGACGCAACGTGAGGACGTTACGTTCGGATTTCTCTTCACGATGGAATATGACACCATGGTGGAAATACATGGGTGGGTTCTTCCGGTGCACCGATTTTAGCTAATTCTGCGCATCACCAGTTTGCGTCACGAACCGCGTGACTACAACATGGGCACTTCGTTTGAAAAGCCAGACCAGAGAATGGCTGCCATGTTGCATGGAGGGCGAAAAGTGTTGAGAAACATTTTGAAAGTGTAACAAAGTTTTCAACAGTAATTACCCAAAGGTCGATTACTGTGTACACGAAGGTGTACAAGATGCAACATTTAAAAGAAATGCTTCATAAGTCTGTTTCAGAGTCTTGCAACGATGTGATCATTTTGGAATCTGGATGCATTTAAAATCCTGGCTAAGATTGTGACGTAAACTTGTGTCTTGGCTGAAGTCCTATACGATGCGCAAGAGCCCCCGCCCCCGTATGGCACAGCTTTTCCAGTCTTTCTCAATCGTGCTGCCAGATGTCGCATGTTCGCTACCGTACCAAGCGGTTCTGCAGATCAAGCGACATCTAGCGACACGTTAGGTAAAAACGCGAAAAGCCTTGACATATTCCATCGTGACTAAAAGCCAAGTATAACAGCCAAGGAGTATTCATCGTCGTGGGTAACGTGCTACTGAAATTGGCGCCGGTGCTAATGTGTGCGAGCAATGCTGATTTCGTTTCGCTATGTTAACCTATAGGTTTGCGAGGGCAAATGAGTCCCAAAATCACGCACTCTCTATACGGTGTGTCTGCAATTATTTTTTGTAGTTCATACTGTGAACTTTGAATTCATGATGCGCAAAGTATATATACGATGCACTGAATTCTAAAATTTTCACCTTAGCACGTGGTGCACTTCTAGTCATATTAGTCATACTTTCTCTAAAATAAATATATTACTCACTAATATCGTTACTCCAATATCTTTCTCTCTCTCTCTCTCTCTTATATATATATATATATATATATATATATATATATATATAAAACACACAATACGTAAGGTATTTACGTAAACGTATCGTTACCCCGTATACGAGTATTTATTTATGCATTTATTTATTTTACGACAAAACTAGTTAAAAACTGTCTGTGACGTGTTACGGGGAGAAATGACAATAACAATGAGACTTTTATTAATAATGAGTATACGTACGTATACGAGAAAGTATTAAGAATTGCGTATCTCAAAACAGTTAAATCCATTGTCTAATTTTCCAAATTATCATTTATTCAAATGTACTAAATGATGATCAATTTCCATAGAATTTTCAACAAAAAAATTGTATAAAAGAAAAATTGGATATTTGAATTCACTAAATTCAATCCGCAAAGTTTTTTTTTCCTTGAGAACTTAAGAACTGTTTTCTCAAATCAATTCAAAGTAAATTTACACCTGAACTTGCTCACTGATAGTTACTGCCATGACTATTCAGTGGAGAATGTATAGTATACATTGTAAATGTGTACAGAAAGTACCGGAATGCAAATGATTCATTTCAAGTTTTTGAATATATTAGGCTACATGTTTCATGTAAAACGATTTATGAATTTTTTACAAGTACCTTGTATCCTTGAGTGAAATATTTGCAAAAATAATCTATGTGTGATAACACGAGGTAGAATTCAAAGCCTGCATCTTTTCCAGCACCGCCTGCTCTGTAGGGATACGCTTTCAAACTGGCATTTGAATCGTATCCATCAATGATATTCCATTGAACATGAGCACTCTCATAATTTAGGTAACCTCTTGTTGCGTGGAACCTAAAAAGATAAGGGCAGTTTTACATACAAGGCAGCTTCTTCAACATTTTGTTATTTAAAAAGAAAAATACTTACGTGCCTTTGGAGAAAAGTGACTCTCCGGGAAGCATGTTGAAAGAAAAACATATGCCTTCCTCTGTCAGAATGCGTTTGAAAATGTTATTTTTATTTCTTCCACCAAATTTGCTTCGATAAATAACTCTTTCCTCTTTTAGAGCATACTGGAATATTTTATATTAATAACATTTATCCAATGTTAACTTTTCCATACATTCAATTGAGTTTTGAATACGAGGTGAACATAAAAATGAAACGTTGACACGATTCCAAAAATAATTTATATAACATTCAAACCAAAATTTCAATTAAAAATATGTAAATTACATCTCAGATGCATAGTTTAAGTACGTTCAGTATTTGGTTTTATATTTTCTATTTCAAATTCTGGTTTGCGAAATTAATTTGGAATTCCTTCGCAAAATATAAAACATGATAAACGAAAACAACAATTATGTTCTACGGTACGAAATCAAGACGTAAATTTATACAAAAATAACGTTTTCTATTTATAGAACTCTACTCATGCTCGAATCATTAATTACAGTCTTCTTACCTGTTCTATTGTATCTATAACGGATGAGTTTCTGAACTCCCAGTGAGAAGGAGAGAATGCACTCTCACATTGCAGTGAGAGATCCCTGAGAAGATCTTTGCTGAAATACATCAATGATTAAATATAAAATTGTCATCATTGTGTCACCTTTTAGAATGCGTTTACGCTCAAAAAGATGTTCCGCAGACGTAAAGAATTCCATGTTGTGACCTTGTTACTGGGTAACAATTATATTTTAATAATTAAATTTGTTTAAATAATACCGAAGTTTTGTACAAAGTACCGAGACATCCAATTTTTTAACAGGTAGTGACACACACACACGCATATATATATATATATATATATATATATATATATATATATATATATATATATATATATATAGAGAGAGAGAGAGAGAGAGATAGATAGATAGATAGATAGATAGATAGATAGATAGATAGATAGATAGATAGATAGATAGATAGATAGATAGATAGATAGATATATAGAATGCCGTTTCGTCGCGCTCCGCCAGAAATCAAGCCCTATATAAAATCGCTACATGTGGTTCCCTTAAGCGAACGCATGTGCTAACCTGTGTGAATTGTCCCGCAAAGTAGGGCGCGTTCTAGACGGTGTTGTCAACTGACCAGAGGGATAGGTGAGGTAACCTTTCCGTCAACGAGGAGAAAATAGGAGGGGGAGGAAGGACCAGAGGACCGTACGAAAAAGACTCCTTCTTCTGATTTCGGCAGCGGAGATAAAAGAACGTGTGCAAGACTAGTGAGTGGACAGACGCATAAGTAAACGTGACGAGTTGTTCGAGGTGAATTGCATCGTTACGTGAAGTAGCATTTCCGAAAGCCGTGAATAAGTGAGCTGAAATAAAATGTATGCTGATAAAAAAGAACTTCATTTTGCGGTGTTATGAAAGTAATAGACTTTTCCGATTTCTCGATATTACAACGATAAGAATTAGAATGAGTATATAGTCACGCAGCCGAACAGTTTAACAAAACGCTCGCATATTTTTTGGGCGGCATTTTATTCAGTTATTTGCTCGAGAAACGGAACTAGTTTCGACAACAAAGGCCACTCCTCTGAACTGTAGTAATTTTATTTCGTTTAGCACAGGAACGGTAACCTGTATAAATCCCGAAAGCCAAACTCGTGACAAAAAGGGCGCTTAAAAAGAGTTGGTGTAACGAAGACTTGGTGGACAGTGTGAGGAGACGACTGGACGAAGGCAGTCGGCAGAAGAAGAAGGAAGACCTGTGGTCACGTGCTGCGGGCAATGCAAGAGGATCCTTGGAGGCCTAGGGCGGCCACCGACAGCCCCCAGCACTTGCAGCCCGCGGCGCGCTCTGGGAAGGCGACGGCCGTACGCGCTACACGACCTTCGCTGGATTTTTGATTGATTGATTTTTTCGTATTTCCGGGCGCGTCAACTGCTTCGGCCATTAGTTCCGTTAGTTTAGTGCATGTTTTACCGTAGTACCATGTACCATGTAGTGCATGACCTACCGTCGGCTAGTGGGGTTTCCCCCTAACCAGGACTCTCCCACCAACGGGGCACCGCCCCCGTTTGGGACATGCTCTAAGCTCCCGACTGGTCTCCCGGAATATGTAGTAGTGTAGTGCGTGTTAGTGTGTAAGGGGAGAGGATAGGACATGGAAGAGGAAGGAAAGTTCGCGCGCGATCCGTGGCCCGTTTGGTAGGGTACTGCTCCGGCATTCGCCTGGTGTTGATCGGAGAAATCACGGAAAACTTCCGATCAGAGCAGCCGACCGCTAGAATTCTCCACCAGACAGCAGTTGAATTCGACCTAGCTGGAAAGCTAGTGTCGAAAATCCTGCCGCCGTCAGGACTCGAACCTAGGATCTCCCGGTTAGAGGCGCTGCAGTGACCTCAGTTGATGTACTGAGCTACCGGTACCTTCGCTGGAGGAAGGGGGATGTCTGCAACAGACGGCGAAACTCAATGTGTTGAGAGTTTTTTATTGGTTATTTAAGGTCGCATCCACATCTAGGTCATTATCGACCACTATTGGAGTTAACGTTATGGTAACTATGAAGATGAAACGAAAAGGTGATGATAAGGGGTGAAAGACGAACACAAATACAACCATGCCCGAGGCGGGACTCGAACCCGTGACCCTTCGGTCCGAGATCACTACGACGTAGCAATCTCGGCCACCGGACCGGCTGTTGAAAGTTTTGTTTCAGTGCGTTTAGTGGGAAACGATAAGCAAAAATAAATTTCGAAAATTGACGTAAAAAAATTACTTCAGGGCTACAGGCTCGGACGTATTCAAAGTAGTTGAACAGATCTTCTTTAGATTATTAAATTAACGAACCAAAAGAGAAAAATGAGTAGTTGATTTTTAAAAACTATTATTTAAACAAATTAAAACATTTTAAATTATAATTAGGGCCATTGGGGGGAATTTTGAAATGTCATGTTAATAAAAAGGGAATACCTTTGAAATTTATGTTGAAAAAATTAAAGTTTAGCAAAACAATTAAGGGTAAAGAGATAAAGGAATGGAGATGTTGGGGTGTCAATAGTTTTCTCCCCTTCAATATAGTGTAAAGAGATAAAGGAAAAATTATATTATACTTGTCTCTTAAGTAAGTAGCAATGATTAAAATTAAAGATTTCTAGTGGCATTTGTATTTAAAATTGAGTGCCAGGATGACACTGGAAACATACATAGTTTTTTTGATTCATACAATCCAATACTCCAACTAAATTTGTTAAGTGTCTTGTTATTTTATTTAATGTAAAGACACGATTGTTTTAAGTTCCTGCTTTAATACGTTGTATGTGGATGATATTAATAACAGGTTGAAACGGCTCTTATTAATATTTTCCCATTCACTATAGCTATAACGAAAGAATACGATTGCCTCCGCAAAAACTATTCAATTATCATTAATACTCAGATTCCGAGATGTTTCCCTTGAAGTAACGTAAGATAGCATCTGTGTGGTTCAGAAGCGTGGCGTCGATCTTGGTCTCGGGGCAGACTGTGATGGCAGGGAATGGTATCTCCCAGATGGCGCGTTGCTGCTTGTCCATGGCCACGATGACAGGGGATGCCTGGTATCGCTCCAGCGACTTCCAGAACAGAAACAGGAACGCCACCAGAGCCCCCAGCACGGCTACCAGCCACCCAGACCTGCGAAGGAATCTCTTTCAGGCAAAGAACAGGATCTCTCAAATTACCGGTTGTCCGTGACACTACCGCTTGCGCATGGCCACGATAGCTTTGTAGCGCTCCAGCGAATTCCAGTAGGGAAAAAGAATTGAACCGAGCACGGCCCCCAGCCACCCAGATCTGCGATGACTGCTATCCCTACCAGAAGGGCAAAATGAAAAATTAACGGATCTCCTTTAGAGATCAATTTGCAGAAATAGTTCAAATGAGAACAAAATATAGGGTAAATAGATTCTGAAAACTGACGCCTAACATCCAGGACTGAAAAACTGCGCCTAACATCCAGGCGCAGTTTTTTTAGTTATACGTTACTGTTAAGCTAGTTTTTAAGTAGTCTTTTTAAGTTACCCGCCCTCCCGAAGCAGCAGAAGCCAAAAAGGCTGTAGAAATTTCTATACACCCAAATCTGAAATAAATTCCCGCTTCTCCAGGGAAACTGGGGAGGGGAAAGAAAAAAATCCGGGCGCAGTCTAGCCCTGAAGAGGACCGCGATATGTCGGTCGAAACGTCGGCACCTCAGCCTTCGACGCAGCGTCACCCGGATAGCCCAGATCATGGCTCTGGACGCGGAAGTCTACGATAACCGTTAGATTTGTAATGTTGCACTTTCTGAAGTTTTTCAATGCACCAACGACGATCAATAGTGATTCTTGGTATGTAACTAACAAATCATATTAATTTTTCCGTACCTTTCCAAATAAGACCTTCGTCGCTCCATAATATACTTCAGTCCATGAATACTTGTGCCTTCACAGAAGTCAAGAATATTTTGCTTGCAAGTTTGAGGCTTTTTCGTCACATCTACAACTGATTTGCTCATTATCATGGTTTATGACAAATTATTTACAATATTATTTATAGGTATCTAATAAAATTTGCCAATATGTCTTGTGTACTTATGTAGTCGTCTCCACGAAATTGTGGATGTGCGATTTAATACGAATGCGTAATGAAATGATGTCTTATTATCTATAAATACTGCGCGCTACTCGCATGTCAGTCGATACTAATTATTCAAGGGGGAACTGAGACAACGCTAAGTCATTTTTCCCGAGGGTCAATAAAAGGTGTTTATCAAATGATGAGACGAAAGATCTATACTACAGAGGTCACAACACCTAAAATATAATATTTACAAATTTTAAGATATTTTATTTGAGTGTTTTTCACGAAATATATAATAACAGCAGTAATGTTAAAAAAATTAAGTTTTTCAGTTTATAAAGATTAAAATATCCATATGTAGAGTCGTAGGCTTCCGCGGCCGATAAAATATCCATACTTTTGCAATACACTGAACTTTGAAATTGTTGAATATTTTCCCCAATTTATCGTTTATTTTCTATTTCGCGAAAACCGTCAGTGTTTCGATGGCCCCCAAGGTTGAAAATTCCATATTTTGAACTGGAGTTGCTTGAAGTTCAACGTACTGAACAGAAGTTTGAATATCCGTTGAAAACATATTTGAATTGTCCAAGAAAACTCGTCTCCCGTAAGGGAGAGGAGGGTTATAATAAGATAAAAATGAGTTTTTGTAGTTTTTTTACCCCTTTTGACAAAATAGTAGTTGTAGATAATAGAGTAAAATTATTCTGAAATAATTCAATTAAATATCAGAATATTTGAAATAATATGAGGATAATATTTGGTAGTACTATTCTGTAAGCACGGCCACCTGATCTCCTGGCACTAGACCTGTCGGAACTAATCCAGAATGATTTTATATTAGGATTAAAGAATAATTCACAACAGATTACAGGTGATCTTTAATGTTCATTTTGTGCATACTAGCAAAAAAGCGAAAAAATATAGCATACTAAATTTCATATTCGAATCATCCATACCCGCAAGCATTGTTTTACGGCGATTATAATTTTGAAATTCCAATATTACCTGTTCATACCCGGCATGGATGTAACATTCGAGGCGTTTAGGTGTTGGGAATGTTTGAATGGAAGTATAACATTAAGAGTTACTACAAATCATTGGTATGTTCAATGCGAGATACTGTAAGAACATATTTGAACAAAGCTATGCATGAAAGAAATGAAGTATGAAAGAAAATTTCAACACGTTTCAACACATTCAACCAGTAATCTTTATTTAAATATCATCCCCAAATATTCTGTACACTTGTCCTTTCATTTTTCATTAATATGAAATAAAAGAATTAAAAGCCAATAAGTGATGAGGAAGTGATAAGGAATGAGTGGTATATTTGATAAGGAACGAGATTGCTAAATTTAAGGTTGATGTAAATAGTGCTACGCAATGTCGACACATTGAATAATTTCACTTCGTGTGTCCCCAATCGAGAGTTTTCTTTGTTTTTTTATTGTTTTTCTTATGATTGTATTTACATATTTCATTTACATTCACACTACGTATATTAGTTAACTTATTCACATAAAATTAAACTTACAGCTACCATTGCTGTTGAGAAAAGATAATGGTCCATTTCGGAAAATTGCTTTAGGAATATGTGGAAAGGGTACTTATTTTTTATTCTTGATTGGAAAGAAATTAAACGGCGGTTACGCACATCACGCTACGTAGAAGGGATCACAGGCGCAAAATAAACTTAAGAACGCAAAAAAACGGATGTCAGGAAATTCTCTTTCACAAATCGAACGATAAGAGATTGGAATAGATTGCCTGCAAAATACTTTGAACCCTTTCCTCGAAGCGTTCAACTGTTGACGAAATTAATTTAGGGTATTTCTATGCTTATGAGGGCGTTAACTAAGAATCTTAAGTTTACAGTGAAGTGAGGTGTCGTGCAGTGTAGAGCAGAGAAATAACAAAGGAAATGTTTTTTGTGTTATAGTGAAGTGAAGTGAAGGACAGTGCAGTGCGGTCATAATTGTATAAACAGTGTGGCTTTAGATGATAGGCTTTTTTCTCTTCATGTAATTTAATGTTATAATAATCATCAGTTTTTATATTATTGTTATTATTATTATTATTATTTTATCATTATTACCATTATTATATTATTTGCATGACATTTATTATCTTATTTATGTCATTAACTGCCCCGGGTTACACCCAATTGTATTTTAAATAAATTTATCTTTAATCTTGTGGAATAGATTGCGTTTCTGGCTAGGTTGAATCCGGTTAAATTTGGTATCTCCATTAGGTTGGAGTAGAATTGGGTGGATGGGTATAGGATGTGATGGGTTATGGGTTGGAGATTAAATTCTTTATGGGACTGTGTATTAGATATGAACCATGGCGCGTTGGTAATTGTTTCCTTCAGAAAAATACTTACAATATATGGATTAAAAACATAAATATTGAATTTAGAAATGTTTGAACCTGACTGCTTCGCCGTTTGATGCGGTGGTGTAATGTAGGCACTGTTCCATTGAATGTATAACTGCTCCCGCAGTTGTTGACTGTTATCAGGGCTTGACTGATAACTTGCTCTGTTGATGAGGGTATATCATTAGACACAGAGTAAAAGAACTCGCAGTAAACACTACTAAGTGCAACTATCACTTACAACTGAAACGATACGGAGCTCGGCTCTAGCGATCCGCTCGGGTCGGAGGCTCGTTCGCGAATAGTTTTCTTTGTAGTCACAGCTTCGTAACAAATATTCTCCACTTGAAAGAAATGTGTTTTAAGTGTTAATTTTATCGCGTGTGTAATCCGTGACTGAGTTATTCTATAAAAAAATTCATCTTTATAATGACAATTTTCAAATTCGATTATCATTCTCCCGTTTTCATATTCCGATAGGTACGAGTAATTTCAAGATGCTTTGGAAATTTTCGACAAGTTCCCGAGTCGCGCAGCCACGAGATAATTTCTAAATTCTGATAATTTTCAAAGCACGAGTGGATTTTAATAAGACGTTTTCACGAATGAAATTTGAATTTAAGAAGCTAGTTCATCAGTACTGGTTATGTAAGATAATCTGACATGTATTCAATGATTTCAATTACTGTGTGCATCACCCTCCATTTTCTGTTTACTTATGTAAGGCCGTCTGCAATGTTAAAATCAAGGAGGTTAGGTTAAACAACTATAATAATTTGCAAGACCCAGAACGTGAAAAATATAAAAAGAACAGAACTTTATTGGTCAAGGAGAAATTTAGTACGCAAAGAAAACAATAGACGGCGACGCCGCGTGCTTATAATTCTCAGAAGGTAGTAGAAAACGTAAAGGGCGGAAATGGGCAACATAAACATTGGGTAGAACCCGATTTTTGAAACAGTTTAAAGCAAAAATCAAGTAATTCGAGCCACGGGTTCAAGAAATATCAGAAAGTGTATGAATTGTATGTATCACATTAAGAACGAGGAAGATGGCACCCATTGTTGTGCTGTTGGAAGTGTAAAAGAAACTCAGTTTTTATTGAATATTTCAAGAACGCTTGGACGGATTAACGTCAAACTTTCTGGGATTATAAAACAGAAGATTTGGATTAGGGCAAAATTAGTCACCGCACGGGGGAATTTGTACGGGACTTGAATTATTTCAATAGTTAAATTTATAACGTGGGGGATTAAGAAAGAAAAGACGTTCGCAAACGATGGAAGTATGAATTTCTAACGTGTTGTACCGTGATGGGCGGGTGTTTTGAGAAAAAAGAAAGTTGTCGGATTGTAGACCAACAATGTGAAAAGAAGTTGTTGCAAGTTAAGTTGTTGAGCAAGTTAGGGCGGGGCAAGTTAGGGCGGGGTTGGATAGGGACGCGACGTAACATTACACTACATAGATACATAACTATACCCTGCTTGTATGTACTCTGCAAGGAAGGATTAATACAGTACAAATATGAATAAATAAAAATGTACGCAACGATAACACCAAAGATATATGTTTATTTGATTTTATTTTTAACATTACATCACTCATCAAACACACAATTATTAAACACATAACTATGAAAATTGAAAGAACATAATGAATGCACATAAACACATGAAATATATTTCATTTTCATCCACATATTCCCAATATCATGATTTGGAGTATTTTTTTCTTGATACATAGCTTTGGCCCATAAAAATGTTCAATTTTTTTTCGAATTTATTTTCTACTTTTATCGGATCTCTGAAATAGCTTCTCAAATAATATTGAATATTTCATTCTATGACAGCAAATTTCTTCACCATTTCTTTAGTTAACATCTGTTAAATGGGACAATGAACAAGCGCCTTTTATTGCACACGGATCGATACATACCGTTTCCTAATAAAATGAATCGCAGCTTATGATTGGTCACTATGGAGGCGGTAGTAATTAAAATCGATTAAGAAAACAATTTTTTGTAGATTACTACTCTAAATTTGTTAATACTGTGTACATTCTTAAACACTATTGGTCTTAATTTCATGAGTGGAATAATTAATTTGATAGTACACTATGTGATAGAGAAAACAAATTTGCTCAACTATTGTTTTGATACAAGTTCATTTTTTGGCCAGTGTATTTAGAACAGGCCAATAATTGCCTATAGAAAGTATATTGTTTCTATTAATGAAACTTGTTTTTACATTAACCAAATAAATGTAACTTCATTTTCTGTGCACGTCTTCTAGAATTCAGTGGGAAATACAATTATTCAAATTATCGATTCCATGTTGTCGCGGCAGGAAGTATTATTCAGAAGCACAACATGATAAGAGCCAAAATTTATTGCTTATTTATCCTTGAAAATAGATTTTATTACATGGGAGTTTTTTTCTCCCTTTCAAAATTCAAAATTTAAGTAGTATATGACTTAGTGTAGGGATCACAGAGTTTTGAAAATGTGCACACAATTCACTTTTCCCCATAGCAGGTCATACGCAGTTTTTAACTGTTTTTTTGACGTAAAAATAAATAAATAAATAAATAAAAAACTTCACCATGTAGAATTTGTACTAATTTAATACTCTTAATATTAATATAATATACTTATTTTGTACACTTCATTAATACTAATTTAATATACTTAATATTTACCCCCATTATCAGCCTGAAAAACAGTGTTTTCCTACCGGGAGCGGTAGCTCAGTGCATCAACTGATGTCACTGCAGCGCCTCTGACCGGGAGGTGCTAGGTTCGAGTCCTGACGGCGACAGGATTTCGACACTAGCTTTTCAGCTAGGTCGAAATCAGTCGCTGTCTGGAGGAGAATTCTAGCGGCCGGCTGCTCTGATCAGTAGTTTTCCGTTGTTTCTCCGATGAACACCAGGCGAATGCTGGAGCAGTACCTTACCAAACGGGTCACGGACCGCGCGCGATCTGTACTTCCTCTTCCTTGACCAACCCTGTCCCCTTACACTAACATGCACAACACTACCACATATTCCGGGAGACCGGTCGGGAGCTTAGAGCTTGTCCCGGCTGGTGGGAGAGTTCTGGTTTGGGGGAAACCGAACTAGCCGACGGGAAGTTTGCTCCGGATCTCGCCATCTAGCCGTGGAAGATCACCGCCTTCTCCCGAGAAAAAACATGCACTACACTAACGATACTAATGACCAAAGCAGTTAACGCGCCCGGAAACACGAAAAAATTCAATCAATCAATCAGGGTTTTCGAAACACTCTTATAGGAAATAATTGGTCTGTTTTGAATTCACTGGCCAAGAAATGAACAAGTATATATGACAATAGTAACAATTTTTAATACCGATAATAATTCTCAAAAAAAGATAGTTGAGGGTTCACGATTCTTGGTGCAGGAGGAGAGATTCTCACAGGTCGTGGGTGCCAATACGACCTGAATAGAAGCCAATATAGAAGTTCCACGATGCTGAGTACACTCATACCCAGGCAAAGCCCCAGCAGTCCACCACAGTTGGCTAAAACACAAAAAGATAAAGATGTAGTAAGGGAAAGTGCTGCGGCGAAAGGAACCGGTTTTATTCAACAGAAACACTCTGTTGGCACATAGGCGGCCAAAATTAATTCAAATTTGGCGCCGTACTTGGAATTCAATCATTTATAGCAATTCTTCGGCGCTAATTAACATCAAAGGGTATATACTTTAAACGTCCAGCGTTGGACTCGGTTCAGCGTTGGTATAATATTACGCGGAAACAACTAATAATTTCAAGAAATTTACATGACCTTAAAGCAAGAACAAACTATGAAGAAAAAATTTCATTTGCAAGAAATATCTCAATATCTACTTTTGTAGTTGTAGGAGGACGCGGAAAACATTTCAAACTTCTGCAAATTTTCGAATATTCATGAAATGACAGTGGTAATCAGATCAATGCCACTTTTATAAGTGTTTTTCTCTCTATAGTTACACGAAATTCAAAAATTAAACACGCAATTACGCGAAAAATACTCAAATTTTGGAAAAACTGTACATGATCGTATTTCAAAATCTATCTTTAAGCAACAGATTTTATTAAGGGGAACAATCAACATCTTTACTACTTTAGATGTAGGAAACGCAAAAAGATTTTTGAACTTTTGCAATTTTCAAAACATTAGTGTATTAGCCAACATGAGTCTTTTAAATGTCTTTCACGCCATCCAACTAAAAAAATCAAAAACGTTAGAGCCATTTTTTAAATTTTAAAAATGTCCCGGATGCATCATGTAAAGCACTCCACAAAATTAAAATATCGGTTTCAAATTCAAGGGGCTGCCACATCAGATAGATACGAGAATATCAATTTTGGAGAAAATCGGCTGAATGGTTTAGCCGCTAGCATTGTTCAAGATGGACGGACAGACGGACGGACACAGCGACGTTTTATCGTCATTCGATTTTTCGGTATCAAGCACCCACAAAACATGGATTCTGGCAACACCACGTGTTAGAGAATTTTGTTCTAAATTTAGCAACTGGATTTATCCACTTTCTCGTTTCAGTTGCCTGTAATAAGTTTTTTTCTCCTGAAAATTCGCCTTATTTTTGCGCAGCATTACATAAATTTCTCTCTACTCCGTAGCGAGTAAGTAAACAATTTGGAGCCATTTTTTTAAATGTTTGAAAATGTCCCAGCCACTAAATCTCAAAATTAAAGAAAATTACTCAGAATCGCAGAGCTTCGAGTGAGGCCAGATCGCCTGGGGTTTATTGAGTTTAGAAAAAATGCATTGGGCAGTGGTGTTCTTCATAGACAACAGACGGACAGATCGACGGACAGACAGAGAGACGGACGTTTTGGAAATAAAACATTTTTTCGGTATCATTAGACCAGAAAACGTGTATTCCTGTTGAAATCTCAAAATCTATTTTCCACAGTATTACTCGCATTAACTTTCTCTAAATTACGTGTATTATTCCGAATATACGTATGTATACAAGAAAGCAACTGTTGGTGCTACAGAATGGCAGACTTTCTCGTACTAGTTAGTTTCATAATTTCTTTGCTCTGGGATAGCTTTCTGGGTTTGCCCCATCCTCTTGCCAACCTCATCTATGGCCACTTAAAGTACAATTTTTTGAAAATTTCCCTAAATTTTTGGCTTTGTAATTATATAACTAAAATATTACTTGAATAATAAAGAAGAGTAAAACCTCGCCCTAAATGGAAATTTGCGTTTAAAAAATGCGAGCCGTTTTTAGAAAACGTAGTTTAAGCGTTAGTGTAAATGCCAAAATTGCAGCTCTTTTTCATGGAATAATTTTGTTTTTGAAAACCTATGTTGGAGGTCATTTGAAGCACTCCCGCCCCCCAATCTTTAAATCTTTCCAATTGTTCGATTTCCTAATAGAAGTCAAATAATATTTATTTAAGAATATTATCGAAGACTAGCAGAACTCGTTAGTGCTGTTCTGCTCTCTTTCTCCCTCTTTCCTTTCCAGGGGCCTTTTTTACCTTTCTCTTTTTCCATTTCTTTCCTCCTCTCACATTTTCATTCTCTCTTTTTTTTCCTTTTTTCCCCTTTTTCCCTCTCCCTTTCCCTTTTTCCCTCTGACTTTCCCTTCTTCTTTCCTCTCTTTCTTTTTCCCTCTTTTTTCCCAACTTCCCACTTTCTTCTCTTGTTCCCTCTCTGTTTTCCTTCTCACCTTTCCCCTCCCTCTTTTCCCTCTGGTTTTATTCTCTCTTTCTAAAAGATCTTTTCCCCTCCTCTCTTTTCGCCTATATCTTTTTTTCTCTCTCTCTCTCTCTCTCTCTCTTTCCCTCTGTTTCTCCTCTTTCCCCCTCTCTCTTTGTCCCCGTCTCCTTTTCTATCTCTCTCTTTTCCCTCCCTTCTTTTTCTGTATTTCCCTCTCTCTCTTTTCCTCTCTCCATCTCGCGCTGATCGCTCCTTCAGCCTTCTCGGCCTCACCGTGCGTCGCTCGACAACGCTCAGCAACAAGGAAACTGGGTTCCCAGGTGGATTGGAAACTGCATTTAACTGAAGCGCCATCTTGTGCTGCAACGCTATCTAGTGGAGTTGCAACAAAATGAACAGTATAAAAACTCCGTAAAACACTTGCATATATGTCAACTATCATAGATATATCGATCTCACGGTCTCGGAGTTCACCGCTGGTGGTATATACCATCATTCATTTTTATATACATAGATAAAACCTCTTCTTATATCAAAATTTGTTCTACGATTTGTAGTGAGTTTTGCAAAAAATTATGACTGAGATGTGTTAAGGACAGAAATTGCAGCGTAACTAATGTTATGTAATCATTATAAAGGGCGGGAAAGTATGTGCTGTTTTAGCGATGTACTTATACTGTGTAAACAGTAAACGTGAAAGTAAAAATTTCCTTTAGAAGCGAATAGATGGCAGCCGAAAAGAGGTTGGGACAAAACCGAATAGATAGCCCAGACTAAAGATATATAAACTAATAAGTGCGAGAAAGTCTGTGCCATTCTGTAGTACCTCTAGTTAACATAGATTTATTAGAAAATACAAATCACATTCCAGCAGGACAGAAGTGTATGAATTTAGAGAATCTTAATGACCGTAATGTTTGTTTTCGTAGCTCGGTAATATTTGTGCTACCATTTAAATCTGTAAATAATATTGAAAAAGTTACCGTTATTTTTCATGATTTTTACTTACCAATCATGTCAAACAATGTGTAGAGCTCTGTTCGACGTTGTGGGATATATTCGGTGTCCTTGAAGGAAATGTGTATCTCTGATATTTTGTAAGAACCAGTTCTGGAGAGGAAAAATATATAAGTAGAAGATATAAAATACATGTTTGTATGCAGCTTGCTATAATAATGACGCTAGGAATAATGTATGTATGTACTTGGCATTTAGGGTCAATTGTCCGACTTTGCCGGCTAGCTAACGCTCCCCCCCATACCAGGGCCTAATTTAATTCTAACACGTAAGGGTAAGATAGACATGTGGCGAACATTACGTAATCTTTTCATCTTAATTAGCAAACTTCGACTGTCTGAGCTTTTTCTGTCGTACATTAGTCTTCGCTAAAAAAATACATTTCGTTTAATAAAATCACTGAAACAAATTACTAACGCATGCGCAATTTCTGGCCGTGAGTTTGGCTGATAAAATCTCTGGTTACCATGGTGGAAAAAGATGGGTGAGCTATTGTCCATCATTTCCGACTTCAGCGAATGAGCTTCAGGCACTTGTTTGCACCACAATATTAGCGGGAGTTCTAAACCAACCAGCTACTAAAATTATCATTTTGTTATAAGTCATTGAAACAGATATATGAAGCATTTTTTTAACTATTGCATGTTTTATTTCAGTAACATCTTCATCGTGTTATTTTCGGTTGGTCATCATTGAAAATTATCATCTTATGCCACTTGCGAAGTGTGTCTCAACACTTTTCACTCTCCAAGCAAAATGGCGGACAGAGTCTGGTCTGGCTTTTCAAACGAAGTGCCCACGTGGTTCGTGACGCAAACAGGTGATGTGCAGAACGAGCAAAAATCGGTGCGCCGCACTAGCTCACCCATGTCTTTTCACCACTACCAGAGGCGTTGCTTAAGTAGGTGTCACCCGAAGCAAAACTAACGGTGGCACCCCCTAAATTAAATATAAAAATATCTATATCTGAATAGTTTATTCATTATTTAATAAAACTACAAGTATATCTGCACGATATTAAAGATAATTTGTAGATTATTTTATCAAGATTAACGAGAAGATAAGGTAAAGTAAAACGAGACTCTTGGACCACTGAAGAATTGGGGCTCACTGCTTATAGTTTCTCGTTTTACTTTACATTATTTTTCTTTGCTTTCTTAGTATATATGATTGAATTGTATAACTATATTATATATATATAATTATTTTTTAATAAATCATTAAAATTATATAATTTGAATTATAACATTTTATAATTGGTGTCACCCGCCCCCCATAGATACGCCACTGCTATTAGCTACCATTTGCCCGAGGAGTGCAATCGATGTTTTCTGAACGGCGATAGTTGGCGAAGATGGCTTCACTGTGTATGAGAAGTTTATCAAAAAAGAAGTGGATCGGAAAAAGTACGTGGTACATTCTGGTGACCGTTATTTAATTTGTATATCACACGGCCAAAACTGAAATCTTGAAAAAAGAATACGTCACAAGCCCGAAGTGTCTTTCAGCACACAACCGGATTCCCAGACAGCATATCGGTCTCGTTCGGAACTCTCCCGACTCGCCATGGAAACGCCCACCTCCTTGCATTGTAATGTAAATTACTACTACAGTACGTACCTTTGTCCTTTGATTTTCGATATTTTTTCTCTATCAAGTTGAGATCGAGAATCTCGGATATCATACTGAACATATATACAGCTCTGCAAACAAGCACATGTCTGGCTGGAAGAGATAAGTAATCCTGCCTGGAGCTCATGGAATTTTCCTGCAAACATTTTATTAAAGTATTTATGAATCAGAGGAAATATTCACGACGAAACAAAAAACTCGGTTTTTACCGCGATATGTACAGGTAGCAAACAAACATTTAAATACAACAGTCCCATTTAATGAATGTAGTACGTTTATGTGATACTATTTCCAGATGTTTACTATTTAGATTATTGTTTAACCATTACAGGTGCTACAATAGCACATACTTTCTCGAACTATTTATTTCTTTTGCAGTTTTCAAATATTCAGAGATTTTAACGAAAATGAGACCCATACCATTAAGCGCCCTTTATTACCTTTAGACTCAGAGTCTGCCTTCGTACCTCATACGAATCACAAAATGGCGCCAACCTAGGACTGCTCACTATGCTTACTTAATGTGTTTTTTCTATGTTACTTGGAGCCACTCATGATGGGGAAAAAATTCCCCAAACATGTGTATCACTGAATTTTCTACACAGTAAATTTGTATAGCCTACTATTGTGGTTGATACCTCTTATATCCTGAAATTTTAATCATGGAGTACCACACGATCTCCGCTGCCACTACCGAATTTTATCAATACAGTTTCTCCTCGTATGTAACAACGTAAGGTAAACAAGTTGTGCTACAGTAGCACATACTTTGTTGCATTATTTCTAACTCTTCCGCTATATTAGGCTACTACATGAACATGAAAAAATGTTTTCAACCTGCAAAAGTTATTTTCCCGCCGATACTTGAACCCAGATCCGTGGAATTAACTCACCATCACACGTACCACTGTGCTACAGAAGAGATGAGAAATGTAAGAATTTGGGCCGACGCTAAAAAATGTAATTTTCTCAACTCAAATTTTTATCAACATGACATTTTTACCACTATCGCAAATACGGAGTAAATTTCCGTAAATGTAACTAGCACCATATTTTCATTTCTTCGCTCTTAGGTGTTACGTAAGAAAAGAAAGTTATGTAAGCGTCCGACGGAAGACGACTGTCGCCGGAAAATTATTGTCGGGCCCTGGTAACGAAAAATTGGGTAAATTCTGATGCTAAGAATAGAAAAGCTAGCAAAATAGACGATATTGCTTGGGATTTCTTCATACCAAATGCTTGTGATTGAAGAAAAGTTCAATATTATATAAATTACAGCGTTTGAAATAATTATTTCTAATGTAATTGGTTTTAAAAATGCTATCATTTTCTTTCGTATTATATTACAATAAATTGCTAGTAGATTAAAATTCATCTTAAATATTGCTTCTGGCCTTTCGCGAATTCTTAGGTAGCTTAGATAGCCCTGCTGCACCACTATTGGCCTCTGGCGGAATTTATTAGAAACCACCTATTAGGTATGTTATCATTTCTGCCACAGTATACTTATCATCAGTGATGCGAAAAGTATGGAAAAAGAGAATTGTGCTCGATTTCAGTTACTTGCCAAATATTTTAATCAATTACAATTTAATTGTAAAAATGCAATTAGTAAAATTACAATTAAAATTGAGTATTCGTATAGTAACAAGTACAATTGCAAGTACAGAGTAATAAGCAAGTACATGAACATTATTATTACTTAAAATTGTCAATTAGTTTGCCATTAATTTTACAAAACAGCTGTGTCTTAAAGCTAGCATGTTTGTTCAGTTCCCTTAGGACGCATTTGATAGTAGGCATAAAGTACCCTGTGTACATTTTTTCTGCCTGCAATATGTTTTGGACCACTGCAATAGGTTTCATAACCCAAGAAGAAAAATATTACAATAAGAGCTTGCATAAATCGTAAGTATGTTTATCTGACTGCAAAACTTGAATACTACAATACTACCTGCCTTCTCTGTCTCTTATGGAACTGCATTCGTTAAGACGCAGAAAGAATGAATATTCTTGCTTTTGCTTTCGTCTATGTCCCAGTGCTGCCGTCAAGAGAACAAATCTGTGCGTGTAGAAATTCGGGTCTCTCTTTTTATCCAGGCTTATATGCTCTCTTTCTTACATTCATCATATATCATATCAGAATATTTTGTGGATATAATGTAATCAGATAATGCATACTTGTTTTAGAGGAATAATGACCATACATTCTTATTATTGTTCAGAGTATCAACCTAAAAACATAATGATAAACTGAAACGAATTTGATAATTATTGAAACAATAATAAGTCATGAATATGGAAGCTTTCTTCTTACAAAAGGAATATTTAATATGAATAATTTATTAATAATGTGATCAGTACCTATAAGCCAAAATAAAAAATATTAATTATTAAAATGCAACAAACATGCGCCCCCCCCGAGGTTTTTGCCCTAGGCGATCGCCTAGTTTGCCTATAGGTAGCACCGTCCGTGAATATAAGAGCTGGAATGACAATTCATGCGAGGTATGACGAGAAAAGTGGACGATGCACAGTAGATAAAAAGCAAGTTACGCAATAGTGATTTATCTCCTTTTACTCTTAACATTTACACTAAATCAAATATTGAAGTTCATTCAACTTACGTGCTGCATTCACCGCGCACCATTTATTTGAACATATCAAAGTATCGAGGTCTCCTGAAAACATTTATACAAAATAATAATTAATTGCTAGTAATTTGATCATTTTTCAACATTTCTTTTTAAAAAGTATTAGGTTGATTAATATATTAATAATGACAGTGTAGCAAATAATGTTCTAAATTTTTTGTTACATATTTTCTGGGTTTCTGTAGAAAATAAATGTAGTTTAATAGGACGTATTTAAGGGATTTCTCAAATATCAGAGCTCTTTGAATTTAAATAAAAATTATGTAAATATTGTAAAACTATTTCCGATAGAAATAAAGGTACCAAGGAAAAGCGATGGTTGAGTGATTGTTAGTGATTCCGGGCGCGTCAACTACTCGGGTCATTAGTCCCGTAAGTGTAGTGCGTGATATATCCTCGGGTGGTGGCGGTAATCTTTCCCCGCTGGATGGCGAGATCCGACGCCGATCTACCGTCGGCTAGCAAGATTTCTCTTACTCAGGTGTCTCCCACCAAAAGGGCACTACCCCACCCGGGGAAAGCTCTAAGCTCCCGACTGGCCTCTCGACATTTGTGGTAGTATAGTGCATGTTGGTGTATACGTGTGTAATGGGTGAGGATAGGACTAGGAAGAGGAAGGAAAGATTGCGTGCGGTCCGTGGCCGGTTAGTTAGGGTACTACTCCGGCATTCGCCTGGTGTTGATCGGAGAAACCACGGAAAATTACCGATCAGAGCAGTCATAATAAGAAATGAAAACATATTAAAATATGTTAAAACATTAAAATATTGTAGTCATAATAAGGAATTAAAACATGGGCACTTTTTGCCCATGGTTGGTAAAGCACGTTACCAAAAATAACTTGGTATTGCTTGGTATTGCTAACTTACCAACATAGCATCAAAACAAATATACAGAGAATGAAAACGAAAATTTCAGAGGTGAGTCTACCAGGGCCACGTCCCCGTAATAAATCACTGCATTAATTTAGAATTTTGGATTAGTTAGAATGGTAGGATTAAGACGAAACAAGCATTTTAAAGAAGAAACAATACAAAGTTGATCGCTGGTCTGAAACAACTATAGTTTATAGGTATGCTCGTAGAAGCAAATCTATAGGAAGTGAAATTCATTGTAACAAAATGTTAAATATGTAAACGAAATGTTCACTAATGCATGGTGTGAAACCATAACAATTTTTGGGGTGGAATTAATTTGAGGTATTACATTTCAAAATTTCTTTTGATATATTTTAGATGATTCATTGAACTACTTAGAAAGAACCTGTGTCACAATTACAAAAGAACTAAAATAATTACTTACGAGGCATGTAAAATGGAACGCATTCGCACTCTTTCAAAGTGAAGTTAGCAAGACACTCGAACATGCAATTGGACTGTGTATACTGCAGAAAAAAGCGAAGTGGTCGTTCTCCAGGAAAGTAGCATTGACGCTGCTCTACGGTGAACCTCTCTCTCATGCTCACATCTGCCAGAAACTGAAGAAAACAAAATGCTATGATTAGCTAAGATTAGTTGCTATGATTAGTTGTTGTCTTTGTGGGGAGATGGTATTAGTATTTACATTGTGCTAGACTTTCCTTTGTTCAAAAAGCAAATTAAATTAAAACAGTATTTTTATTTGTAATCATCAGGATATAGTTGTTAAAACGTATTTTACTAAAACACGTGAAATACATGGGTCATGTAAGAATCTAATCTTTTATGATTGTGGCAGAAAGATTCATATAAGCGATAAACAACAATAATGTCCAACGCTGTACAGTCCAGTTTCTTCCCCAAAATGTTCAATGTTTTTAATTTCAACTTTTAGAATTCATCTTATCAGTAAAGTATTTTTCATTGCTTACATATACGCCAAATAATTCTAATTGCTGACAAAAATATTCGATGGGTCAAGCTTAATTCTATTACAACAGACTTTAATAAGGAAAACACTTCTATAATCCAAATTGTAATTTTCCAAGGTTAATATTTTACAATTATAAAAAATACAAGAAGTTCACATAAAATGTTATCTGCAACTTTTTTATGAGCCTACTTTACTCTGAGAAAAATCTATAAAGACACTAGAGGTGCTAACGAATGGCACAGACTTTCTCGTAGCCAATTTTTTTAATTTCCTTGGTGTGGTCTGGCTTTAAGGTCTTGCTCCATTTTCGGATCAGCTGCCATCTATCGTCGTCCAAAGTATATTTGTTGATATTTTCTCAACTTTTTGCTTTCCTAGTAGAACCACCGAATTATCACTTCAAAAATATTAAAGAAGAGTAAAGCTCGTCCTAAATAGAAATTTTCATTTAAAAATTTGAAGCGGTTTTTAAGAAAATGGCGAATAAGCATTACTGTAAATGCGAAATTCGAAGCTCTTTTTAACAGGAATCTTTTTTTCGAAAAACTTCATTTTAAGACATTTGAAGTCATTTGAAGCACTTCTACTCATAAATGAAGTAATGTATACAAATCGATGGAAATGTGCATATGAACGGTGAGAGATATTTGAAAAAGTTGCATTTGTGTACTTTTTGGAAAAGCAAAAGAATACAACAAAATGAAATTTACGTTATATTAAACAGTGCAATTAGCACTATCCATAGGAAAGATCTAAAGAAAAAATATGGAGCCAATTTTGAGTAAATAGCATTTGATAGTTTCTGAAAATGCGAAATTTTGAGCTCATTATAACAGAAAACTGTTGAGGTATCGAGAAATTTAATTTGACATTATTTAAAGCACATATACTCGTAAATATAATAATGTGAAGAAATGGATTATAATGTAAATATTACCGACGTGAGAGACAAGTCAAATAAATTATTTTTTTGTAATTTTTGGAAAAAGGAAAAGAATAGAGCAATATAACGTTTTTGTCATCGTATAGGGTTTGTTTAAACTACCCCTATCAGAAATTTAAAGAAGAAATTGGAACCTCTTTTGAGAAAATCATGTTTTTGTACTTTTTTAAAAATTGCAAATTTTGGCACTTATAAAGATTAGTTTAGAACTACTAAAAGAACTACTCCGCCATTTGTCTGGTGTTGATCGGAAAAACATGGAAAACTACCGATCAGAGCAGCTGGCCGCTAGAATTCTCCTCCAGATAGCGGCTAGACTCCACCTCGCCAGTGTCGAAAATCCTGCCGCCGTCGGGACTCGAACTTAGGATCTCCCGGTCAGAGGCATTGCAATGGCATTAGTTAATGTCCGGAGCCGTATAATTATGGAAATAGAATGAAGTGCGTTGTTTTATAATGTTACTCAGCCGATATGCATTATACTAGAAAGTACGTGCAGTTGCATTATCACTAGTTAATTGAGTTAAATGTCTGATGGCGTGTTACCTCGGTTTGGTTTGGTTTGGTTCTTTCGTGTTTCTGGGCGCGTCAACCGCTTTGGCTATTAGTCCCGTTAGTGTACTGCATGTTTGTTTCTCGGGTGATGGTGGTGATCTTCCCTCGCTGGATGGCGAGATCCGGCGCTGACCTACCGTCAGCTAGTGGGGTTTCCCTCTTACCAGGACTCTCCCACCAGCGGGGCACCGCCCCAGCCGGTGCAAGCTCTAAGCACCCGACCGGTCTCCCGGAATATGTGGTAGTGTAATGCATGTTAGTGTAAGTGTGTGTTTAAGGGGAGAGGATAGGACAAGGAATGGGAAGGAAAGGTCGCGCGCGGTCCGTGGCCCGTTTGATAGGGTACTGCTCCGGCATTCGCCTGGTGTTGATCGGAGAAACCACGGAAAACTACCGATCAGAGCAGCCGGCCGCTAGAATTCTCCTCCAGACAGCGACTGAATTCGACCTAGCTGGAAAGCTAGTGTCGAAAATCCTGCCGCCGTCAGGACTCGAACCTAGGACCTCCAGGTCAGAGGCGCTGCAGTGATGTTACCTCGGAAGGAATACTGTGACTTGCAGAATGCTCTCCAGTGGCACCATGAGGGAATTAACGAAGTCGAAGCGCGGGAAGTCCGCCACACCGTGGACTGCAATCTGCGAAGCCAAGACATTTACAGATTGGACTAAAAACATATGTTATATTTCAACGCAGCGACTGATTTCAGTATTGCAAACATTGTTGATAAATGAGAAATATTATATATGTGAAATATTAGGGATGTGAAAGATGTCAATCAGGGGAAATTGCAGAATTTGGCAACACATTGAATTTAAAAAAAACACACACACAATTTCTACTTGCAGAGCAATCAATGTTTCTATTATAATTTGTTTTAAAACTTAAAAGATAAAGATAAGATACATTTATTTAAACTGCAATTTGGTGTAACCCGGTGCCCGTTAATTACATGAATGAGATAATAAATGTCATGCAAGTAATGTAATAATGATAATAATAATACCAATACTATAACAATAGTAACAACAATTATAATAATACCAATAATATACAATAATAATAATAATAATAATATAAAACTGATTATTATTAAAACGTTAAATTACATGCAGAACAAGAAAAGAAACGTCTATCATCTAAATCGCACTGAGTGTTTATACAATCAAGACCTCACTGCACTGTTTTCACTTCATTTCACTTCACTTCAATATAACATAAAAAACATGTCCTTCATTATTTCTCTGCTCTACACTGCACGACACCTCACTTCACTGTATAACTTAAGATTCTTAGTTAACGCCCTCATAAACTTAGAAATACCCTAAATTAATTTCCTAAACTGTTGAACGCTTGGAGGAAAGGGTTCAAAGGTGTTTGCTGGCAATCTATTCCAATCCCTTATCGTTCGATTTGTGAAAGAGACCCCGACATCCATTTTTTGCAGTCTTAAATTTATTTTGTGCCTGTGATTCCCTCTACTGATGTGCGTAGGAATACCTAACCGCCGTTTAATTTCTTTCCAAGCTGGAGGACCGCTATAAGCTTTATACAAAGCGCATAGTTTTTCCAATGTTTGCCTGTTTTCGAGTGAATCCCACTCTGCCCTTTTCTTGTCCCTGAACGTAAATTTAGCTCTATGCTGAATCCTCTCCAAATTCTTACACTGCATAATTTTGTGCGGATCCCAACAAATTGCTCTATGTTCCATTATCGGACGAACAAGCGATAAATAAGCATTTCCTTCGCGTTTACTGAACTCTTTTTTTAAGATGCATATTACAAAACGAAGACAAAATCTACGTGACTTTTCCAGCTTAATTTACTTTCGAAATGGATTCCTTTATACTTTCACGAAGAAAATCTGGGAATAATGTCGTTACTTAAGCAGTAATTTGTTACGCTGTAATTATGACCTCTGTCAAAAGTGATGAATTTGCTTATAGAGCTATTTACGGTATGGTGTTATTTTTCGACCAGTAATATAACGCATCAAGATCCCGTTGCAGCATTTTTTCATCATCTTTCGAATTTATAATGTGATATAGAATGCAATCGTCTGCAAATAGCCGAACATTTAAGATTAATTGTGCTGGCTTAACGAACGCTAGAAATATAACAGGTCCAATGACACTCCCTTATTACTGTCGTAACACTCGCACAGGAATATAACTCTTGCGCAATTCGGACTTTCGGTTTCCTATCACCCAGAAATTCGTGAATCCACGTCACCACCCTGGGATTGATGCTTGAATTCATTAATTTTTGAACAAGTCGATCGTGCGAAACAACATCGAACGCTTTGGCAAAATCTATTACTACTGCGTCTACTCTCCTGCTCGATCAATTTCATCTGCTAGGACTTGAAATAGCGTGACTACCTGCCTTTCGCATGAGTAACCACTCCTATACCCATGTTGGCCATTAAGAGCCAGTTTTTGATTTCCTATTCTTGCTTAATGTAATTCACAACTAGATGCTCTAAACGTTTGCAGACCACTGACGTGAGACTTACCGGCATATAATTACTAAGTATAGTTTTGTCACCCCTTTTAAAGATTTGTACTACAAAAGCTAATTTCCAATCTTCAGGTACTTTTGACATGTTCATGGACACGTGAAATATTCTAATTAAGTACGGTAATATTGCCTCTCCTCCTAGTTTAATTATGTCCGTAGAAATGTCGTCTGGACCCCTTGTCTTACCATTTTTCATAGATTTTTACTTTATTCCGTAGAAAGTTCACTTCAATATTAAATTGATTTGTAACCGAAGAACTTTGAATTAGTGGATGGTTTGTATTGCTTTTGAAATTCAAACGAAATTTAAATTAAGACCATCCCGTGCGAGGTCCTCTTTTCCCAGCCAGTGATTTGGATCTACGAAAAGACCATTGAACTTTCCGCAGGCCCACCGTTACCGTTGATTTATCTGCCATATCCTCCGATGTGTACATTTCGGCGTTGCATCATATCAGATGGAACAATTCGCGCGTTTTTAAATTTACTTTTTAGAGCACGGCCTAATTCCAGGCACTGGTTCACAGTCCCGAAGATGGGTTACCTCATCGATACATTTGTGCCCACATGCACAAGGATGACTTCCACGGCTTTTTTTATTCGCTCTTTCCACGACGGATTTCATTTGCACAACGTTTATCCCTGGAAAAACAAAACCTCGGTTCCTTTCTTCTGGCAAACGCCTCCGATATGCCGCAGCATCGAATCTCCGAGCACTTTAATCTTGTTCTTGTAAGGCTCATCAATGACGGTGTAATTTACTCGGATGTGTTGATTGCTCTCAAACACTGTTTCTCCAACTCCTGGATCTTGAAGCTCAGTTTCCTAATGCTTCGGTCAATTCCGCTTCAAGTCTTCGCAGTCTTCCCTCGCTTCGATCACATCTGAGGCACGCGGGACCTGACGACTCAGCAGCAGGGCCAGGATTTTGCTCAATCCCGCCGATGACAAGCAGTGGCCAGAAGCGCTACGCAAAGCAAAGCCACGCCGTCGCCGCACAACACGCGGACCGCTTGCCCCTTCACCATCCGGAAAACATGGGCCCTGCCCAGATGCCCACCCGGGTGCGGTAAACCCCCACGTCGCAACCCCCGGCCTTTACCGCGCACAGCAGCTCCAAAACATGTTCTATGACGACTACATGGGATCGACTTCTAAAATTATTATTATTATTATTATTATTATTATTATTATTATTATTATTGTTATTATTATAAAACCTCTAAATTATTTCATTGTTTAAAGAATCTTTCATTATTATTTAAACACTTGTAAAATTAAAGTATAGAAAGTTTGACACTTGTCAAATTACGAAAAATTGTTTTGTTGGGAATAGTGCACAGTATAAAATATTTAGCTGAACAGAATTTAATTCTTAAAGATAAAAATTGGAAAAGTTTTGAAATTTGATTGTTCCAAGTAAACAAACTGTTTAATTTTATAACTCTTCTAGCCAGATAGACTTCAGAGTTTAGAAACTACAAACTAATTGTATGTACATTGTGTATGTGTTGATATTTCAGAAAATCGGATGCATTTATTGTGAATAAATGTCACTTCTAACTACATTTGTGCGTGTAAATAATGTGCGAAGAATTCTGAGATCCACATCCTATTTAAATAACCCTATTGAGTTAGCTTAGGGTTCTGGCTAAGTGTACATAATCCCGCCTTTTTAGTCAGTCCCATTTATATTCATACATACGCGAAGCCAGACAGTCGCCCTTTTGTTAACCCATGCACAGCGTAGTAGTCTCGTTTTGCTACATTGCTACAAGTATGAAGTGCATTTCCACATTAGTACATTGGTTGGTTGGTTGGTTATTGACTCTGGGCGAGTCAACAGCTTAGGTCATTAGTCCCGTAAGTGTAGTACATATTTTTTCCTGGCGAGATCCGGCGCTGACCTACCATCGTCTAGCGGGGGTTCCCCCAAACTAGGACTCTCCCACCATCGGGGCACCACCCCAGCCGGGAAAAACTCTAAGCTCCCGACCGATCTCCCGGAATATGTGGTAGTGTAGTGCATGTTAGTGTAAGTGTGTGTGTAAAGGGAGAGGATAGGACAAGGGAGAGGATAGGACAAGGAAGAGGAAGGAAAGATCGCACGCGGCGAAAGATCACGCTTAGTCCGTCTCGTCTGCCGGCCGCATTTGGCATTCCATGACAGTCACACGAATATCTCACGTCTCCCCTTTTTTTTTCTCGTTCTATTCCGCTTCGCACGTTCCTTGCTGTCCTTCCGCCCCCCCCACCTCGTTCTTTTGTTAAATTTATTACTTTCTGTTCAACAATATGTATTTCAGAGCATTGAAATTTACAAAAAAGGGCATTCGTTATGGACACTAACAGTAACCTCTTTAAGAGGATTTATTAAGGTAAAATTTAAGAATTAAAAAAATGTAAAGATAAGAAGATTGAAATGGAAATATCATAAAATAAAACTACGGAGAGTGAAATTTGTCTTTAGGAAATTTAGAATAATTCTACAAGGAAAGGGATAAGTTTTACCAAGATTACAAAGATTGTGCATGATGTAATGAAGGAAGAGTATTAAAAAAAATTAATCTATAATTTTTTATGGAATCATATATTGTAGGGAGATTTAATTCATTATGAATTTGTGTATTGGGAATAAACCAAGGTGTATGTAGAATTTTTCTAAAGAATTTATTTTGCATAATTTGAAGTTTTGTATATTTGATTTAGCTGCATTTGACCACCCCGTTCTGACAGCTCTGCCCGCTCTGACCGGTCCTGCTCGACCTCGCCACGCGGCACACGGCAACGCCCAGAAACAATGAATCCCAGATAAATTGCATTTAACTGAATATTAAATGTAGTAGTACATTATGAAACAATGATGTAATGATGGGTATTAATACACGAGCGTGATATTACGACGAGCGAGGTATGAGCGAGTATCATGTACTTCACACGAGTGTTTACATTACATACACAGTCACTCGACTTTTGCCGACAGCAGCGAGACTGACGATGACGGCAAAGCCGTCGAAAGCCGGCTATCTTAATAAAGCTGATATGTTGACGAAGATGACTTCTTTTATTTCTTCTTATAAGAACGTCAACAACATCCAATCAGAATTCCCACAATACACTGTTACATTGAATCGTTTCGTGGCAGGATTCAGCCAAGGCCGCCTACTCACTCAGCCATGTCACGAATACTTAAAAGCTGAAAGTTCAAAACTTAGTCACACACATCAGATTTATTTATCTGTATTGATGTAAATCAATTTAGAAACTAATGATATTCAAACGTAATGTGTAGTATCTCAAATGTGCATTTTAAATTGGAATGTGATAGTCTTCACATGATACAAATTTTTTGGTATTTTTTTAACAAGTACCTTAAACCCCTCAGGTATTCGTTTGCAGAGATAATTGATATACTGAATCCAAACGTCGAACTCGAAGTCAGCATTTTGTCCAGCACCGACTCCCCTATAGGGATATGCGTCTAGACCGGTTTTGGGATGGTATCCATGGATGATACTCCATTGAACATCTACACCCCTGTAATTTAGGTAGTTTCTTGATGCGTGAAAACTAAAGCGATAAAAACAGGTTTAAATACTCTGAAGGTTTTTAAAAAGATTGCTAGTGTTTATAAAATGTTTTTACTTACGTATCCTTGGAGAATAGCTTATCTCTTGGGAGCATGTTGAAAGAAAAGCATATGCCTTCTTCTGTTAGAATGCGTTCGAAAGGTCTACCATAGCGTGGTCTACCAAAATACTGACCATAGAGAGTTCCTCCTCCGTCTAGAGCATGCTGAAATGTTTTTTCATTATCATTTATTCATTGGAAGCTTTCGGTTATATTATATTGCACTTTGAATACAAATTGATCATAAAAATGATACGCCAAAATGTTTTTTATGAAATTTAATTGAAATAATACGGAAACAATATTAGAAATGAAGCTTTAAATGTATTTCTCAAAAGAGTAGGGGAGACTGTTATGCATTTGAACATTTTAATACGTCTTCCATACAAATCTCTTTTAATTTATTTTTCATTTCAAAACCTAATTATATTGAAAGGCATATTAAGCATCGAACCATGTCTTTTAATGTGAATGATATACAACACTTTTCCATTTTTGAACAAAAATCACACCGGGAAATGTATTCAGTTAGTTGATTCTCTTGTATCATTCAAAACAACCTCATTAATTAGTGAACAAACAATTTTTGAGAAGCCACTAATAAAAGTGGTTGCTCTTAGGTCATGCATAAAGTGATAAAAGTTCAATTTTTAGCACTAGTTATAAAAGTGGTATTATGCTCAAGCGTTTAGATAAAACTTTGAATGCAACAAAGAAAACAAAATACTTTCGCCTAATCAGCTCCAACTGATCTTCAAATGTTATTAAGTGATTTGTAAACTTAAATAAAAATCAAAGTAGCTGAACCCGTGCGATTACACAGAAACAGCGCTGTTGAAAAGTTACACCAGAAAGTACCGCATTTCCATGAATATTCACATGTTTTATATTTACCAAAATCTTTACACTATATACATGGATATTGTTTTGGCCTATACCAGCAAGTACTTACTTATCGTAATGACTGAATTGTTTAATGTCATCACTGAAATTTTTATCTAAAGGTATTTTGTTTTGTTTTCTAGATTACTTATCATAATTGGACTATGGAGCGTTTGTCAATTTTTGTCATTTTGAACTGAATAGTAGTGAATTTTGAACTGAATGGTTTTGAATTTTGAACTATGAATATTTTAAATAATTACAGTGTATATGGAAATGCACCGATGTGATAATTACAGAGATGGATACATGGATTTGAACATTAGCCAAATGTCCACAATAAACTTACTGCCAATGGAATGAGACTTATACTAAACAATAATCAATCACAGATATTGCACAAGTGAAGACTGTATATCGTCAATTTGAACAACTCAGAATATTATATCATTATTATATCATATCCTTCAGAATATTTTAAATAATTATTTAAGTGTACATGGAAATCCACCACGTATAATAATTCTGTGCTTAGAAGGGAAAATGATATAAGTCACATTGTCATGACATGATAGACAAAATGACGTAAGTCTCTCTTGTTTATTAATGATTAGGAGGCAAAAGGTGTTTGTCTCTTGTAGTTTATGAAATAGATGGTGGCAAACAGACAAAAGCCACAGAGTAATTTTTCTTGACATCTTAATGCTTAAAATTGTGGGATGGAAAATTTTTATGAAGTGACTTCTAACATTTTGCTATCTTAACACAGAAACTGAGGGTGAGATACATTAATCTATTATATAACTTTCTGTAGATAATAGTACTTACCATTTCAGTACTATCAGCTAACAAATTGCAGAATACTAACCACACTTACAATATTCAACTTACAATAAAATAAAATAACATCACCTGATCTCTGTATCAGTAATATTATTATTATTATTATTTCCTATTTTCTGTAGATATACACTGATGCACTGTAGATATACGCTGAAACCATATAAGCTGGAGGACAACAATGTCCGTCAGTCAGAGAGGGAGATGAAGTTTTGCTCGGAGCGTGAACGCGAGATCCGTGTTAGAGGTTGCAAGAATTTTTAATTATTGTTACGAGTTTATAACTTAAAAACATTTTATTTATTTGACGGCGCGCGAACTGTGTAAAAAACGCGCACGGAAATTGATAAACAGTGGCGATAAAAGAGAGTTTTGTTATTATCGCAATGTAATCAGATTTGTCGGACATTTTGCGTGTTGTGTTTAATAGCACGAATGCCAACGCTATTCTGGCCTGACATTAAAAGGGAGAATGCAAGTAAAGTTTTCTACGAAAAGAAAATAACATGGTGTATCCGGCGCGTAGTGATTTTGAACATTCGGCGGGTGTTGTAACGCGGAATAAGCTGCACCAGTCATAAACTTGCGCGGGCTAAGGCGAATTCTGCGGGTGATGAGAAAAGTTTCTCGCGATGGTGATGTCCATGGAGATGACGGTGGCCGGATCATAGCGGTCATTGTGCACTGATGGGGCGCGAGTTGGCAGCTAGTGACGAACGTGACTTGCGCCACACACCGCGGTGCCGAACCAACAAGGAAAGGGAACAACAGGGAACTGCACTAATGACTAATTTGTTTTCGGTTACTACGAAGACGCATTCATGTAGAAGACCAAGTAATGTTAAACTTGTATAGATTAAGAGTCGATAAGGCAATAGTTCAGAATGCGCATTCGTATGAATGAAATTTTTGTAAGTTTTTCAGGGTGAATGGTTTTTCTTTTAATTTTTGTGTCAATTGAATTTTTTTATGTTGTCATTGAAGGGTGTACCGTTTTTTTGTTTACGTGCTTATTGTCATTGTTTAATGAAAGAAAAGAATCAGTTGGCAACAAAAGAGAAACGTATAAAAAGCACGATGAACACAGTTGTGTTTATCAGTAAAACCTCTCAATGACGTGTTGTGAATTTGGTAATTAGATGCTGACCCACGCGCGCGTTGCACGAGTACCACGTTTCGGTCCCTGAACAAGGGCCATCACAAGTTCACGCCCGCATAAATTTTTAGAATTCTGGAAAGTTAGCTAGTAAACGGGCATATTAAAGTATATAATAGAGGGAGTAGCCGATTTTGTTACAATACGTCTCAAACCTGTCTTCCTTTACACGGGAAAATAGCCTTTACCATTTGCTTTGAGAAAAAAAAAACAATATTGTTTTATTATGCTAGTTTTGTCAGGGTCTGCCAGTTTCAAGATTTATTTTACTATTTTTTTAACGATTTTTGCACTTTTTTTTAAATCTAATGCGAATAATTTAAATTATACAATATAATATATAGAATAATATACTCTTTTGTTGTAAATGTGAGGATTAATTGAAATAATATGTACAAAACAAGTTAATACAACATAATGCTACTTTTTAGCATTGAAAAACAAATATTTGGCTGCAAGGATCTTTACAAGGCTATATAACAAGCGTATATTGAAACACTAGTGCTTTTTAGCTGTACTTGACACACTGTAACAAGCATAGCAACCACAAAACGGCATATAAGTTTTCTAACTAAAAGAAAGTGTTCAAACGAGCACTGTGTCAAGTTACAAGAATCTCTTGTATCAACAATCTCCCCCTTCAATTTTTCCATAAGCTATTATGAATGCTGATATTTAAAAATAACTTACTTCAGTGTTCTTTATGATACACTATAAAAAAATAAAACACAAAAATAATAGCGTGAGGTACAAAATCATTCGAAATATATTACAATTCCAAAACATGAAGTAAAAAGGTTGTTTTATAGACGCTAGCTTTTGACAGAATTGCAAATTATATTTTTTCTTCTTACCTCCTCTATTGTGTCTATGGTGGAAGAATTTTTAAAATCGCCGATATAATAGAGGCTCTCATCGCATTGAAGTGAGAGATCCGTGAGCATATCTTTCCTGTAATTAATCAATAACCAAAAGATCATTAAACAATAATTAACCATTCGAAGTGTAATTTTTCATAATAAATTGAAAAATTAAAATAACGATATAAAAACAATTTAATTCAAATCATTTATGAGTTATCTAGTGACTATTTTCTTCATACCGTAAAAAAGCGTTATTAAAGTTGTACGAAATGAGAAATTAGTGAAGAGTCTAAAAGAATAGAAAGTGCAGTTTCACAAATAATTATCAATAGTCTTTAATTGGTACACTAAACACGAAATGCCACATTACAAATGAGTTTCAGACTGGATATCATACAGCAGTATATTTGGATTGGAAAATTGGAACCATGAAAAGTTGATTTCTTCGTTACAATTAGTATTAATGATGTATCTATGCCGATATGTAGAGGTTTTTGCTCCAAAGGCGACTTACAACGACTTACAAAAGGAAAAATTGGAGAGAAACAATGTGATTTTACTGCGGGTAGATCGTCCATAGACAATATATTTACATTAAAACAACTTATAGAAAAGAGAACAAGGAGAGATATGGAAGTTCATCTGGGTTTCATTGATGTTCAAAAATCGTATGTCAATGTACCTGTTCCTGGAGTATGGAAAGAAACGGATGGAATTAAAATAAATGAACTAATGTCTACATATGAACAACACCTCTCAGATTAAGATCTACAGCAGGCTCTCTGATCCACTCCCAGTCAGTAAAGGTCTTCGTCAGGGTTGCTGTCTTTCCGCAACGCTGTTTAAAATGTATCTGTATATAGACACACTGTATTACATTTTACAGAAGTGGGAGAAACAATGCAGAATGATGGGAGCGACGATCAGAGATTATAAATTATACACCCTACATTTTGCCCATGACCAGGTAGTAATTGCAGAAGATGCTTACGATTTGGGTTTCATGATCCGTAAACTCAATGAACTTTTTAAAAGCAGGACTTTCCATTAACATGGACAAATCTGAATAATTGAAATGATTGAAGGCGTTGTCATTGTCAACAATAGTATTTATTTCACAAATAGCAGCTTTCGATGGTTAGCCATCATCATCAGTTTGATGATGATGATGATGATGATGGCTAAGCCATCAACTGATGGTGATGGCTAAGCCATCGAAAGCTGCTATTTGTGAAATAAATACTATTGTTGACAATGACAACGCCTTCAATCATTTCAATTATGTAAATGTCAACTACACCTCACCACTGAATCAACAAATCTGAATACCTGGAAGTCGGGAATAATAACGTAAAATATCTTTTTGTGGAAAATGGAGAAAAAAATGACAGGAGTAAACAAATATAAATCTTTGGGTGTACTTTTTAACAAAATGGGAAATACGTAAGAAGAAATTGAGAGATGAATAAGCTTGGGGAGAAAAATGACAGGAAGTATAAAGTCTATCTTATGAAACAAAATTATCACTAACACTACTAAACGACGTCTTTACTCCACACTAGTCAAGAGAGTAACAACGTATGGCTCAGAAGTTTGGGATGTTGATAAAAGAAACAGGGAAACTGCTGGCCCTTGAAATGAATTACTGGCGTAGAAGTTGCTGTTACAGCAAACGCGACAGAATTAGGAACGATGACAAAAGAAAGAAAATGGATATAAACAAAACCATCATTGACGAAATAGGGAAAAAAAACAATCGTTTGATAGGGTCATGTTATGCGAATGACAAACGAAAGGTGGATAAAACGAGTCCTGCAATGAATGCCGACTGAAAGACAAAAGAGAGGAAGATCCAGACTTGTATGGCAGCAGGGAGTGCGAGAGGCTATGACGGCATGAGATATGCAAGATGATCTATGGTCAAATAGAGAGGCATGGAGACAGAGAGCGGAGAAACGGCGATAGTTGTAGAGAAACTCCGTATTATAACAAAAAAGGCGACTCACAAACCCGAGGGACTCTGACCTGAGAAGGGTAAGGGACTGAGAAGTCGTGTGACGGACAAAAAACGCCAGTGACACACATGATGCTTACGAAACATTGTGATTTACTAGTTCGTTGGTAAATGAAATAAGAAATCGAAACATTTTTTAAACATATCATTCATCACAAAATAAAAAGAAAGTGCGAGAAAGTAAAAAATCAGTTGTCAAATTGCTGACAGTTAAAGCAGAGTGTGTATCTAATTACAACTTGTCTCTTTATTAAAATAAATGTGTAGAATTTACAGAATCATCCACGTTTGAGTTAGTGAGATTGAAGGTGCAGAGCCTTGAGTTGGAGAGATTAGAGTTTGGGATTCTCGAGTTGGAGGTATTCGAGTTGAAAATATTCGAGTGGACGATATTCGAGTTGAAAATATTCGAGTGGGGGGTATTCGAGTTGAAAATATTCGAGTGGGAGATATTCGCGATGAAAATATTAGAGTGGGAGATATTCGAGTTTGAGTTGTACGTGTTGGTAATGTTTACGTTAGTGACCTTCCTTTTGGTGATCGGGTTTGTGAAGTAAGAGTGCCTTTGACGAGGATTCTAGAGTACGAGTTCCGAAGGTGAAGGTATTCGATATTAGCTAGATAGCTACGTCGAATTCTCCTGCTATCTGGAGGAAAATTTCAGCGGTCTACTCGTCCATTTGGTAGTTTTCCGTTGTTTTTCTGATCAACACCAGACTAATGCCGAAGCAGTACCCTATCAAACAGGCCAGGGACCGCACGCAATTTTTCCTTCCTCTACCTTGTGCTATCCTTACTGTTTATTTAGATATTTGTAGGCACTATACTACCACACATGTCGGCAGACCAGTCGGGAGCTAAAGGTTGTCTAATGTTGTCGTCGGTGCCCTATTGGTGGAAGATACCTAATTGGGGAACACCTGCAATTCGACGCGTAAGAGGGCACCAGATCTCACCACTCAGCGAGCTAAGAACTCATACACCTTCTGTTATAAAACCATGCCCTACACTAATGGGACTAAAGCAATTTACGCTTCCAGGAACACGATGCAATCAATCAATCGATTGAAAGAAGTTGGAGTGACTGAGGTTTAAGTGGGCGATGTTCGAGTGGATGATTTTCGAGTGAAGTTCCAATGAGTTCGAGTGGCTAGAGTTCCAATGGGTGAGGTTGCAGCGGGCGACGTTCTCGAATATATTCACCCACTAAGTGAGGTTCGAGAGCCTTTGGTTGGAGATAAATTCAAGTACCTAAACGAAATTCAAGTTACAGAGGATCTAAACAACAATATTAGAGTTTGTCAGAATCCTGGTAGTGACATTCGCGATAGTGATGTTGAGAATGGAGAGGTGTTTAAGTTTACATTCTTAGCTATTACGTACTAACGGACTAAAAAAGTATTTTAGTACTGCAGGGGAAAATGACGATTTTTCGGAAGTTAATCCCGTATTTTGGGTTTATGATGTCGCAACTAGTGGTGCTCTCACAGCAGATACTTTCTTGCAAAATTTGTAAGTTTTCAAAAAGCAATTTTCAAAAATGCAGAGAGAATATTCAACGAAAATTCTACGAAAATGAGACATGCGCGATTTTTAAGCGGCGTCTACTCTATCTGAAGGAAACATTTTTTATTAGAGCCTTTTTGAGAACTTTTTTAATGAATCAAATTTCAAGCAGAAATTACGCAAAACCTATTCGTTTAAAAAAGATGAACAAGACGTTTTTTAACCCGGCCGAACTCTCTTCAAAGGGTATAGCCGAACAAGGGGGTTAAAAGTGCCCCCAAAATCAAATCGATAATCGCGATGCTCATACGAAAGAGAATAAATGTGCCTTATATTCACAAAAAATCAGTGTTCTGGGGCAATCTGTTGCAGAGATACAACGAGAAACATGTTTTCATGTTATTTTTCCTCAGCTTTTTTTGCATTTATCAGTCTGAATAATATTGGAAGACGGGGAAAAGTAGTTGAATTTTAAGGTATTTTGGCAACCAATTCAAATGCCCAATTTGAACAGAAAAAAATAAATTTTTAAATGGATTTTCGACGTGATAACGTTGGAAGTTTTCCCCCTAGAATGTGCCTTCAATAACATTTTTTTTTTAAGATTTTGAAACAATGTGGACGATAGTGAAGAAATTAAAACGAATTTTATTAGATCAAAAAAAGATCTTGCGCATCTTTCTAATTACTAACAAATTGATATAATGCTGATTTCAGAAACGTATTTCTTCGAGAAAAGTTAGATTTTTATACCTAACTACGACTACGTCATACTAGCCAAGTGGTATGGCACATGGCGGCACAGCAATTATTATAAGAAGCCAAATCAAATACAACATACTTTGCGAATTTAAGAAAAATTATCTCCAGGCAACTTCGATGCGAGTAAAGGACAATTTTGGTGAAATTACTTTATCAGCAATATACTGTCCGCCAAAGTACAGACTCTCCGAGAGTGACGTAATAAATTTATTTCGTCCATTAGTATCAATATTTATTATTGGTGGGGATTTTAATGCCAAGCATCAACAATAGGGCTCCATATTGAATACACCGACAGGCAAAGAACTCCTAAAAGCTATTGAAAATGCACATTGCAACGTTGCCTATCTAGCAGTGAACCAATTGATTTGGTTGGTTGTTTAGAGATTGCGGGCGCGTCAACAACTTCGGTCGTTAGTCCCATAAGTGTAGTGCACGTTTTACCTTGAGAGATGGTGGTGATCTTCCCTTGCTGGATGGCGAGATCCAGCGCCGACCTACCGAAGGCTAGTGGGGTTTCCCCCGAAACAAGGACTTTCCCACCAGCGGGGCACCGCCCCAGCCAGTGCAAGCTTTATGCTCCCCATCGATCTCTCGGAATATGTGGTAATGTAGTGCATGTTAGTGTAAGTGTGTGTGTGTGAGTGTAAGGGGAGAGGATAGGACAAGGAAGAGGAAGGAAACATCGCGCGCGGTCCATGAACCGTTTGTTAGGGTACTGCTCCGGCATTCGCCTGATGTTGATCGAAGAAACCACGGAAAACTACCGATCAGAGCAGCCGGGCGCGAAAATCAAGAAGTTTTCATTCAAAAGATAATAATACTTAGATATTACGTATTTCAGTTCACGAGAATACAGTTTATCAATAATTTGTAATTTTCAACGACAACCAAGAAAGCGAAGAGGCATATTTTTTAAAGAGAGCAAATATTTAAAGAGAGCATTTATATAAAAGTGGTTTTACTGTTAGTCATGTCCATGGAGCAAACTCTCGAGTGATTCCACAAAGGTATTAGTCCTTACTACTGAACTTGAAAAATGGTATATAAAGAAGCTTTACTGTAGATTTAATTTTAATATTAATGTAAAAATTGTCAAATAATTTTCACATTTTATTTCTTCTCAATTTAATTAAACTGCCTAAATAAGTCAAGAAACCACGAAGACGAAGTTGGGGGTAAAGCAAATCTTTAAATAAAGTTATGCATATTTTTTAAAAAAAATGTATCTAATGTTTGAACTTATAAAACATAAAAGAACTCTAAGTTAAAATCGGCTCAAATTTTTTTCTTTAAACTTTTGATCGGGAAAGTGAAAAATGCACTCTATAAGATGAGACAAAGTTCATTTTGCCTTCTTGTTTTGTTTTTTCAAAAATTAGAAATGTGTACGTATAAAACTGCGCAGGTACAGTTTTCGTTGAAGTCTACATTATTTTAAAAACACAAAAGTTTTTAAAAAAGGAAGAAACTGTATGCTGTTGAAGCATTACTAGTTTCGTAATTAAATCCTATGATATGCATTTCTTGTGTTTTGGTATTTTTTAGTTTAATAAATCGAATTGATAAAAAAGTATTTGTTGTCTCGGAAGTGGGTATAAGAAATTTTACAGGGCCGCGTGTTCTTTAATCCCAATGAATGTAATAGGCATATTATTTTTTTCGTTTCAGGTCCAAAAATAGCAAATAAAAAACAAATTACCCATTAAAAATCATATCGACATTTAAAGATTATCCGATTATTGTTATTTATCAGTGATAGATTATCATTGGTATTTATCAGTGAAATAATGTTTCTACAAAAAAAGATCTTGGTTTTAGACAATTACCTACCAAAATATTCCAACAAATGTAAAATAAGTTCTCTTAAATTAAAAAGTAAATCGATTGTAATTCACTATTTGATTTTGTTAGTGCATAAGTTAAGTTTCGAATTTGAATTAAAACAGGAATTTTGCAAAAATCGAAAACAGTGCATGCAAATGAAAATTTAACCTATAACTATTGGAAGTACCATATATTCATACAAGTGATTAAGGGATGATTTGCTTATACATACCGTATTAAAAATCAATATTAAATTAAACATTACATAAGAGAAATTCTAATGTCTTTGTGACTTGAGCCAAGCAGCAGTATTTAAAGTTCAAATTCCTAGTGAATTTCTTATTGGAAGTTCAGAGACAAAGACACTATATAGATCAAATATGTAATAGAACGTTCTATGAATAGGTACTTTGCAATGTATTAATATGACATTTTAGGGAAATTATGTTGTTTGTATACGTAGTGCATATGTGCAGCCTCTTAAATGGTGGTGAATTAATAAAAGTGGGGAGGCTATAGTAAACAGGTTAAAATGACAATTATTAACTTTCTCTCCATTCCCCCATTCCATGCAATTAATGTGATAGTGAGCTACACTTCCATGAAAACTAGCCAAAAACCAAACATACTCTTCACGCGAAATGTTTCCAAAATTTGTGTAGCGATAGAAGACATCTGTGTGGTTGAAGAGTTCCTCATTAATCACTGTCATTGGACAGACAGTGACGGCAGGGAAGGGGATCTCCCAGACAGAACGTTGCCGCTTGTCCTTCGCCAAGATGACAGGGGACGCTTGGTAGCGCTCCAGGCTTCCAAAAGAACAGGAAGCTGCCAGCGCGCCCAGCACAGCCACCAGCCACAGAGCCCTGCGAACGAATCTCTTTCAGACAGGGAACGGGATCTCCCAGGCAGAGCGTTGTCGCTTGTCCATAGCAACGATCACAGGGGACGCTTGGTAGCGCTCCAGGGTCTTCCTAAAGAGAACAGGAAGGCTTCCAGCGCGCCCAGCACAGCAACCAGCCACAGAGGTCTGCGAATGAATGTCCTTCAGGCATAAAACGGGATACCCCAGACTGCGCGTTTTCGCTTGTTCTTGACTAATATGACAGGGAACGATTGGTAGCGCTGCAGCGACTTCCGAGAGAGGAACAGGAAAGCCGCCAGCGCTCCCAGCACTGTCCACATAGCCCTGCGAACGAATCTTTTGAAACTTTCCTTATGTTGCCGAAAACATCAGTGAAATGAGTCAGTGATGTCTTACCTATGGCTTAAGGTACACTGCTTTCAGTTCCTCTACTCTTGATGGAACCAATTTAGACCTACGGAGTAACATACGGAGTATAGAGAAATTTATGTAATGCTGCGGAATATTGGTTTCGAGATTTCAACGGAAATACACGTTTTGGTAACCCCTGACATCGAAACAATTTTTTTAAATGTCGGTTCATCTCTCTGTCTATTCGTTTGTCGGTCCGTCTGTCTGTCTGTGTCTGTCTCTCTGTGCGTCTGGTGTATGTGAACAACACTAGTGCCTAAACTATGCGTTCGATTTTTCAAACTAAACAAATCCCTGTTGATCTGGACTGAGTCAAAGCTCTGCGATTTTGAAAGACAAGTTAATTTTTGGGGGTACTTTACATGAAGCTCCTTGGACATTTCCAAACTTTTTGTAAAATCGACTCCAAATTTTTTCTTTAAATTTCTAGTAAAAATAGAGTTAAAACACCTACAAAGAGTGCATAGTTCCGATTTTCACGATTAAATCTCAATTTTCGAAAATTGCAGAAGTTTGAATTTTTTCGGCATCTTCCTTCAACTATAAAATTGAAGATAGAGGTTTTCCCTGACAATGAAATTTGTTGTTCATAATTAGTTTTTTCATTAAAATCACGTAGTTTTTTTTAACATTTTAGCAGTTTTCGTGCAATAGTGCGTGCAATATTTGCAATTGTAAAAAATTAAAACAAGATTTTCTAAAAAAAATGGGTCAAATTTTTTTCTTTAAACTTTTGGTCGTTTCATGCAAAGTACCACACACAAATGTTATAATGTATACAAATGGATAGGAATGTGCATATTAACGACGTGAGAAATATTTAAAAAATACATTTATGTATTAAACAGTATAATTAGCACTAATCTTTGGAAAAGTTTGAAGGAAAAATTTCAAGCCATTTTTGAGGAAATGGCGTTTGAGCGTTTCTGAAAATGTGGAATGTTGAGTTCATATTCACAGAAAAATTGAGTTCTGCAGAAACTTTATTTGACAGTATATAAACACATGTACACATAAATATAATAGTGTAAAGGATTCGCCCCTAATGTAAATATTACCGACGTGAGAGACAAGTCAAAAAAATTACATGTTGGTAATTTTTGAAAAAAACAAAAAGTACAGTTATATGTCGTTTAAGGGTTTTCCAAATTTAAATTTTAAAATTTTTAAAATTAAATTACTATTGCAGAAAACTACTAAGATTTTCAAAAAGTATACCGAATTTTAATGAAAAAACTATTTATAGACAACAATTTTTTTAAGGAAAAATCTGTCTTTAATTTTATAGTTGAAGGTAGACGACCAAAAAAATTCTAACTTTTGCAATATTTGAAAATTTAGAGTTAACCTAGAAAATCGAACCTATGCTTATAGCAGTCTATTTTTCTGTATTCTTACAAGAACTCTAAAGAAAAAATTGTTTTTGAGGAAATTAATGTCCGGGGGTCTTCACGTAAAGTAATCAAAAATCAAAATTTAATAGCTTCCAGCCAGATTCACAAGGGTTTCTTCAATTTGGTAAAGATTGTACGTGCGGTTTAGGCGCTAACAGTGTTCACAGACGGACGGACAAACGGATAGAGAGATAGGCAGACTGACGGAAGAAAAAACAGCCTAGCTAGTATTTAGCTAGTCGAAAATCCTGCCACCATCGAAATTCAAAGCTAGAATCTCCCGGTCAGAGACATTGTAGTGACAACAGTTAATGCCCTGATGCACCTCTCCCGATTTGCACTTAAATAGTTTTCAAAAATTCAAGAATTTCAACAAACATGAGTTCTGCACCATTCTCATAATGCAGAAAATGAGATTGATAAGGGAAACAGGTGTACCGTGAGCCACTGAAATTGGAACATTGAGGAAACCCTAACATTGAAGGGGATTTATTTCCTTTTAGTTGTACAACTAAAGGCACATGTGTATTTTAACATTGTGTGATTATAGTCACAAAATTATTCATGATGGAGATAAAATGTAAAAAAAACGATTTTCAATGAATGACCCATCTGGTTCCATGTCTGAGGCACAATGAGTGTCTGGGGTACAATGGGTCAGACGATATCGGAATAAACTACCACTTTGACTTTCTCGCCTTACGAAGTTCTTTGAAAGAAGAGGAAGTTATGTAATCGTGCGGCGAAAATCTGCGAATTTTCGGCAGAAAAACTGTTTTGCGGGGCTCTGGTAATGAAAAAATGGATAAATCCTGTTGCTAAATTTAGAAAAAAAATCCTCTAACACGTGATGTAGCCAGAATCCATGTTTTGTTGGTTTTTAATACCGAAAAGTCGATAGACGGCAAAACGTCCGTCAGTCATAAAATTATAATAATTGCCATAAAATATTATTTTATACAACATAAATGCCGTAAAAAGATTATTTTCTAAATTTAAACACAAAAATATCTGTTTTTTCGGTGTAAGTTCTTACGGTGTGGATGTGATACTCATATTTTGAATATAATAATATATTCTACATTTGGGAAAAATCTGAGGTGAATTGTAAACTAAGGCCAGAAACCCCCCCTATCCGGTTAGAGCTTTTCTTGTAAGAATAAAATGCACTTATGAAGGTCGTATAGGTACTACTTTGGGTGATGATAGATGGCAGCAGGTCAGTGTACAGTACCAGTCCACACCAAGGAAATTAGAAAACTTTACTACGAAAAAGTGTGGGTCATTCTTTTGCACCTCTACTTTTCAGGGAAATAGAACTTTAAATTCCGCACTTCCAATAACGATTAAACGGCGTTTTCTGAAAAAACGGCTTCAACTTTTTCAACGAAAATTTCCATACTGAACGAGCTTTTACTCTTCTTCCATATTCTTTAAGTAATTTTCAATTCTGCCATTAGAAAACCGGAAATTGAGAAACATTTTAAAAAGAGTACTTTGAGCGACAATAGATCTCAGCTGGCAAGAGTATGTGTCAAGTCCGACAAGCTAGCCGATACCAAAGAAATGGGAAAAGTAACTAGTACACGTTAGTCCGTGTCATTCTGTAGCATCACTAATTACTTTCTCGTATACGTATATACGGAGTAGTACAGAAAAAGTTATGAAATGGTGCGGAAGATCGATTTCAAAATTTCAACAGAAATGCATGTTTTGGAGTCCACTGGTACCGAAAAAAAATATTTTAACGGCCGTCCGTTCGTCCGTTTGCATACGTGCGCTTCGCGCATGCGTTATGCGTGCATGTGCTTCAAATGATATCTTACAAAATTTCTCTAAAACTCAAAAGTTATCTGGGTAAATCAGCATAAATTTCCACGTGTTCAGAAACGCCCAACCGCCAGTGTCTCAAAAATGACTCCAATTTTTCATGTCATTTTGCTGTTATCTTTTTTTTTAATTTTCGGGAATGTATTTTTTAAATCTCCTAGGCTGTTAATATGCATATTTCCAACGTTTTTATACATTATTGCATTTTGGGTGGAAGTATATCGAATGACTGCCATTGAAGTTTGACGAAAACCCAAAAGTTTTCTGTGAAATAGAGCTATAATTTTTGCATTTACAGTAAAGCTTAAACTTAAATTTTCTTAATGACCATTCCAAATTTTTCAACGAAATTTGTCCATATAGGTCGGATTTTTATTTTCTATAATATTCAAATAATGTTTCGATTCTACCATTAGGAAACCGAAAAATTGGGAAAGTTTCAAAAAAATATACGATAGATAGCAGCCAGTAAATGGGTGGGCATGGCCTAAATATAGCAGACCAAACAAACTAGATAAGTAACAACTACGAGACAGTCTGTGCCATTTTTAATCCCAAGTTTTGTTTTTTCTTATCACAATATCGAGTACAATCGTTTACGATATTGTGACGCCTAGAGGGGAGAAGTAAAGATATGCCAAATAGTTTAAGGGGAAATCCGACGTAATGTGATTGTGATAGTAAATCATTTAAGAACGTTAGAACCTGAATGTGAAAACAAATAACATTATATATTTACCAATACAGCATACGGTTGTCATGTTTGCTTAGACGAAAATCAAACTTAAATATTTGGACGCCAATTTCAGGAGTCATGTGCAGCGTAAAGCGTGCGTTGATGCACTGAGCTACCGCTCCCGGTAGAACGAGCTCTGCATAATCAAACTCCGGAAATTTTGAGATGTCGCAGCACTTGTCAAATACTTCACCCGAAATTCAAACGAGGTTAAAGAGGAGCAACACGGTCCCACGGTTTTTTTAATATCCCTAAAGTCGATGTACCTTTACGTCCCATTGTAAGCGCCACGTTTTCCTGCTCATCCGCCGTCACTGCACATCGCCGACTTACGCCCTCTTACAGGAGATATTTGTCGGCTGTCAAGAACTCCAGCTACTTCATCAGCCTACTTCAAGGCAAGCTGTTAAAGTGTTAGGACATTCTGCTTTGACATAATATGATCTTTTTTAATGAGGAGCAAGAAAAAATACCTTTTACAGCAACAGGAATCCACCAAACAAGATTTTTCTGTTGATAAAATTGCACTCTTAATTTTATCACTCAACTCTTACATTCTAATTCTCTCTTTCACATATCTCAAACATATCACATTAAATTACAGAAGCCATATCATTTGTGTAGTGAAAAGCTCAAATAAACCTTTCCCCTCAAAACGACCAAAACTTTCTCAGCAATAAAATTTACAAAAAAGAAACTTGTAGGACAGGAATGGGAGAGAGTGCAGTCCCTGACAGATGGAGAACATTAATGCAATTTAACATATCTCCTCTAGTACAAGATTTGCCAACAAGAATAGAGAGTATTCCTTACAGGGCAGAAAGTTGCTTGGGATGGAGCCTGCGAGATTATGTTTTTTTAAAATATATTTAATTTATGATATTTTGATGATGTTTTCGAACTATGACACACCTTTCTTCTGACTATTATAAAAGTTTTACAAGGTTGAAGAAAGTGAACTCATAGGACTGAAATTTGTAAGTGGACGAGAATCGAATGTGCAGATTTAAGCACAGTGTATTACACATCAAACATAAATGTAGTACTATTTTAATTATATTTTATTTCGAGGTAAGTTTGAATACTCTATATTTTGACACATTTTCTTATATGTGTGAATACATCAAGGGTAAATAACCTTCACCCTTAGTCATAGCTAACAAACATTGATTATTTTGCATACCTTTCCAAATAAGACCTTTGTCGTTCCGTAATATACTTCATTCCATGAATACTTGTGCCTTCACAGAAGTCAAGAAGATTTTTCTTGAAATTTGGGGGATCTTTAGTCATTTCTTCAAACGACTTGCTCCATTTCATGTTTTAATTACAAATTATTTAAAATATTACTTATAGATTTCTAACAAAGCTTTCCAAAAAATCTTCGGAACGCCAGTCGTATCTATAAAATTATGTGGATTCGGAATTTGACACAAATGCGTGACAAATGGATGACCTATGATATATTAACAATACGTGCTCTTCACAGGTTAATCGTTAGTAATTATTCAAGAGGGAATTGAGACAATGCTGTTATTTCTCCTTGGGGACATTATAAATGCCTTTATGTGAAGAGTCTTACCGCCCACTCGATAACTCAGGTCACAGTACTTAAAAAAATATTGCGAAATTTTAATGTTTCTTAAAATGTAAAGTAAGAGCATAATCATTAAGCACCAGAACATAAACCAAGATAGGTATTCACTAGTCAATCGATAGTAATTATTCAAGGGGAATCGATACAATGCTAAGTCATTCCTCCTGAGGGAAATCATAAGTGTTTATCAAATAAAGTGGCTAACGGCTTACTTACTAACTGAGGTCACAGTATTTACAAGAGAAATATTTAGAAAGATTAAAATATTTTAATGTTTGTTCAAATGTAAAAGAACAGAAAAATAATTAAAAACAGTTAATGAATAATTTTTCACTTTATAATAAATAAATATTCGTATGTAAGTTTATTGGATTTTAAGATTATTATTAATACTATTAAAAATAATATTCATACACGGTACACTAAACTTCAAAATTGGCAAATTCTTCACTAATTTCTGGTAATAATAAAATAATGTGTGTGTATGTGTATATATATGAACACACAGGGTGAGTCATGTAAATTTAGCACCTCCTGTAATTTTTGATCAATTGAAGTTATTTCAATGCAGTTTTCATGAAAATGCATGAGGGAATTGGAGCTTATTGATACATGTATTCGTTTCGGTTTTATTACTTATATTTTAGGAGATATTGAGGTAACTGTGTTTTTCAAATGGAACTATACATATTTTTTTAGTTTATCATGACGTGCGTAAAAAGTCAAATCCAATGACACACATAGTCATATGTCAGATAAATATTTTTTTTAGTACTTTAGATTTTTACGACTCATGTTTAACGTATATTTTAAATGTAACAGTCCACCAAGGTCGCGTAGCGCTCTCTCTGTTAGCACGTGCTTGGAGAGATACAAGATCCGTTAAATACAAGTCGCAAAAATCAACATTACTCAAGAAAATGCTGATATAACATATGACAATATGTATATCATTGAATTCGTCTTTTTACGCTCGCCGTAGAGGACAAAAAATATGTATTGTAAATTTTAAAAAGTCAAAGTTACTTCAATATCTCGGAAAATACTAATGATAAAATAAAAATGAATACTACATGTATTATTTATCCCCATTCCCCATTAAATCAATGTTTGCACGACATGCGTAAAAAACAATCTTCATATGTATCAAACAAATATAGTACTTCTATTTGTTGCTGCGAGAACGAATCTTGAATTAAGAATTGTGCAAATAAACCTCGTCATCCTGCACAAACCACGGTGTACACAGGAAGCGTAAATAGTATAAGACAGACGAATCTTAGCCTTCTAAGCGCGACGCCACAAACATGACCAGCACCAAGGGCTGAAATGTATGTCATGGAGGATTATATTCGGTATTTCTCCATGTATAGGTGGTACTGGTAGTATCGATAAGCACCGGACCGCCAAAAATTTAATAGAAAGAAGACTGGAGCACCAAATTTAAAGAAGTAATCCAGAAATATAAAAATTACTCCCATTTTTATATCAGTAACAAAACAAGGGACCAAGATACTGAAGCCATAGTATATACACCCAATGAAAAATGTAGCTTCCTACTACATCACTATTGCAGTACTAATAGTGCTGAAAGCTATGTTTTAATGACAGCTCTAAAAATGATACATCAATCGTTGCACTCAAATATAATTGTATTCACAAACTCACTTTCGACAATAAAACTATGCTACAACAAAAATTCAAACTCTGAAATGGCTATCAAGGTTCAGGAGCTACACCACCTTATTCAAAGGCTTGCAGGGAGTGGAAGAATTGCAAGGCTAGCAGTCTTCATAAGAAGATAGAAAACTTCAACAACCTACAAACTTAAAAAAAAATATACCGTAAAGATCAAGTTACAATCACCAGAATTAGATCAGAACATACGAAGCTTACTCACATCCACTTATTAAACAAGAATACTCCCCCAATTTGCAATATATGTAATGTACAAATAACAATATTATACATTATTCAGGAATGTTCTAAGTACAACCAATCCCGCCAATCAATCTTACAGAACTTTAACGTTGATGCTTTACTTCATTCAAGCACCCAACAAGAAAAAATTATAAAATTTTGTAAATCAATTAATGTCTCTCACGAATTGTAATACTGTTTTTTTAAGTGTATGTATTGTGTGTATTACCATAACATGTGAAATATTAATAATAATGTAATATAATATAATACAATATAAACTGTTAATATAATATAAACTGTAATGTAATTCACTGATCAAAAATGTAAAAAATGTAATGAAGTATGTAACCATGCTATAAAAAAACCCTTATTGTAACTTACTGAATAGTCGCTAATAACCTCGCAGTTGATGCGACTATAAATAAATGTAATAAAAAAAAGTCTAAGATTATTTGGTCCTATAAATTACGGTGTGAGAAACATTTATTTGAGGCATTTGGTCTCAAAATTTTAGTTCTTAAGGCTCTAAAACGAGTTTTTTAAGAGTTATTTAACGATATAGCCGACCAAGTATTCAGGGTTGCATTTCACATGAAGATGTATATGCGTTCTTTTAAACAAATCCTTCATATTTTTGACGTCAAAGTGCAATTCATCACGTCTCCGTGAAATTATCTTTCTTTAGAGATCTCACTGGGAGCGGTAGCTCAGTGCATCAACTGATGTCACTGCACTGCCTCTGACCGGGAGGTCCTAGGTTAGAGTCCTGACGGAGTCCTGAATTCTAGCGGCCGGCTGCTCTGATCGGTAGTTTTCCGTGCTTCCTCCGATCAACACCAGGCGAATGCCGGAGCAGTACCCTACCAAACGGGCCACGGACCGCGCGCGATCTTTCCTTCCTCTTTCTTGTCTTATCCTCTCCCCCTTACATACACACTTACACTCACATGCACTACACTACCCCATATCGCGGGAAACCGGTCGGGAGCTTAGAGCTTGTCCCGGCTGGGGCGGTGCCCCGCTGGTGGGAGAGTCCTGGTTAGGGGGAAACCCCACTAGCCGACGGTAGGTCGGCGCCGGATCTCGTCATCCAGCGGGGGAAGACTATCGCCATATCCCTAGAAAAAACATGCACTACACTAACAGGACTAATGACCAGAGCAGTTGACGCGCCCGGAAACACGAAAATACCAAACCAAACCAATTTAGAGATCTCATTTACAAAGATCGGTTTCTTGTTAAAGCCGCAAAAGGTATGTATACTACTGAAATAATATAGGAGTCGATTGTTCACCAACAGATGAATTAGCTCGGACATTTAGTTGGACAAGGAAAATAAGTTGAATAAGCAAAATTAAACAGTAAAATAGTATCCCATTCCAAAAGCAACTGTATCGAAATGGTTCCAAACTTTACTTCATTAGGTATATCAGGACAATCAGGATTAGGTATATCAGGATAATCAGGACAATCTTAGCTGCACTCTTAACGGATTTATAAAAAAGAATTCGACTAATTATTGCCAGTACCCCTAAACGTGTGATAAAGGCTCCAAAATATGACAGATTATAATTCACACAGATCCATCTGAAAGTGGAATAGAAGTTGTCCTAGGTCAAATTGCCGAACAGACTGGAGAGTAGCATATAGTAATGTAATTAAGAAATCAGTTTCACAAATCAGAAATAATTTTGTCTACCTTAGAAAAAGAACGTTATGCTTTATTTGGGGAATACAAATATTGAGGTATTATCTGGGTAATAGTGATCTGTTCATAATTATTACGGATAAAATCCTTTAAAATATATTTAATCGAAGTCGTCAGCAAATATTAGAATTATGAAATGAATGTTGATATAAAATTTACAGCAATATGATTTTTTCCCTTAATTTTTTTGTTACACTTAAATTTGATAATAATTTACTTAGAACAAGAGAACTATGCCCAATTCGGTGAGGCATTGCTGTAAACAATAAAGGAAAGCCAACGCCACTGTTACGACAAATCCAAGTTTTTCGATTGTATATTGCACTGATGAATAAGGCCGTTTCTGCATTGAGTCAAGATTATGGTGTTGTGAACAAAAGTTCGATTGAAATTTGAACTGTCCACATACAACCTAGAGTGGTTCTCCGATTACAAGAACGGACGAGAAATTACCGACATTTTTGGCCATTTCAAAATTCTTTATTCTATAAACGAAGATGAAATTCTCTTCATTAAATGTAAACGTTTAATCTTTAAATATTGAATTGTGTATTTCATGGAAAATATTTATTTTGAAGTTCCAAAACCTTTTTCTCAGCACTTTATATCATGGTTGTTGTGACCTCATTTATTGATTATACTGTTTGAGTGACATTTGACAAAGAAGTATGGCCATTTGGATGAAGAAATTAAGAATTCTTGTTTGCCAACCAATGAGATTGTCAAATTATTAGGTACTCATCGTGGTGGACAGCCGCCGCCGTCAGGTGTTAAATCATAGGTCCCCGCAAGCCTTCCAGTGCAAATGGACGACTTGACGCCCGCGCTCCCAATTTCACTCAAAATAAAATAAACTTGAATGTGATTCAGAAATAACATCATTGAATAATTATTATCGACTAGTGTACAAATAGTACGGAATATTAATGGCACACAAATCCTTTGGCACACAAATATTTTTAATAATGTTTGTACTAACAACGAAACAACGTTGAAACGATCGAATTATTACCAAAGAAATATTCGATCATTTTAAATCATGCTTATAACAAGTGATAGAGTTTCAGAGTGAAAATAATTCAGACGTACCTATAAGGAATTGTCGTAAACCATGAGGCGGGATAAATCAGTTGGAGATGTGAGGAAGGAGTCCCAAACTTGCAAGAAACACTTTCTTGATTTCTGTGACAGCATTAGTGTTCATGGACTGAAGTACATAACTGAACGACAGAGGCCTTATGTGGAAAGGTATAGAAATACAAATAAGAATTTTTGCACTGATGTGAGGAACTAGATTGGCAGTGCTGTCCTCACAAGTGAAGCCATGCGAAGAAGGTAAGATTGCAACGTACGCAAGGGCTTTATTTGTGTGGATAGCGTTCCCAATCGTTTTGTAGGACGGTCAAATACCTGGATAGGAGACCCTTGGTTGCAATTTGGAAATAAGTTTCGAAACATTTGTTCTAAAACGAAATTTTTGCAATAAATTTAAACATGTTTTAATGTTTATGTTAATGTTTTAATGTGTTAATGTAAATAGTATCCTTATTTAAAAATCAAAATAACATCTATATTTGAACACAAAAAAATTCAACTAAAATAAGTCTATTTGATGACTGGGAAAAATGGGATCCTAATCCGTGATACCATTATAAACTAGTGTTGTTGAAACAGCATGTACTTTGCACGAAAAGTACGCAAATTTATGCAAATCACGCAAAATTACGTGAATACAACCGATGCACAGCTGATAAATGACTGCTAATTTCTCTGAGATACACATTCTGATAATTGTTGACACCGCTAGCAAGAAAATGAATATAGAAAAAAATACTAGTGGTGCTACAGAATGGCACAGACTTTCTCGAACCAATTTTTTCTAATTTTCTTGGTGTAGACTGGCTTGCCCCATTTTCTTGCCAGCAGCCACATATTACCGCCCAAAGTACGTTTTATTTGACATTTTTTCAACTTTTCGGTTTCTTAATAGTAGAACTGAAATATTACTTTAAGAATATTAAAGAAGAGTAAAACCTCGTCCTGAAAAATTTGAATCCGTTTTTAAGAATATGGCATTTAAGCGTTACTCTAAATGCGAAACTTGAAGCTCCTTTCCATAGGAATCTATTGAGTTTTCGAAAAACTTCATTTAAAGCACTTTCACGTATAAATTAAAAAAATGTATACAAATTGATTGAAATATTTCATATTAATAGCTTGAGATATATTTTAAAAGAATTACATTTTTGTAGTTTTTGAAAATACAAAAGAATATACTAAAATAAACTTTACTTCATATTAAACAATACAATTAGCACTATCCACTTGAAATGATTCAAGACAAAATTTGGAGCCGTTCTAGAAAAAAATGTATTTGAGCGTTTCTCAAAATGCCCAAATTTCGATTTCAAATTTCGAAATTTATATGGCATTATCTGGAACTCATGTGCTCATAAATACCATAATATGAACAATTTTTCGGTAATGTAAATATTATCGACGTGAGAGACGAGTAAAAAAATTACATTCTTGGTTTTAAAAAAAAAAAGAATAGAGCAACATGACGTTTATGTCATCTTATACAGTGCATTTAGCACTCTCCCTAACAAAAGTTTAAAGAAACCATTTAGAGTCGTTTTTGAGAAAATCTTGTTTTTATACTTTTCTAAAATTGCAAATATTGCACGCACTATTGCACGAAAACTACTAAAATTTTCAAAAAATCTCTTTGACCTTATTAAAAGAACTGATTATTAACAACAAATTTCGTTTGAAGTAAAATTCTCTATCTTTGATTTTGAAGTTGCAGGAAGACGTCGAAAATAATTCAAACTTTTAAAATATTCAAAAATTCAGAGTTAAGCATACAAATCAGATCTATGCCATCTTTATAAGCTTATTTTACAACTTTCTTACAAAAATTTCAACAAAAAAATTGGTGCCGTTTTTGAGAAAAGTTTGAAAATGTCCGCGAAGCTTCATTTAAAGTACCCCCAAATTTCAAAGTATGTATTTCAAAACTTCAAAGCTTTAACTGGAGTCAGATGGGAAGGGGTTTCTTTAATTTGGAAAATATGCTACGCATGGTTTAGGCGCTAGTAGTGTTCACAAACAGACGGATGGACGCACGGATGTTTTGAAAAAGAAAACAAAAAAAATACTTTTTCGGTTTCAGGGGACCCCAAAACGTGTATTTCCGTTGAAATCTCGAAATCAATTTTCTGCAGCAATACATAACTTTCTCTATACTACCAATATTACTTCGTATATACATATGTATACGAGAAAGTAATAATATTGCTGACGTGCGAAGAAGTTAATCCATTAACAGAACAACAGGCTTTACTGTGATTTATCGAGGATTTTAAAAATCCTTTGTAAAGACTATCATATTTTTAGCTTTTTCACATGACTGAGAACCTGGACTACCGCAAGAAAATGAAGCAGCGCGCAGATCTTCTCAGATTTGGAGCTGGCGATGGTTTTTGCGTATGCCACAGGCGGTAATACACAAAAATAATGTTGAACTAACATATTCATTACATTGAAATTCAAAGACCGCGTTCATTTATGAGTGTAGGTAACGTAAATACATCTCCTAAGTCAGTCATCACAAGGCGAGGGAGTTACAGAAAAAAACTTAATGAAATGAATAATGAATTGGAGCAAGCTACAAGATTTATGTCTAATTATCGTCACTTTTGAAAGCACGAAAACCAAGAGAAAGGGCGTTGCACCCGAATCCCAGATAGCAGAGCACTCTGGCGACAAGAGCAAGAACGACACCCAGAGGCGGTCGTGCGACGCTCCGTCGCCGCTCCGTTCTGCTCTGGTTCTTCCGAGGAGAAGCTCAGCGAAGACCTCCTCCACCAACAACGCTTTCTTCAGGAAGACCAGTAGCCGTGATCGTCTAGTGGTTAGGACATTGCGTTGTGGCCGCAATAACCCAGGTTCGAATCCTGGTCACGGCAAGGGTCTTCATTTTTTGTTTTTTTGTTTAATAAAATTTTACGTCATTTTACCATTTTACCTCTTTTCAACTTAATAGGGTAATACAAAGTAACGAACCAAAATTAAATCTCAAGCAAGGGTAAATTTATGAACAGATATTGGTAAGCGGTGAAACGGCCCCTCGCCGGGTTTTTTATGCGCGTCAGTAGAGACAACACATTCCTTTTAATTGATATAATTTTGTGAAAAATGAGAAAAGAGAAGAACATTGCAATCGCGCTCGCATCATCAGATATATCCGCAACAGCTGTATCCGATGATGGTTCAGCGAGAGTGGCAGTCGGGCTATAGCGGTATGCGCGATTGTCATCCTGCAATAAGTAAACGGTTCCCAACGGTACGTAGTGCGTGGTGACATGTTGAGGGACTCATGTCCCTGTATCTCGGCGCGGGTACCGCGAGCGGTAGCTCAGTGCATCAACTGATGTCACTGCAGCGCCTCTGACCGGGAGGTCCTAGGTTCCCACTCCCCACGGCGGCAGGATTTTCGACACTAGCTTTTCAGCTAGGTCGAATTCAGTCTGTCTAGAGGAGAATTCTAGCGGCCGGCTGCTCTGATCGGTAGTTTTCCGTGGTTTCTCCGATCAACACCAGGCGAATGCCGGAGCAGTACCCTACCAAACGGGCCACGGACCGCGCGCGATCTTTCCTTCCTCTTCCTTTGTCCTATCATCTCCCATTACACACACACTTACACTAACATGCACTACACTATCACATATTCCGGGAGACCGGTCGGGAGCTTAGAGCTTGTCCCGGCTGGGGCGGTGCTCCGCTGGCGGAAGAGTCCTGGTTAGGGGGAAACCCCACTAGCCGACGGTAGGTGGGCGCCGGATCTCGCCATCCAACGGGGGAAGATCTCCGCCATCTCCCGAGAGAAAACATGCACTACACTAACGGGACTAATGACCAAAGTAGTTGAAGCGCCCGGAAACTCGAAAAAAGCAATCAATCAATCGGCGAGGGTGGTCGCATGGCTGCCCTCACGAATTTTGACGTTCGTCAGTGCTCCGCTGTCTCCCGGAAGTGGGTCTACGGCAGAGGCGAATTCTACGATACACCGCGTATACCGCCGGTATACCTATTAATTCGAAGTGGATAAGAAATATTTAATAAGTTTGATAATTCTCTAAAACGTTATTGAAATTTCGAAAGCTTTAAAACAGATGCGAAAAAAAACTGTTTTGCTACCGAGAGCCAGTCAATCTTCGGCATCCATAAGCGCTAAGAAGTGTGTTAGAGTGAGAAGTTCCAAACAGTTCCAAATGCTGTCCAGTGGATTTGCTCGGCGCAGGCGAATGCACCGCATGCCAGCCGCGATAACCTAGGGCTCCTCATGTTTCAAGGGCAGGGAGAGGGGAGGATGCGCGTCTGGACGGTCGGTAGGCACCGCAAAATATTGCGGTGAACAGTCCTCCTCTGGTCGTTCGTAAGTTAGGCTTCTCTCACGTTTTTGTGAAAATGGAGTGTGTTAATGATCCAGAAGTTAATAATTCGTGTTATTTTCTTATAGAACGAAATTTCATCCTATTGGAATTTCAAAAAAGCTCAAAATAAAAAACAACGGTAGAGATGCTTCCATAAAGTGTGGCATCGCAGTGGACAGAGGCAGAGACAGAGCCGCGGAGCCGGCCGGCGACGTAAAGGAGAGGCTGACGCAGACGTAGGCGTAGAGAAAGATGTAGACGTAAAGACGTAGACGTAGAGAAAGACGTAGACGTAGAGAAAGACGTTGACGTAGAGAAAGACGTAGGCGTAGACGTAGAGAAAGACGTAAAAGTCTTAAAAGACAAAGAATACGAGAATACAAAAACGAAGAATTTCCTTTCACGGAAAATGAACTAAATAAGTGGAGTGCATATTAAGTTGCCCGGATCAGACGGCCGTGGTTGTATGTCTCCGAGTAGAACAATAGCGTTTGCATGGAGCTGGTGGCTACGTCTGCGCTGTGGGGATCAGGTTACGTCTTCGAAGGATATCGAGAATACGATAATTTTTATATGAGAAATCAGGATATCTAAGTGGGTACAACAGATAATGCGTATTTCCCGACAATGTCGTATGGTTTTCAAGTTGATTTTAAAAATAACACTTTCAATTTGTTCTACGACAAATTGAAAGAAAAATTTCAAAATAACTCTTGAAGTCAGTTTTATGTAACAATTCTCCTACGTAAGTTCTGGAAAGACAAAAGAAGAAATCGAGTGTAATATCACAAAATAATTGCAAAATTTAATGGGTTAATTTGCAATGCTGACAAAATATCTAAACTGAACAAATTGAATTATGAACTTGCACCCACAAGCGCCGGGAGGGGGTGCAAGAGGTGTCTTTGCACCCGCTTCGCTTTTAAATGTTAGTGGTGCTACAGAATGATACAGACTTTATCGCGGTGAAGTTTTCTAATTTTCTTGATGTTGACTGGTTTTCGGTGTTGGCCCATCCTCTTGCCAGCTGCCACCTATCACCGCCCAAAAGTACAGTTTTTTGACATTTTCTCAACTTTTCTGTTTCCTAATAGAAGAACAGAAATATTACTTTTATAATATTGATGAAGGTTAGAAACTCGTCCTAAGTGCAATTTTCATTACAACATTTGAAGCAGTTTTTAAGAAAATGGCGTTTACGTATTACTGTAAATGCGAAATTTGATGCTCATTTTCACAGAAAATATTTGACTTTTCGAAAAACTTAATTTGAAGTCATTTTAAGCACTTCCACCCATAAATGGAATAGAGTACTCAAATCGCTTGAAATATGTATATTAACTGTGTGAGAGACATTTCAAAAATATTACATTTGTATCATTTTTGAAAAAACAAAACATTACACAAAAAAATTTACGCCATATCAAAACGTAGATTACAATTACGTAGTTACGTAGTTACAATTAGCACTATCCGTCAGAAAATTTTGAAGAAAAAATTTAGTCTTTTTGAGAAAATGGCGTTTGAGCGTTTCTGAAAATGCATAATTTTGAGCTCAATTTAACAAAACATTATCGAGTTTTCGAGAAACTTTATGACATTATTAAAAGCACATGTACTCATAAATATAACTATGCGAATAAATCGTCTCTAATGCAAATATTACCAATGTGAGAGACAAGTCACAAAAATTATATTTTTGTAATTTTTGAAAAACAACAACAAAAGAATAGAGATATATAAACGTTTGTGCCATCATAAGGGGTTCGTTTCGCCTACTCATACTAAAAATTTTTTTTAAAAAATTGAAGCCGTTTTTTGAGGAAAAAAATTTATTTTGTAAAATTGCAAACATTGCACGAAATCTACTTAAATTTTCAAAAATTCTACATGGCTTAATGAAATAACTATTTATGGACAAAAAATTTCATTCGAAGGAAAAATCTCTCTCTTTAATTTTATAACTTTTGCAATTTTCGAAAATTCAGAATTAACCTTGAATATCGGACCTTTATACGTGTTTTTTACTCTATCCTCACAAGAAGTTTAAAGAAGAAATTTGGAACCGTTTTTGAGAAAATTTTAAAATTGTCCCAAGTGTTCGTGTAAATTACCCCAAAATTTAATCAATTTTTTTCAAAATCGCAAATCTTCGACTCGAGCCAGATGGACAGGGTTTTCTTCAATTAGGAAAAAATCCTACGGTTGGTTTAGGCGCTAGTGGTGTTCCCGGACAGACGGGCGTGTATGTACGAAACCCCCATGTGGTCTACAACACCACATTGTCTTTGCTTCATCAGGGGGACAAATCCCCGAGGTGGCATATTGTCCTTTGCGGCTCTTATCCTCACAGCTCACCGCGCAAAACGCGGACGGGCTGATGTCGGGATCCAGCTGGAACCCAATTTGCCCTCACGGCAACCTCCCCATACAATGCCTGGGTGGGGGCCGCCGTGCTAGCTCAAGCTCCTAGCTTTCCAGGCAAGTACCGGAGTCAAAACAATACGCCATTCACATGCGCCGGGAACAAGTTCTTTCCTCTTTGCCCAGAGTCTCGGGCCACTGTCACGACGAATCCAAGAGGCCAACTGCGGGCCACCGAAACTAAGGTCCAAGCGGCTCCGAGCCCCATCTCGTCGCCCCATTGTTTACCGATAGCTATCGACATGGGTAACGCCGGAACGTGGGGAACCTGACGGGTGGTATCTTGTTTCCCGCTGGACTTTAAAATGGGATCCGGAGTACTCCGAAAAGCATCCTTCACCCAATGCTGCCCAAAGGTGGGCGCGTCGCAGTCCCAACTGGTGGTAGCCGGGCGCCTTCTGACTGCCTGCACCTTCAAGCTAACGACGTGAGCGGCGCCGCGACTGAGGGCCCGGGTGGTCGTCCACGACACTCCACCAGAGACTACGACAACATATGTCATCGTCATCCCCCCCCTGCGAGGGGACAGACGGGCAGACGCACAGACGTTTTCAAAAATGCCACTACTTGGGTTTCAGGGGACCCCAAAATGTGTATTTCCGTTGAAATCTCGAAATCGATTTTCCGCAGCATTAAATAACTTTCTCTGTACTACGTATATTTCTCCATATAAGAAGAAGTAAAAAAATTTATATTTTTTGTGTTTAAAATTCAGTTCCAAATATTCCAGTACTTCTAACTCACGATTTACATTTACAAAAAGTTAATAATTTAACATCATTATATTGTATTTCCATTTTTAATTGCTGTAAGCCCAATAATACAATAATTTTATTATGTTTTAATGTTTATTTCAGAACTTCATCTTTCGTAATGTATTCCAAATGCCAGCAATGGAATTAACAACAAAGAGATTTTGGAAAAAAATAAATTGTGTAACTTTGTGTAATTGCCTCATATATTTGTAAGAAGACGCTGAAAATATGAAAACATGTGTAATTCGCGAAAATTCATAGCTAACCGCTGAATTATAATCCGTCTTTATAAGGATATTTTACTCTATTCTTACAAGCAATGTAAAGAAAAAAATTCGAGCCGTATTTGAGAAAATTTTGAAAATACTACTGGAGCTTAATGTAGATTACTTCCAAGTTTGAAAATGTCCCAGTACCCTCATAATTTAAAGAATGTTTGCCAAATCGCAGACCTTTCCATCGCGCAGTTCAATTGCGATATTTTGGAAAAGAATCTTAGGAATAGTTTAGGAGCTAGTATTCGTACTGGAGCAATATCACAATTCTTGTGCCATCGTGATATGAACACGTGGTAGCGCGGCGTCTGTGATATCCCGTTACCTGCCTAAAAGAGATTCGATCGCAGGTCTCTCTGGCTGGTCACCGTGCTAATGACACTAGTGACATTCCCGCCCCTTGTCTGTAATTCCCTGAAGCGCTACCAACCCTGAAGCAGGAACGATAGCGGCAGTCGGGATATCCCGTTCCCTGACGAAAGGGATTCGTTCGCAGGTTTCTGTGGCTGGTGGCTGTGCTGGGCGCGCTTGGGGCGTTCCTGTTCCTGTTCTGGAAGTCGCTGGAGCGCTACCAAGCGTCTCTTTCATCGTGGCCATGCATAAGCGGTAGCGCGCAGTCTTGTGAAATCCCGTACCCTGTCTGAAAGAGATTCGTTCGCAGGGCTCTGTGGCTGGTGGCTGTGCTGGGCGCGCTGGCATGCTTCCTGTTCCTGTTCTGGAAGTCGCTGGAGCGCTACCAAGCGCCCCCTGCCATCGTGATCATAGACAAACGACAGCACGCAGTCTGGGATATCCCGTCCTCTGCGTTAAAATATTCGTTCTGAGGGTTCTGTGGCTGGTGGTCGTGCTGGGGTCATAGAAGGCGTTCTTGTTCCAGGAAGACACTGGAGCGATACCAAGCGTCTCTTTCATCGTGACCATGCATAAGCGGTAGCGCGCAGTCTTGAGAAATCCCGTACCCTGTCTGAAAGAGATTCGTTCGCAGGTTTCTGTGGCTGGTGGCTGTGCTGGGCGCGCTTGGGGCGTTCCTGTTCCTGTTCTGGAAGTCGCTGGAGCGATACCAAGCGTCCCCTGTGATCGTTGCTATGGACAAGCGACAACGCGCAGTCTGGGAGATCCCGTTCCCTGCCGTCACCGTCTGCCCTGAGACAAAGATGGATGCTAAACTCTTCAACTACACAGATGTAGTCTTGCGTGGCTGGTCAGGCAATATCTCGGACGAAGAGTAAGTTCGCCATTTGGCCATTTTTTCGGGACTGATATGATTTTGTTGGAAATGCAATTAGTTCATACCAAGGGTGGCGTCTTGAGGCAACGTCTTGAGACTCAAGCTGCGTTGAAAAGTTGCGGATTTGAGTCGCAATGACTGACAGACACTGATGCGTTTATCATGCGACTGCCCGATTCCGCGCGCGTCAACTGCTAAGTCCCGTAAGTGTAGCATGTTTTTTCTTCGAGAGGTGATGGTGATCTCCCCGCGCAGGATGGTGATATCCGGCGCCGACCTGCCCGCCGGTTGGCGGGTATTTTCCAGTCAGGTATCTCCCACAGGCAGGACACTTTTCCCCAGTCGGAACAAGCTCTAAACTCGCGACTCGTCTCCCGATATCTGTGGTAGTGTAGTTCGTGTAAGTGTAAGTGTGAGTAAGTAAGGATTGAGGCTAAGACAAGTAAAGGGAAGGAAAGATCGCGAGCGGTCCGCAGCCCGTTTGTTAGGGTTTTGCTCCACCATTCGCCTGGATAAATCATGGAAAACTACCGACCAGAGCAGTCGGCCGCTAAAATACTCCTCCTGACAGCGGCTGAATTCGACCTACTGGCTCTATAGCTAGTGTCGAAAATCCTGCCATCGTGGGGACTCAAACTTGGGATCGCCCGGTCTTAGCATTGCTGTGGCGCCGGTCAGAATTGAATTTGCAGGCTGACTGCTCTGGTCGATGGTGTTGCTTCCAGTTGAATGCTCAAGTAGCTCTTCAGAATTCGGGTTAAAGACCGCGCGCGTTCCTTTTTCTCTATTCTGTTCTCATTATGTATTCCAAGGGCAATCGGCCTTTGCTGTGGGAGAGAGACCAAGGTAAAAGTGTAAGTTTTGTTGAGTCATAAAAAGAAGAAATGAAACTCACAAATAGTTACATTCTTAACAAGTACAGTAAATATTGAAATTATAGAACCAAAATAAAATGTTTTATGATTAATTTCGCTTCCACAATGTTTTGCCTTATGTGCTGGTGATATGTTAGCATGAGACTAAGAATATTCAGTTTTTAAGATAAAATATCAATATTAATTGATGTATACATATAATTATAGTTTTATATGTAGATATTAGTACTATAATTTCAACATATATAATATACTAGTTATACAACTACCTCTCAGACATGAAATTGTCTCAAGTTGCGCGTGCTGTCCTCCACAATGCGGCACATGCAGAAAACTATGGTAACAGTTTTTATTTATTTTTTTTATCGCAAATCTTCTTGAAAGTTTTGTGTGATCCCCAACCCAACGTCTACTACACTCTGTTTATTTCGTTATGGTCCATTCATGAATTGTGTTTTAACTCTTTAAATATTTAAATAAGCTGTAAATTTTAATTTTATTTGTATTTTTTACAAAGGAATACGAAATATATAGAAACGAAATATTGAGTAAGATTCTATTTATTAATTTATTTTACGTCAAAAAACAGTTAAAACTGCGTATGACGTGCTATGGAGAGACGTGAATTCTCACGTGGAGATGGCAGTTTTCCTAATATCAGTGTACGAGTCGTAAGGCAAGATAGGGATATATAGAAACCATGAAACTATCATAATTAATATTCCCGCAACCCTTCTCTAATATCCCTTCTATTTTAAATTACACAAATAAATAAACCCGTACGTAATTATTTATCCATGGGTTGCGAAGCACCATTCAAACAAATTTCTTTGAGGTCGTGGGTACGCGAATCGTCCCTATGCAGGAAATCGAAAATAATATTACTGCTTTGGACAGAGGTATGAAATCAAATGTATTCCATATTTTTCTGGGATAATACCGTCGAAAATAATAACTCATAAGTTTTCTAATTGAAACCAAATAACCCAATTCTGAATTTATTCCGTATTTTCTTTTCTTTCTAAAATGTTGGCGAGAATTTTCTCGCTACTTGTAACTCTTCGACTTAACAAATAACCACAGTAACAATACTTATAAAACCCTTTTCACAATATCCTAACAATAATACTTATAATTAATTTTTTTTTCCAATCTAATAAAACAACAATTAATTGAATTCTGAATGATATCATGCATGACCATATTCTCTCAATACCTTAAAATAAAATGACATTATTGGCCTTGTTATAATCTGTAAATAATATAATAATAAATGTTTGTTTACACTTCCCTTTGCTGTAGTTCTGCGACTTCGCGACCTCCACTATCCTTATCACTAATTCACACTAATCGTAAACAAGAACATCCTCCATTTTCCTCTGCATCCCAACATTCGAATTCCGACACACTTCCATCATCCGCGACTTAACCACCCATCCGACTCGTAACTCGGCTCGACTCCGTCTGAAAAAGTCGAAGAAAAAGAAGAATCTTCTGACCGGTTGTTTTAAAAACAAAGGACGACTTGTTCATTACAATGTTTTTCGTTTTTTACTATTATTTACGTTAATCTCACTCAATAAACCTCGCGGTATTGTCACAATTTCCACAAAATGTTCCCAATTAATGACATTGTCCGTGGTTCATTTTAAAATTTAAAAAAAAAAATTTATTTGTTGTCTCCCCATATCTATTTTAATCTTCACTTCCGATAATGTGAATAATTACGATTTATTAATTTTCACTAATGTACCTTCATTTGATTGTCCATGTATTTGCATAGCAGTTTTGTATTTACTGTAATAAAATCCTTTTCCTTGATTTGATTATTGCCCGTTCATATTTTTATTATTCTTGTATGTTTTACGTGTTGGGCGTCTTACAATGTTTTTGTATTATGATGTTTTACAGGAAAGAAATTCTCTCTGATCTCTCACTTCAATGCGACATCCAACTTCATTTTGATGACACAGATTTTAGAAACGCTTCCACCATAGGCAGATTAGAAAAGGTGAGATGCAAGAATATTACTCAACGAGACTAAGTATCTATTGAGGGCTTTATGTTCTTTAATTGTATACCTGCGGTGGAAATTGAAGCTTTTGTTGAACTAATATTCTGTGTTTTACAACATTACCTTTTTAAATTTCAGTTTCTAACTGTACATTCACAAAATGAATCAATTCTATAAAATTATTAAATTATATTAGGGGATATATTTTCTAAAATTCTATTTCGCGGGCGATGACTGAAACAAATCGATTAAAATCAATTCAATCATTGATTTCGTCTTCGATATCGAGGTTCCAAATACTATGTTTTTCTCGTGACACTTTTTCTGCACAGTTGCATAATTTTCTCTGTACGAACTATAGTAGCTGCAGTAGATGAACATTTGCAGTGACGCAACCTACAGATTTTCAGAAGATACAGGAAATTTCCTTCCCGAAGCCAGAAAGAGGACCTGCCGAAAGCCTGTAAATATGTGTGTGCTATTTATTCCATTGCATCATTAGTTTAAAAATAAAAACATTTGATACCACAAAAAATATCATTAATTTCCTATTGTTGTAAAACGATTTCGGAAAATCTTTTTGAAGTTTATCTATGTTTCACGTTCTGAATTGTTGATAATAATAAGCTTCCAAAGTTTTTTTTAAATTTGTTAAGCACGGTATCTGGAAGTGTACCAAAAATAAAGGAAATATCCCATAAAAATACGTTGGAAGACTGCCCTCCTAATTATTTTCACAAATTTTATATGGTAGTAAAATTTCTAAATAATATTTAAGGAAAAAAATTTCTCTTATTTCAAATACAATTTAAATAATAAAATTTATGTAAAAATCATTTCTGTTAAAAAATATATTATTTTCTCCACATGCCAATCTGTTACATTTTCTTAAATATTATTTCGAAAAGATTAAATCCAATTCATGCAAACGTTTGTAAATAGAATCCATTGCTGAAAAGATAAGGGTAGATACTTTTTCAGTATAGCCTGCGTGCAGAAGACTCAGTTCGAGAATGCAAATTTGGAAGAAAACCCAAATATTGGGCTTTCGAACCCCTCCTGACAGAGGAAGGCATATGTTTTTCTTTTAATATGCTTCCCAGAGAGTCACTTTTCCCGAAACACACGTGAGTAAACACGTTCTTTAATATATGCATTGTTGTTAAGAAGTTTTGAGAGTATTTTAAACAGCCAATATCATTCTAGATTCCACGCGTCAAGAAACTACCTTAATTATAAGAATGTTAATGTTCAATGGAGTATCGTGGATGGATACCACGCAAATGCCGGTCTTGAAGCGTATCCCTACAGGGGACTCGGCGCTGGAAAAGATGCGGGCTTCGTTTTTAATCTTGCCATCTTACACATCGATTACTTCTGCAAAAAGATGAGTCAGGGATTTAAGGTATGTAGTTGTTAATTTTCATACAATTTTACACTAAATATCTCTATTCGCGTAAATTCTTGAATTTTTAAATTTGAAGTTCTTTGTGAACGAGTATACAGTGGTCAATTTTTTCGATCTTGTCAATTGCTATGGTCATTATTCCCGTTAGCGTAGTGAATGTTTTATTCCGTGAGGTGACAGTTTTCCTCCTCAACTTAATGGTGAGATCAGACGCCGACCTACATGTCGACTAGCAGAACTTTATTCAAACATATCTTCCACCAGTGGATCACCACCCCAGCCGGGACAAGCTCTAAGTTCCCGATTGGTCTCGCGACATGTATGGTAGTGTAGTACATGTAAGTGAAAATAAGGGATAAGGATTAGACAAGGAATTGAAAGGAATCTTGCGCGCGATCCTTTCCCGGTTTGTTGGGGTACTGTTCCGGCATCCTGATAGCGATCGGAGAAACCATTGAAAACTACTCATCAGAGCAGGCGGTTGCTAGAATTCTCCTCCAGACAGCGAATGAATTCGATCTAGCTACGTATCTAAAGTCGAAAAGCCGCCACCGTGGAGACTCAGTTCCAGATTCGCTGCAGATGCAGATGCAATAGTGGCCCCAATTAAATCTCAGTCGGTGGTTGTTGGAGATTCAGGATGGGAGGCTGGCTATACACCATGATTCGTTTTATCCACAACCTCTACTAACGTTTTCTGGTTACATATTGATACAATTCACTGAGACTTTTTTCCTTACAAAAATTCAGTTAAAGAACTATTTAAAGATATATGTTAAACTGGGGAGGTCTGGCAAAGTCAGCATATGCTATACGGGATGCAGTGGTCTAAGCTTCACGAGGAAGTATACTCAATTTTCTTGATTTGCAAAACAAAACTCCATGTTTTAAATTCTGGAATCGAGATCAGAAAAGAATACGTGTAAAATAAGAAAATGGTTGACAGTTGGGTGTGGAGAGGGGCACGATTGAAGCATGCTATGCGCTCTATCACGGCACGATGTGGCGTGATAGCTATTTCGAACTCACAATTCTCTCTCATGCACCACTAATTTCATCATAATTAACATCATCGTAACCTTCGTGAAACGATGGCTCGGGACACGCGGGGTCCACCTCCCCGATTACTGGGTTGTCCTTTTAATAATAGAACGTCATAATATTTAATAGAACGTCATACGGCCATAACGGTTAATAGAACGTCAAGTGCTGTCGTCATCAGAATAGTGTAGATCAAACTGACGCGGTTCAGTTTCCCAAGTGCGTGGTACAACTGTTACAATTTTTTAAATCAATTTTATTCTTCTTACTGTTGAGCATTGTAGTGCAAACGATTTTCAAAATGTAGATACCAGTAACCGTTTTTAATCTGTTTGTGCTTGATGTACCGAATAGTCAGTTTATGAAACAACATAAGCTAAAACTCAAACGATGCCTCGAAGAGATCACCGCGTATGCTCTAATAACTTTCGCTAGCACTTTTTCCACAAGATTTTCTCACTTCCGAAACTAAAAGACGTACATCTGGTTCACTTCGGCCACGAGGTATGTAAGCAGGAGATTCAATTCTGGTGTTGCAGGCATGGTAGGGGTATGTACGAAAAGCGTCGAACTAACGGAGATAGTCGGACTAACGTAGTTTCAGCGACATCACGCGGTGAATGAAGAAACTAATCTATGCTTTTTCGGCCAATAACGACGCGCAAACACATACTTGACCAACCCCATCTACACTTCAGTGTTTCAGTACGTGCAGATGGTGTTGACTTGACACATTAGCTTTCTGACCGTTGGCTGAAAATGCCTTAAAAAGTTCTCCTTTTGATCGCACCGAAGCTGAGCGAGTCACATAAGCTGCTGACCGTTTTCCTACATACCCCCACCTCAGGATTTTGAGTCTTATTCTTACAGAGCTTATACAACTGCAGCATTCCAGCCATGCGATTAATTTCTTCTATAAATTCCAAGTGCCAATTATTTATAACATGCATTACAATATCAATATCAATTTTCTCTCTTCTGCGACAACAGTTTGCCATTGTGACTTAGTTCAATTAATTGGACTCTACATGATGATGGTCTGAAGCAACATGTTTTGTTTCATACATTCTTTTTAAATGTAAGTTTTGAAATTTTAAGATGTCCTAAGTCAAAAACCATATATCATAAACGAATGAGCACATTCAAGTATCTAATGTACTAGCACTCATTGCGAAGACAGTTTGTTAGCATCAAAAGTGAAGGTGCTCAATTAACTTAGATTTAAGTAGAGAAGTAGATAAAACATATTTTTCGAGGATAAAAAATAAAGACAGTTTTTATTGCAGTCAAAGTGTATTTTTCTTATACGAGTTTAATGTGTAATATTTTACTTGCTTTAAAAAGACATTTTTACTTTCTCCTAGATTACTATGTACGCAGAGAAAGTTGCCTAATGTTGCAGAAAAAGTGCCGATTTGATAGCTGGTTATCTGACTTATAAAACTGTTCGTTACATGTACAACATTTAATTTTTGACTCCAGATTTATTGCAAGATAATTATAAAAAATATTGTTTGCATATTCACTGAGTGCGAGATTAGAACAAATGAAATAATTTCCATTTTTATGTACAAGGAAGTGAAATTGATTACACTAGCCACACAATCTCAAACAACTCTGCCTCTGATGAGACGAATATGCTGGCTTTCAATTTAAGTACACCACACTAGCGCTATCTCTTAACGAGCAACAGGTCTATTACAATTATTTCTACATATTTGGTCACTAGTCGTAATCAAATGCTCTAATCAACTGCTGTATCAACTGCTGCTGAAATGTATATATTACAACGGCTTCAACGCTTGAGAAAGCAGTTTACAATCTACTTTTTATAATTTTATTTCACAAGCTTTAGATGAGTTGCAGAAAAAACATTTAAGTACACATAAAAATGTGTTCTTTTGAAAACTTGATATTATGGATTCCCCCCTTTTTCTTTAACCACTTTCCCTCCTGCTTAAAATACTTTCTGAATAGTAAACAATATCCACGTGTTGTATGACTATTTATCGGCAACGTTTGTCACGAACATTGGTGGCTGTGTTGAAGGGTAACATCTGTTTGTGGTAATATCTGTGAATTTTTTGCCTTCACAGGTACAACTTCATGGGGTAGCGGACTTCCCCCGCCCAGATCAAGATTCCTTCTTGGTGCCTTTGGACAGCGTCATGCGCATCACAGTAACACCTTCTGAGGTAAAGCAATCAGACATTTACAACTTAAAATGAACGTGAAACAGCACAATCAATTTTAGAGCACAATGAAGCATTCCATTCCCTACAGAAGTGTAATTCTCATATTTCACTCCGCATAAAATACGAGGAATAATAATAATGAAGAAGAAGAAGAAGAAGAAGAAGAAGAAAAAGAATCCTTCTGAACAGAACTCAGAGAGAAATAGTTTAAATCCTCATCATTGGTATCCTCTCGAGGAAATGCAAACAAGTGGTCTGAGAGGAGTACCTCTCTGCACTACTCTCAATGTAGCGGCTGAAATAATTTCCTGCCCGAAATGCTTATTTATGACTGCAATTATGATCATCTCCCTCACTTGTTACTATTAAGATCTTTATCGCACGCTCTTGGTATACGCTTTTCCGCCGAGGTGGGAGGCATTTTATAATGCGATGATAGTGCAGTTTTTCTTTTGTTAAGAGTTAAACAGTATATAGTTTTGAAGAATATGAACAAAGAAATTATTCAAAATAAGATATCAAAACCTATTCGAGTTAAGAGACGTTGGAGTATCTTTACTGTAAATAAAATATCACCTTGAAATTATAGATGGAAATACTTCAACATATACAAAGTATGTACTTCTGCATTACGTAAAAGTATTAACGCTAATTTTTTAAAATTTTAAACCCTAAATAAATAAGGTAACAAGTACTAAAATGCTTACAAAGTTGTATGTACTTCAACTGAAATAATAACATTCTCGATAGTAAAAGTAACAGTGTAACATTCATCACCTAGCCTTCATTTAATGTGGAAAGGTGTTTGACTTCGTCGAGATTTGGCAAAAGCAATAATAAATTTACTATATTTCAAACTGATAGGCCACGAATATGGAAATAATGTACCTTCAAATGAAGCTAGAGGAGAAACGGTTACAGAGAGGATCAATCGTGTGACCAATCCGGATTGCTTTTGCTACATTTGTGGCAAGTATACGACGTGCAATCAACGCAAGAACATATCCAAGATATTTCGTATTGCCCACAAATATTACTTTGCGTGTTAATTTGGGGATCAAATCAAATCCTGGCACTACTGCTCCATGCTCTCTCATCTCTGCTCCACCGGGTCCTACTCCGGCCTAACCCAGCGATTAAACAGTAAGCGAAGCGGAATGCTTGTTGAAGTCATGATTTTGAGGGAGAATCACCACTCTGATTGCTATTTCTGTATGATGACATCCGAGTATTGCAAGAAAAACTAGTTAAAAATCGTGAACCAGGATTGTCAGTCTGCTTTAAAACATGCGGGACATGGTTCAGTCAACCTAGTGCCTATTCCTCCTGCTTCCTATACAATCCACGACGAAGAAAGGTACAGAGCGCACAGTCACACCGAAACTATGGACTATACTCAACCCCCCGATAGTGACAGTGAAAAGCCACATATGGTCTGACAACCCGATCTGGACGACAAGGTTCACGATTTGTCCCTGACGAAAGAAAAGTGAATTGTTTGGTTCCAGACTGAAGGAGAGGAACTTACTCCAGAGAGGTGTTTCAGTTATGCATTTTCGTGTTCGCCACATATAATTTGCAACTTACTACGCAATTGAATATGGTGTTTTCTTCTGTCACGACGTGACAGGACTTACGAAGGAACTAGTTAGCAAATACGTCACAGAAGACCAGAGAAATTTAATAGATGCTAGCTCAAGTAGTCTCAAAGCTCTACTACCCAACGACAACCAGAAACCGTACATTCTCATTGCTTTGCCGTGGAAATGAAGTATACCTACGAAACAATGGAAATTATCTTAAAGCTAGTTCGGAGCAAAACTGGTATATTTGTGGTGACTTGAAAGTTGTGGCTCTTCGGTTGTGAAACAGTTTGTTTACTGTCGTGACCGCCCGCACGCATTTGAAGGAGCCGCCACCGAGTGACGTCAGCGGGGCGTTACCGCCCCTGGCGGGAGAGGAGGGCAACCGGTGCGAGCCGGCCTGGACTGTCCGCGCGCGGCCGTCACGCCCGAGCAAGCGGGTTGGGACTCGCCACCGCCCCTACTCCACAGCTAGTCGGCGGGCCGCTAGCCCTACGGGCTATAAGAGGGCTCCGACCCGACGCCAGGGCAGATAGCGAGCGACGATGTTAGTAATTTGATCCTGGCGAGTTACTTGGTGAGCGAAGAGTGGAGATCAGCTACGACGACGACCTGTGCAACGAAAGTGGAACTCTCTTGTGGATATTTGACGACTCGGCTGATTTTGGGACTTCTTCTGGACAACGATAACACGGCTTCACTTTTCATACTTTCTTCTAGTGATACGGAAGTTCAGCAATTGTACCTGGTCTTGAATAAAAATCGTTTTATGAATTCTTGCCTTTTGATTGGATACTACATTTACACTAAGTACATGTGCTTCCTTTGCAAAAGGAACAGTCGCATCGACAAGTCCGAAGAAGGAGATATTCTGACCTACCCTCATGATCGAAAAGAAAAACATTTTAAAAATTGAGCAAATGCTGAGATGGCCCCTTGTTTTGCTTCTAGACATGAATGTAACTTCATTTTGTGTGCACGTCTTCTAGAATTCAGTGGGAAATACAATTATTCAAATTATCGTTTCCATGTTGCGCAGCAGAAAGTATTATTCCGATAGATAACATAGATAAGAGCCAAAATTTATTGCCTTTTTATCCTTAAAAATAGATTTTATTACATGGAAGTTTTTTTTTAAATTTAAGTAGTATATGACTTAGTGTATGGATCACAGAATTTTGAAAATGTGCACACTATTCACTTTTCCCCATAGCACGTCATACGCAGTTTTTAACTGTTTTTTGACGTAAAATAAATAAATAAATAAATAAATCCACTAATCCAACTGACTTTATGGCCGAGTTTTTTTGTATAAAAATTAAATCTGTAAAAATTCACCACGTTATTCAAACAAAGAATCACAAACCCCAAACCCCTGTCCAATTAGTGTCGTCAACTGCCACTATCAAAATGCTCACTTTGTTTTCTTCAGATTCTAGCAGATGCGAGTATGCGGGAGCGATACTCCGTAGACGAGCGTCAGTGTTACTTTCCAGGCGAACGGCACCTTCGCTTCTTTCTGCAGTACACGCAGTCTAACTGCAGGTTGGAGTGCCTTGCCAACTTCACGCTGAGCCAGTGCGGATGCGTTCTATTTTACATGCCTCGTGAGTAAATAATCTTTTGAAGTGACACGCAATTTTAACCCCCAAAATAGTGTTTATGACTGATTATATATTTCCAAGATGAAAGGTTCATATCAACATTAAGAATTAATATGCCCAATTGTTCCTAGTCATGGACTACTGTTACTTTCTCTTCATACCTTTACATATTTTGAAATAATTATATTCTCAAGTAGAACAGGTTCGACAAGTAAATTAATGTAGTATGCAAGTTCTTGTTATTATTTACAGTTCCGTGGATTTCTAAGATTATTAGATTATAGAATTAGAACTACTTTACCAAAAGGTTGTGACCGATCTACCTTTTCACTATTCTCTAAAAAGCCTACAGCGAGTCACTCAAGTAACCTTGTAGTATTACTTGATCTCTGACTTGTTATGACAATGTCACACCAAAAATTAGGAAGAGTTTCATATGTCCTAACTGTCCTATAGGAGTGGGTTCATCTTTTATCCTGCTTTTGTAATAAAAGAAACATAGGCAAGTTAATCTTTTAACTATCAACAGCGTTCTGAATATATTTTGTTTAAATATTGTAATACAATTCTACTCTAGCATTTACACATTGCATTGAAAACTTTTATCACTTGCTCTACCCTTTAGCAATTACGTGATTACCTAACAACTGCAGTTATGTTTTAACACTTGCGTAAACACTTTACATAAAATTATATTACCTTCAAAAAAATAAATATCAAGACATAGTTTCACTTTCACATAGATTATTACTTTATACAATTTAGCCAGCAAAAATAATATTCTTACGCTATGAACATAAATCAATAATAACTCTTTTACTAATTATTGGTTTTGAACAATTTGAAAACTATTAAACAATAAATTGAATGCACACACTAAAAGAACAAATATTATCAATAATAGAAAAATGAAATTAATAGGTTTTTTACAATTCTTTTACAGGAATTATTATCTGGCTTCCTTTTACTTTTAACCAAATTTTAATGAATTTAACTCGACTATCTACGTCTGTAAAAGAGGTGAATCTATCTCTGTAGCATAATTCTCGCTTCTTTAAACAGTTCTTTTAATGAGAATTTCTAGTGAATTTTCTGACTCACAAAAACGTCTCGAAGAAATATTTCCACAGCTTGGAGCGGCGACGGCGACCCAGATCCTTTCAAGATCGTGGTCAACCTCTTGCTTCGGTGAACCCGTGCTCTGGTGAATTTCTACCATAGTTCTTCGAATTTTGTATAATCTGACTGCAATATCTTCGCGTAATGAATTTCTTACATAGTAAGCCAAGTTGAAAAACAACACAAAAAAATTTCAAGCTTCTAATTGTCGAAATACGGCGAATTCTCCTCTCCGTCCAGCACGAACAATTGCGGTGTGATCAGATCGGCGAGCGGTAGCAAAAGAGAGAACTTGTCCTAGCGAGGCTTTGCTCTAGGGCAGATATTTTTAAGGGTGATTTTGATTGGTCGTCGATCTCTTGTACGTGAGTGCGTTCAGAAACTTTTAGTAAATTTTCGCAAAGGATACCATTTACTGCTGGCGCGATCTCTTGCAATTCGTTAACACTATAATTGCTGCTTGTCATGTCTTGACGTTCTCGGATGCTTCTTAAGAATCAATGTAACTGACATATGAGCGGACAAAGTATATTTTGATAAAAATTGTATTAATAACCTTTAGTTTGTTGAATACATAGATTGCCTTTTTGCATTTTACAACATCCCTTTGATATTTTTATGTTTCATTTAATGTGCGTAATCCAAATTGTAGTCAATATCTTTAATAATAATTTTCAATTCGCGCAGAACTCCTGCAAAGCAAGAAGTGTCAATGGTTTTGCTAGATACCCAGGAACTCGGGATAACCTTAATACAAATCAAACAGTTTCGATTTGCACTTATAAAGGTAAATATTTGATTGCATTATTTTGCCTGTTCTCGTACTGCGTGCACCGACTGAATTCTCATACTGAGAGCGGCATTGCTTACGGCACAGCTAACGTCATGCTTCAGTAAGTCTCCAAGAAAGAGGCTGCCTTCTACTAAATATTTGCTCGCTATTCACAGGTTGTGTTATTGAACAGCATTGTTGTTGGTATTCGTGGTATGTCACGAACTGTTGTATTGTTATATACTTATATTGTCGTATACTTAACTATTTTACAACAGAATTCGTGAAGACTTTTCAGACAAAATTGTTATTGAGGTGTTTACGAGCAAATTTTAATTGCAGTACTTTTGCAGTATGAATGCTACGTTTTAGAAAACCATTTTACGTAGTTTTGTTTAATAAAATATTTGCTACTGCAGGCCAGTAGTTTCATAGTAATTTCCTTGGAAATTAAATGTGTTACTTTGTTTCGTGTATACTGAAATTTCTCAGGAAGCTTTAAGTTTTGAAAAAGGAAAATGTACTCGAGGCCAGACTGCAGTGGGTCTAGATCTTTTAGTTGAATGTCTTCATTAAATTATTTTATTTATTTCGAAAACATCAACCCCCTCGAAAATATAGAACACTTTAATGTGATGAAAAAAACAACTATTAAACTATAAAAAGAAAAGTCAGTACTTAAAGAAGAATAGTGAGGGAGATTGTGGGTACGTTTCCAACCGGGTTAAGCGGTCCTCCTAGATGATATTAAAAACTATCTGCCAAGAGAAAAACTCGCTTAAATTATTAATTAAGCTTTGGAATTAGAAAAGTACGTCGATACAAATACAATCTGTTGAATGTGAAAAAGTTTTGATAACTAGCAACTATTTTCGTAAGAAGTGGTATGTGATGAAGTATGAAATCTTAAATCCCTTTCGAATAAAAAAAGAGATATAGCGGTATAGATAGAAGTTGATCGAATCTTTTTGGAAATTTTTGGGTTAGTATTGATTTTCAGATTCAATGTAAATTAGTATTTATATTGACGACTGTATCACAGTGAGTCTGGAAAAGGAGCTAAGTCATTAACATCTATAAAGAAATATATATTCGCAAGTGTGAAAGGAGAATAATCACGCTTTCTTAAAGTATTCCTAGGAATGACAACCTTTTCCCGGGATCACCTGAAAAATTCACGTTTCCAATTTTCGCACCTCTCTTTTTTCTCCCATCTGTTTATATGAGAAGTTACTTATACAAGAGTAATAGTTCTAATTACTAACAAGCTAAGTCTTTCTTTTATCTATGGATGTGACTCATTTCATCAAAATTATACTTTACTTTCTTTGCGATAAATGAAATTTTAAAAGACATGACATATTCCCGCTCTCCCTACTTTAACGAGGAAATTATCAATTGTGATTTAATGATTTTCTATTCATTTTTAGGAGATGAAAATACTCCGATATGCGCAGGCGATAAAATTTTGTGCAGTGAAGATGCAGCATGTAAGTTTAAATAATAGCATAAGTCTTCCAATATCAAATGAGTGTGTTTGACACTAAAAAGTAACTAAAAACACTCAATGAAACTTTTTAAGTTATTCTCTGCGTTCACTACATAATTGAACACAAGTGATCTAAATTTGTAATCTGAAACAGTGTGAAAAATTGAGAAGGTACAATTGTGTGTCAATGTTAATGAATTTTCAACTAGAACATAATTTCCTCACAACTTTTATTGAACTCAATCAATATCGTTAACATGGGTACAATATAATACACCAAAGAACACAATAGTTATTTTTTGGTCTGCGAATATGCCAATATCAATCATAGCTCTTTACGGTACAAGGGTCGTAAAGCATTTTATGACAAAACTAGATTGTAAAATTGCCAAACGAGGTCGTTAGGCCGAATTGTGTGACCAATTGAGTATTGTAATCAGATGTAACGACACTTAATATCGTACAACGTTTTATCCACTTTTGTTTGTAAAAATTTTTAATTTAATGAGAAATTGCGTCCAACGTCTTATTTTAGTATTCACATTTTTTCCTGTTATGTGATACTGTTGTCAACAAGTGGTTTACACTGTTCTCAACAAGGAAAACAATTGAAACACATTATATGTATAGTTTCGACATGAGTAAATGTGATTCTGATTCGGAAATAGAAATACCAGCAAATGCTGCTATAGAATCATCGTTACCCAACAAATTAAGAAAGAAATATGAGTGGGAGTATTTAATTTTAATTCCTTATCGGCAAAAGTTTTTATTGTTTATTTTCTGGCAAATTAGAGGAGAAACCAAGTTATCTTTGGACCTACTACTTTACGGTTACGAGTACACTATCACCTAATGACAATATTGTTATCATTAAGTTTACTCAGTTACTAGCCTTTTTAAAGAGGAAAAGTAAAGGATACAAGAAAAAGAAGACGAAAATATTTTCAAAAGAAGAATGGCAAAGTACGCCATTACATCACCACCCTAATGAAGTACATTACCATTATTGGGCGGTAAAGTGTTTCATTACAAAGTAAATTCTAATGGTATAAAGTTTGACTTTACCTAACCAAAGTGGGTAAACGAAATAAACCACTCTTCAAAGAGTAAAGCAACATTCGTAGCTTAGCAGGCCCAGTGATTTTGCGTAGGCTTACCATACGTCCTCTTTTACCCGGACATGTCCTTTTTTTGGAGTAAGAATAACTGTCCGGGTGGATTTTACCAGAAAGAACGAAATTTCCTCTTTTTTATTTGAAAGGAGGTATTACTTTGAAATGCAATATAAATGTAAAACGAACGAAGAATACAATGTTTTTTTCCTCAACTTTTTCGAGTCCCCGACATCATAACATTTCAATGTTTTATTAATAAAATGCATTTAACTTCAACTTTCTCACCTAACAAACGCCAAAATCCATAGATCCATACATCTATAATTACGTCATTTACTCCAAGAAATGCGACATTGTGCATTGTTGCGACAGAAATAAAAACGCAGTTGAATTGTGTAAATTGAGTGCCTTTTTATACGTGTTATTTTCTTCAAATATGTTCATTTCTTTTGTAAATAATAAACAATTCATATCTTTTTAGAGTATTTATATGCTTCTGCAATGCAAATTTTATGCCTCGAAAGCACTTTTTCAAATCAACTTTTAAGTGCTTATTGCGGCTCAGTCATTTGGAATATCCGAATGTTTGTTAGACAAAATATGGTGAAAATTGTCCCAAGATCGAAGTTTCAACGTTTCTTTCCCGGACACCCTATACTCTATTCCGTTCGTGAAGATCCCGTCCCTCTCTCACCCTCCCTCTAAGAACACCGACTTGTCTGTGGTAGAAACTAGCTCCTTTTCTCAGTCCCTCCCCCTTTTAGTTTGCCGCACTTATCACCCTTCACTCACCCAAATAGGAATCGGTTTCTCTACAGGATAGAATGATCCAACTTTGATGACTATGAATGTTCGAGGAACCCATGACAATGGCGAAAATTCGCCCACATCGGAGATTAAAGAGAATATAAAATAGGTTAATTTTCCACATAACATAATTCGTTTTCAGGGGATGAACATTGGTGAACACTAAGAAGGTGGTTTCTTTTATGAGAGAAATCCTATGTTTAGTTTAGGCGCTGGTGTATGACGGGTGAGCAAACGGGCGTGCGGACGGCCGAACGAACAGGCGATCTTGAAAACATATGATTTTTGGAATGGGAATTCCATTAAAACATGAATTCCTATCAAAATCGTATCAATGTTGCAGCATTACATAACCTATCCCTATACTACTCATATTCTAGTGTAGTAGAAAATAACATTCACATTTAAAAGCACTATAAACAGTTGGGGAAACCAATGGATTCAAAGTGAATTTGAACTATCTGAAAATGGAGAAAAACAGATACATCCCACCAACACAAATTTTCTGGAAACGCTCTTACTATCTTTTTACCCAAATTCACCACATTTAAAAAGGTTTGGAACGAGCAAAGCTTCGTTATCTGGCCTTTTTTGACCGCCAGAAATTTGTAACGTATTGCCCTTCTCTTCTCCCGAGGTATCTTTTATATAAAACTGCGTAACATTTTGACTTGTTTGGATTAACATTGTTTTTTCTTTGAATTGTACTTTTGAAAATATTTGTATTGAAATTGTCTTTAGTGAATTAAGTTCCACTATAATTTTTTTGCAGGGACACTGCAGCAGTTGCAGACAGGATTACTGAACTCCTCCAAACTGACTTGTTCCTGCTTGCAAAGTTGCGTATACATTCACTACAGTAGCCAGAGATCTCGAACTCCCATGGATTTAGCTAAAATGTTGAAAATGCTGGGAGTCGAGTACGTATTGCAAACGTAATATGCTGGTTGTGGAAAGTTGCGATTAACACTCTTAATACAATTAGCATAATTAAGATCTTACACAATATTACATAAAAATGAAATATTATTTCTTGTAATATTATGTATTAAATATTCTTAATTTTCCTATTATGATCCCTTGCAATATTTGTTTTATGTTTTTAAATATTACATATGTTAAACTGTATATATTTTCTACTCATGTCTAGATCTTATCCTTTTAAAGGAGCGCAGATATACATTTACTTCAAAGATACAAATTACATCCCGAAGCGGCGAACAGAGCTTTACGTATTATTCGATATGATCGGTAAGTAAACAGAAAAACGTTTGATAAAATTTAAAAAGTTCCCTATATAATAGCCAAACAAAATATATGTGATAATTTGAGAAGAGAAAATTGTAATCGGTCTAAATATTTAAGCTTTAAGATTCAAATATTCACGTCCGATCTCTTTGAAAGGATTATTTCATTCCAAATATTATATTTCAAAGAGATCGGACGTGAATTTTATTAACTATATTTTCCAATAAAATGTCTTAAAATGCAATAAACGTTTCAAAAACCTCTATGAATACGTTTCTTCTGTGTTCTAGCCAACTGTGGTGGACTGCTGGGGCTTTGCCTGGGTATGAGTGTGCTCAGCATCGTTGAACTTCTATATTGGCTTCTATTGAGATCATTCTTGCACCCACAACGTGTTAGAATCTCCCCACCCTCCCCGACAATTGTAAAGCCTCACTTGTCATTCTTTCAGTACTATTACCGGAATTAAAGTACTCTCTAGATCAGGCAAACTTTCTGTAACTGCGTGTCACATTATCAAACTTCTAATAGCTCGCGTGCCGCACATATTTCCATCTTACTTTTTATTCATCAAATTTAAACTATTAAGTTATAATTTCAATTTTATTAGTACTATCTAAAACAAGCTTGGGATCCAGATCAATAACGTAGTGAAGAAACATTAAGAGCAATTTTATATACGAAGGCAATAAATACGAATACAACAGAGACAAAAAGTACGAATAAAAGAACAGTACAGAAAAGGCCAATCAGTGAAATACTTGGAATCTCGCAACACCGCACCATGATATCCAACGACGTTTCTCAAAATCTCAAAAGTTCTCTGTGTAAAGGAGCTCAAATTGCACATTTTCAGAAACATTCAAACGACATTTTCTCAAAATCGGCTATGCATTTTTCATCGAAAATTATATCAAGTTTTCACTCTTCTCAAATATTCTTAAATTCATATTTCAATGCTATCATTAAGGTGCTGAAAATTTTTAAACTGTGAAAAAAACTGTCCTTTAGGCAGAAATAGATGGCAGCTGGAATGACGGTGGGATAAAACCGGAAAGCTAGCCAAGACTAAGGAGAATAGAAAACTAACTAGTACGAGAACGTCTGTGCCATTCTATACAACCACTACATCTAACTTTTTGTTTACTACTACTAATTGCTTTGTAAGTGATGTGGTACTTTTATCAATAGCTAATAGTAGCTTAAGTATTGAATATTGATATCATGCTTCACGTTTCAAAATATTTACTGTGAAATATTTATTATCTGCGGTTGGAATATCCAGTAATAGAATTATCCAGCGTCTCTTTCATAATGGTTACAGTAATGAATTGAAAAAAGTCTGTGATAGAACTCTAACTGGCAACTTCATTTTGCCAAAATTAATGTCATCAATTGATTTTTGTATGCATTTTGGCTGATAACAGGAAATGCCATGAATAAAAAATATTAAAACAATGTTATTTATTTCGTATTCTATTAGATTTACCTTCAAATTAACATATTTGAACGAATACAAAATTTCTTTCACATTTTAGTTTCCCACTGTTTTTGTCGAGGATAATGCATATCGTCGTTATTCTTCATTACCTAGAGAAAGAAAGAATTGAGATTCTATCATCTCTTTTCATGTTACACTTTCTAATATTGTTAACACTTGCATGTATTTAAGAACTCAATAGTAAACTAATCATTTGCACTTTACTTCAAAGAGCCGTGAGGCAGATTTGTGGAAAATGTGTTTAAATAACTATTTCAATAACTAGACCAGTTTTATACCGGTGTCAGACTCACCAAAATGGAGAAAATTGTTGATAATTCTATGTTTTACAGAAAATAAATAGAGAGGGTCACCTGCCCATACTTTCAATGAATGTTACATTTTAATTATTGACTTTTAATTATAATTAAATCTTAAAATGATTGTCTGAACCGCACTCTCAACTAATTGGCGAGAAAGGGCAAGGAGCAGGGGCGAGGGACAGTAAAAACAAGGAAGTGAAGTGGGGAGTAGGGGACTACTGTCACACGAATGGAAATTAGAGGAATCAGAGGAGTAGAGGGAGTTGAGGCATGCTTAAAGTTAGCACTGAAACAGGGAAACTGCGTTATAATTACTTGTTCGTGTATTCAACTGATTTTTTAAAAACAATTGTTTGATTTAAGCTGCGTAAAATGCCAAAATATCCATGATTGCTTTTTTTCAGTGGACCAATTCAATAGAGGCCCCTCTGTCTCGTGAGATGGCTTCGCAAGTTGCCGACTCCTTGTTTAAATCAATTACTACGAAATAATTGTAGGCTTGATTTAAAAATGGATGTAGTTGCCATTTTAAGGGGAGGAGTGGGTGAAAATTGGCAAAAAAAATTGAAAAATACGATTTTTAATTTTTGATGTGATAATTTTGTTTGGAATGTGTGGTTAATTTTGGTGTTTTTATTTTTTCGTTATCACGATTTAAATGGCTTCTGCGAGCATTTAAAGATCTCAATGCGTCGATGGCCACGCCCCGCTTTTTCAGTTTCCAAACGTTTTCATCTCATAGAAGTTTTGAATGTATTTGCTTTTTGAATTTCCCGGCATGAACTTTATATAGATGTTCTCTGGAAATAATAAGCTACAGAAAAACACAAAATGCCAACGAAAGTTTGCATAGCCTGATTTGGAGTAAGTGCCCCAAAGAAATATTTGTTTCGAAGAAGAAAATAGAAATTGCTGTCACATCAGCAGTTTCTCAATATAATACGGGGTGTGAATCAAGTGAAAAGATAATATCAAATATAACTGGCATTAACATGACACCTCAAGGGAAGAAAATAATGGCAATGAGGAATAAACGCCGTCTTCAGAAAAGTGAAGTAGCTGCACAACCAGGTTTTCAAAATGTCAAAAAAAGCAACTCAAAATTACAAATACAGTTCTAGAAGAAAAGAGAAAAGTTGTTGAGGGTACTATGTATGGCTCTGGAGAATTTTAAATGTAAGTTGATAAAGTAAAATGCATTTGTATAAAGTTAAATTTTCATTTTCAATTTCCCGCATTTCACTTTCCTGACCTTTTATGGAATTCAAAAAGTTCCACGTTCTACAATGTTTAATATATTTCAATGAAACTTTTAAAACATCTTAAGAAAATGTAGTTTCATAGAACTATGGAAGCTTTTTGTGTTATAATCATTAATTACTAAATTAAAAATATTTATTTTTTATGTGTGTTTTTATAGCCATCAGGTAATAACTGTATATTTTATTATTTTTTTCTCAGAAACGCTCTCATTTATTTTATTTATATTCCATGAATGTAATTATATACCTTTTATGAGTAATTCATAAAAAAATCAGTGATGAATGTTGCTTCATGTGGAATGTAGAGCATTTTATAAAATAATAAAAAATTTTTAAAAAATTCAAAAAAGTTTTTTTTCTTCAAACCTAAAAACAGCAGAGTAACAAAACTTTGTAGGGTACATAAGTATAATGTATTACATCTTCTGGTAAAATTTGAAGTTATTTGAATGTAAGATGTAAATTTTCAAATTTTCACCCAATCCTCCCCATAATACTTTCGAGAAAAAAGGTTTACATACGTTTAACCTATTGGCACTTACAACTCCTGCCACTTATAATCACCCCTTAGCACTATGAAGAAATGCGTCTTGACTTGATTTTTATTTATGTTATAGGGCTTGATTTATTCATCATTATTCTAGTAAAAACGTAAATTTAACAGAAATGACACTTAATTATTGTTATTTCAAGCCTTTGATTCTTGTAAATCTTTTTAATTCTAAATGAAACATTTCAACCAATTTTACATTTTGAAATTTGCTGTGAAGGTTTCAAGTGCAGGAAAGCAAAATTTACAAAGATACTCCCTTAGTTTGGTGGTTTTGAATTGCTAATCCTCTTTTCTATCGAGTGAAGAACACGTTCTAGTTTAAGTTTCTTTTAAAATTAATCTTCAACGCAAACTTTTTGTCAACGGAAAAACCGTGCCACGTTATTGAGTGAAACAGTTCACATCTGCCAAAGTAAACGTAACCATGAAAGTTTCCATGTTAGTTCACATTCACGTTAACGTGATCCGAGAACAAACCACTACCGTGTACAGCATCAAGATCCAAAGAACTTCTGTGGGTTTAAAAGCAAACTAACACATTTTGTAAGATAATTCATTGCCGTTCGTCATAACTACGTATGAATCATTCCATTGAGTGCGTTCATGCTCCAGGAATACGAAATAGTGTTCAATTAAACATGATTTTACTGATGAATGGTATGTATGTATTTGACGTTATTGGGTCGATAGGGTGACTTCACCGGCCAGCTACCGGTGTCCCCCATGCCTGGGTCTAGTTAAATTCCCATGCTTGGGCATTGGAGTGACATGAAGCGAATATGACGTATTCTCTTCACCGTAACTAGCAAGACCCGCCTGCTTGAGCTCTTCTTCGTCACACAGCTACAGAAACTGGGACGATTTTAAAGGAAAGCTACAAGACTATTTTTTGCCTCGACCGGGAATCGAATCCGGGACCACAGCACGGGAAGCTAGTACGCTGCCCGTGAGCCATCCCAGAGGCTCCGATGAAGAGTGATGGTAAATTTTGCCAAAATATCGTTATGTAGATATATCCCCCAAAAGTTTTTGATGTCGATTAAAACATCACTAAAAATATCGATGTTTACAATATGATAAATTAGATGATATTTTCGCATCCTGTTTTTAAATGTAGTATTTAAATGAGTTATATTTTATTATTTGGTCATGTATATGTAATATGTTAATAATAGTATTTATGGAATGTAAAGAAGGAAATAAAAAAATTAAGAACATCGTGTTTTGCTGTTTTTCCATTTATATTCACTTTCATGCGTTTATCATCGAAGCAAAGCGTTCTGGTTCTAATGTGACCCATAATGGGTAAATATTATTTTAAAATGTATTCTGCCTAACTTTAATACATCATATTAATGTTTTTAATTTGTTGCGTCGTTGTTGACGCAACGCGTCTCTTTACCTTTGTTGGGAGTTGAGAGCTTTTTTTTGTTGCAGTAATCCTCCGTTACCAAATAATTACTATCATTACTGTTATTGAGTAATTACTGCATTTGTCGAGTACGTCGTAGTCGTAGTTTACTCATTTGGTGAACATCTGGCATCCCGTTGATAATTTTATACAAGTAGAAAATATAGTTTTGGCTGTACAATAATACACTTTGAACAAGATTTTCTTTTCGGTATGTCAAAGATGATTCGTTTAAAGTAAAATTGAATTTTAACTTTTAGTTTTGTTTTTATCTCTGCCTATCTTAAGTTAAGGCATTTACGGCAAACACTGAACCAGTTTATTCAGTTTCGTCAGTCGTTTACTTTTCGCATAAAAAATAGTTTGTAAATATTATAATAAATGGAGACATTCTGCCCAAACCCCAAAAAATATCCGTAAAGAAATCCCCCGTTATTTTACCTTTAAAAGGGAATAAATATCCAAATTAAATCTGGCAACAATGGGGAAAGGTTGCGAATATTATGCGGTTTCATGTCGTCAGGTGATCGTCAACAGTGACAGATCTCAATTGCTCTTGATTTTTGTAATTTCCCAAAAATTAGATACCCACAATTTCATTCATATCATGAGATTTTTTTAAACATCGATGTTTCATGATAACATATCGATCTGAATACATTGGAAACGATGTGTCGATGCTTTTTCTCCCATGAAACACTTTTGACTATTTTGGGATATAGATGAAAAAGCTTAATGAATTTATTCGATTTCGTTGTAGTAATTTATGATGTTAAATGTATTAAACTATTTGTAATCGTCCTGATGTTTTTGCAACGAATCAACTCCTTTTTCTATAACTAAAGGTAAATTATATTTCAACATTTAGTTATTATTTACTGCACTGAACGTAAATAAATGTTATTCTATTGATTTTATTGAATTATTTTTCGCAATATAAAAAAAAAAATTTTTTTGCCCTTTTGATTTTAATACTGAAGTTTTAGTTACGTTTTGCTCATGCAGGTCGGTCAATTATTCTATACGAACATATGTTATTCTGAAAACTTATTCTGATAATTGGAATTCTCCTGCGCGTATATGGATTGTTTGTTATCCCTCCTGTCTTGAAGCGTAGATAAGCGTCTGGCTCTTGATTCGCTGACTTTTTTTTCTGACATTTGCACACTACCTTTTCAGCTAGGTCGAATTCACTCGCTGTCTGGAGGAGAATTCTAGCGGCTGGCTGGTCTGATCGGTAATTTTCCGTGGTTTCTCCGATCAACACCGGGCGAATGCCGGAGCAGTACCCTACCAAACGGGCCACGGACCGCGCGCGATCTTCCCTTCCTCTTCCTTTTCCTACCCTTTCCCCTACACACACTTGCACTACACTACCACATATTCCGGGAGACCGGTAGGGAGCTTAGAGCTTGTCCCAGCTGGGGCGGTCCCCGCTGGTGGGAGAGTCCTGGTTAGGGGGAACCTCACTAGCCGACGGTAGGTCGGCGCCGGATCTCGCCATCCAGCGGGGGAAGATCATCGCCATCTCCCGAAGATAAAACATGCACCACACTAACGGGACTAATGACTAAAGCAGTTGACGCGCCCGGAAACACGAAAAAAACAAACCAAACTTTATCATAGCTGCAAATATTGCTCTTGCACACTTTGCGAGTTTGTGTTGAGTTTCTAATGCAATAGGCATTTATGATGATTGGACTAATTATGATACTCAGAGTATTTATTGTTCACCTTGCAAAAAATTCCATGATCGTCTACAAAGCCTGATGGTACTGGTCAACTGTTGCCTTACAACAAAGAAACTTTCGTTGTTGTTTTTTATGTGGTGCTAGTTGGCGCCCGAAAGATTATCGTTGTGCTTCAAATCAATTATTTCGTTTATTGAAACCAATTAGTATGTTTCATTACTCTTAGGGAAGGGAGTGTGGTTCAGTACAATGCAAATCAGCATGTTTTTATAAAAAGAACAAACGAGTAATTAGCGAAAGTATTGGATGATTGTAAAGTTAAGTGTAACGGGAACTTTATTTAATACTTAATTTATTATTCCAGTATTATATTTTTGTGAAGAAAATGAAATATGTAATCTTGAAATTTCACAACACAACATTTTCTTTGGGACTTGTTGTAAACTCAGATATTGATCACAGTTTGATTGGCATTTTATCGAAAGTGTCAGCAACGGGGAAGAGGAAAATGACTCAATATTATCTAAAAGCATTTAGTAATAATTGTATCGACTAACGTACGAAGATTAAGCAATATGAATGGATAATAAGGCAGTACCTTCTCAGACGAAATTAGCAGAAGGTATATATTGACTAAATTTTGAAGAAACGAACAAAATAGTAAGAAATATATTTGTGTTCATTTTAAACGAAACTTATAAGAAGAATCGATAACTTTTTGATGTTAAAAAATTGCAAAAAATGATGAGACGTAGCAAGTCACTTGGAGATATGATGAAAGAGCAGAAAATTTGTAAGAACACTGTCCTTGCCTTCTGTGATAGCACCAGTGTTCATGGACTAAAGTACATCACTGACAGAGAACGACCTTATGCAGAAAGGTATGGAACTAAATAATTCAGGTTAATGAGTTATATTTAAAAAAATCATAATTCTAGAACATGAAGTAAGGAACTGTATGTTTCTTATATCATGCTCAATTGCACTATTATGTATACTGATGATCATACCTGCCTGCACCGCATGCACCATCTAATGACCAACAATAATATATAAAAGGTTTGTGAAAAAGCTTAATTATAACTCAGAAAACAGCATTTTATTCAAATAAATAGTGTACTTACTCTTTACCCAGTATCATTGGCGCAATCAATATTCAGCTGTATTCCTGTATTGAGCTGAACCTCTATTCAGCGGTCTGATACACTCACAATAATTGTGAATCAGTGCGCGAACTGTACTCTAATCGTAATACTTCACTGCTCGTCTCTATACAAACTTCCAAGGCCTCAAGGGCCGAGACTTTAACATGATTGATTGATTGATTGATTGGTTTTTCGTGTTTCCGAGCCGATCCGGTGCCGACCTTCCGTCGGCTAGTGGGGTTTCCCTTAACCAGGACTCTCCCACTAGCGGGGCACCGCCCCAGCCGGTATAAGCTCTTAGATCCCGACCGGTCTCCCGGAGTATGTGGTAGTGTAGTGCATGTTAGTGTAAGTGTGTGTGTGTGTGTGTGTGTGTGTGTGTAAGGGGAGAGGATAGGACAAAGAAGAAGAAGGGCAGATCGCGCGCGGTCCGTGGCCCGTTTGGTAGGGTACTGCTCCGGCATTCGCCTGGTGTTGATCGGAGAAACCACGGAAAACAACCGATCAGACCAGCCGGCCTCTAGAATTCTCCTTCAGACCCACTGAATTCGACTTAGCTGACAAGCTAGTATCGAAAATCCTGCCATCTTCGGGACTCGAACGTAGGGCCTTTCGGTCAGAGGCACTGCAGTGTTATCAGTTGATGCCCTGAGCCACGCCCTGTGGGAGCGGTCGGCTCTCGTCGGGTGAATAAACGGATGAAACGGTCTAGCTGGTACGCCGAATGGGACGGGCCGGAGGGACGGGTGTGCTGAAGGGGTGACACGCAGAGCGGGCAAAACGTTTAAGTAGATGACGGTGATAAATATCCGGAGAACCTCTGGAAATAAGCTGGTTTTTCATTTCAACTGTAAAATTAGTTTTAATAGATTTTGTAAATCGTATTTGTAGTTTTACATGCATACACAAATATTTTATTGAATAGGGTCGAAAAAAGTGTGGCCATACATATTTAAAAGTTTGTGTTCCTTTCTTTAATTCTAATTCTTAATTGATATTATTGTTTATTGACTATGCCTGAGGATAGACCTGTCAGTAAATTGTTGTATGCCAGTGAACTATTTTATTTTAAATTACTTATTTATATGCGCATCAATTGAAAGTTCATTAGTGACTACATCGTTTAATATATTTTAGAGCAATGCGCAGAAAACAGTTATTAACACATATTACAAATCATGCATTGCTGTTTTGAAGTAAAATAAATATCCTTAACTGTGTTAGGATACCACCCGCCAAACGCTTGTGCTTAATGAGTTGCATACCAACCAGAGGCAAATGTAACATGTGTTTTGGTCGGATTAAAATAAGAACCGAGCGCGCTGTGGTGAGGGGGGGGCGTTGCCGCGCCGAAAGCGACGGATAACGTGCTAGGGCGACGAGAACCGCCTGATCGGGTCGGCAGAAAGACTAGCGGTACCTACAGTGGGTGGATGACTGCAGACGTCGTCGTCACAACTGCAGTTTTCGTCCTATGTCAGATGCTGCTCTTCACCTTGCGAGGCACATTATATTACCCCGAGATATTCTCTCTTATTATAAATAAGAATTTCCTCTATATTTACACTACTTACACAGTTTTAAGTGTCAAATAAATTACTGTTACAAAGGAAACACACCACTTATTTCAGAATCACTTTGCTCTGATGACTGTTCGGAAGTGCTAGAACTCTAAGACTGAAGAGAAATAATAAGTCTTCCCTTGCCTTCGAAATTATTTGCCCTCGCCACTATTGGCTAAATCGGTCGTCTTCGACCGAACAATAATATCCAAACACACGTTGCATAACAAACAGGCTTACAAACAATAGTAAGCGATCGTAATTTCACTATCACATCCGAGCCCATGTATTTACGCCCGTTTTAATCATCACCATTGCTTGGAGTGATAGTAGCAGAAATAAATAGATAAAATAAGTAGAGGTGCTACAACAGCACATACATTCTCGCATTATTGGATTTAATTATGTAATATTGAAATATTGTAATTTCCGCCATAATAAAACACCGTAATAACATGAAAACGTCCAATTCAAACGATGCACCTGTGCCAGGAACAGTGGTCATTTCTAACGTTTACAAATAAAGAACACATTTCATTACGAAAATGAATTTATATTCATAATTGCAGTTGTAGAAGACGTCGACATTTTATTGAATTTTTGCATTTTTCGAAAAATCTGGCCTTTCAACGAAAATGTGATCTGCTCCATTCTCTTAAGTATGCTGAATCTATCCAACAAGAAAATTTAATAAAAAATTTGGTGGCAATTTTTTAAACTTTTGACAATGTCCAAGGGACTTCATGTAAAGTATCCCCGCTTTCAAATTCAGGCCGTGACATCAGTCAGATCGATAGTGGAATATCAATTTTGGTAAAAATCCTACTTGTTTTTTAGCCGCTAGCGTTGTTTACAGAGATACGGAAGGACGGACAGGAGTTAAAAATGAATTTTAAATTATCCTATAGCAACCCTCGTAATTGTTGCTTTCTGGGAAGGTGGCCTTCGTGGTGCCCAGGCAGTTAGCTTTAATTTAAAATCACATGTCAGAACGTTTAATTTTATACTCAAATTACTAACAAAATATTAACATTTGATATATTATTGTGTTCTTTTTTTAGTATTTATCCATTACTGATGAGAAAAATTTAGTTCCATTAAAAATATCAAAGCTGATTAAAGCTCTTGAAAACTGGGGAAAGAGTGGGCAGTCTGGAACATCCCGTTTCCTGCCAGAAAGAGATTCGTTCGCAGGGCTCTGCGGCTTATGGCCATGCTGGGAGTGCTGGCGGTGTTCCTGTTCCTCTTCTGAACGTCCCTGGAGCGCTACCAAGCGCCCCCTGCCATCGTGATCATAGACAAACGACAGCACGCAGTCTGGGATATCCCGTCCTCTGCGCTAAATATTCGTTCTGAGGGTTCTGTGGCTGGTGGTCGTGCTGGGGTCATAGAAGGCGTTCTTGGTCTCTTTCGTCGTGGCCATGCATAAGCGGTAGCGCGCAGTCTTGAGAAATCCCGTACCCTGTCTGAATGAGATTCGTTCGCAGGGTTCTGTGGCTGGTGGCTGTGCTGGGCGCGCTTGGGGCGTTCCTGTTCCTGTTCTGGGAAATCGCTGGAGCGATACCAAGCGCCCCTGCCATAGTGATCATAGACAAACGACAGCACGCAGTCTGGGATATCCCGTCCTCTGCGCTAAATATTCGTTCTGAGGGTTCTGTGGCTGGTGGTCGTGCTGGGTCATAGAAGGCGTTCTTGTTCCAAGAAGACGCTGGAGCGCTACCAAGCGTCTCTTTCGTCGTGGCCATGCATAAGCGGTAGCGCGCAGTCTTGAGAAATCCCTACCCTGTCTGAATGAGATTCGTTCGCAGGGTTCTGTGGCTGGTGGCTGTGCTGGGCGCGCTTGGGGCGTTCCTGTTCCTGTTCTGGAAGTCGCTGGAGCGATACCAAGCGCCCCTGCCATAGTGATCATAGACAAACGACAGCACGCAGTCTGGGATATCCCGTCCTCTGCGCTAAATATCGTTCTGAGGGTTCTGTGGCTGGTGGTCGTGCTGGGGTCATAGAAGGCGTTCTTGTTCCAAGAAGACGCTGGAGCGCTACCAAGCGTCCTTTCGTCGTGGCCATGCATAAGCGGTAGCGCGCAGTCTTGAGAAATCCGACCCTGTCTGAATGAGATTCGTTCGCAGGGTTCTGTGGCTGGTGGCTGTGCTGGGCGCGCTTGGGGCGTTCCTGTTCCTGTTCTGGAAGTCGCTGAGCGATACCAAGCCCCCCTGCCATAGTGATCATAGACAAACGACAGCACGCAGTCTGGGATATCCCGTCCTCTGCGCTAAATATTCGTTCTGAGGGTTCTGTGGCTGGTGGTCGTGCTGGGGTCATAGAAGGCGTTCTTGTTCCAAGAAGACGCTGGAGCGCTACCAAGCGTCTCTTTCGTCGTGGCCATGCATAAGCGGTAGCGCGCAGTCTTGAGAAATCCCGTACCCTGTCTGAATGAGATTCGTTCGCAGGGTTCTGTGGCTGGTGGCTGTGCTGGGCGCGCTTGGGGCGTTCCTGTTCCTGTTCTGGAAGTCGCTGGAGCGATACCAAGCGTCCCCTGTGATCGTCGCTATGGACAAGCGCCAGCGCACTGTCTGGAATATCCCGTTCCCTGCCGTCACCGTCTGTCCGGAGACCAAAATTGACGCCAAGCTCTTCAACTATACAGAGGTCTTTCTGCGGTTCCTCAGAAACAACTCGTACATCTCGGCCGAAGAGTAAGAATGTTCTTTTTTCGGAAAATATAGCTCTTTACCAAATATTAACAGAAGTGCTGTCTGGTCTATTGCCTATTTGTATTTCGCCCAAGTTCCAGTCTGTTATGAAATCACCACCAGGTACGTAGTCTCGTTGGTGAGCTATGAATATGTATCATAAGTAACATTACAATTACTATTACGATATTTGTACAGTTGTGTCGTGGGACAGCAGGATCAGGTCATTCGTCCTGTGACATTTTAAAAGTACATTTTGAAAATATGGTTCAATGATGGGCATTAGTACACGAGTGTGAAGTGATATTACGTTACGGCCAAGGAATGAGGGAGTATTTTCTACAGTACTTTTTCTACGATTCTTGGTAACTATTATAAATCGCATTTTAACATTGAAGAGTTAAGAGGCAGCTGGAATACAGCATTTACCAACGCTATCTAGCGGTCAACTGCCGATGTGTAAGAGGGGCCATTGGCTAAGCAAAAACACAATCCGAATTCAAATAAACAATATACAAATTAAATTACATACTGATTTTTTAAAGAATCTCTTAAAATTTCAGTATCTGTTCTAATTTCTTATCAGCTTAACAAATTATATGTCCTCATATAGAGCATATATAGGCATAGAGGGCATACAGAATTCTGAAGTATTCTGAAATTTCTCAAGTTTTGGAAACATGGGGTCGTGTGCAATTTGATCGTCACCTCCCCATGGCTTGTCTTCACACAGTAATATACACAATCCAACGTATCAATTAAGAGAAATATTACAAATGATTGACCAATCACAGAGAACTTTATAGTTACAGTACCTGTAATATATAATAAAGCTGTATCTTAATGACTAATTAATGTAATTAGCTGCTGCCATCTAATAAGAGCATTAATTATACAACGAAAATAGAAAACTCAAAAAACAACAACAAATATTCCGATTGCTCTACGTGTAATTATGGACTCGACCAACGAAGAAAAACCGAAATCGTAGAATTATGGGAATCTCTCAATGGGAACAGACCTTATGGGAAATGGGAATCAGTCCTACATCTGGATAAGAATAGGGGAGGAATCAGATTTGGGAACGAAGTATCGCGCTCGTTGTTTAAAATTTTGTGGCAGCATCAACCAAGAATCGAATAATCCCTATATTGCTATCAACCGAAAATGTCTATCAATTTCTATATTATTGCAACCATTTCAACCAAGTATTATTGTCGGGCTAACTATATATTTTTTCTGCTGATCGGAGAAACTTTTGATCAGCGGTTCGATACAGGCTCCAGAATTTAAAGTAATTAATTAGTAGGGAACGGATTTTATTGTAATAAAAGATGCAAAATATGTACATACATATGTACTTACTTTTTCGAAAATATGTAAGAAAAAATAGAAAATATGTAAAATAAAAATTCATTATTGTGTTTAAAATTCTTCCCTACTAGCATTTTCCGAGCATAGAACGTCGCTAATCAGTTCTTAACAAACATTCGGAGTGGCTGAAAGTAGGTTCTACCTCTATATAAGTAATTCTGCACTAGATTTCACCACACATAAGAATTTTATTCGAAATACAAAATACGTTTATATAATATGTTACAATATTTACGAGAAGCCAGAGTTCCAGTGAATAGTAGTACCGTGTAGCCAGTGATGGATCGCAAGGGAGGGGATTTCACCCCCCGCCCCCCGTCGAACAACGCATAAGACAATTTTCTGTAAAAAATATTTGTTAGTTTTCGATCGAGTAACGAATATGCTGTTTGAAACATAAGCAAAATCGTTGTTGAAATTACTTTTGTTTACAGAAATCCTGTCATTCTTGACTCCGAGTATGCATTAAGCGAGGGGGGTGACAATTATGGCGAAGATATGGTGATCATAGAAGCCCAGCAGCATTACATTTAATTTTTAAAAAAGATGTAACATATAATTCAAACGCGCACCTGAAATATTCCGTTTCGACATATAAATATATTAAAATATAACGAAACATGAAGTAGTAGGTAAAATATCTAAAAATATGCCATTATACCAAAATATGTAAAATAAAAATAGTTCCAATTTATACAGAATGTCTTGAAAACTCAAAAAAATATTATTTAATGTAGGTATCTAGTTCCTGCAAAACATATAATTACATGGAAATCCGTTCCCTATTTATTAGTGTCCTAGAGTATAAATTGGGAAGTTTAATTAAAGAGAGACAAATTGATACCAGTATCCTAAGAAAATTAATCATTTCATAGGTACTTAATTCAATTTTCGATATTTGACAATCTTTACAAGTACATGAAATTAATGAAATTAATTAAAAGCAAAACCATACCACACTAAATGAAACGTTTATATGAATTCTGCGTCTATTTATACTAACATCAAGACGAATCGTTATGAATGGCATCGTCTCTTCCCAGTATATTGTGAACACTCACATTATTCAGTTAACTAAATATTATTTGGTCCTGCAACGAACATTCCTGAGTTCGTGAACTTTTCTTTCCTTTCTGTTTTCACTCACTGTTTTCTTGAACTTTGATCCTCCTTGCAACATTCATCATCACTCTCACAAAAGAACAAAATTAATTGCGGATTATCAAAAACACAACGAAACTTAATATTTTTTAACATTAATATAACAAAATCAACGTTCAAGCGACTTTGTTTCTGCAATTTTCTACCGTGTCTCGAGTTTTTATCTCAATTAATACAAGGACGACGTAATTACATGCGTTCCCTAACGAAGATCGATCTTTTTTTTTTCTTGCGAAACATCACGAAACGTTTATCAGCTCCCTAACCTGCCCGTTCATTACTCATTTTTCACCTCTTCATTTTTTCCTCTCAGCTTATACATCAGAGTGTGTTTGGTGTTTGGGTGTTCGCTATCCTTCAACATACTCTCCAAGTTTTTTTTATGATTTCGTCATTAAGATTCCATTAAGATTAAAATTCACAGGTAGTTACAAATTGTTTAATTCCGAATCCTATCTTTCTTTGTTACGCTGATGCCCTGAAAACTTCATTTAGGCTGTCTGCATCCTACTTCTTATTTTTGAATCCAGATTTCACAATCATGTAACTCACAAGAGAGTGCTAATTTTTGTAAAATTCCATAAGAGTGTCTTTCCTAATATCACTTTTTAATGTCCAAATGATAAGACACATTCTATTCAATTTTTTAATTTTTTATCGCCATTAATTTTCCCTTTATTCCACATTTTTACTTTCTCGCCTAACTTTCTAAGAAGGGAGTATTTTGATCGGGTAACGGAAAACTGCAACTTCTGGACAGAAAAACTTTTATTCCCGGGTCCTGGTAAAGATAATTACCTGAATATATTCGAAAACAACCACTTAAGATAATTTTAAGTATATTTTGTCTAAGAAACTACCTGGATATTCTAAATGTTTCACACGCAATAAGCACTCAAACTTTGGTTTGAAAGAATGCTTACTCGGCAAAACTATGCATTGTAAAAGCATAGAAACACTTCAGAAATATGTAAATTGTTTATTTAAAAAAGAAATGAATTTATTTGTTTAGAAAGAAAAATTAACACAAAGTAAAAAAGCTGTCAAATTATGTATTGCACCGAACCCGGTCTCCCAGAACCTACCTGTGCTTACCTGGGCTCGTGTGGCCAGCTAGCTCAGGAAGCATGTAGATTTTAGAAGAATGGATGGTGGACGGATTTAGCTACGTGATGAATTAAAAAAAAATTTAGAACGCAAATGAATTTTAATGGAAGATTTAAATTTTTAGCATACAAAAAATAAAGGTCTGAGTAATTACTTCTTCTATTTTTATGCTATAAAACTAACACATTACAAGGAACTTAATATTGTAAGGAAGTCGCCAATGCGCGACGAGCACTTCCTGGTTAAGAGTTTCTTTCATAAACAAGCGTTGCACCTGAAGGGCGTACTGAAGATTTTGCCGCAGCTCGACAATCAAAACACAGTCACCGTATGCAGGCAGGTCCGCTGGGGTGGGCAACCTCCACAGGTCACCGAACCTCACACCAGGCGGCGTGTCCCGTGGGTGCCGGGGAAAGCCCTTGACTCCCGCGTCGGCGGCGGCGGTTGCGGTGGCGCAATGTGACCACGGCGACGGCGGCAGCGGCGACGGCGGTGGTGCAGTGATGATGACGATGAAAGCGACGACAGCTCAAGATTCAGGTGTCCAGCAACGCGATGATAATCGTCGCGTGAATTGTGACGGGCGACGCGGGCGTGATCGGCAGAGATCAAAAGAGAGATATACTCGACAAATGAGTGACCGGATGAACTAATCGTCCTCAATTTAAAGCAAAGGGACACTGCCCTTCTCTGGCTCTACTGCTCTGCGAGCTGAGCGCACGTCAGCGCTCATCTCTCCTACCATTCTGATGCGCCTACTGGGATCTCTCCCACTGTTCTGATGCGCCTGCTCGGCGCACGCCAGCGCTCACAAGCCTTTTCTCCCCCCTCCCAGTTTTTCAAATGTTCTAGAAGTTTCCAGAAATTTTACTAAAACGTGCTTCTATTGGCGAAAGATTCCTACGTCTTACTTAAATTTGGTCCAATAATCTCTTGCGTTTTGCCGGTGTGTCGAGCGGAATTTTCCGTGATGCGCTCTCACTCGCACACTTTTGGTAAATAAACGTAGGTGGTCTCTCCCGGAGTTTCCAAACTGCGCAGTACCCCTTCCCAGCTAGATCCCCAGGGACAGACCCGCGTCGGCGTTGTCGAAAACAAACACAGTCCCCCTCGTTTGCTCGGCCCCAAGGTGTCGCGGCGAGCACTGTGAGGAACGAATTAGCCACCCGGACGGTTCAGAAAAGACGCAAAAGGCGCCAGCTCGTGATTACGCAACATTTTGTTTGCGATTATCCGGGGCACAATATTCGGTATCGTTACACTATATTGGGTATTTTTATTACCTATGAACTTTATTACAGTGAATTTATCATCTGTATTCGTCAGTTAGTTACATGTTGTAAAATACGTGAGTTGAGAAATCATTTTCTAAAGAGTTTTGCAATAAGATGTTACGTAGTTAGAAAGTTAATTTCAATTATTGTTTTCTTATTTTTGTTCTGAAGCCTGTTTTATGACATACATCATTTAAAACTATTATCTTCGCTCTCCCTTAGCCTCCTTATTTGGGTGGTGTACAAACACTTGTGTTTCGCACATTCAATTGACAGTACAAGGTTTTGTAATAACTACAGAATAAATTTATGATGTATTATAGTACTTCTGTATTTTTTGAAAGACAAATTTCAGTTCTAAAAATGTTTAAGGGGTAAGTTTACAGGATTTTCCCTCGATCCATCGACCAAATTTCTTTGTGTTAATCTAATTCCTCCCGACGTTGAAATCAGTCGCATATCAACTCAAAGGGGAAAGAAACGCATTGTATTGAACCGTCATACATTGATGTGTATGTATGTCAAAGTAATCTAAGGTTGATAAACGATGTTAAGTACAACATCAAACTAAAGGCGATGTACCTTCGCTATCATTGTTTCCATGCAGTTAGATTACTAATTTAACATCTGGTGTAAATTTGAATAATTTTGAATTGTGGGAAAATTAAAAACGTTGAAAGGTTTGGATAACGAATACTTTCGCTGCTACAATGAAATATTGCTTCAGTAAACCTGTTTTAACTATTTTATTATTTTTGCTCGTTCGTTTTCTCTGTCATTTGTAGCTATGCTTTTAATGAACTATAAATATTAATTAACCATCTTTTGATTATTGATTTGCTGTAGGAAAGATCTGCTCGCTGATCTCTCACTTCAGTGTGACGTCGATATTGATTTTTCTGAAGCTGGTTTTAGAAACTCTTCCGTCATAGACAGAATTGAAATGGTAAGATTAAAATAATATATTTAACAACTCAAAATTCTGAGGTGTTCCATGCTATTGTTAAATAAGATGATTACATTTCAAATGCCGTAGCAGGTTGCTTTGGTATACCACTGAAGAAAACTGTCTTCTTACTTTTCATTTTATACTAAAATTAACTATTTGAAATTATATTGATTTTGTAAGAGTAGTTTTACAAAAAGTGAAGGTATAAGATAATTCTACACAAAAACAGTATTTCAATATTTTTTCAAATTAATTATGAAAAATGTGGTTTTCATTTTAAACTAACTTCAGCCAATACATCACTTTTCTGATAACCTTCTATTTAATATAGTTAGTGTGCTTGCAAAATATTTTACTACATAGAATATAAATGAAATAAGTGTTTAAAAAATATTTCAGTATACCCCGAAGCTAAACCATACTATTAATGGGAGCAAGTTAGGTAGGACAACCAGAGATGGAGCTTTCAAACCTCTCCTGACGGAGGAAGGCTTATGTTTTTCTTTCAACATGCTACCAGGGAAGTTGCTATTTCCTAAACACACGTAAGTATTTATTATATTTAGCAGATAGATGGTTAGTTTCAAATATTATTGGACCATACAGGATTTTCCCTCGATCCTTAAAGGCACATTTGGCATGTGCCTTTTTGAAAGCAATATAGAACCAGCGGTTGACAATAAACATTACACTTTTACTTACTAAAAAGCAAAGAAATAAATTCCATACATACATTTTAGAGCTATATCAGGGTTTAACATACAATATAATGAAAACTTCTTTATAATATGCCAAAGGCGGCGTGTAACTTGGTGGCTAGAACAACTTGTGTGCAAACTCTTGTAAGTAGTACAAAACCAGATATGTCATGGAATGGATGTGCAAAGATTAAGGCAATATGGAGTGAACAGCGGTAAATGCAAGTAAAGATGCCTGTTTACTATCAATGTCTTATAAATTTGATTGAGTTTTAATACGTCACTTTTTGTGTTCATAGCATTATTCAACATAATATATACTATTTCAGCAATTTGTCTTTTAAAAGTTTGTTTTTCATGGTGTAAAATTTTGATTTTTAATTAATGAGGTTATTTTTATATCTTATTTATGCTGGTAAATTCGTTTGTTGAGATATTGCTTAGTTTCTTCAATGTAGTACACCTGCTACATTTATCACATGGAAATTTTTCCTTTTTGTTTTATATTTCAGTTTTTCGTATTTTGGTTTCATTTAAATTATAAAAGACAATGTTCAAATTGTATTTTTTGAAGTAGGTGTTAATTTTATTGTTTATTTGTTCGTAAAATGGTAATGAAATTCGTGAATTATTGTTGCTGGTTATTGTTTTGTAATTTTGCGTATTTTGAATGTATTTATCTATAAAGGATAATGGGTAAAGATTGTTACAAAGAATATTTTTGTCTATCATTAGATTTTTGTAATAAAATTCAGGATTAGCTCGATTTGCTTGAGTTTATTGTCAACCCTTTCTTCTATATTGCCGTCGAAAATGCACATGCCAAATGTGCGAAACGTAAAGCTAAAAATAAATATATATAAAATATAAATGTCTTAATTCCTGATATCCTCATATGATTGATCCAATATGGTCTAATAATATTTGAAACAAACCATCTATATGCTGTATTAAAATAGGATCAACAGGAAGAAACTCAACTATTCCAATATTATTATATTAATAAGAAGACTACCTCTTAAGAGGTTTTTTGGTAGAGTATTTAAATTTTTGACTGTTACTCTAGATTCCACGCGTCAAGAAACTATTTAAATTACAAGGATGTTAATGTTGAATGGAGTATCGTCAATGGATATCATCCCAAAGCACATCTGGACACGTATCCTTATAGGGTAGCCGGCGCTGGAAAAGAAGTTGGTTTCAAATTCTTCCTTATCGTGGAGCACATCGATTATTTCTGCAAGCAATGGAATAATGGATTCAAGGTTCTTGTATTTTTATACACATCTATCCACTTGGGCCTATTCAAATGGATGCGATGAGTAATGTGATGTGATTAATGTAATCACGTTCAAATGTGGTAACCCATATCTGAACAAGTACACTATATGAAACTATACGAAACATATTTGAAAAAGCACCCTGAACGCTGAAAGGTAGAGAGTTATAAGGGCCGAATTCATAGTGAACACTTAAGGAATAAGAGAACCCTTAAGTGATAAGTGCTTTCTGAAAATAAGTGATCACTTACAGGCGCTTGTATTTCATAGACGTTCCTTACAACCGCGGAATGTGTGCCCCTTAAGCGAAAGGGAAATGTGGCAACATGGCATTGGCGGCAGCTGATTCGAAGTTCTTAATAACCGAGTTTACACACACACTCATTTTTGTACAAAGAGCGTCCAATTAGATAGAGCGGACACTCCAACGTTGAGTAGACGCACGCAGGAAAATTAAAAATTTTGGAAACATAGCTGAAAGGATGAAGTTGCATGCAATCTTAATGCAACGAGAACTTTTAATAAAGGTGAAATTTGCAGTCCTCTTTACGTCATTGGGACTTTCTCGATCATCGGCACAAGTAAAACCACTACTGTGGTTTTATTAAAACGAAACCGCTTTCGGAACTGTTCATCATTATACATTTCCAATGGATTGCTCCCATCTCCAATATATCTAGTTGTATTTCGCAGGATGTGTTGAGTATAAAACTCAAAATATTCAGCGAAGTCGTTATCCATAACACGCTTTACAAATGAATTTTTTTAATTGACTAATAATAACACAAATTTTTAACTGTAAAAGCAACAAAACGAATTAAACAGTAGGTGAACGCTACGTAAAAATATAACCTAAACTGGTAACGGCTGACGAGACGAGACAACCATAAGGGCCACTTAAGGGAGCAAGCTGCCTCGCTTATACGAATGAGTGCGCACTTAAGACTTAACTCAAGAGCTTTTTATGAATATGATTCGTTCACTTATGGGAACACTCAGTTTAAGTGTCGACTATGAATTCGGCCCTAAGTCATTTACCCTTTATTTTACGTTCCATCTTATCAAAAATCACATTGCCAGTAAATAATGCCAATAAGAGTGATTGTGTATTCTAGTAGTATTAAAGTTTTTACTGAACAAGTATTAAATTACATTTTTATGTCAAACACTGAAATACAGAGCCAAAATACATAGAAATTTGAATTCAAATGTTTCTAAGATCTTCGTGGATTAAACAATTTTTTTCTTTTTTATCAATATTATCTACTACTGCATATTGTTGTTCTGTAACATCAATCTGCCGACAATAACTAAAAGAGTATTACAAGCGTAAGTTTTATCTACGTATATTGATTCAGTGGTGAGTTGCAGTTGACATTTACATAATTGAAATGATGACAACACCTTCAATCATTTCAATTTATCTACGTACCTTCTACAAGGAATATTCATTGCTCACACGACATACTTCTCAGCAATAAGCAGTCATAGAAACATACAATAACCAACGACACGTGGTGTCAGCAGGGATCTCTGATTTACACCACTGTGCCTCGCAGCACATTCAGCGATTCTGTTTCGCCTCTCTGTGCGGCGCGGCTGCAAAGCCACTTTGCTGCTATGACACTTTACCTGAGAATGCATTGCACTCAGGTCAATTCAAATGTGAAATAAGTCAATATCGGGATATCAGTTATACCACTCTACCCTAAGCATCTCATATCTGAAACATCTCTTGATATAATAATTTGGATGGTGTTATGCATCAACCGGCTATGCGACATTATAGGTTTTGAGATAGTCTTCAAAGATTTTTTTTTTACATTTTTCAGCTCCAAAAACTTAAATTTAATTATTTATGACTTGACAATCACTTACATGACAATATTATATACGCTGATTCGTACCGCATGAGTAAAAATCCTCTATATTATTATTATTATTATTATTATTATTATTATTATTAACGGTCAATATTTTCATATTACACTTCGTCGGAACGCCAATGCTCTCATTAGAGTTTTGGAACAATCCGTTAAGCGCCGCGAGAGGGCGCGTAGCGGATTGTTTTAGAATGGCTGGTAATGGCTTAGATTTTGTTATGATCAAGCAGCGAAGTGCCAAGACAAGCCTTATAGACCGTTGATGCAAAATAATGTATTACAGTCGGTTTTTCTACGCGTAATAGTTATTTTTTGTCATTTGTATTCATAACATTTAAACATTTATGCGAATAAACTTTTCAACAAAAAAAAATAATGCAAAAATTAACTGATCCATTGTCCAAATTTTATTGAATCAGGAATTTTTTATCTAGAAAAAAATATTTTTTTTCTGTTAAAAATTTTTTTTACTAAATTTTGGGATCTGTCATATTCATTTTCCCTATCTTCAATTCTGACTCTCTCATTAGTAACGAGAACCTGGATAATTAAATAATCAATTATTTTCCTGAGTTAACTCAGTCATTTATTCACGTTTCATTCCCAGTAGTGTCTAAAAGCTTTCACCTTTTAGCTCATATATTTACATATGTTACCCGAAAGAACATGTATTCACATATTTTACTCATACACACATATTTCTAAATATTTCCATTTTATGTAATTTTTTGTGTAATTCATTTTCTCATATGTTTTTATAAGGAAATGCCAAAGCAAACAATTCTGCATTGTCAAACACATTTTTCCTGGATCCTAATCTCTAAAACGGCTAAAACGCAATTGCATCGCGTTAAAATGCGCCTGTCGACGAAAACGGGCGAAAAACAAAACGGCAAGGCGTCTACGCAATCCATAACTTCCTGTGTGTTAGTGTTGAGTAGTTGAGTGTGAGTATTGCATAGAACACATAACTGCTTACGAAGAAAGTTGAAAATGACACGTCTGGTAGGCGATATCGAGCACCCACGTCGCATCTATCGAAGGTCCCCCGCGACCTTGAAAACATTCGCACGTCATAAACGATAGACATCCGTACATGTTGCGTGGGCACAGAGATCTTCCCTGTTCATTGAAGCGCCAAACTACACCAACATCAGAGTGGAAATGACTGGCACTTATCTGCATAATGCTAATTTAAGAACAGCAGTTACGAACATATCGGTTTATAGGCGGTTGTTGCGAAACGAAGTCCCTGATGTGAAAAATGGCGGTTACATTTTTCATTAATTATAAGGCTATTTTTGCAGATTTGGCGCTAAAATTCCACGTACACTTAGGGCATGGTCTAACGCAATTGATGGCGTCCATGTCTCATTTTTTTAAACTGGCGCTTAGCCGTTTGATGCATAATACCATCCATTTATAAAAGACGTTAAAAAGACCTCCCTTCAAATGTGTGTACGGTTCTTGATAATACAATAAAAATAAAATTAATGATATTAAATGCGATTTTATTAATAACTAGGGAACTGTAAAATCTACAGTTAGGCGACAATGACGTTCCAAAAGAAGCCTCGAACTGGGTAATATCAATCAATGATTATGTATGTAACCGTTAATGATTCCGAAGGTAATTTCGGACATTTGGTGGGAATCCATGATTTGAAAAGTACTGAGAAGGAAATAATCTTTCCCAAAGTATTAAGTTTTACATTAATTTAAGATGAAGAAAGTCCGTAAAACATGTCATGTCTGGTTACTGTTTAAAGTTAATATATTATTTAATGCATTGTGAAAAATTAGTTCTTATTCCATACCTTCAAACTAACGGTTAATGGTTACTGAGCATGAAACCAATAAGAAAATTCGTCTTTGAAAGCTCACAATAATATCAGAGGCAGGTACGGTACAAAAATTCCTCCCGACCGTCCACGAGAATAAGTAGTAATATACCCTGCTGGGATTTAATATGCTCTGAAACACCCCCATTAGGTATCGTTACGTCATTTTTGCAACAAAAGGAGCATTCTCAACAACTGCGCAACACCATTAATCCACCTATTCCTGTCTTTAATGTAGAAGTTGATCTGTATTACATCACGGCCTGCGTCACGGTGGTTGGAAATACGATCTCTTGGTTTGCCACACATGAATCGCGTCAGAGCTGTCATTATTTACTGCACAATTTATTTAGGAGGATACTGATATTTTAAATAGGGGATTTGTTTGAAATGGAGATCTGAATTCTGAAACCCCTTGATGAGGCCCTAGGAGGGCACCTCGGTCACGTGTTCGGAAATCCGCCACTCGATAAATGGATGCCAAAAAAAATAGTGTATTTCTTCGTAAAAGTTACCAATTCAATTTTTAGACTATTAGATTTTTTATTTTCGATTTATTTCACTCGTACTACGTTTCAGAGATCAAATGTGTCTCCATCATCAGGTACTGACCAATTGGTAGGTACAATCGGCAGCTTTTATTTTTATTATTTTAAATTGCACTAATATATGTATATAAAATTATAAAATATGACTGTCTAAAAATTGAATTGAAAACTTATCAAGAAACGCTATACAGGCAACCATTATGTGATATTTTTTTAAAAATTTATTTGGGCCTTTTTTAATGTATTATTTCCGGTTTGTATTATTAACGGTTGTATAAAAAATTGATTCATTCAATACTTATACACAAAATCTTGTAAATACTCGACTGTCGTCGCTCTCAGTTGTTGCCTTGATTGACAATTTTGCTACTTCGTCTAATTTACAGAGGGTTTTCAGTATAAACTTTATTGTCTTCCGAGAACATTAGCATTATTATTGTATTACTGTTTGCACTTTCTTGAATTATCTGTATTTCTTGGTTTTGTAGTTGCAAATTCATGGGGTAGCGGACTTTCCCCAACCAGACCATCATCCCTTCTTGGTGTCTCCGGACAGCGTTATGCGGATTACCGTATCTCCATCCGAGGTAACGACCAGGCGAGCAGTTTTATTCATAATTCAAAACTTAATTTTTTGGCCCCGGTAAATCAGCTGAACAGTCAAAAGACTTAATTTTACATGAGAGCAAACAATTAATGCTAATGAGCAAACAACAAATTTTTAATATTTTAAGAACCATCAGTTTTTATATTATTGTTATTGTTATTATTATCATTTTAGCATTATTATTACCATTATTATATTATTTGCATGACATCTATTATCTTATTTATGTAACCCCGGGTTACACCCAATTGCAGTTTAAATAAATTTATCTTTATCTTTAACAACTTTTAACTGAATTAAATCAGAGATTAACGGTATTCCAACGAAGCTGAAATTCAAACAAAACAATTTTTGTGTAGGTTTTGTTTGAATATCATTAACCCCTTATTTATAGCATAAGTTTAAAGATGATTTTAGCTCCCGTGTAAAATGTTTTAACTTATTTTTGTTTTGTTTTTTTGACATATCAGCTTATTCACCAGGGTCAAATAATTACTCGGGAATCATTTTTTGAAAGCTCAGAAAACATGTTCTTCTCAAAGTAGGTTATATAACGAATGGCATAATTACGATAAACAAACAGTATAAGAAAAATTATAGTATTTTTGTGTTAGTTTGGCTTGTTCAGCATTCCAGTGGTTTAACTGCCCCATGAATTGAAGTTCACATTCTCACTGGCTGAAAATGAGACTAATCTACGTAAATAAAGTTGATTGAAAACGTACGTAATTGAAAAGTATACATTTGATTTCCAAATAAATGTCATTCTTTTACGTATGTGTTACCACAACTGCATTTGGGTCAGACATACAGACAAAGACAGACAGTAGGTCGGACAGACAGACGACGGTCGGACAGACAGACGGTCGGACAGACCTCTCGGGATAAACATTGACTATACTATTGGGACTAATGACCTTAGCTGCTTATGGACCCGGAAGAAACCAATCTCAACTAACACCGATGCATTATCATATGTCTGGCTGGAGAAAACACGAACCCGATGCAATTTTTCTGGGTTGCACAACTGTTTTAGAACAAATACAAACTCAAATCCCATCTTCTCCCTAGCTCCGACAACTGCTACTAACAAAATATTTACCTTATTTTATTCCCGCAGCGCCGGCAACTACTCGTAATAAAATATACAGGGTGGAACAACTAAGGTTTCTCCCCAACCGCGCCAGGTACGAAGGGGTACAGGTACTTTTGGGCAGTCGATTGCATAAACAGATATAGCATACATCGTCTTTGTACTATTTTTTACTAGGAAGATATAAGGTCAATTTTTTAAGGAATCCTATGTTAAAATTTAGCGTATCGAAATGGGCTTAAAAAGACATTTCAAATATGTGTATATCTTTGTATTTAAGGGACTCGGTTTTTATAAATTGATGTGATTTTTGTAACGTATTTTTCCATTGAAGCGGCGATTTTCCATTCGCTCTTTCCTGCTGACCAAATGGGGAACTTTGCGAGTCCGTCCTTCAGACAAACGCGGTCATTTGCTTGATCACAATAATAACTACTTTCTTCGATACTAATTGTGCCGAAAGATGACTTTGTCTAAGGAAAACTCAAATGCTATATACAGAATTCCGGAAAGTTCTTGTTTTGTCACGGAAATACTATTCCGTTATTTTTACAACTGTGACAAGATGTTATATAATATATGTTAAGCAAATAATACAAAAATAAATGAACAATATCTTATTAATCATAAGAATCAGAATAAATGAATGCTCTAAGAAACTGGAAGAAGAGCGCTATCATTACCCCAGTGGCGCATTTTAGACTCCAGACCTCCGCCCTGTTATCCACTTGTGGTACGTAGCCTCTGAGCGTTCTCGGAGAGCTGGCAAGACCATTCACGAGACATTTTCCTTTAGTTTCTCAGCGGAGAACGGGCCAGGTCGAATGGAAAAGAGCCACTTCAGTAGAAAAATACGTTACAAAAACACATCAATTTCTGAAAAAAACCATTTGCTTCAATACGAAGATATACATGAATTTGAAATCGTCTTATTAAGCCCATTACGATACGCTAACATTTAGCATAGAATTTCATTGTTTTAGTTTAGTCCCTATCTTCGTAGTAAAAAATCGTGCAAAGACGAAGTATGCTGTACACAAGTAGCCCCTAACGGCATCTTCGTATCTTGCTCGATTGAGGAGATACAAGGGGTGTGTTCACTTAGTTGTTCCACATTGCATACTACTTCGACTAAAAATAAAACTAGAAGATTATGGATGCCACTTAGAATCACTTAAAAAAGAACTAAATACTCTAATCAAAATCAGTAAAAAAACTCTATAACATTATAAACAAACTAAATACAATAATATCATATATTCACTAAATACACGAAATAACTCTCTGGAATTTCACGAAAAGTATACTCAGAAAAAAACATCATACAAGCTACTCCAAATGAAAAAGAACACGCAACTGCCGATAAAACGGAAGTATTATCCGACTATTTCGCATGAACTCTCACACCAAACCTCACACTTCCCCACCCAGATCACACCCAAATTCAACTCTTCGTGAATTCCCCTATTTTGAACGTACCACAAAAAATTAAGTACATCTCTCCACATGAAACTCTAAAAGTTATCAAATTCTTCCCCAATAAAAAAGCCTCCAGTCACGATAAAATAAATAATATAATTCTCCAAAACTTACCCGATCCTGCCACTGCTTTCATTGTAAACATATATAATTCATCTTTAAGAGTTGACTACTGCCCTACTACCTGGAAACATCATCCTACCGATGCCCAAACCCAATAAGAATAATAGCATTCCCGATAACTATAGACTCATAAGCCTCCTCTCCATTTAAGCAAAACTTTTCGAGAAATTAATTCTAACTAGATTAAACTACCTTAAAAAATTCACCTCATACCTTTCCACCAATTCGGATTCACTAATAAACTATAATCCATAGCACACCAACTTTTGTGTATCTCCGAAAATCTCCACTCCTCCTTCAAAAAGCATTCAATAGCAGTTTTCATGGACATCCCTAAAGCTTTTGACAGGGTATCATATGAAGGCTTAATTTACAAACTTATCAATTGGCACCTCTACATACCGTTTCAAAATAATTAAAAGCTTTCTCACCAATAGACTTTTTTCAGTCACAATAGAAAATCAAAATTCGAACCCCCGCCCTATCGAATCCCGTCTACCTCAAGGATCACCTCTCTCTCCACTAGTCTATAACTTGTACACAGCCTACATCAAGATTGACTAACATAGTGCAGTTTGCAGATGATACCGTAATCTACATGTCCCACTCCTCAATTAATTACATAGCTAACGAAATCCAATCTAATTGATATAAAATAGAAATCTGGGTAAAGAAATGGAAGATTAAAATCAACCCCGCGAAATGTACAGCTAGTCTTCACTTTCAGACCATATTCCTTCCCCATGACATTTAAAATGAACGACACAATCCCTTGGACTCCTCATAACAATGCCGTTAAATACCTGGATATCCACATGGATACTACACTCAATTGGAAAATACATACAGATACCAAAGTCCAACAAGCCAAAGCCAAAATAATACAGCTAAAACCACTTATAAATACCAGTAAACTTTCACTAAATAAGGGTTTTACTTTATACAAAACCATCATTAGACCTCTTCTCCTGTACGCTTGTCCAATTTGGACAAATGCTGCTAAGTATAATATCAACAAAATTCAGATTATTCAGAACAAATACCTAAGAACTATCACCCACGCACCCTGGTTCATTTCCAATAAGTAATTACACTACGAACTTAACCTAAAACCCATCGCACATCACATAGCCTTTCTTGCCAATAATTTTTATTCCAATCTAACTCTCATCAATCATGATAGACAGACATAAATTTAGAAAAATTTAATGAAAACACAGCTAGAATAAAAAAACATTTATCCATTTCATTTTCTCAACATTTTTTCAAACCTCAGTAATTTGTAGAGGTGCTCGGTGAGTCCCCTCTTCAATTGTAGTTTAAAGTTAGTATATAAAAATTAGATATAAGTCAACAATACAAATCAAGCGTTTTATGTAAACTGAACTTTGTAAGTCAATCCTATGCAAAATAAAATTTGTAAAAAAATACTGCTTGTTTTCTTCAGATTCTGACGGATGCGAGCATGAGAGAGAGGTTCACCGTAGAGCAGCGTCAATGCTACTTTCCTGGAGAACGACCACTTCGCTTTTTTCTGCAATATACACAGACTAACTGCAGGTTGGAATGCCTTGCCAACTTTACTTTAAGACAGTGCGGATGCGTTCCATTTTACATGCCTCGTAAGTAAATCTTCAATATACCTATTAAAATATATTCCAAGCTCTTTTCCAGGTGTAATATTTCAAAATTAATACTTGCATTTCAAATGGTACAAGATCTAAAAAAATTTATTTATCCCAAAAATTTCATATAAAGTTTCACAAATATAAGTTTGCGAATTAATTATTTCACTGAAAAGGTACTTTGTAGTTACATTTTACTTACTGGATTTAGAAGGGATCCCAGAGGGTGGCTAAAAGCAGGTGATGGTGTTGTGCCATTGACCTTTTATACCTTTAACCACTTCTTACTGATGAATTTCAGAAGTTGGTAAAGGAATACCAACTAGAAATACAAACTAGGAAGTTTACACTCCTCGCTCCAGAGCTACTGTAAGTCTTGTCATTATTTGAAAAATTTCATTAGTGTTGCGTATAAAAAAGAAATATATTTGCGACAGTCAAAAGTATTTTGTTCGGAACTGGAAAATGTTGCCTTCCAAATTACAAGCAGTTAGGAAGAATATTGAGGAATCTCCCATAACTTCCATTAGACTTAGCAGAAGTCATGAAGTGGTTATAACGAGACTCCGTAAAGGACATTTTAAACTCAGTCACAGCTACCTAATTAAAAAGGCTACTCCTGATCCTTGTCCAAATTGCGGACTCCCAATTTCCACGAAGCATATTATAGTTGATTGCCACGTGATGGCCACTGTGAGATCAAACCTTAACATCAATGAAAATCTCTACTGCATATTCAATTCTTACCCCGGTCAGAAGAAAATTATAGAACTCCTCCCCAAATTTAATATGCTAAATAGTATTTAGCTAATGACTATACATTGTCTACCCTATGTATAACATCTAGATTTACGATTTGTGTATGTGTATCCCATGAAAATGCGTAACTAGTATGTGAATTTGTAAATACTGTATTTTTGTAACTGTGGTCGCCAATGACCTAGCTGTTTATAAGGCGGCCTTAAATAATTTTAAAAAAATGTTTCTCAACACTACTCGCTCTCCATGCAACATGGCGGCCAGCGTCTGGACTGGCTTTTCAAACGAAGTGCCCCTGCTGTGTTCACGTGGTTCGTGACGCAAACTGGTGCTGCGCAGAACGAGCAAAAATCGGTGCGCCGGAGGAACTCACCCATTGTAGAGTCGATTCCGGTTATAGCGATCTCGGATATAGTGAACACTCGGTTATATTGTACTTACGTCTCTGGTCCCGTTTCACTTGTTGCAAATAAGCATAAGAAATGGTTATTTCGGTTATAATGAACCTGAACCTCGGCTATAGTGAACGTTCAAAATTCAACGTCCTGGAAGTTAATTGGATGTTGGATGTTATTAAGCGAGTAAAAAGGCGTTCGGAGAGTGGGACAGGTTTCCAACAGTGGAAGAGGCATTGAAAGGTGTCAAGACTGCTTTACAATACTTAGAGGACAATACAGAATCAAGAACCGAGAGAGTGCGAACTCTGTCTGGAGAATGATCTAAAGAAATTACAAATGAAAAATGTACCAGTGGATAACGTCAACATCCAAACTCCGTGATGTGCGAAAATCTGTAACAGACTCAAATACCCAAAACTCTACATTAACAAGAAAAGAACAAGTGGTTATTACAAGATTAAGAATTGGTCATTCTTCCTTCACCCACTCTCATCTAATAAAAAAACCGACCTAGCCACTTGTCCAAAATATGGAGGAATGTTATCAACGTCTCACATTATGCTTGAATGTTCAAGCCTCCAAAATCTAAGAAACTCTCTTGGCATCAAAAACGAAATTTATGAAATATTTAATTCAACGAAAGATTGCAAGTCAATTTTAAAATATCTTAAAATGATCTGAATTATTGCAAATTGATTACATTTCTGTACTGTATTGTCTTGTTCTATACTGTGCTACACCGTTTTATTGTTATTTCTCTTTATTTTAATTTGTAAAATGTACATCTCTTATAAATCTATAATGGTCACTAACGTCCTTAGATGTTTTAAAGCGACCTAAAATAATTAAAAAACTATTGAAATAAAAGACGCCGAAGATGAACAAACACTAATGCAAAAATGCCAGTCTTTCATAATTGACGAAGAGAAGTAAAACAAAATGCCTACAGAATTTTTACATTTGTAAAATTTACTATAATGTCCGTATTTTATTATTCTTTGCAGCGTTTAAAGCATTTAAAAACATGGTAGACAAAGAGAATTTTCCTTAAATTTGAAATCCCTGTCCAAATAGTAAAACATGGTTGACGTTATACTACAAAAATTGCTTAACATTACTTCTGCCCAACAAAATTAGGCCATTTCATTTCTTTGAACTATCGCAGGTCAGTTGAATCATAGAAAACATTCATGATTTTCCAGGTGATCAAAACACGCTCATCTGCACCGGAAATAAATCAAGATGCAGTAAAGACGCAGCATGTAAGTTATAATATTAAATTCAGTATAAATGTTAGGAATAAAACAGGACCATTTTTTGTAGTTATACTTATTTCTTAAACTTTTGTTCGTACACTTCGTGTGTAATGGTAAATAAGGTTGCCATTTAGTTTTTCGCTCTCTTCTTGCGTTCTCCTATCAGTGCATATTTCCTTGAGCTCAGTAAGAAATATAGTTTTTGTTTTTAAATTATCTTGCTGAATCCTTGTGATTACCTCGCTTACAAGGGGAGAGGTGTAGAAAAGTTAGAAGAGCACTACATATTCACTGTAAGGCAGGGTTACCAGACAAAGTTTTTCCCAGCAGAGAACATTTTACCAAAACAAGGACATTTCAATGAAAAGGAAGATATTTTACATTTTTACACTACACGATGCATAGACAATGTACTCAACATATTCCAACCATTAATAGTCTTTATAAATCATATTAGACTGCGTCATTATAATTGAATGCTTCCCATTGGATAACTTCGCTCCCGCCCTCACCTTTGTTATCTTTCAAACAATAAGCATACATACGTTTTCTATCACAATAAGCCTAATGATCTATTATGCAGGCCATTTATTTGAATGAAATATAGATATTGAAGACATGAACGCCCTTTAATGAATGAAATTACTTAAAAGTTATGGCAATATTATTTTCAATTCAACAGGTTAAAAAGGAGAACAATCTATTTAAATTTAAAAAAGGAGGGAGGACAGGAGGACATATAAAAAAGAGGACATATCCTCCAAAAGAAGGACATATGGCAACCCTGCTGCAAGGAAAATCAAAAACCTCAAAAAAGAGTATTATGTCGTTCAGTACTTATTTTCAAAGACTTATGAATTGAGGGAGGTTTACAAATTTTGGAATAGTACAATCACTATTCTTTGTGAACTAAAAATTAATCATGTTTCTAAAAATGTGATTTAAATGCACATTCATCACGATTTTCTATTTATTATAGTGACCTGAATCCCTCATCTCTTTCTTAATATAAATACATAATACATCAAATACTATAAATAAAATCAATGAAATTTCTATGTCAAGGAACATGTGTCAGACGATTACTAGGCATAGCATTTATGCACTCACTAACATTTGCATTTAAAAAAATTATTCGAACTTAAAATACTCGGTATATTTACTTTTCTAGGTTGCTACTGTATTGATTCGCGATCATTGCGGTAATTTAGTGTTCCGGAGAATAAAGAGTTTCAAATAAAATGTTAAGATTTATAACAAAAAAGGCAGAAGACGGCAGCGCCGCGTGCAAACATTTTTTCTAAGTCAACCGAATGCGCGGAAGAAAGTCAAATTTAACTTAAACATTCAATAAATCATAATATTTAGAATTGTTAGAAAGAACAATCAACAAAATCGGGCAAGGGGTTCACAAAATTTCGAAGATAATCGTAATCGTACATTTCAAGTTAAAAAGCGTGAACATGGAGACCATTGTTGTTAGGGTAAAGTTGAGGAAGAATATAGTTTCTAATAAATATTACGAAAACGCCTGAAGGGATCGGGCTGGAACTTTATAGAACAAGAGGCGAAATTTATGAACGTTTTCAAGACTAATCACGATTTTGGGAAAAATCTAGAAAGCTAATTAAAATTAAATGTATAATATTATATGTATTAAATGTATAATTAAAATACATATTAAAACAAGAGATGCGTCGTAGTGATGTCACGACGCAATATCAAACTAAAAATGGTTGTATTTAATGAACTAAGACAATGAAAGGAGAAATAGATAGTGCAGTAATTATCAGAAAAATTGTGGACAGCATTGAGAACCGGTGACAATTCCTAAGAACGTTTAAATCCAGAAAATTAAGAAACTTTCTGTAATCTTGTTTGTGGTCACGGGCGAGCGGTCGGCGCTTATTCAAGAAAAAGTCTATAGTGGACAACAATGCTCGACAGACGAGAAAAAAGTGCAGTGTTGTATGGTTGGTGAAGACGCTAGCTCCATGTTAGCGTAATGTAACATTTTAAAAACTATTGATCGGAAGTAGACTTTGAAAACATTTTAGATATTTTGATGCGGACGAAAAGGTTGTAACAAACGGGTGAATGAATTTGTAAGTAAGGGCGAATAATTTACGGGTAAAAGCGACGCGAACATTAATTTTGCGCGGTGGCACTTTTGAACGATGATCGCGGACATTTTGTCGCAGTGTTTACAACACAAAGTTTAGCGTGCTCCGGACAGTAAAAGCTAATACAAACAGATTATTTTATTTTGGTTCGCGTAACGAAACAGTCTCTCTTCGTCGCGGGAACTTTAAATGTAGTGAAAACTTTGCGTTTCATCGCAAAATGTTTTGTAGTGGTTTTATTAACCATGTGAGTTCGTGGTATACATGGTCCTGGGAACTGGTGGAAGCTGAAACGGTACCATTGCCGACGGCAACGCGTGATATGACCGCATGTTGCAGTGTTCATCCGGTATCAGGGAAGTGATGCATGGATATTTTCTTTTATCTAGCAACTTCAAAGGCATCTGTCGAAGACCAAGTCCTGTTAATTCATTATAGAATAAGAGGGTCAACAATCCGAAACGACAGAATGCGCATTCGGTGTGGATGAATGTATTTTCGTATGTAATTTTGTACTATGTAATTTTCAGTGTGAAAGGTCATTATTTTTTTTGTGTGTTTTTTAATATTCAGGGTATTGTTTGTTTTGTATGTTTTGTTTTGCGTGCCGTCAGAGGGCACTATTATTGTACATATGTTTGTCATTTTGAAACATCAGAGGAGAAGAAACAGTCCATAAAAGTAGTAAATAAATTGAGATGAATGCATTCGGGTTAATCATTGACCATTATAGAATGTGTTGTGATTAAGGTAGTTAGATGCTGATCCACGCGCGCGTTGCACGAGTACCACGTTTCGGTCCCTGTACGAGGGCCATCACAAGTTCACGCCCGCATAAATTGTTAGAATTTTGAAACAGCTAGCAAACGGGCACATTAATGTATAAAATAGAACGAGTAGCCGAGTTTATAATACTACGTATATAACACGGTTGCTATCTAATATAGCATGCTCGTTCGTGTTACACGACGAAATGACAATTAGTTTCAATTGATCATTTACAAATTGCGCAATGAAATAATGGAAAAGGACGGCAGATAAGGGCGAATAATGTTAATTTTAATATTTAATGATTAAAATCAAGTGTCTATTGTACAATATTGGTTAATAAGAGCAAGCCATAACACATGTAGATTCCAATACCTTTCATTTAAAAAAAACACGAAATTTTGTTGAGTACAAAGCTCAAACGTTTTTCTGAACGAGAATCCTTACTTTGAAATATAAATATTTCCAAATCAAAGACAACTTTAATTCTCTGTCGCAAAAAATTAAGTTACCTTTAACTTTTGCAGGGACATGGCAGCAGTTGCGAACTGGATTAATCAACTCTACGAAACTGACGTGTTCGTGTTTGCAAAGTTGCGTACATCTTCATTACAATACCCAGTGGTCTCGCATTCCTACAAATCTAGTCAAAACGGTAGAACTCCTCGGAAGCCCGTACGTATTGTATATGTAATATGTGAACACACGAAATATACATTTTTAAACGCTTTTGTGGTATTGGAGTTGAAAGTCACAATGCTTTGATTTCAATTGAAGGGCTTGAGGAGGTAACAAGATGAGCCACAACCAGACACAAAAAACCTAATGCCAAAGCCAAAAGCCTTCGTAAATGTAAATATCTCAATTTTGGTGAAAGTAGGGCTTGTCTTGCTATTTTACAGAGTGAGCCACGTAACTTTAGCACCTCCTGCAGTTTTTGAACGGATGAAATTATTCCAATGCATTTTTATAGAGGTGCATGAGGGAATATGGCTAATTGATACATGTATTCATTTCTATTTTATCATTTGTATTTTACGAGATAGAGGTAACTTTGTTTTCTTCAAATGGAACTACACATATATTTTAGTATATCATGAGCGTAAATAGACGAACCCAATGATATTCATAGTCGCAGTTGGATTTTTTTGATTTTAGATGTAATTTTATTTTTTTATGCTCAGCTCTCCTTGCCGGAACGCGGGTTACCAGGCGGCGCTTCATGACCTTCTTTGGCGGACTGTAGCATTCATTTCCAAAATATCTGTTAAAAATAGTCGCAAAACAAAAATAAAATCACTCAAAAAATGCTTATTTAACATCCGACAATATGTATCAGTATCATTGGATTCGTCTTTTTCCGATCATCGTAATAGGCTAAAAAGTATGTATCGTTCTATTTGAAAAAACAAAGATACCTCAGTATCTCGTAAATTACAACAGATAAAATAGAAATGAATACACGTATCAATAAGCCCCATTCCCTCATGCACTTCCGTGAAAACTGCATTGCAATTACATCAACCGTTCAAAACCTGCAGGAGGTGCTAAAGTTATGTGGCACAGCCTGTATACACCTTGTTCATTATTATGAAGAGCTTTAAGGTGTAATAAGGTGAGAGTCACTTCAAAAACTGAAATTAATATTTAGGAATAGTGGAAGACAAACCGCGCCTGGTGTGGCTTATCTTGTGACTGCCACACCCCTTCAATTGATAATATGCTTTCTCTAAGATCTCCACATTTATCGACAATAAAGAGCGATACAGTTAATTAATGTTTCACAATCTTGATGGGTTTTTTAAGATGAGTGGGAAGAAAATAAAAGTCAATCGAAGTCTTATGTTCTGGCGAATATGTCATGTCTCGTGAATATTTCTCAAAATTTGTAAGTTGACACAGAGAAATAGTACAATCACGCAAGTATAATAATTATCACAACGGAGCAAATAGAGAACAGAATTACATGTCAACATTTAATAACTTTTAATTCCACAACAGAAATTAATGAACACAGATATGGGAATGAAAATGGATTTACGTATAGCTTTATTCATGAGTAGAGGGCGGATTTTGATGACCAAAAACATCGCCAAAAATGATCAATAAAATGTTCTTAAAATGCTTTAAGAATACCCTTGAACCAAAGAAAAATGGTGTAAAAAATATGATCCAATATAGTTCGGATGAACAATTCACGCTGTTCAATATGTTACTGTTGTAATTGAGTCTTCTTCCATTAGTTTCAATGAACTCAGCTTGCAAACGTTTGGTTTTAACTGTTCTTTACAAGGAAATCTGTCTTTAATTATCCCAAAATTGGCCGACCGGGCTATGGCGCTGATATACGAGTACATCATAAAAATTACAACGGCTGTCAAAACAATTTCTGGGCAAACAAATCGAATAGGGTACTGAGTAATTCTGTGAAGAACATTTGATGCCTCTCGTAAATATTATTTGAAGCAAGCACCATTAAGACATTAAAATCAATGAAATCAGCAAAACTACATTAAAAGTGACGGAAAAAGGAAAAAACTATCTTATTAGTCGAAATCGACAAATACGACAAATGCAAAATAATGACCTATAAAAATGGGTAAATTTCTTTTGTCATAACGTAAAACGAATTTCTCCACTAATCGGCATTGTTCTAAAGTGAAAATAAAAAAGACATTTCATTAAAATCGCCCCCCTATTCATGAGCAATGTTAGGCCCTAAGTGGGGTTAGGTTTCTGAAAAAATAGCCTAGAAAAATCTTTGCTTGAACGGCCGATCTCCGCAGAGGTCTGAGCTCACACTCTTACGAGTAAGTTCTGACAATCAGTACCAACGAACCCGACTCAAACCCTGAACGTATTTTGCGTTTTTTTAAATGTTGTTATTAATTACAATACTTGAAAAAGAAGTGGATATGTTTGCTTTGCCGTTTTTACTTTGTCGTATACTATTGCACACTGAAGTTTAAGTATGTAATATGGCACGGAAATGTGTCAATTTTTCTACATACATTTTTTTGAGACACTGATACCGAAAGTGTGGATTTTTTGTTCTTCGAATACATGAAAAATTGATAAAAAGTGTATCGAGAATAATATTAAACGTAATAATAGTAATAATAATAATAATAATAATAGTTATAATAATAATAGTAATAATAATAATAATAATAATAATAATAATAATAATAATAATAATAATAAACCGCGAGAAGTGACTTGGACCTAACGCACTGACTTCACAATTGGGAGACCTGCGTTCGATCCCCGGGCCGATCACCTTAACCGGGGTTTTCGTGGTTTCCCTCGGTCACACAGGGGAATGCTGGGATGGTTCAAAAAGGTCACGATCACCTCTCATCATCATCATCATCCTATCAACTCAATTCATAAATCAAGGCTTATCAGCCTTGTCAAACCAAGAATTACGGCCGAAAAGCTGATCCCCACAATGACACACAATCTCTCCGGGATAGAATAGGACAGGGCTTCGGAAGAGAACGTTTAGCGTGGTCAGAAATGGTCAATATGCAAATAATAATAATAATAATAATAATAATAATAATAATAATAATAATAATAATAACAAAAATAATAACAACAATAAAAAATAATAATAAATAATATCAATAATAAAAATAACAACAAATTGAGTTTTACTAGTACCAAACAGCGGGCTAACTTTCTAAAATTATTTATAATCCAGCGGGCTGGTACGTCAGGGGATGTTGTGGCTTGGGCGCCACCGGTGCGTTTCGGCAACTGCTTTCCAGAATAAAATTGCTGCGTCCGACTGGAGCTAGGGCTTACTCCAGTTTGCGTTTGTCACTGTAAAGAGCATCGCACGCAGTTGTAACGACTTGCAGCACTCACTTGCCAATGTAAAAACAGCAGTTAATTTCAGTCAAAATTAAAAAAATAAAACGTCGAATATAACTTTATATATATATATATATATATATATATATATATATATATATATATATATAACTTTGAATTGAAATCAGCTTTATTCACTCTGGCGCTTGCACTGCCGTGCTTAGAATTAACAGTTTACCCTCGTGAAGAAAATTCTGCTTACATTTCATGTTATTTAAATAATTGTTATTTATTCTAATTCAGAATTTACCTCTCTAGACCTACAGAAGCGAAAACAGCAGCGGTGTTCATTTACTTTAAGGAACCCAAATACATGCCGGAACGACGAACAGAGTTGTACACTTTGTTCGACATGATCGGTAAGTGGTGATCAAAACTATATTGTACTAAGTTTTTTCGTTCAAATGGTAACACAAAAGTTTGACGATTTGCCGGAACTTGTCTGAAATTATAAGGATCTAAAAATTTTAATACATACGACAATTTTGTACGATTTTGATAAGATCTTTTGTAACGTAACTAAATGTACAAAAAGATTATTGATATAAAAATTTAATGCTAAAATAATATATTTCCAGCCAACTGCGGAGGATTGCTGGGACTCTGCTTGGGTATGAGTGCCCTGAGCATCGTGGAACTTCTTTATTGGCTTTTGTGGAGGTCATACTGGTATACACAACGCGTCAAAATCTCTCCACCAACCCCGAGAATTGTGAAATCTAACATATCATTGTTTCAACATTGTTAGAAGAAAAACATTCTCAAGTAGCATCAATTTTTTTAAAGAATATATCAAATCTACACCTGAGCATTTTTTTAATCAGTTGGAATTCTTGAGATAGCAAGAAGAAAAGCAACTCCTGCCACTTCAGTTCTCATATATTTGAAATTGTTAATTTCTTCTATGTCATGTTGATTTTCTCTCTCTCTCTCTCTCTCTCTCTCTATATATATATATATATATATATATATATATATATATATATATATATATATATATATATACCGAGAGAGGTAGCTCAGTGCATAAACTGATATCACTGCAGCGCCTCTGACCGGGAAGTCCTAGGTTCGAGTCCTGACGGCGGCAGGATTTTCGACAGTAGCTTTTCAGCTAGGTCAAATTGAGTCACTGTCTGGAGGAGAATTATAGCGGCCGGCTGCTCTGATCGGTAGTTTTCCGTGTTTTCTCCGATCAACACCAAGCGAATGCCGGAACAGTTCCTTACCAAACGGATCACGGACCGCGCGCGATCTGTCCTTCCTCTTCCTTGTCCTATCCTCTCCTCTTACCCACACACACTAACATGCACTATACTACCACATATTCCGGGAGACCGTTCGGGAGCTTAGAGCTTGTCCCGGCTGCGGCGGTGCCCCGCTGGTGAGAGTCGTGGTTAGGGGGAAACCCCACTAGTCGACGGTAGGTCGGCGCCAGATCTCGCCATCCGGCGGGGGAAGATCACCGCCATCTCCCGAGAAAGAAATGCACTACACTAACGGGACTAATGGCCAAAGCAGTTGACGCGCCCGGAAACACGAAAAAATCAAATCAAATTATATACATACATATATATTGAAATAAACTGGATATATTTAAAACAAACTCAAGCCCCAGTTGGCGCGCCATTTTGAAATAATTTGCAATATATTCAGTGCCATCTATACCAACGTAATCAGTTCCGAATTTGTATAAATGGGCGCCAGGAAAAGTTTACGCTGAGACTATTATACACGTCAACCTTCAACTCTGTAATAAATTAGTTTCCGGCTACCTGGGTCGATGGGTTTTATAGAAATAATCACTATTGTATGCTAATAGATGATCATTCGATCTGCCATCTATACAGAGTGGTCGAGGAACCTGAAAAGCAAATATATTTCTATCTTGCTACTTCATTGCTAGAATTGGCTCAATGAAAATCATGTATTCATTTCACAAAAACATGGAAATTTATTAAACAATTTTAGTATCGTATAATTTTACCCAATATAAAAATTAAACCTTTGTCATGACCGGTTCCAACCTTATAATGTCATTGCGCGCTTTTGGACCATCTTTATTCATCTCCGACGCCGCCGTCCTCTGGTCCAGACACCATCTTCTCTCTTCTTTTGTCGGAAGCACACTTCAATCACCGTTCATCAGATCAATAAACTATTTGCTGCTAGCATTCCAGTCCAATCACTGACAACTTCGCCCAAGCCCTCAATGTCCCTCCAACTCGTTCACTTGAAATATTTTAAGCTCCACTGTCACACTTAGTATTCAAATTCGATGTTCTCACAATATCCATTCCCTAGTAGATGCTTACAAGTCCCCCAAAAGAAACTCCTAACATTAATTGGAGCACGATCCGTTCAAGCCCACGGCATCAGTCAGAATGAATGTCTCTCGTATTATTTCAGCCCAGCAAAGCTCGGTCCATTTTTTCGATTGTTTATTTGCAGATAATACTTGATGTACCTTCGTACCTAGCCAATCCCTAAATTTCTTGCAATACGAACTATCCGTCTTCACGACTGTCACGGCTTTTTTTGCCAATCCCTGAATTCTATACAAAATTAACTAGCCGTCTCCGCGATTGTCACTGCATGAAGATGTTGACATTGACGACGGCTCGCTTACCGTTGCTATGCTAGCATATTCACATATATTTATCCCCTATAATTTACGCAATTTCTAATAAATATTGTACCATATTCAGTCACATATTGGTATGTCACAACTTATATATATTGTAACGACAGACTGCCCTGAGAACGACATAGGATCTTGCGTGGTCTACCACACCATATATAACTTGTTGTACCAGGAGGTGTTAACCTCAGGGAGGACTCTTGAGGACTAGATCTTATCCTCAACCCCCGCCGACGCACAAGTACGCCGACAGGCTGGTATTCGGATCCCGCCGGAACGCAGTTTACCTTCATGGCAACCTCCCTACTCAATACCTAGGTCGGCCCGCCTTATCAGCTCAGAGCTCCTGGCTATCCAGGCTAGTTCCGGAGTCAAAACAATGCGCCACTCACATGCGCCGGGAACAAGTGTCTCCTCTTTACCCAGAATATCGGGCCACTGCCACGTCGAAGACGAGTGCCCAACTGGAGGCCACCCGAACTACGATTCGGGTGGCCCAGAGCCCCCATGCCGTCTCCTCACCGCCTACACCTTTAGGCTAACGATGTGAGTATCGCCAGAATCTGAGCAACCTGACGGTAAGTATCCGTTTCCACCGGACTTTTCTATGTGGGTTGTGAAGAATCCCGAAGAATCTCCTTCACTCAATCCTGCCCAAAGTTCGACGCGCCAGGAACCCAACTGGTGGGTTGCCAGGCAAGCCCGGCAACGAATCGCTTCCTCTCTGCCTCCACCTTGCAGCGAACGGCGGAAGTGCCGCCGCAAAATTCAGGGTCTGGGTGATCGTCTAATGTTTAACGTGTAACAACCTGTAACAACTATTGTACTACAGCTTCCGGGTCAATGACCCCCATCTCGATCAGGTTTTTCGTCGTTTCCCTGATCCATTGAGCAAATGCTGAGATGGCCCCTTGTTTTGCTTCTGGACATAAATGTAACTTCATTTTCTATGCACGTCTTCTAGAATTCAGTGGGAAATACAATTATTCAAATTATCGTTTCCATGTTGTCGCGGCAGGAAGTAATAAGGGCCAAAATTTATTGCTTATTTATCCTTGAAAATAGATTTTATTACATGGGAGTTTTTTTGTTTTTTTCTCTCTTTCAAAATTCAAAATTTATTGCTTATTTATTTTGAAAATAGATTTTACTGCATGGGAGTTTTTTTGTTTTTTTTCCTTTCAAAATTCAAAATTTAAGTAGTATATGACTTGGTGTAGGGATCACAGAATTTTGAAAATGTGCACAAAATTCACTTTTCCCAATAGGACGTCATACGCAGCTTTTAACTGTTTTTTTGACGTAAAATAAATAAATAAAAAAATAAATATTAAAACTGTATCGTCTTTTTGACAGTTCATTTATGTTCACGCAACGATTCTGAGAAAGTGATAATAAATAAACTTTCCGCCTCGTACTTATCTTTAAATGCGTTGGCTGTCGAATTCCTTCGCTGTTGGAAACTTCTGTCGACCTCGTGTGGGTCGTAACCGAGCGCCCGTCCTCTGCATTTATCGGCGCGTGCCGTTCGGCCTTCCTTCATAATCCAGCCGCGAGAAAGTCTTCTCGTTTAGACCAGGTGCGTAGACCCACCGGGGTTGACTAGGCGTTTTGCTAATCCAGCAAGTCTCCAACAACTGGAGCTACTTCCATCCTTCGTCCCTTCCAGAGCCTTTCAACTTCCTTATAACGTGGTGGAGACCATTACAGTGGCGCGCTCTACTGTATCACCCTCTTACAAGAACTAAAATACGAACTGCAGTCAACGTTATTTAAAACGTGCGTAGAAACTAATTATTAAACGAAAATTTGCTTACTACAAATCCGAAAACAATCCGTTTTCTGGTGAAATTTTTAATTCCAGACCAAACTTAAGATAAAACTTTAAACTAAATTTCAGGTGCAAAATCGTACAAAACTTAAAGAAAACTCTCAGAAACTTCTTACTTCAACCAGTGTTACTTACGTAATACGGACGTAATACTTGCCAATACTTCCTGATTTTTGGCGGCAATACGTCTCGCATAGTCACGATCGAATTACATATCTTCCACGTTTTTGTAGTCTCACAAATTAGCCAAATATTATGTGTGAAAGTTGGCGAGCCTGTGTCTGGCGACACTAGAGCCACCTATAGAAGCATTCTCCAACTTTGTCACCAATTTTGTTGGAGAGATGCAAGGCAGTGGTTCCTTCCCTAGTTCCAAGCTCTCTATCACTCGTCATTCACGTGTCATGTCGCTCCGCTTACCGTCTGGCCACTAGATTCGTACCCTGACACTTCGCCGCCTTGCGTTTGTCTACCCGTATTTCTACTACTACTCCCTAATACTCCTACTACCCCCACCACCCCTCCACGTCACGACAGATAACGATTGATAACTCAGCTTGTCCGAGTTTCGTGAGCCCACAGAACAACACTTTCTAGCCGCTGTTTTCAAACACGTTCAAATGTTAGATTTTGATGCAAGAACAACAGCGGGACCAGCAAAATCCTTTTTAAAATGGGTTTGGGCTGCCATAACCCCATAAAAATGTTCGGTCTTTTTTTAGCTTTTTACCCTAAAGCTTTTATCCAGCCAACAGCCGGTTACCCTTCACGTCCCGATGGGACGCGTATTCGACCATACACTAGACCAACACACTTGCGGGCTCCTCTGATCTGGGGTCAGCAGAACGCGAGGCCTTCCGCGACAACACATACAAAATCAAGGGACAAACAACCATGCCCAAGGCGGGACTCGAACCCGTCATCCAGGTCGGCTTTTCTTTAGCTATTTTTTTTAGAAAATAACGAATAAATATTATTTAATGGTATTTTTATCAACAGATTTTAAGCTGAGGTGGTGCCCACGTTATCTCGCAACCATTTCATGATCGTCAAATATTAGTTATTGAACTCAAACAGTGTGCCACATTAGTCCAAATATGGCCATAGCTCCGTAAATTTTTATCCAAAATGCTTTTAATTTAAATAATATTAAAGGTTGAAATGTCTTCTTTAAGAAATTTGCTTCACACAGTTTAACTATTTCACTGCAATCGACTGAAATTGTGCCGCGCTATCACTTTTAACGGCCCTCATTCGTGTCATACTGCTATATCTGATTTCTTTGTTCACTATTAGGCTGCATTGAGCATATTTGTAGAGAAACCACACGGGTTTTGATGTTTCTAGACTACGAAAAACACAATATAGCAGTAAGAAACCTACGAGATATTTTCCCCTCTTCGGTCGCTTGCAACAGTGCTCGATATGAGCGCTGGCCGGTCTTTTCCGCTGACGGAGACTAACTCATTATCATTAATACATTCTGAAAAGCCACCCTTTCTTTGTTTCAGATTTCTTATTCATTTCAAAACCTCAGTTAATTATTTATTGACATTCCATGTGTAATCATCACACAACCAAAAATGTAAGCAACACAGCGCCGCAGATTTATAAAACAATTTTTCAAATCAATTGTTCATCTTAATTGTTGCTTCAATTTATATTAAATCTTTATTACTTTCATGTTACAAAATTAATAAGTATGATGGTTAAAATAGTATTAAATTGTGTATATGAAGTTCAATTATTCTATTTACTTCAGTCCCGGTGTACACAATATGGGTACAAGGTACACGTGTTATGGAAAGTACTGTATATAATAATTTTGACTTCTGCGTCTTTGTAGATTTCAATTGCGCGCCTAATTTAATGCGAACTCGTTTTACTAAATATTCTAGTGACAGTTCACTAAACGAGATTATTTGATGTGAAAACATAAGCGAGAAAGAGGATCTCACAAAGGCGTCACTTGTTGAAGGAGTAGCACTTTCTACTTAGCACTTTTGTTTGCGAGCTTATACTAAATATTTACTGTTTATTAGTTAGTTTTATAGGTACAATTCGTTGACTGTTGAACTGACGCAGGTTAATTCATTAATGAGTGTGCCTCCAGAACGGGCCCGGGGCGGCTCGCAGAGCAGGCCAACTGGGAAACTGTTGCACACTTCCAAAGGAAGAGGAAAAATAGCACATGGGCTTCCAAGTGCTTTAAAATGTTTTTTAAAGTCTAGTAACTTCCAACCCTGTTTGATGAGTCTACAAATATGTTCAACGCCGCTAAATAGTGAATAAAGAAATTAGTCACAGCAATGCGGTTCGAATGTGGGTTAGGGGCAATTTTAGCAGAGAAATATTTAAAGAGAAATAGTTAAATTTTGCAAAGCAAATTTCTTAAAGCAGACATTTAAATCTTTATAGTATTTAAATTAGAAGTATTTTGAATAAAACGTTTCGGAGGTGTGGACGTTTGAAATGTGTCTATTTATATGGTTTTAACGTAAAATTGGCCATATTCGGACTAATGTGGCATACTGTTCGAGTCAAATCAGAGATAGTTGGTGATCATGAAATTGTTGCGAAGTAATGTGGGCATCACCTCAGCCAAACATTCGTTGATAGAAATACCATTAAATAATATATATATACGCGATTTTTTTAAAAAATAGCGAAAAAGGAAGAAAAAATTATTATTACAGAAGCTAAAAGAATTGCAAGAAAAAAAATGCTGAAAATTTCGTTGGGTCAACGTGATGGTGTAGCAGATTTATGAGAAGGCACGGACCTTCCATGCGTACTAGAAAAATATCATGACTCCCGGAAGAACATGAAGAACACATCATTGCTTTCTATAAGTCACAATTTCCACACTTTTCATCAAAATAAAAATCCCGTATAAAATGTAGCATTAAAGAATGAAATCCTTCTTGAAAATAGGAATGCGTCTTATACACTTAATTGTATTTAAGGCAGCAAGTGATAACGTCTAGCTGGAGGTATGGTCTGGCTTGTGTGATTTATCTTGTTACTGCCCGAAGCCCTTCTACTAACGTAGAGAACTCGTGGCGCTTGAGATAATGTGGTTTATTTCTGTTTTCCGTCCATCACTACACGCAATGATCAATGGACAATGGTACACGATTTTATTTCTTGCAAAGAAGGGAATTCACTTCATCTGTATTTCTACATCTGGATTATGATTACAAATGCACAAATTATACATAAATATAGACTTATTTATTCTTAGTGCGGGCATTGATATATAAAATGTATATCTGCATATTTACAGCTTAAACTTTTGATAGGATTAAAATTTATTTCTAGAAGTTTAGAGATTTAGTGTTGTTTTATAATTACACTAGCTGACCCCGTGCAATTACATCGCGTAGAAGGAGAGTTGTAGAAAAGTTACCACAGAAAATATTGCATATCCATGAATATACACATGTTTTATGTCATCAGCGTGTACCATTCTCGATGATTTACTACATCTGGGATCACATCACATTGTCAGGGTTTGTTTTCTCGGCATTCTATTAAATCTATTATATATTTAAGATAAATAATAAATACATCATTCATCTATCATCAGTATTATCAAACCAGTAACTCTTGACACATAGGTGGCCACAATTAATTCAAATTTGTCGCCGTACTTATAATTTTATCATTTATGACAATTCCTTGGCGCTAATTAACAGAAAAGGGCATTTTAAACATCCCGCGTTGGACTTACAATATTTTTTTCTGTAAAACCCGCGGGCTGGCTTCCAGAGAGAAAGGCAAAGAAGTCTTTTGTATGAAACTCTTTGGAAGGACAAACTGCTTTGAAAAGTTGAACTACTTTCATAAACGTTTGCGATATTGCGCCAGATACTGGGAACCCGGAATGTTGGCACTTGTGGAAACAAATGCATTTTTTTAAAATGACGTCACCAGAGTCAATTGTTGGAGAATTTTCAGCCGAGCCTTTTCACAAACGATCAGGAGTGATCGCGTGATCACATGCGATACACGTTTGTGAAAAGTGTAGATTCAAAAAATCAGCCCCCTAGAGCAATCTGTTGCAGACATACGAGAAAAGTGTTTTATTCTTTTCTCGGCTTCTATTACACGTATCAGGCTGAAAAAATTAGAGAGATGGACAAAATAGTTGAATTTTAAGGCGTTTTTGTCAACTAATTCTGACGCCAAATTCAAATAGAAAAAAATGTTTAAATGGATTTTCGACGTGATAACGGAGTACTGTCTCAGCTTTTCCCCTAGAATGTGTCTTGTAACATTCTATAACATACTTTTTTTATTATTTTTAAAGGATGTGGCTGATAGTGAAAAAAATTTAAAGCAATTTCATCAGTTCAAAAATTCGAAATTCGCGCCAAAATGTGATTGGAAAAAACCTTTTATCAATATTTAAACATAGATTCAATCACCACATATGAACTTGAAATCTTATATGTGTTACATCATTTATGAACCAAACTCAATCGAATTATCCATGGTGGAAAGAGATGGGTGGGCTCTCGCGCAACCGACTAACTTCCCGTTAATGAGCTTCAAGCACCAGTTTGCGTCATAATATTAACGTGTATTTTAAATGTCAAAATTAGTACAGTTGAAATTCATTGAAACAGAAACAGATAAGCACTTCTTTCTTTCTTTCTTTCTTTCTTTCTTTCTTTCTTTCTTTCTTTCTTTCTTTCTTTCTTTCTTTCTTTCTTTCTTTCTTTCTTTCTTTCTTTCCTTCTTTCCTTCTTTCCTTCTTTCCTTCTTTCTTTCTTTCTTTCTTTCTTTCTTTCTTTCTTTCTTTCTTTTCAAATATTTCATCTTTTATTTCAATTACACCTTCATCCTGTTATTTTGGTTGGTCACCTTTGAAAACTGGTACTTTAGGCCACATTCAAAATGTTACTCAACACATTGTGCTCTCCATCTAACATTGCAACCTGCGTCTGTTCTCGATTTTCAACCGCAGTGCGTCACGCTTTTCAACGTGTTGTGGATACGTGGTTCGTGACGCAAACGCGTTGCGTAGAAAGAGTAAAAATCGGTGAATCGGAGAAGCCCACCTATCTGTGATATATCTGTGAAAGGATATTATTTTGAATGTGCGAACGGACGTCGCAGCCTGGAATGCTGCTCCTGCATATCTGCGATTATTTATAATAATATTTATTATTAAATTCTATTTACATAGATAACGTATGGCCTAGCTTACAAACTAGATACTTACAAACTAATCTAAATCTACTTTGTCTTACATCCTGGCTTAATTTAACAACAAACATTATTTACAGTAAGCAGTACATACACATATAACACAAAAACATACGCTAAACATCATTTAAATCGCGTCTGCACGAGTCATCCACAGACCATCCTCTCTCATCGATCACAGGGGTATTGTCTTTATGTTTAGGCTCGCCTGTACTCGACTGGGATGAGGTCATCTTGGGCAGTGTGGCGAAAATAGCAGGCAGCGCTCCCTGCTATAGCCTCGGCGACAATGCGCTCACGTAGCACTCGCATCATTTTGCCAGAGGTAAATTTACGGAGCAGCACTGCACTTGACTCACACCACTCGTCCAGAGCTCCTACCACGACGGGAAGGAAGCTGACGTCCCGAAAGTACCCGGCTGCTAAGAAGGGGCGAATATGTTCGTATTTCGCCGCCTTCTCATCATAGCGTTCACCGAGGCGCCCCGGGTATGCTACGCAGACCGAGGCGCTGACGACGATGGCTTGATGGTCCTTAACCAGCACCAGGTCCGGACGGTTCCGCCGTCCGATGGCTTGGCCTTCGAGAAGCACCGTCCACCCACTCGCGACTGCGTCTGCTTTAACGTGTTCCAGTATTCTATTATGGCGCAGCCGCCAGATCGCGGAGTGGGAGCGGCACTCCGAGATGACGTGGGCGATCGTTTCGGAGGCGGGGGAGTTCATGTTGTCAGCATGCTTGCAGCAGCGGCGGCAGGAGCTCTGATCCATGGGCCGAAGGGGTTGGTGATTAAGCAGCCGGGAAGAATTGAGGCGTGCCGAATGGATGAATTTGTAAATCGACGGCCTCATATTCACTCCCGACCGCAAGAACAATGTTGATTCTTTACCAACTCCTTTAAGTGCTGCTTAAATCCGCTAAGATACCTTGCTGCGGCAACTCCCGCCACAACGTAGCGTATGCTTCCTGGAATAGGCGGCGTAGATTTCGGACGAGCAAGTAACGGCTGCGGGCGTTAATGCGGCTGCCTGTGGCTTCCACGACGTCTTTTACCTCCACGAGTTGAGCTTGCTCGGCGCGTGGGCAGGGGAGGGGTGGGGCGGTAGCGCCGAGGAACGTGGCGAGCGCCTCAACGCCGCTGTTATCTTCCAATGTAGCACTACTCGGAAGACCTTGGGGATCTGCTCACTGGCGCTCCGTTGCAGGTGGTCACGTGCTCGGCTGCGAGTACTCGTGACGCTCTGGGGGAGAGCGAGGGGCAGCCGGTTGCCGCTACCCGCGCCTCGTGCTGCATCCACGCAGCTGGCGTGAGGGGCGTCCCTAGTGTCGGGTGATGTGCTCGATGGAACCCAAGACTGCGCGGGGCGATGCCGCCAGCTGCAAATGGCGGGGAAGGTTGCCGCTCGGCTCGCTCGCTGCTCTTGGCGGGTTTCCTGTGCGCCGTGCATTGTGGATAGGCGTGCCAGTGCTCGTGGGGATTGCGAGATTGCTGCACGTTGTGGCGGGCCAGGGGTGCCATTGGTCACGGCGGGAGGCAGGCGGAGTAGCGGAGGGGTGTCTCTCTGTGCGTTGATTGCTCCGGGGCGGTACTGCTGGCCAGAAGGGGCAGGGGCCGTTGGCGGAGCGTTTCGTCGAGGACGTTAATACGCTGTTGTTGAGAACTTGTCACAGTGTATTGTATCTCTGCTCTCGGCCGGAAAAGGTTCTCAAGTGTTAGGTCGACCTGAGCCTCATCTAGGGGCTGGGCGAGGGTGTCTTCGTCCTCAGCGCCATCGAACTCCATTCCTCCCAACCCTTCCCAATCAGCTCCTAGATCTGTCACTTCATCACCATCCTCCTCTGCTACATCAACACTATTCCGCCGCCTCCGGCGACGTGGGGCGTGTTACGGGCGCCTCTCTCGGAAGCTCAATGACGGGGATGCCGAGATCTTCATCTGTTTCAGGCGGGCGCCACCGCAATTGTAGGCGTCTTGTCGCTTGCTGGGCCCGTGTGAAGAACGAGGGACGCGGGGCAGTGCGTGAGTTTGTGACTCCATTTAAGTAGCGGTAAATATCACCTGTGCCGGCGCACACTCGTTGCCAGTGTGAGGCCTCCTCAACCAGGTCAGCCATCGCACGCTCCCGTACTACCAGGTCGCGACTGGTCAGTAGCTTATATGCGCTGTCCACTGCCCAGATGTCTGCTTCCGTTGTCGCGTTCAGCAGTCCGATACCTCCCTCGTCCCTGGCGGCGTACAGGAAAGTCGTCGAGGCGCCGACGGAGAGGGGCAGAAACTGCCGGGCTTTTGCACGAACAGCAAGATCATACGGACCGAGCATACTTTTGGTGTAGCGGCCCATGCGAAGAGTAAACACCGTGGCGGGTTGCACAAACTGGCACAGTGCATCAAGCATCTGGTGGTCATGCAGGCGTGAAGAGGCTATGTTGTCTAAGATGCGGACCTGCTCCTGAAGCCCGGACCAGTTTTCCATCAAACTGAACCCAATGGGACGTCCTAGATAGCGTGCGCTCTCCCCGGCCATCATCAACTCCTGTACCTGTCGACGTATTATACAGAGGGTGCGGCATTTGGCCGGCTTGAGGCGGAGGCCCAGGTCCGTAAGGAGATCGCGGGTGCCGTCGCTGCAGGTCCGCTGGGGTTGTGGGAGTGCCAAACCGTCCGCGTAGGCCAACACAGAGGGCGGACCGGGAGGGGCCGTCGCTTCGACTGCGCGGAGGACGGGGTCAATTAGAATGTTGAAGAGGAGTCCACTGAGAGGGCACCCCTGTCGGATGCCCATTGGATAGGGAAAGGCGCAGTTAGCCCCTCTTCAAGATTTCAGTCGTCGTTTCCTTGTAAATATCGGCAAATTGGGCTCACGCTGGTTACTTAGCGAAATTTTTTAAACTTAAAAAATTTGAGTACACTGTTTATTAGGGTGTCCCTCATATTGCAAAAAAAATATTTTGCTAATTTTTTGGGGCTCGCCCTCTAACTATTTTCCATTGGGTCAAATTTACCTAAAAATAAAATTTCATCTCAGTAGGCCGATATTAACCCGTGCCGACTTGATCGCGAAATTTGAATGTTAGGGATAATTTATTAAACGTGTTTCATATATTTTTATATTTCAATTTAATTCATTTTCATTCTTTAGACTGCATTATGGCCTTTACTTTTCTTTTGGATACTTTTTTCCAGTATTTCTTTCTTGCAAGATGAGTACAGGGGACGATGTTCTTGAACAACGCAATACAAATTGATTTGGCTCCTCATCTACAGTCAGTACTGCATGAAAACCTTGCATTAATGTAACAGCCCATTCAGCGCAGGCATTCACAACTATCCACTTTATAAATAATGTATGAGCTTCTAAATATGATGAGTTGGTTTTCCATGTCTAAGGTCATTCTTGAATAAAACCAGTAAATTGTGGGAATTCTGATGCGGTTGTAGCGTCGTAGGAGTAGAAACGACAGGATTCTCAAATATGTACATTTAATTTGTAGATAATATACAAGGATAGCTTAAGATTTGTACAGAGCATATATCATCCGCGTGTTGTTTGCGGAAAACAGATGATAATTCTCTAATAACAACTTTCAAATGTTGATACGCACCATGGTAATTTGTTGTCATGGTCGTCAGGCGGGACCGTCTCTCATAAAGGGATGAGAAAGTCTACGACGTTATACGGTGTTGTTGACCTTACTACTTGAACAAATAAAGGAAGTCATCATAGTACGTTGTGGGAGATGACTTCCTTTATTTATTTATAAAACTAGTGTACATCTTCAGGCGAAGGAACAGATATCTGCTTTTGGTTGACACAAAAGCGGCTATTGTTGCCAATGAAATGAAGATTAAATTGAATTAGAATGTGTATTGTATATGAACGAATTAATTAATAAAGAACGATCATCGGGATACAATTGTGCTTACCATAGTATTCTTCATCCAATGCTCCACAAAAAGGAATATATCACTCCTCCATGTGTAGATTCTCTCTGGATAAATTTTCTACCATTTTGATTTTCATTTGTATGTCTACTTCATCAAAGAGTGATACGACAGACAAATCTAATAAATATCACATACGGTGTCTAATTGTTTAGAGCTGATTTTGAAATTGTGGAATATATCATTTCGTGTAATTTTAGAACTTTTAAAAATCAGATATCTTGGTAATGAGCGTTTACAGCTGCACTGCACTGAAGCCTCGGTTTGACATAAACAGTTACAATCAACAGAAATACATTTTTTAAGGATTACATCACGTATTTTTCATTCAAACACTTATTGTATAATAAGTTCGTGTATGTGAGGACGGCACGGAAAGAACAATTCCCAGTATAAATTTTCTTCAAGAAAGACACATGCTCCTTTAAAACAAGTGTTTGATGCAGTTATGATGCAGCAAAGAATTTGAACATTGTCTTCGATATTTCACTGCGTTATCACATTACAAGTAGCTTTTGTTTGCTCTTAACCATAAGAATTCCGCAATTTTGGAAACTTGATATGCTGCTGACTTTCCCCAATGTAAAATATGAAAGTCTTTCTTCTTTTCGGTCCCTGATATTTAATGCAGGCAACAGTTTACCATCCCAGTGAACAGCAAGAACTTCAGCTAAATTACTCCTAAAAGCCGATTTAATTGTTTCTTAATGTTTTTTTTCTTCTTGTGTCTGATTCGAAGAATAGAATATTTATTAATAGAGAGTTCTTCGGGGCATTGTGGGCAAATTCCTCAGCTGAAGGATATATACAGAATCTCTTATCAGGTGACACATATGTAACCATTAGTTTAGGGGTATTGAAATTGTTGGTGCCACACCTTACAGCATTCTGTATTGATGTACTTTCAAAAATTCATCAATGTTGATTTCATCTGAAGTTAGACGTTCGTTATCTGAATCTACGGACGATGAAGGAGATACAGCATAAGATGTAGACGCTTTACACTGTTGTTTATCTTTCCTTTTCTCTTCTTGTTATTCTCTGTCTCTCCTTTTCTTCTTTATCCGCGAGAATTTGTTCTACTCGTGCAAGATGGCTTCTACGTCCTGTCTCTCTCAACCGAAGCAAAAATATCCTGTCTTCTTCCAACGTAATCATTTGTGATGTATTCGGATGTGCAATATCAAGCAGATTGTTCAAATTACTTCTTAACTCCCCTTCACGATGCTTAAAAACAACTTCACCTGTTTCCGGTTTTGTTTTTTTATTTTGTAATTTTCTCCACTTCGAATAAAAGATAGTAATACGTTTTTTGCGAACAATGCTGATCAGTTCTCATCGGAATTCTTGCTTTCTCCCAAAATATCATGCGCTCACAAATCACAAATTTGGCACTTGCACTAAGTGTTAATTTTATTCCCGTATCTTATAAAAGAAAACTTCAAGCACTTGTTTATTTGATGGTAAATTGTATGGAGTTATTTTATTAATAATGAATATTATCTCCTATTAAAAACACGTTTCTCAGTACTGTTTATGACACTAATATATGACATTATGTTAGATTAGCGACTTGCAACTTGAAATGCTTGTGTGTCACTTGTGTGTTGCAACGCTTGTGTGACACGGTCGATTCAAATTTTTGTGCTATTAACCTCGGGAGTGACTGAACGGTGTGTGGTAGGTTTGGACTTGTCCGTTATCCAAGTTCACGCTGAAGTCACTATGGGTTAGAATCCTCCGATCTCAACAAAATTTTGTAAAGGCATGTTTTAAGGTCATTCGAACAAAATTGGAGGGTGAGCGTTCAAAAATTTCGTAGTCGGAAATAAGGGACTCTCTACTGTTTATGCATAATGGTACGCGTGATCGCAGGTATTGAAGACAATGACAATGATTAATGGCCTATAATTGTCTAAATGTCAAGAATGAATAAATCTACAACTGAGTAATTTGATTTATATTATAAACAAAAATTATTAATATACCTTAAACCAAGTAATTTCATTTATTTTAGCAACAATACACAAAGCTAAAAATAAAAGGTGTTTGATGATTTTATTTCGATAATATAAATACTTTCCAAATAAAGACAAACATTTTTAAGTAAAACGTTGTAAATAAGACTTATGTCTGTGATTGAAATGATTGAAGGCGTTGTCATTGTCAACAATAGTTAATAGTCAGTAGTTAGTAGTCAATCATTTCAATTATGTAAATGTCAACTACACCTCACCACTGAATCAATTATGTCTGTGAGCCTTTTCAATAATTTAAATATACATTTTTTAAACATTGGTGAAAAAATCCTCTCACATTTTTGGTGCGAATTTCAAATTTTTGAACTAATAAAATTGGTTTTAATTTTTTCCACTATCGTCCACACTGTTTAAAAATCTGAAAAAATGTATGTTATGACACATTCTAGCGGAAAAACTGAAACAGTACTCCAGCGTTATCACGACGAAAATTCATTTCAAAAATATGTTTTTTAATTTAAATTTGGCGTCAGAATTGGTTGACAAAATACCTTACAATTCAACTATTTTCCGCCGTCTCTTCATTTCTTCAGCGTGATACATTTAATAGAAACTTTAATGAGAAAAAGTAAAACAAAAAAACACGATTCTCGTTGTATTTCAGCCACAGATTTCCCTAGGAGGCTGATTTTTTGGTAAGCTACGGTATTTTTTATTCTCTTTCATGTGCATCGCGATTATCGATTTGGTTTGGAGGCAGTTTTCACCACCTTATTCGGCTATACACTTTTATCTGTCAGTTCAAAAGAACAAAAATTGACAAACGTTCGGTAGTCCACATCAATTATGATTAGTAATCTAAAGAAAAACAACAACATGCATGAACTACAATTTCCAAATAATAAATCAGAACTCCCTCACATCTTTGGTGCTTTACGTAGATATCACAAGAATTGAATATAAGAAAGTTCATTGAATACTTACAATTGGTAATAATCGTTTATCGTAAATCGTCGGTAATAATAACTACAGTCGATTTAACGATACCACAGTACGTTCCCTATGCAGGACCATGCTGCTTTATCGGCACACACATGTTAATGACACGTGTTAATGGTAAGCAGCACACATACTGCTCTTCTATTTCCCGTAAACTTACGGAGATGCGCTTGACGCCATCTTCCCGTTTCCATTCTAGCCACGCATTTCAAACTACGCAAATTTCGTAGCTTTTTATTAATACCGGAAAGTTGCGATCTATTCAATACATAATTTCCTCCACTCTTAATTTTTAAACATTTTTTTGGTACCTCATTTGTTGAAAACCGTTCACTGGGTGTCGATTAGGAGGGACATCAAAATCGACGTCTTTACAGCTTTAATATATATTATGTTTGCATGTGCTTTTTAAATAAACTTGGGAAGCAAAATGAAACTCTTTTATCCCAGAGTGAAAAATATGTAATATTGATTTTTTTCCCTGAATTCAAATACGATAGTGGTTTTTCTCCGTCACGCATGGTTTTCGAGAGGCAGACATTTATAATTTGAAACATTTTAATATTTTCTGCATTCTTTCCGTCCAGTTGAACGTCCTTGTGAAACGCCACCACTTGAAATAGCGGTCTCAGCTGAGTTTTGAAACCGCCTGTGGCGAGCGTTGGAGGCGAGTAGCAGCAAGCAGGCACAACAGACAGAAAGGGACAGTATTGGTTACATAATAATATCCCGGTTAAATGCTTAGATTTATAAATTCTGTGGTGGCGGCAGAGATTTTGTGGTACTCCATGATAAGCTATCTGAGAAAATTGAGGTATCTACCACAATAGTATTAAATGTAATTTTTAAAAAATAGTATTAAAATTACATTTAATACTATTGTGGTAGATACCTCAATTTCCCCAGATAGCTTAGATTTATATTTAGAACGACGCCTAACTCGAAAAAACACATAAAAAATATTTAAAACAAGACATATAAAAATGTCTAAATTATACCCCGTACTTAATAAATATCATAAATAAAAAATTGAATGTGGTATTTCAATTTTTAAATCGATATTCAGACCACCTCTAACGTATTCTTGTCCAATTTGGAGTAATGCTTTTTCAAAGAAAATAAAAAAATATGTTATTCAAAATAAATTCACACAAAAAAATGTAAAAGCTGAATGCTTTATATCAAATAATCAAATGCATAAAGAACTACAAATTGAAAAACCTTAATAAATTTAGAATATTACAATATACAAATTTCTTCCCAAACCTTCCTAATGCTTCTTTTTTCATCATTTTAAATCAAGTAAAAATTACAATTCTAATCGTTTTTGATCGCAGTTTCTGATATATGTATTTTGCTGCTTTAAATAATAATTTAATATTACTTTAAATATTATACATTTTCATCACTCTTCTTTTTTCAACAATATTCAGTTTTAATAATTATTTTCATGATTATACATACAACACACATATACACACATGACACATGATGATTTATTATATATTATTGGTACCTTAATTTATCTCTGTTATGTTCCAAATATGGTAGTGTATAATAAATTTTATTCAAACTTCAGAAAAATGTTTTATGTTAAACAAATATTTATAAATGCATTTTTTTAAAAGAAGAAATTCGTGCTGAGAAGGGCTAGTGGAAACGAAACGCAAATCCGCCGGAAATTAATGTCATTTGCAAATGTGTGGCCGCAGCGGTAAACCGGCGGGCCGCTACTCCAGGTGGCAGGGTTGCTTCCCTTGAAATTCTGGAACGTTCAGGAAAATCACAAATAGACGTTGGTTGCAAAGAACTTGAGGAAATGAAAAACTAAGCTTCTTCAGATATCGTGTCAAGCTGACGCGCTAACACCGGTAGCGGTAGCTCAGTGCATCAACTGATGTCACTGCAGCGCTTCTGACCGGGAGGTCTTAGGTTCGAGTCCTCACAGCCGCAGGATTTTCGACACTAGCTTTTCAGATAGGTCGAATTCAGCCGCTGTCGGGAGGAGAATTCTAGCGGCTGTCTGCTCTGATCGGTAGTTTTCCGTGGTTTCTCCGATCGACACCAAGCGAATGCCGGAACAGTACCCTAACAAACGGGACACGGGCCGCGTGCGATCTGTCCTTCCTCTTCCTTGTCCTATCCTCTCCCCTCACACCAACACACACACACTTACACTAACATGCACTACACTACCACATATCCCAGGAGACCGGTCGGGAGCTTAGAGCTTGTCCCGGCTGGGGCGGTGCCCCGCTGGTGGGAGAGGCCTGGTTAGGGGAATACCCTACTAGCCGACGGTAGGTCGGCGCCGGAGCTCGCCATCCAGCGGGGGAAGATCACCGCCATCTTCCGAGAAAAAAACATGCACTACACTAACGGGACTGATGACCGAAGCAGTTGACGCGCCCGGAAACACGAAAAAATCAATCAATCAACTGACGCACTAACACACTGCAAAAATGACATTGACCTACACGTCAATGGTTGTGGTTTCACTTCCACTATTTTGAATAATTTTGAAAGTTGCTAATCTGTTTCATCAGTCATTAATCTTTGTAATCACTTCTGTGTCATATTTTAGGAAGAAATTACATTGAATTCAGCAAAAATTCAATGTCTGAAATAACTCATGTCTCATGTTTATGTATAGTACACGCTGAGTCGAAATTCAAGGAAGGTTGAGCTATGCTGTGCATTATTCATCCGCACCAAAACAAGAATGCACTTGGCGAGTTCTCAAACAAGCGGATACCTTTCAATGAAGACACAAAGTTTTCAGAAAAGAGGTCGGCAAGATGAAGCTATCCAAGAAACATCTTACACGACAAGCGAAGCATTTTCCTGCAACCAATGGTGAAATGCGGAATTTTTGCCTACTTCTGAGCCAGTTTTTTTATCCTCACCCGGAAGGTAGTTTATATTACATTTTTATCCGTGAAAGAAGTAATTTTGTATCTCTCGGAATATTCTGACTTAAAATTATGAATTGCTGAAAGACGACGCAGTTTCCTGATTATTTATTTCAATAGCAAAAGTTAGTAATGAACAAAATGTGTCAACAAACTAAAACTTCAACCGCCTTTAAAAATTGAGTGGAATATAATTAACATCTGTTGCAAGCTTGTCTATGCTGGAGAAATTATTTTTTTAATTACATGTAAGTTTCCCTCGCTGATAAGGGTAAGAAATCAAGTTTCAGGTTAGGAGAATGTAAATAAATTCTGAAACGACTGATGTTTAATATCATTTTTGAATCAAATTTATTTTTCGTGTTCATATTTACTTGTTTGCCAATTCTTTTAGTCTCTGACGCAAATTTTCTCGCATAACCGTAAGAGTTCCGTAGAACTCTACTCAATAATAGTTGATGCAGATCATCGACATAACTGAAGGTGATATTCTTCTTACCACTGATTTTTTTTATTTATTGGCTTCTCAGGATTTCGATGTCTCAGTCACAATGTCATCATTCATCAGATGTTCCCCGTGAATACAATAATTGACTGTGCCCAGATTTCACGTTTCAGCTAACTATTGTTACCGTCAATATATTAAAAGAAACTTTTTACACATCGTGAAGCACTATATCGTTTACGACATGAACTTTTGAGATCTTGGGCATGCGTGACCTTCAACCTTGCGATAGTTATATAGAAAAATGATACTCCACCAACATGATCTTCTGTAATTACATAACTCGTATGGTATACGTGAGAATGATATGGGTACGTAGTGATGACATGTCACGTGATCATGACAAATAGATTTTGTTTTCAACTGCAGCAACAGAGTGTTCGGTTAACTAAATGTATTTCCATGATGCAACATCACGTTGTTGGTTGAACGTTGTAGTTGAACAAATTTGCATCAAGAGGATGGGGCATTATGGGAATTTACCTTTAAAACCATGCTCCGGCGTCACAGATCGTAACTACATCAGTTTATCTTGGATTCAGGTCAAGGGATTGACTCTAGCGTGCATCATATCGTTTTACGACAAGCCGTGCAAAAACTATAGAATTTAAGCGCAGAGGCGTTGGAGAGAGAAATGTGCAGGGAACTTCGCCGGCGAGGCGGCAGGTGCCACGGAGGTGTTCGTGGGCGAGTTGAGGGTGAGCAGGGGCGTGGGCGCGTGGAGAGGGGAGGGGGGGAGTGGGATGCGAGCCAGGGCCCCGAGCCAGACAATGCCCCCCAGGCCTTCGCTTCCCCCGTCCGCGCACAGGAAACGGGGGACGTGCTACCCAGGTGGGCGGCCGGGCGCCCGGACGGAGAGGCAGCGGCGTGGGCAGGCACGACGCAGGGGCGCGGGCGGTGATGGTGCGGGTGACGGCAGCGGCGGTGGAGGAGGAGGGGCAGTAGAGAGCAATTGAAACAACTAGAGTAACCCGGTAGATATTATGCCCTTCATCTCGCCCTTTCCCCTTCCCTTTCGCTTTCTCTCTCCGTCTCTCCCTCTCTCTCCGTCTAACTCTCTCTCTCCTCTCTCTCTCTCCCCGAGTCTCTCCCTCTCCGTCTCTCTCTCCCTCTCCATCTCTCTCTCCTTCTCCGTCTCTCTCTCTCCCTCTCCGTCTTTCTCTCCCTCTCCATCTCTCTCTCCCTCTCCCCGAGTCTCTCTCCCCACGAGTCTCTCTCTCTACGAGCCTCTCTCTCCACGAGTCTCTCTCTCCACGAGTCTCTCTCCGTCTCTGCCTCTCCCTGCCCTCTCATTCACATTTAGTTGCATATTCTGTACGTCTCTGAGCAGGTTTGGTAATATGGGAAGCGCCGGACCAATGAAAATGTAATTGAATGTTCAAGACGATCTCGTCCTTTAGATTACGGTGTGAGAAACGTTCTTTTCTCAAAAGTTTAGTTTTTAATACCCTAAAACGCTTCGTTTAGAAATTATTTAACAATGTAGATTCAAAAATTCTGCCGACTGTTGCAGGATGCATTTGACATGAATGTTTAGTTTTGTCCTACAGCGCCATCTAGTGGAGTTACAACAAAATTAACAGCACTCAAACCTTCTGGGTGAGAAAACACGTTGATGTGCAACTTTCATGGAAATCGGTCACACGGTGTCAGAGTTAACCGCTCATATATATACCAACATCCATTAATACATACACACCCACCCACCCACCCACTCACACCCACACACCCACACACACACACACACACACACACAATATATATATATATATATATATATATATATATATATATATATATATAGAGAGAGAGAGAGAGAGAGAGATACATAGATAGATATGGAAATTTATCTAAGCCCAGGCATGGAGGACAACGGTAGCTGGCCGGCGAAGTCGGACCCAATAACGTCAAATACATATATATATATATATATATATATATATATATATATATATATATATATATATAAGAGAGAGAGAGAGAGAGAGAGAGAGAGAGAGAGAGAGAGAGAGAGAGAGATAAAGGTAAATCTAAGAGGCTATGGCGGGGGCGGGGCGGTGGAGGAGGTAGGGCAGCTGTGCCAGTAGCGGTGGCGGTGGCGGGGGTTCCGAAATGCCGGGGGAGAGGCGGCGGAGGCGGCTGCTGAAGCCTGCGAAGCGGGGAAGCTATTCCTAGAGTTGAGATGAATCCGTGCCATCCCTCTTCTCCCGAGTCATATCCCAGATATATCGCTATGTGCAATTCCACTCGTTCTGAAATCTTTGGGCGCAATACGCTTGTCGGAGGTCAGGTTCAGGTGAGCCAGGAAGCTGAGTCAGAGGAAATATTCCCAGAATTAATATTCTGGCGTGAGACAAAATACTAATAATTAATGACAAATTTCTTTCATAATTTTTTATATGTTGTGTAATTTTCTTAAATTTGGGGAAAATGTGTGAAATAAACCAAGAATGTTCGTGGAAATATTTTAGATAGTGTAAAAGTATACCAAATGTTCACCATTTTAGATACAGTAAAATAATCTCGAAATACAATATTTGAAACGTAAAATGATAATCGTTGATAGTAACGATTTTTTTCCATTGCCTTTCATTAAAATGCAACTACTTTGATTGAATATTTATAATATTCTAAGATAAATAATTGGAGTTTTATAGAATTGCACAAAACCTTCGTGTTGTTCCCAGACGTTATTTAAATTGGTTACTGATTGTAAAAGAACCCTGATGCTCATTCTTCTCATTACAAGTGAAACACATAAAATCAACTTTTTTCAGTTTTGAATAATTTGTTGTTGGTTTTATAATATATAATTTGTTTTTGTTTCTTTAGCTTTGAGTTGTATTTAAATTTGTACTGGACATAGTTTCACTATGTGATATTGTCGTGAAAATATATTTTGTGTATTTTGTGAAATACAATTAGTACATATCTCAAAAAGTTAAATAAATGAATATAAAAAAATAAAATGGTCTTAGCGGGTTCACAACATTTAACAATATTTTATTACAGCAAAGGCATACGTCCAATAATCCACTAAGTCAAGACTTAGTGGACTTTTCCTGTTCGTTCATGGACGATTCACTGATATGTTGATGCATATCTTCAGTCCAATAACTTGTTGAAACTTCTTTGTGCTCTTTTTACTTTCTCGTATATGTACTACGTATGTACGGAGTAATATACATAGTATAGAGAAAATTATGTACAGCTGAATGAGAAAACGGCGGATTTCGTGCAGGAAAAAATTCACTGCCGGGCCCTGATAACGAAAAAGTGGATGAAGCTGTTAAATTAAGGAAAAAATCCCTAACATGTGGTGACGCTGTGGCCCCAGAAGCCTGTTTTATGGATACTGAAAAGCCAAAACGTTCGTCAATCCGTGACGCCGTCTGTCCGTCTGTCCGTCTGTAAACCATATGTAGGATTTTTTCCAAATTTAAGAAACGCCTGTCCATCAGGCTCTAGTTGAAGTTTTGGAATTTTGAAAAACGTTCTTTAAAATTTGGAAATACTTTACATTATGGCCCTGGGTCATTTGTATAAATTTTCTAAAAAATTCCAATTTTTTTCTTTCAATTTCTTTACGACAAAAAAAAAAAATGAGGTCCGTTTTTCACTTAATATTCGTATATTTTCTTAAATTGAAAATGTTTGAATTTTTTCGGTGCCCTTCTACAGTTACAAAATTTAAGATAGAGATTTTTCCTTCAAATAACATTTGTTCTCTTTATTTAATTCTTTCATTAAGATCATGTAAATTTCTTTGAAAGTAATAGATTTCGCGGAATGTTGTGTGCAATTTTTTTTAATTTTAAAAAATTACAAAGATATATTTTTTTACATTTTACAAAAATTACAAAAATTTAATTTATTTGTCTCTCATGTCGTTAATATTTACATTAGTGGCGATTTGCGGAAATTTTGTATATATGAGTTCATGTGCTCTAAATAATGTCATATAAAGTTTCTCGAAAATTCAACAGTTATCTATTAAAATGAGCTCAAAATTCCGCATTTTCAGAAACGCTCAAACGCCATTTTTTTTTTCAAAAATAGCTCCAAATTTTTTCTTCAAACTTTTCAACGGATACTGCTAATTGACCTGTTAAAAATGACATATAGTACATTTTAGTGTATTCTTTTGTTTTTAAAATATTACACAAATGTATATTTTTGAAATATCTCTCACGCCGTTAATATACCCATTTCTAGCGATTTGCAAGTTACAGTATTTTAAATGACTTTAAATTACGATTTTCGAAAACTCAAAAAGATCCGGGAAAAAGAGTTTCAAATTGCCCATTTACAGAATCGCTTATACATTTTCTTAAAACGGGTCCAAATATTTCAATGATAATTGTCATTTATGACGATGTTTTACTCTTCTCAAAGAAATTCTTCGGTTCTATAATTAGGAAACTGAAAATTGAGAAAATTAAAAAAATATATTACTTAAGAAGAAAGTAGGAAGAGAGTGAAAGAGAGGGAGGAAAGAAAAGAGAGAGATGGAAAAGAAGTGAGAAAAAAGAGAGGAAGAGAGAAAAAAGAGGGGGAAAGAGAGAGAGGAAGAGTGAAAAAGAAGGAAGACAAATACAGGAAAAGGGAGAAGGATGAGAAAGAGAGAAAAAGGAGAGAAAAAAAGAGAGAGGGAGAACAAAGAGAGAGAGAGAGAGAGAGAGGGCAAAAGACAGAGAGAACAAGAACAAGATATCTCTTTCAAATTTCAAACGATGTTTCCACAATTATATCTTCTGCGGCAGCAAAGCGCCTTGTAGACGCTAGTATTTTATATTTGAATATATTTAGCGAAAATTGCAAATCTATCTTTTAAATAAACAAAATTTCAACCACTTATCTGCCTGAAATATATCTCGCCCCAAACAATTATTGGATCGCAGAATCCTTTGCATGTTTATTCATCTTTCATATGTGAATTAAAGAACATTGTAAAAGAAAACAATACTAAAAAAGGCGAAAATTCCAAGTGATGCCCATTTTTGGTGGGTAAAACAACACTGGCCTTCGTTAACCATATTTGGTACGAGCAACTGAATCGGTTTGCCGATAAAAATGATAAGCGCTGATAGTAGAAAAGCACATCGAACTCGAGCTGACTTATCACAAAACGCGGTGTGTCAAACGTATCAAACTGTACTTAACGGACGTACTTCGCACACCACCGCAGAGCTACATCGTGGGCGCCGACATACATCGTGCATCCGACATACATCGCTAGGATTAGCCGGCTACATCCTACGATGTACTGGACAGTGGCCGTGGAAGGTGGGCCAGCGCGTGTGTATCATGCGTCGGTGGCAGTTGGGAAGTACATTTACACGTTTGGCGGACGCTACTGGGGAAAGCAAACGTCTGAAGAGAAAATGGAAGTGCATATTTTGGACTCGGAAACATTTCAGTCCGGTGTGCTGAAAGTGGCGAATGAGAACGAAGAGGACATTCCCCCGAATCTACTTGCCCACACGGCAGTGGTACATGATGGAAAAATCTACATCTGGGGCGGATATCAATCCTCGTAAGTAAATTATTCTCTCCTCGTATTAAAGATTTCGACAATATTTCTGTGTCTGACGGCCCGATTTAGTAAAGGTAATGCAAGAATTTTGGTATCTTCTTTACAAGAGTTGAAAAAGCGTAGCAAACTCTTGAGACCTAACTTTAATTTCAAATATCTGACAATTTACTAAGATATGTAATGCCTAAATTACTTATTTCTTTTCCCATATTTTGGGTTGAAGAAAGAAGAATATTGCTTGTTGTGTTGTTGTTGGTTTTTTGTAATTTTCACTCTCCTCTTAAATCTTTATTTCTATTATCTATACTCTTCTTTCAATTAAAAGGTATAAGCAAATTTTCATCTATTTAAAAAAATTCAACTAAAGGGGTCTGACGACTAACTCTTCCAAGACGGGTCAATTGATTTAAATATTTATGAGCCATCAATCGTGGTCCAATTTATGTTCTTATCATATCACGTTGATGAAATTGAAAATATTTTTTAAGAACAGTCTACTTAGAAGAGAATGTACTAAATACTCCGGTGTTTTCGCAACATATCTCCAGAACAAGTGTCAAAATTTGAATACAATTAACGAAAAAATGTCCGTAAAAAACGTTAAATGATATCCTATTGAAACACAGATGAGAAGAAACAAAAAAGTTGACAACATTTTACTTCAGATAGCTAGGCGGGAAAGTAGTGTTTGTGTATTATAACTAGTAGAATATATAATATACAACACAATTGTCATAACTCATTTTCCCAACTTTCATTCTTAAATATTTCTCTTTTCTTTAAATTGATTTTTTTAAACATCTCCATCAAAATAATGTCATTGCACACTATTAATTCGCGCATCAATCCACAGATTTGAAGTTCACAATTCCAGCTCTTACAACAAAGTATCTCAATTCTTTTGTATCTCCAAATGAGTTTCCTCTAGTTTGAAATGTTTGTAGTTATTGTTAAATGAGGTGTGAAGATATAATGAGATAAAATTCTCGTTTTTCCCGCTATTCATCGACACCTCGGAGGCTTCTCTTACGATCTTGTGACTGCTGTTATCTCACACAGGGGTTATCTTTCTAGATGAAGATGGAGGTAGGATTTTAAATTTTTGTCCAGAAATCTTGTTGGTACACAAGTCAAATGGGTCTACAAAAATATCCAATTTACAATCAATTATGACTCATGAGCGCAACGTATGCTTCCCGCTTAATTATGTAACCCACTCATTAGGCTAAGAAATTTGACCAATTTTCCTTCCTTTCCAAAAATACTTTAATTTAACAGTGCAATTTCCGTTCCATCTGTGCAATTACAATCACGTGGACCCCACGCGGGAGGTCATTTCAAAACGGCGAGTGTACGATTAATTATGGCTCACATATGCGACCTGTGCTTGCAGCGACTTCAACTACTTGGGTCTCACGTTGGAGTAAATCCTAATTTACAACACCAATTTACAACCTAATTTACAATACTAATTTTGACCTCAGTGTGCTTATAGCCACATTGGCGTAAATATCATCTAATTTGTGTTTTATTAAAATCATTACGTGCTTATGTTCTCCGTGTTGTAAAAATGCTGTAGAACAATGGTATACTCAGAATATTTAAAGAAAACAGATACTCATTTATTTAAAACAAATATTTTATTCTATTCAAATGCATATTTAGTGCATTATGTGGCTTTATTGCACTTGAATGTAATAAAATGTTTGTTTTAAATTAAAGAGTGTTTTGATTGTCTTTAAATATCCTGAGAATACTATGGTCCGAAACCTAGCCTATTGACAATCAAGGATTTGTTTTAATTTGACAAGGATTTGTTTAAAACATACTTTCCAGAAAATGACGTGTACACAAAAAACACTAAAGCTATAATGCTTAGAAATTCATTATAAACGTAATTTAAACCACAAAACAATCTCCAGTTTCCTTCTACGTCATACCCCATTACTACTTTACCACCAATCCTACATGCCCTTATATCACAATCTTCTATCCGTTACTTGCCGCGTATGTTTATTTACGTCCGCTTCCCTGGTTGCTAAGGAACGCCCTGCCCGCATGCCAATGCCCTCAACATTTACACTTTTTACGAAGAATTTAATAAATTCTTGTCCTCAATTCCCATCAAAATATTGTGTGACAGTCTGGTATGTCACAACGTACTGTTGGAAACAAACAAAGCATGCATTATGTTTCCAAAATCGGAGTTATTTTGGATAAATGTGAGCCCTGATACAAGAAATTTGTGATCAATCATGTTTAAATTATGGGCTTTGTCTGTCACGATTTTTATCCAAGTGAGAGCAATTTCGAAGCTCCAATTTTTACTTGTGCACGTATCACTAAAAGCGATTAAATGTCGCTTTTCGGGACGCATGTTCTGTGATGGATATAGATAAACGATAAGCTTTTTCTTAGGAGCCCTGGACGCTGTTGTTTCGTCCCAACTGTGACTTACACAACATGCAGCGGTATAAGCAACTTGTTGGCTACTTCAGTATTGCGATGGACTGTAGAGAAGAAATATTGAAGTTTGACTCACACGATTTTAGCCCGTGATGGAACAATGTTAAAGCCACCTATCAGTGCATAACTCAGATATTGCATAATTTGACTTATACCATTTGGTCAATTTGACTTACACGGCTCAAATAAAATTAAGTACACTTTTTCAAAAAATAGAGAAGTTTTTGCGTAATTTTACGCACAATATAGGCAATTTTTATTTTTTTAAACAAATTCTCTCTTTGGTATTGTTTTTTTCTCTAATACGGCACTATTTTTTTTCTTTGCGTTTTCTCTTTGTATGTATCAAGGAAAAAAGAAAAAAATATGGTACTACTCTCAATTTCGGCGAACTCTGTATTTTTGAATATTGCAATAAAATAATATTCAAAACTAGAAAATTGAAGATAGAAATTTTTAGCTAAGTCAAAGTCTTTTCCACAACATTATCTTATTAAAAAAGGTCACGTGCCAAAGGAGAAGTTTTCGCGTAATTCGAGCATGGATTTAATGTATTAAAAAAACATTTTCTCAAAACCGTTCCAAGGTTTTTTCTTAAAATTCCATCCACGAAAAGAAGAAACGACGCTTAAAAGAATGGTGGTGGTCTCATATTCGTTGAACGCTCTAAAATTTCAAAAATTGCAAATTTAGAAATAATCGTCAATTACATGAGTCCCATGCCGGTGTAAAATCATGCTATTTGTTTTTATAAATTACAACTCGTGTGTGCTACGTGTGTTTGTAGCACATTCGACCTTATGGGTCACAAGGGGTTCAAAATCATTCTTCCTTTAAATAAAATGTGAAATTTGTGTACTACGTGTACTTGCAGCCCTTTCAACCTCATGGGTCACAAGCGGGTGTAAAATCTTCCTTCCTTTCAATAAGTTACGGATTTTGTGAACTGCGTGTGCTAGCAGCCCGTTCAACCACAAGTGACCCATGCTGGTCCAAAGTAATACTTTGTGTTAATCAAATACGACTGGTGTGTGCTCCTTGTGCTTGCATCCCTTTCAACCACATGTGTTCCACGTTGAAAGTAATGCTTTGTTTAATAAATTCGTCTAGTGTGTGTTTGCAGCCCTTTCAACCACGTGTGTTCCACGTTCAAAGTAATGCTTTTTTAATAAATTGCGTCTAGTGTGTGCAGCCCTTTCAACCACATGTGTTCCATGTTCAAAGTAATGTTTTGTTTTAATAAATTGCGACTTGTGTGTGCTCCTTGTGCTTGCAGCCCTTTCAACCACATGTATTCTACGTTAAAAGTAACGCTTTGTTTTAATAAATTGCGACTTGTGGGTGCTCTTGTACTTGCAGCCCTTTCAACCACATGTTTCCACTTAAAGTAAGTTTGTTTTAAAAATTTTAATAAATTGCGACTTGTGGGTGCTACTTGTACTTGCAGCCCTTTCAACCACATGTGTTCCACGTTCAAAGTAATGTTTTGTTTTAATAAATTGCGACTTGTGTGTGCTCCTTGTGCCTGCAGCCCTTTCAACCACATGTATTCCACTTTAAAAGTAACGCTTTGTTTAATAAATTGCGACTTGTGGGTGCTACTTGTACTTGCAGCCCTTTCAACCACATGTATTCCACGTTAAAAGTAATCCTTTAAAAAAAATTACGACGTGTGTGTGCTTCGTGTGCTCGCAGCCCGTTCAACTACGAGGGCCCGAGCGAGGTGTGGCGCTTGGACCCGCGTACGCGGCTGTGGAGCCGGCCGGCCACGTCGGGCGCCGCGCCCACGCCGCGCATCCACCACGCGGGACAGCATGTACGTGATGGGGGCGCTTCGGCTTCCCCATGCGCGTGGTCACGCGCTGCACTGCCCTCGCTCGCCTGGACGCTCTTCCCCACGTCCGACGCCTGCCCCAAGGGCGGCGTCTACCGCTCCGTCGCGCTCACGGACGCGCGCCACGGCTGCTCGCAGATCTGCCTGTTCGGCGTGGCCACCGCGCGCCCATCGCGCCCACGGGCAGCGACCAGAGCGGCATCGAGCTCATGGCGCGCGCCGCCATGGACCAGCTCTACGGGTGCGTTCAAGCAGTAAAAGCTAAGCCGGAATCGATCGGGACTCCGGTTTAGGGAGGTTTCCGTTTTATGCTATTCTAGGGGGCGGATTTTAATGAAATGTATTTTTTTTCTTTTCCCTTCAGAACAATGCCGTTTGGTAAAGAAATGCACTTTATGTAATGACAAAAGGAAATGACTCATTTTTGTACATTTTTTTCATTTATTGTCGAGTTCGTCTAATAAGTCATTTTGTAACTTTTTCCGTCATTTTTATTAAAGTTTTCGCTTATTTTATTGACTTTAATGCCATTTTAATGGTACTCGTTTCAAATAATACTTACAAGATGCAATAAATGTTCTCCACAGAATTCCTGAGTACCTATTTATGGAAGCCAATTCGATTTCTTTGCTCGGAAGTTGTAATGCCAGGCATTGTGAGTATGTAATCTAAGGTTCCTATGACGCCTATCAGCGTCTGGTAAAGAACAGTTTGCTTTAGAAATATAGCCCGCTTGTGAAATATAGCCCGCTCAGATATATTTTTTTCTTGTGGCGTACGCGCAGACAAAATTTCTCCTTCGGCAGGGAATTTTGCCGGCCAATTTTTGTGAGGGAAAGGGTACGTTATGTATGTACGTTATATTCGTTTTGTTATGGTCGTTATGTACGTTATGTATAATATTTAGCAAGTAGATCATGATATAAAGATTTTTGTTTTTCTTTAGAGAAAGGAGACAGTACTTATATAAAATTTGGTGAGAGTCAGTGATGAATTGTCAGATAGTAAAACATTTAACCTAAAAAAATTGTTCAAAACTAGTTCAGATGAACAACTCAAGTTGTTGGATTATATTATTGATGTGATAGAGGCATCTTCCTTTCCTTCAAGTAACCTCAGCTTCCAGACGTTTGGTTTGGACTGTTGTTTACCAGTAAATCTTTCTTTGATTATCCCGAAGACGGTTTAACCGTCGATGGTGCTGATAGACGTCACAGGAACCTTAGCTTACCTACAAAGGATTACATTACAACTTGTGAGCAAAGAAATCGTAATAATCATTGTGAGCAAAGAATAAATTGTGAGCAAAATAAATAGAAAATATAAATTGTGAGCAAAGAAATCATAATAATCTTATGTATTTTTAAAACCCTTAAAGACTGTATTGTCGAACAAGAAGAAATAAATTTAAAAAAAGAAATCGTATAGGGTACTCAGGAATTCCGTGGAAAACATTTGTTGCAACTTGTAAATATTATTTGAATCAAGAACCATTAAAATGATATTAAAATCCACGAAATCAGCAAAACATGCTTCATAAATGATGGGAAAAATGTAAAAAATTATTTCTTAGTCGAAATCAACGAAAATGCAAAAAATTACATATGAAAACGCCTTATTTCCTTTTCTTATAACTAGGCAGCGGATTTTGATAACTTAAATTATCGCCAAAAATGCTCTTAAAATGCTTTAAAAATCTCCTAAAACCAAAGAAAAATGACTTCAAAAATGTTATCAAAAATAGACAAGATAAACAACTCAAGCTGTTAGATACGTTACTGATGTAATCGAGGCTTCTTCCATTCGTTCGAGTGAACTCAGCTTGCAAACTTTTGGACTGTTCTATACCAGGAAATCTGTCTTAAGTTATCTCGAAATCTGCCGAGCCGGGAATGGCACTGATATATGTCACAGGAATTGCATACCTACAACGGCTGTAAAATAATTTCTCAGCGAACAAATCGAATAGGTTACTGAGTAATTCTGTGAAGAACTTTTGTTGCATCTCATAAATATTATTTGAAGCAAGTACCATTAAAAATGACTTAAAAGTCCATTAAATCAGCAAAAAATGCATTAAAAATTACGGGAAAAGGTAAAAAATGACTAATTAGTCGAAATCAAAAAAAGTCATACAAATGAATTCTAAACTAAACAACATTGTTCTAAAGGGAAAAGGAAAAAAAAGACATTTCATTAAAATCCGCCTCCTACACATAAAATTAATGTCTATACTAGAAAGAAATGGCATTTCATTAAAATCCGCCCCCATTAACATACTAATTGGTTAAAGTAGTACTAACATACTAATTGGTTAAGAGTAGTAAGAGAGGGTGTGAACAGTTTCAAGACTCGAGTATTGACCTGTGATTCAATCCATTTTAAGTGGTCCAGAACTGGTCGCTCGGCCATCTCGAAAAAAAAATCATATTTTGTACATAAATTTCCATATGTTTTGGCTGTTCAAAAAATCATTAATTTATTTTTATTGTAAAGATAAAAATCTGAAAATTGCACACATACTAGATCGCTCTGATACCAAACCTGATTAAAAATATCAACTTTTAGATTTAACTCAAAGTATTTGTTTTAAATTGTCAACTTTTGCAAAAAAAATGCTTCGTTTCCGCATAGAGGTTCAAGTAGTATTCATATTTTTTTTTTAATTTTTTTTAAAAAATTTTTTATACTTTATCATTAATAAACATAAAATTTGCTGAATATATTTTAAATATTATTTTACTTCAAAAAACGTACACCTTGACATCTACTGTTGTCCCTGCAGGATTCAGGGTGAATTACACATTCAATGTTTATAAGTGATTTACTGTCACCATAACAAATACACTGAAACTAAATAACAAATAACTGTACAATTTTCATAATTGCGTTCTTGCCGTATAGTGCCTTATCACCGCCAGCGGCTATAAGAGTCTCCCCTGCGGTAGCTGGCGGCGGTGGCCACCTGAAGTCCACTCTTATCGCGTAGCTGATAACGCCACGACGGTGACGTGTAGAAAGCGACGGCGAAAGCAGCCTGAAGTCCCCTCTTATCGCGTAGCGTATAACTCCATGACTGGGAGTGTAGCGAGCGGCGGCGGTGGTAGCTAAGCGAGGTTATTACTGAACGAGAGCGCTCCGCTCCCGACCTGTGACTTTATACCCCACCGCCCGGCGAAGGGGGAGGGGAGGGGCTGTGCCCCACCACTAGCGGAGCGTAACTCCGACTCGTCTTCTGATTGGGGGGTACCACATCTACATTGACTTACCCCTTGATGAAATTTTTGCAAGATGGTCAATTTATTAAATTCTGGAATGACCCCTGTGCAATGTTGCAGGTGGAGAGTGACGTTCCTGGACACGGCCACCGGCGAGTGGTTGTCCGCCGGCAGCCCCTACCTGCCCACGCTGCCCGCCAGCTCGGGGTTCGTGCACGGAGGCCACCTTTACATGACGATGAAGGGGGAGGCGGGCAGCTCGCCCTTGGGCACGCTGACGAGGCGCTGCATCGACGACAACGCCTTGGAGCAGGTGCAGCCGCTGGGCGCGCCGCGAGCGGTCCCGTGCTTGGGCGCCTGCGTGGTCGTCCGGGATCGGGTTTTCTTCATCGGAGGGGTGACTCCCGGAGCGGAACACGGTCAGCGGTTCGCGAACAACTGCGCGCCACCGTCTGGGGCAAATACCAAATACGAAAAACTGAAACAGCACTACGGTTCTCTTCAAGTGCTAGATTTCCGTCCGGATCTGCAGACAATGTGCATCGGGCTCATCTCAAAATTTGATTTAGATACGACGGAATTACCTTTGATATTAAAAAATGAAGTTGAACTATGTTCACCAAAACATCATACAAAGAAAAATACGCGACATAAAATAAACGAGATATCAAAGTCTGTGTTTGAAATCAACCAAAAGGAACTTTCTGCGATCTCCTGATCATAAATCTTGTATGCTCTGAGTTAGAGGATCCCTGTTTAAAAATCTTTTCAAATAATAGTACAACTTTTATGAAAGTTGTAAGTGCAATTAGCTGCATTACTTTATACCAAATTTCACGTTGCGGAGGCACAATGGGCGCTTAAGGATATGTTTTGTGGAAGAAACGGATTGTTGTGTAATCTAATGTTGCAAAAGTACATTGAAAATATTGCAGTTTTGCAAAGAAATGAAAAAGAAATGCGATGATATACACCAATCTTTTGTCATTCATTCATACAATTTTATAAATAAAAGCTGCGATTCCTTCCCGACTGAATTTTAAAAATTTTTTTGTTGAATATTAAAATATAAGCTCATTAAAACCTTAAAGTACTTTGGATAATTGTTGCAGTTATTTTTAAAATAATTGATAAACACCTTAAATAGCTTATATTTTATCAAAATCGTAAAATGTACATCTTTTTAAAAAAATATTTTCATCGACTATGCGTGTACTTTTATTCGTGCACTAAATTACACCGTCGCTAGCAGATTTTCGTTCCTGAAATCCAAGTAAATACTCGTACTTCGCTGACAATATTTTCAGGGGTAAAATTAAATCAGTTTTAACAATTTTCGAAGGTCGGTTTCGAAGATAAGGTTTATATCTCTGTATTTGTTGTTGAATAACGGCCCGATAGTGCAGCGCGAATGAAGAATGAAAAGCAGTATTTTGTAACTTTGAGGCTGAACGGAAGGGTGTGTTTCTTCTGAAGAAGGGAGAGTGACAAATCTTTGTTGCCCAATCACCTAGTTCACATCATATCATTCCGTGAATTTCGTCTAGGTAGTTATCAGTCGATTTTTGATGATGGGGTGAAGACATTTGGTGTATTACAGCTGCACCAATTTGTGTTGTTCGGTGCTAAGATTAAGAGAAAAAAAAATAAAAATTGATCAAAATTGATCCCAGGAAAAAAGGCAAAGTTTTGAAGTATGGCAAAAGAAAAGCAATTTTAAAAATTTCCGAATACATTAAGGAAACATTAAGATGGTTGTCACTGTTTCGTTGTCAATGAACTCTTGTAAAGCATTCGAAAATGTCAATTGTTTCCGTAAATAAATTACAGTGACAAATAACAAAAAACAAACCTCAGAGCAATAAGACCATTTGCTCTGAAGTTCAAAACAACTATGGAAATGAATTATGACCTCACCATAATTTAATGAAAGAAGTCATTTTCAATAAATAATTACCAAAATTGAGTTTGATATTAAATCAATATTTCTTCTTGATTGTCAATATATGTTTGCAAATAAAAGTATCCAAAGTTTTTTATGACAATCATTTATTTCAGTAATTGCACAACGTTTCGTAACTAGTTTTGTTACATCATCAGGTGCTTAGTGAGGGAACTACTATCCCATTGAATTACCTCTGCAGTAGAACAATCGAGGAAACATTACGAAATTAACTCACACTTACTCAGGTGATATCACATAACTAACAGTATCAACAGACACTCCATTTCCAAGGAACGAATGACACAAAGGGAATGAGTTTGATATTCAATAGCTTATTGTTTATTGAGGGACATGGGGTTTGAATTCGAAAGCGACTATTATAACAAATTATTAATGTATTAACCAAATTAACAAAGTATTTTCGTATGAAAAGTCTTCGGAATCGTTCCCATGTATGATGTACACTGTGCTAATTGAAATAAATGATATTAATAACGCCTGTAATAATTAAAATAAAAACAAGAAGAACAGAAGAAGGTGTCAAGGCTGGATGAATTTATTTTCAAATATATTGTGACAGTAGCTGTAATTTCGACCATTCGAGGACAGATAACACCTCGCCGATTCTCTATAAGACGCGTGTGAGTTGTGCCTTCACAAAGATAAATTCGCTAGAGAATTAGGTTAATAATACAGTAATCAGTAAGAAGTTGGAGATCTATCAGGACGGAAGTGACAGCATTACACCCTCAGTCACCCTGTCAGAAAACTATGTGTTTAATGACATTGCTCAGTGTCATCGCTTAAGATCCGTATTCTACAGCTGTTTTTAAACTCTGTCGTTCAGTGAGGCGGGATCAACAATATAATACTACACACTTATTGTTTCCTCTAACACATTTTCAAGAGAAGAATTGTTCCTCATTAATCAAAAGCATGCCCTCATATCTTTATCCTAGTCATTTCCTTATCGTGTCTAACAAGTTTTAATATATTTTGTAATAAATAAGTATGCAATGTCAGCTTCTATTCCTACATCTGCATGTTGTCTGTTTAGTAATGTTTTTATCAATAATTTTGTCATGTTTGTGTCATTATTGTAAAAAGTGTGTATATAACATTGAATTAGCAATATTTCAATTTGCTAGGACCACTCTATAATAATAAACACTGTTAAGTTTACCAATAGAAACATTGTAATGATCTGAATTATTTAAAATAAAGCTTCGTTCAAATGAACTCGAAGATTCTTATTAATTAACATTTTGTACTATTTCCTCAATTCCTCGATTCCTTGATCCTCATAACAATGAACACTACATAATTTAACATGTTCTTCTACCTCCCTTTCTATAGATAGATATAGCTCTCTTGAGGAAGATAGTTTAACGCGCCAGAAGTGAATGATGATGTACTTCAATTCAGGGAGTTGTAGAAATGACTCGATTTCTACAACAGCCACTAGATTCTCACTCAGATAGTGGTTGAATGCGGCCCTGCTGACCAGTTTGTGTGGAAAATTCGCCACCGTCGAGATTAGAATCCCAGGGCTCCTCGGTAAGCGATGACAGCAAAGAAACATTTTAAACATTTACTTTTTGATTGTATTTAGCAGAGCGGTGCTGCATTACGAATTTGCGTAGTATTTCTTGATCGCCGTGCGGATCGGTTGAGTCGCTGACAAACACGTGGCCATTGGGCACCCTGTATAAATATGCATACTATGCTACAACTTCACTACAATACGGTTACTGCGCTACGGTTTGATACATCTCCCGAAGGTGACAACGTCGCTACAACCTTCTGATAGTGGATTGATAACTGGCAGGTCTATAGCACGATTTAAATGGTGAAAGTCGTACTTACTTGATTCAATAAACTATTTTTATTTGTTTACTCCTGTGTATGTTTTTGGACATACCAGTCCTTCTCCCCCGTATAAGGCACTCACGCTAGCCATATGGCAGCAGTACGCTCTGAGGAAGGCCACACCATGTTGACCGAAACGACAGCCAACACGACACAGACGTGGCTCATCCTGAACAGCCAAGATCATACGCTCTTATTTCTGTCGTCCAAGGTGCGTGTGAGACGGCGGCAGCGGTTACGCCTCCTGCTGACAGGCGTGGGCGCGAGAAAGAGCAGAAAAAGAAAAGAGGATTTTAGACGAAGCAGAGACTTTTCAATGTACATGTAGCGGTCGTCTAAATATGCCTCAATTGCTGTATTAAAAGACACACACTGCACTAATTTCAACATTACTTCTAATTCTTCATTCTTCAAAGAATTGTTTTGAAGATTAAAGGGTTTGTTTGAAGGTATTATAATGTGATAATATCAGTTTTGCACATGAAATCGGATGTACTTCCTAAACCTTTTTAACTTGATGTCTGCAATATCGTCTCTTGTTCTCGTAAAGTTACGTTTTATTTCTCAGAGTTAGAAAGGGAGGCGAGGTGTTCTCTATAACGTATTGAACCTTTGCAGATGCAGTTTTTAATGAACAACAGGATTGATCCCTGCAGTATTGATCATATTTAAAGACGGTATCGTAGGCTTCCGCGGTCAGAGTCATGATCTGGGCTGTCCGGGTGACGCCGCGTCAAAGGCTGGGGTGCCGACGTTTTGACCGACATATCGCGGTCCTCTTCAAGCAGTACAGCCCTGAAGAGGATCGTGATATATCGGTCGAAACGTCGGCATCCCAGCCTTCGACGCGACGTCACCCGGACAGCCCAGATCATATTTAAAGTCATAGTTCAATGAGAAAGATCGGGAAGACGCATGAATGGCCTCCTGTTTCCACAAAGATTGCAAGGATTGTAAGGATTGCCTTGCGCGTGAGTCCATTTCTGGATTAGCCGCGCTCTGACTCACAGCTGACGACCCAATCCGCACCCTGGAGCGTGGCATGCGGATGCCACTATAATTCTGGTAACAGAGCATCGTACATCAGCTTCGCGCAATATTTGCATTCAGAGATTTCAAATAAGAGTGTCTTTATTGAAATGATAAGAACAGTGAGCATTTGAAGTCCTTCTCCGGCGTAGGTGGCTCAGGGCATCAATTTGATGTCACTGAACGGGAGCTCCTAAGCTTCGACTTCCAACATTGGCAGGATTTTCGATACATACCTAGTTGAAATCCAGCTGCTGTCTGGAGGATAATTCTATTGGTCGGCTGCTCTGATCGATAGTTTTCCATTGTTTCTCCGTCCAACACCAGACGAATGTCAGAGCAGCACCCTAACAAACGGGCCACGGACTGCGCCCGATATTTTCTTCCTCTTCCTTGCTCTATCCTCACCTCTTACTTAAACACATACACACTTATATCCTATATACTATCACATACGTCGCGAGATCAGTCGGGAGCTTAGAACGTGTCTCGGCTGGGGCGGTGCCCCACTGGGGGAGAGATACCTGGTTGGGGAAAATTCGCATGCCGATGCAAAGGTCAGCGCCTGATCTCACCATCCAACAAGAAAAGATCACCCCCACCTCCTGCAAAAAAAAGATAACTATACTTACAAAACTAGGCAGTTGACGGTGCCAGGATAACTAATCAATCGACAGTCCAACATTAAGAAAGTATTGTGAGCTCGTTAATGCGCGGCGTTTCTCAAGGAATGTGCTGCGTCACTGCGATGTGTCGCCAAATTACGCGAATTCTGCCCAAAAATTATTTAATATGGAAAATAAGTGTCTTTATATTATTCAATGTAGATATGAAGACGACCCAATTTTATTACAAGGAAATTTTTTCTCGAGGTAACAATTAAAATGTTCTTTCAATTTCTATTTGATTTTTAATTCAACAAGAAATGTGGGTTTGTTTACTAGCCCTAAATCTATATCCAGAGAACAAAGTCGTTCAGTTTCTATTTAAATATTTAACGGGAGTAATTGGTGAACATCTTTGTTCGCACATGTATGTAATTAAAGAAATAAAGTATAACGAATACACAGATTTCGAGCGTTTTACGTCCTAATGCAGAGAGGTCTCCTCCTATTTTATTGCTGTACCGAAATGTTCCCCATCACAAAACGACGCGTGTGCCGTGAGCCAAAAACTGTTTCAGAACTGCTTTAATTCATAGTGTTTAGAAACAGTTTTCTGTGATAGTCGAAAAACCTGTTTGAAGAGAAAAATAAGACTGGCCTATTATTGTTTTGTGTTGAAGGACCCTTTCCATGAAGAACAGATATGATAAACTTGAAATTTTAAAATCTGAACGCCATTTTAAATAATTATCATTGTTAGGAAAGGACAAAAATAAAAATGTCGTATATGGTTTGAAACTAATTTGATGTTAAATTATTTTAAATGCTTCGTCAGAAAGTAAAGGGGCAGGAGGAATTTTAGAGACTGCTGTTACCAGCAATGACAAAAAATGTTACCAATTCAATTACGTATTTGGGAAAAGATCGTTAAAAATAAATTGTTGTAAGAGCTCGGAGAACTTCGTACCGTAAGTATGGTGCAAAATTAGACGTTTAAATTTTCAAAAAAAATTAAACCTGAGAATGTGTATTAGAGGTTTAAAATATCTTGGTGCTGTCTCTTTTTTTAAATCTGAGTTATCCGAAAATGCTAGAAACTTCAAAATCTCTCAACAGTAAACTGCATGCTTTGCGAAGGGGTTCACATTTGCCAACATCTGATATGGGATGATGAATGGCAAGGACAGCTGAAGCAAGATTGAGGGACCCTTAGCAGTGTACTCTGTAGAATAACGAGGAGCAGCGTGCAGTAGTAAGGTATGTTTGGATCAGAGGGAGGAAAACCTTTAGGAAATCTTAAAATGCTGTTGGAAAGTATAGAAATATCAGGATTTGCGAGAGAATAAAAGTATTGATTTACAAGGCAACCATTTATTGGTGAGTAACCCTCGTATTGTCCCATTGCAGCAGTGATGAGGAAGATACAACGCGCTACATCATGATCGTCAAAACGAGTGCATTTCTTTTCGTGTTTTTGCCGCAGATTTAGTAGTGCTTGGTTTTTCATGATTTGCGCCGCGAAATAATTTTGAATGCGATCTAGTGAGTCTTGTAGCATCCGGATGTATTTGCGAAAAGATGTAAACAATTTCGATTTATCTTTATGTGACCACACATGGGGAGTCTGTGATGTTGATATGATGAAAGAACATTTACCACCCCAATAATTAAGACTTCTTCCTTTTCTATTTCTGTTTTGAAGTTTATTGTAAGAAAATATGCTAATAAAAGTGCAAGTGACGACCAAGTTATTTTTAGTAGCTCAGAAGATGGATTACAAATTGCAGCACACAAACTAAACGAACAGACAACCAAATATAATATGCAAATCTCCACTAGGAAAACAAAATCAATGGGCTTTGAAGGAACAAACCGCATGAAAATGTAAAATTGTACTTAATAATGAATCCATAGAACAGACAGATAATTTTACCTATTTAGGCTTCAATGTGTCTTCTTGCCAGAAAAATGACATAAGTCGAAAATTAAATAGATTCTATAACATGTGTGGGACAATAAGAAGAACATTAAAAAAAAACTTTAAAAACCAAAAAAAAAAGGCCCAACTAATGCATGCGAAAACTGGACAATAAATAGAACAGACAGAAGAAAAATAGAAAGCGCCGAAATGAAATTCTTATGTTCAGTAGCAGGTTACAATATCTTAGATAGACAATATAATGATGATATCAGAACCGAACTGAATATATTCAATCTGATGGACAGAATCCAATCATTTAGGAGCAACTGGCATGATCATATCCAACGCATGCCTCCAAACAGAATTCCCATAATAATGTACACGTATAATCCTAAAGGAAGAAGAAATGTTGGCCGCCGCTTAACAAGATGGAGAGACTCACTCTCTTGATGTGGCAACAGGCCTTAAGGCCTAAATCCATGAAGCAGAAAAAGAAGAAGAAGAAGAAGAAAAGTGAAAGTCAGGGCAGTACTATTTCCCTTTAAAATAAATTCTCTTAAAAGGGAGGGAGTGTGGGAGCGAGAGCGGAGGCGCAAACCAGGACGCGAGAGAGATGACCAGAAGGCCTTCGTGAACGCAGCACATTGGATGCGTAGGATAGCGACATGTGTTAGTGCATCACGGACCACTTGGTGTCAAAATCCGTTGGTTGTAAAATTATGATGGCTATAAAATTAATTTTTAACAAGAACAATACGAAATGAAATGAAATTTCCAATAGAGCATTGTTAAATTAGAAACATAATAATGGTATTACTATTAAATTTTAGTAATAATAAGTAAAATTAATTTTTAACAAGAACAATACGTAATGAAATGTAACCTCCAATAGAGCATTGTTAAATTAGAAACATAATAATGGTATTACTATTAAATTGTAGTAATAATATGTGCGTTTTATGTTAAACGAACTTTTCAATGTAGTACCGCGTAAATGTTGATTGATTTGAATCGTAGATCCTTCTGTTCACGTTACTGAGAACCGACTCCTTTCTGGTGAACGAAATTGTTCGTGTCAAAAGAACCATGCCACCTTAAACTTCGAATTTACCTATATTTCATCTTCCCACAGGAAAGAAGAATCCTGATAAAGAAGCAGATTGACACTAAGGTAACATCCGCTTTATGACATTATTTAAACTAAATTTTCAGTAAATTTAACTATAGTGTTAATACTTACCATTTCAAACGATTCCTTTATTTCTGTATTCTAGCAGCCATAACTTCCTCCTAGTCATGAGCACTTGACAATACAATCTGTTATTTTACTTCCTACTCTATACCAGAACCGTAACTCTTCTCTTGGGGAACTTTAACGAGGTAGTTCTAAACGATGAGATACATAAATTAGCAGATTTTCAGAAACATCCGGCGAACCGAAAAAGTGGCCCAAACGTTTGAAGACTAATTAGCGTGACATTTATGAGGGCGTACAAGATATTTCACTGCCAACTTCCACATCCTCGCTGCGAAAAGGTTTTCCACAACGAAACGAAAGAGCAAACGTATTGTTTCTGTAATCAGTTTCTCTCATTGACGATTTTGCTTCTTCAATAATACTGTAACCTTGAAAGTAGTAGAGACAAAAGGGGATTTATAAAATATATTATACTTCCAGATTCTTTTACAATTTTTTATATGAAAAAGATTAGTTCGTAGGAGTTTTCCAACTTTCCGATGCCAAGTTTACATCTTAGCAGACATACCGGGTCTTTATTTTATCTTGTAAAGCTGGACTGGCTTGTTTTGGTAATTTGGCAACGCTTGAAATAACTTCGACATCCCTTTCTCTTTTGGCTATTCTCCGGGAATCACGTGCCCTCAGGTTTCGGGGTGGGAGATTGCGACTATTTTAGTTGGAAGAAAGAGAATGCAGTTTTTCGGACCTTGGACAGCCATTCGTTTTCGTTTCGTTTACGGTTGTAAAGAACGCACGTTTAGGATAGAACAGTCGCATCCAAAATGTTGACGAAGACTCAACTTGTCTTCTTGATGAAAGATTCCTTCGGAACTAAATCGTTTTTAAAGTGTAATGATTATTAATTATTTTAAATAATTATTAATTTATTACTTATTAATATTTTAATAATATTTTTATGAATTTTTAAAGATTTTCTTGTTTAATTTCCAGTTATCATAAAACAAGTTTTTATTATTTTTATAAATAATAAAGAGATTGTCACGAGGCAACCTGATTTTTCTCTAAACCGGGATTCACTTAAAAAAATAATAAAAGTTACGATGCTGTTAATAAATCGTTTGGTCAGGCATAACTTTCCTCCACATCTTAAGTGTCACAGTTTTGTTTCTTAAGCATATTAGACAGAATTGCATAAAGAAGCGCTTTATTTGCCTACTCATGTCTCTACCCACCTCATTCTACCCTGTTTAGTGCAAATAGACTCCGGTGTGTGAGTTGCGTACCTGCCCGCTCAAAGTCTTGAGTGATAAAAGCACAGAAACAGGAATGCTGCTGCAACTTGTGATCTGACGCTCACCTCCTTGTCTGTCACCCCGACGTGCAGGTCTTGAATGCAGGAAAAAATACGCGATTACCAAAACAAGAATAGATGCTTCCAGTCACGAGTTGCTAGTTAAAATAAAGGTCCAGTACTTCTATTCTAATCCGAGCAAATTTAATATGCGCCGATATTGACGTCACAGAGAAAACAATATTAAAAATACCTTAGAACATGCACTGTATGCCAAGTATTCTCTGAATCTCCACCATTGATGTCGACTTACGCACAGAGAACACGTTTATTCACTAATTGAACACCCTTTTACCTATTTACTAATATTCAGACGTGGCCAAATTATATTGGTAGAGTTACTGGATGAGACAAAAATGTATTTGTAACCATAGAACTTGACAAACTATGTGTTCAGGTTTCTAATGTTTTATCAATATAATGCATATTCATAATTAACATATTTGTTGTGAGTCATGTTGAACTCAATTTTTAATCCTTTCTTTCAATTTCAGAGTACTTTTGCCTGATACGAATGAGTTGTTTCATGGCCTAGTTTGTATGACCTTCTTTTCCTCAGTTTCTTTTAACTATATTAGATCGAACATTTTCTATTGGATTCGTGAGAGTTTCTTGCAGCCCATTGACTGATCAATTTCTTATATTTTCCAACTTTCTTTCCAACTGTAGCATGTTGTGCAGTCAATCAATGTGCGTGAGATCTTTACGACCAGTAGGCATTGGTTGTGCTTCATTATATCATCAACTGATGTATACATTTCCAGTACAATTAACAGGCCTTATACTTCACACCATTACCTTTTTCTGGTGTTTCCCAAGACATATTGTAGCGCGTTAAATCAAGGAAAAATATTTACCACAATAATTTGGCCAGCTCTGTAGTATAGATACAACGTAGAAATCACCGAGAGAGGTGACTCAGTGCATCAACTGATGTCCGTGCAGTGCCTCTGACCGAGAGGTCCTATGTTCGAGTCCCTACGACGGCAGGTTTTACGACTCTAGCGTGTCAACTATATCGAATTCAGTCACTGTCAGGAGGAGAATTCTAGCGGCCGGCTGCTCTGATCAGTAGTTCTCCGTGGTTTCTCTGATCAACACCAGGCGAATGCCGGAGCAGTACCCTCACAAACAGATCACGGACCGCGCGCTCGGGGGCTTAGAACTTGTCCCGACCGGGGCGGTGCCCTACCGATGGGAGATACCTGGTTGAGGAAAACCCTGTTGGTCGACGGAAGGTCGGCTTAGAGCTTGTCCCGGCGGCCACAGAAGATGTCCACCACAGACGTGGACGAAACGTTTGTCCCTTCAATGCCAACTGGACCACGGCCTACCAGCCCGGAAACTTTCACTTATACTATACCCGTAGTCTTCCATTCCCCGACGGCTTAGAGGGACATGAATTTATGCCATGCAGAGCCAGTGCCCGGGAGCTCCTAGGCTTCGAGACCCAACGGTAGACCGGGAGCGGTAGCTCAGTGCATCAACTGATGTCACTGCAGCGCCTCTGACCGTGAGGTCCTAGGTTCGAGTCCTGACGGCGGCAGGATTTTCGGCACTGACTTTTCAGCTAGGTCGAATTCAGTCGCTGTCTGGAGACGAGTTCTAGCGGCCGGCTGCTCTGATCAGGAGTTTTCCGTGGTATCTCCGATCAACACCAGGTGAATGCCGGAGCAGTATCCTACCAAACGGGCCACGGACCGCGCGCGGTCTGTCCTTCCTCTTCCTTGTCCTATCCTCTCCCCTTACAAACACACTCATACTAACATGCACTACAGTACCACATATCCCGGGAGACCGGTCGGGAGCCTAGAACTTGTCCCGGCTGGGGTGGTGCCCCGCGGGTCGGAGAGTCCTGGTTAGGGGGAAACCCCAGTAGCCGACGGTAGGTCGGCGCCGGATCTCGCCATCCAGCTGGGGAAGGCCACCGCCATCTCCCGAGAACAAACATGCAGTACACTAACGGGACTAATGACCAAAGCAGTTGACGCGCCCGGGAACATGAAAAAAACAAACCAAATCAAACCACATTTTCTGGAAGACCGGCCGAGAGTTTGTCTGGGGTGGGACGGTGCCCCGCTGGTGGGAGAGTCCTGGTTAGGGGGAAACCGTGCTTGCCGACGGTAGGTCGGCGCCGGATCTCACCATCCAGCGGGGTAAGATCGCACTATACTTACGGGACTAATGACCTCGTTAGTTGACGCGCCGGGAATCACTAACAACATTAATCAATGCATAGAGATGAGTGGGTCGCCGGCGCTGGAGGCGGAGGCGGCGGCAGTGGGCGCGAGCGCTGTCGCTTGTATTTCTGTCGCCCAAGGAGCGCGCGAGGCGGTGGCGACGACGTGGGTTACACCTCCCGCTGACAGGCGCGGGCGCGAGAAACAGCAGAAAAAGAGAAGTGGGGTTTCGACGAAGAAGAGGGGTTTGCAAAGTATACGTAACGGCCGAATAAATCTGTCTCAATTACTATTTTAAAAGATATATGCTACACTAATTTCAACATTTCTTCTAAATCTCTCTTCATCAAAGATTATGAGCGGTTTAGAAAACAATGCCCAGTTTCTACTGTGTGGGAAGATTTATTTCAAGAGGAAACTTCTTTTTGTTGCAATTTTAACTAATAACCCCTTGACCTAATTGTCCAATCAATGTTTTACTAGTTGAATTCGATGCCATGAAACAATTTCTTTGTGTTTTTTTTTATCCTTTAAATACTCCCTGATCCCGCAATAATGAACAAAATCTTCTCAAAACCAAAAATATGAGATACAGTAAGATATATCGGACAAAATTTGGTAAATTTACAAAAGTAGAATGAGAAATACCATTTATATTAACAATTTATATTAATAATGTACTTATGATTGAGCAAAACTACTTTTTTTATATTTTTTACTTTCTGCGAGTTTTTAATTTCTGCGAAGGCCTTCTGGAGCAGAAAGTTGAAAGGAATTACGTATATATCTACGCTTGTCATCAGTTAGTATTACCAAAACATTCATTGTTTATTTGCTATATTTTTCTTTACACATTACTCGAATGAAATAATGAGAACAGAGTGAACAGGTGAAGTTACTATCTCACAAAAGAAGGAGCAGCGGAGATAAGTGATGAAGTGAAAAGAGTCAGAAAAGAAAAGTCAGGAAAATGGCACAATTTGTCATTGAGTACAAGCGAGTATTCACCAGAAGCGATATCTATTCATATCTAATACAAGTAAAAGAACGTCTCAAGGCACATGGTTCTTATAATTATATCTTAATCGTCCTTGGCATACAGACGCCTGGCGAGTAAAACGTTAAATTCTGTTTTGTTGGCGCTTACATCGTTTAACTCCACGACTTCACATATATTTACTCAATCATGGAAACAGTTCTTCACTGAAAAGTATTTCAAGGTTAAACAGCTCAGTTCAAAAACTTTTTGTTAGTTTTCATACGTTGAGTAACGGTTTTAAGACGTATAAAATGCTTGTTTTTTCATGAAGAAGTTAAAAAACATGACGTTTTCCTTCGGTCTGACTATGTATTTAAATGCAAATACAACGGCTAGCAAAAACTCAAATATCTAGTTTAATTCAATGCTTCTTCGAGCTGAAAAAAGGTAAGATAATGATAAGTAGACGAAAAAAAGATAATAAAATCTGAAAGAATAACGTGTTTGAAAAATACAAATACTGTGAAGGAAGAGCAGCAAAACACGAAAAGGAGATTGAGAAAATTGACAAAGAAAAGAAAAATGAAATACCATTTTATTCGGACTTCTTATTGGTGAATAATATACCGGCAAAGAAATTGTTTCTCTAGTGGTTGATAAAAATTGTTTAACTACTCCCACGGGTGCTCCTTGCGGCGTAAGCTCTTTAACCTGACCTAACCTAACGAGACTTTTTAAAAAAATGTATACTACCTGATAACCTGGCGTTCCATGAGTATATATTTATCACAATCATCTTTTCAATACATTCCCCCGCCTCGCCCGCTTTATTCTCAAAGCAAATCCCCCCGGCACCGTCTTCTCCGGGTCGGCAATACCCGACACTTAGTGATGGCAAATTTTACCAAAACATCGATTTGGTTGGTTATGTAGTGATTCCGGGCGCATCAACAGCTTAGGTCCTTAGTCCCGTAGTTAGTGCATATTTTTCTCGGGAGATGACGGCGATCATCCTCCACCCGATAGCGAGATCCGGCGCCGACCTACCGTCGGCTAGTGGGGTTTCCCCCTAACCAGGACTCTCCCACCAGCGGGGCACCGCCCCAGCCGGGACAAGCTCTAAGCTCCCGACCGGTCTCCCGAATATGAGGTAGTATAGTGCATGCTAGTGTAAGTGTGTGTGTAAGGGGAGACGATAGGACAAAGAAGATGAAAGAAATATCGCGCGCGGTCCGTGCCTGGTAGGGTACTGCTCCAGCATTCGCCTGGTGTTGATCGGAGAAACCGCGGAAAACTACCGATCAGACCAGCCGGCCACTAGAATTCTCCTCCAGACAGCGACTGAATTCGACCTAGCTGAAAAGTCAGTGTCGAAAATCATCATCTACACCGTCAGGACTCTAACCTAGGACCTCCCGAGCAGAGGCGCGGCAGCGACATCAGTTGCTGCACTGAGCTACCGCTCCGGGTACCAAAACATCCATACGTCGCTAAAGGTTTTTTTATGTCGATGAAAACATCGACGAGAAAACATCGATGTTTTAATTATAGACTAATAAGCAAGCTATTTTCCTATCCACTTTTAATTATAGTATGTAAAAGGGTTATATTTTATTGTTTGATTACCACATGTTAGTAGTATGCAAAAAGTTTTATCGAGCGTAAAGAAAAAAATTAACAATAAAGAACATCGTGTTTTGCTATCGATTTTGTATTTCACTGTTGCTTCAGGCAACGATACGCCTGGTGATAACATACATTCATATTACGAGCAGCTTCCAAACTTCTTCAGGTTGCACAAGCACTTCAGATTGCTGGGTGATAAAGAGAATGACACCAAACGACATTGCTGTGGGTTACTGCTATTCTACAACGTGCTTAAACTTCATTATTATAAAAAAATTAAAACATTAAAAATAAAAGAACCATCATGTTTTTGCAATAAAATATCGATGTGAAGAAAATATCGAAAGCATAATATCGATGTTAATATATCGATGTTTCTGGTGGAAAATATCGATGTTTTATTTGCCATCCCTACCGCCACATGGCCTCCCCCGGTTACCAAGCCCGCATCAATGAGAAAGGAACTTGTATCTCCTTAGTCTCCGCCCGCGTCCCCCTCACTGCCACAGCGGCTCCGCCTCTTCGGCCTGCCCCGCCCTCCTCGTCCAGACCGGCCCCGCGTCACCCGGCAAAAATGCGATCACATGCATTGCGGATTGCACGCATGTCGCAAAAATTACACACATCTGTGGTAGCAGTTTGAGATCGTGAAATCCTCATAGTTTGTTCTAGGCTTTTTTCTTGTCTTTTCGGTAAAGATACTTCATCTACTCCAGCAAGGTAGTATTTCACTCGCTACTACGGTGCTTGTGAAGCAACATTTCCCTGTCAGACATAAAGTTACTACTATGTATCTACGACCTAGTTACACACTATCATTATCATAATATTATACTATTTAAGTTATGTTATATTATTATATTATAAAGTTATATTATGTTATATTATTATATTATATAATTATATTATATAATCATATATGTTATATTATTATTTTATATTTTTTATATTATTATATTATAGGTTTATTATATTATTATATTATATTATTTATTATTATATTTATCTCTTTAATGTCTAGTATAAGAAATTACTAATCGTTTAGAATGTCTTACGACTTCGATTAATAATAATGTCACGCTTTTTTCGCAAATTCCACGTTCCTTGCTAAGGATTAGCTACATGACGCCGGGGACGCCAAGGCGAAGGCGCCGGCCTTTCTTGGGGCCGCGGCGGGTCGCCTTCGCACGTCGCCTGCCGGCCTTACGCGCCGCTCAGAATACCCTGGACGCGTCGCAGCGCGGAGGCGCAGATGGGCTGTGGCGCGCGCTCCGCCGCCATCCCCTCCGCCTTCGTCTCCGCCTCCGCCGCCCCCTCCGCCCCCTCCGCCCCCTCCGCCCCCTCCGCCCCCTCCGCCCCCTCCGCCCCCTCCGCCCCCTCCGCCGCCGCCTCCGCCGCCGCCTCCGCCGCCGCCTCCGCCGCCGCCGCCTCCGCCGCCGCCTCCGCCGCCGCCACCGCCGCCGCCTCCGCCGCCGCCTCCGCCGCCGCTTCCGCCGCCGCCGCCTCCGCAGCCGCCTCCGCCGCCGTCTCCCCCGCCGTCTCCGCCTCCGCCGCCGCCGCCGCCGCCGCCTCCGCCCGCCTCCGCGCCGCCTCCGCCGCCGCCTCCGCCGCCGCCTCCGCCGCCGCCTCCGCCGCCGCCTCCGCCGCCGCCTCCGCCGCCGCCTCCGCCCCCACCGCCGCCCCCGCCTCCGCCTCCGCCGCCGCCTCCCCTCCGCTCCCGCCGCCGCCGCCGCCTCCGCCGCCGCCGCCTCCGCCGCCGCCTCCGCCTCCGCCGCCGTCTCCCCCGCCGTCTCCGCCTCCGCCGCCGCCGCCGCCGCCTCCGCCGCCTCCGCCGCCGCCTCCGCCGCCGCCTCCGCCGCCGCCTCCGCCGCCGCCTCCGCCGCCGCCTCCGCCGCCGCCTCCGCCGCCGCCTCCGCCGCCGCCCCGCCGCCGCCTCCGCCGCCGCCTCCGCCGCCGCCTCCGCCGCCGCCTCCGCCGCCGCCTCCGCCGCCGCCTCCGCCACCCGCTCCAACGGGAGCCGCGCTCCCGCCCACGACGTCACATACTGTTCTGCACTGGGCCACAACGCGCGCAGATTTTGTAACATTTATTAATTGAGATTCGGCTGAGCCCAGATTGTCACTCATTCGCGCTAAGCACAATCACTAATTACGGGGTTTTGCGTGTAGTAAAACAAATCTTGAAAGTAAAAATTTTGGTCAAAATAATCTTCTTTCCCACTAGCAATGTAAATATTTTAATGTTTGATTATTATAGCTTTTTGTCTAAAGAAATTTTCAATATTTACTTATTTGTGTATGTAATTTTTTAAGAGCTTCTAAAATATATTTTAACCTTAGTAAGAATATTTTATATTCTCCTTAAATGATACTACACGCATCTACAGATTGCACAAAATGGACCTTGTTATAACTAAATATACCAATTAACCATTATATTACGACCATTCGTATCTGAGAAAAGTTTACTCGCTTGAGAGGAAGCGTTGTACACGCGACGCACTGGCAATACGTATTGATAGTGCAGTTCCACAGGCTCTCTGTTCCAGTCGTTTGTCATATTGAGTGGAGGCAACGATCTCTGAGACTTTGACAGAGATGATATTGTGATAAAATAATGAATTGATACCAGCTCCCTTGAAACGTCTCGACTTGTTAGATGTTCTCGTGATAGCATGAGATCACCTATCAAAAATTGATGGATGAACTCTGGTCCAATCGTGGGACGAACATGGCTTATAGGTGCCAAAGGGCAATTGAGACTGTCGCGCCTTGTTCGAAGAGACTACAGAACTGCAGTTCGCGAAGTGATATTGGTTCCTAGGATGACTCACAGAACACTGTTAATCGTTTATTACTGCGGAGTCAAATATCCACAAGCACTCCCGTACCGACTGTACGACACCGACAATCTGTGTGCCAGCATATCTTTCTATACGTAATTCAGGAACTTGTTCCCTACAGTTTGAACAAGCTCTGAGATGGAGCCACTGGCTACCACAGGCATATAAGAATACATAGGATCGCACTGAGGGGGGGGGGATCATAGGGTCTTCACCCCAAGCTAATAGTACATATTAAAAAATAATGCTAATTTTCTATATTAACGAAAGTCATTCGATCAATCTTCTTTTATATAATAAATAATATATCTATTATATAATAAATATTAAGTCAACAAATAAAAAATATCTTAAATGAAGCGTAAAAAAATATTTATTAGGAAACATCAAGTCGACTGAACATTATACCCGTAGCATCGTAGACTTTCACGGCCGGAGTCAATACGAGCGAAAGTTTCCGAGCTGGTAGGCCGTGGTCCAGTTGGCATTGAAGGGACAAACGTTTCGTCCACGCCTGCGGTGAACATCTTCACTGACGTCAGTCGCTAGCCAGCCGCCGACCCGGAGACTACCCCCACAACGCTGCCGCCACTGAAGATGACCACCATAGACGTGGACGAAACGTTTGTCCCTTCAATGCCAACTGGACCACGGCCTACCAGCCCGGAAACTTTCACTCATACTATACCCGTAGTCTTCCATTCCCCGACCGGCTTAGAGGGACATGAATTTATGCCATGCAGAGCCAGTGCCCGGGAGCTCCTAGGCTTCGAGACCCAACGGTAGACCGGGAGCGGTAGCTCAGTGCATCAACTGATGTCACTGCAGCGCCTCTGACCGTGAGGTCCTAGGTTCGAGTCCTGACGGCGGCAGGATTTTCGGCACTGGCTTTTCAGCTAGATCGAATTCAGTCGCTGTCTGGAGACGAGTTCTAGCGGCCGGCTGCTCTGATCAGGAGTTTTCCGTGGTTTCTCCGATCAACACCAGGTGAATGCCGGAGCAGTATCCTACCAAACGGGCCACGGACCGCGCGCGGTCTGTCCTTCCTCTTCCTTGTCCTATCCTCTCCCCTTACAAACACACTCATACTAACATGCACTACAGTACCACATATCCCGGGAGACCGGTCGGGAGCCTAGAACTTGTCCCGGCTGGGGCGGTGCCCCGCGGGTCGGAAAGTCCTGGTTAGGGGGGAACCCCAGTAGCTGACGGTAGGTCGGCGCCGGATCTCGCCATCCAGCGGGGGAAGACCACCGCCATATCCCGAGAGAAAACATGCATAACACTAACGGGACTAATGACCAAAGCAGTTGACGCGCCCGGAAACACGAAAAAAAAACCCAACGGTAGCAGGATTTTCAACAGAAGCTATAAAGCTAGGTCGATTTCAACCTCTGGAGAAGAATTCTAGAGATCGGCTGTTCCGATCGGTGGTTTTCTGTGGCTCCTCAGATCAACACAAGGAAAACACCCTAAAAAACGGGCCATCGACCGCGCGCGATATTTACTAGTTTTTCCTTGTTCTTTCCTCCCCCCCCTTACAAACACACAATTACACTAAGATGTACTACCCTATCACACATGTCGGGAGACCAGTCGGGGCTTAGAGCTTGTCCCGGGTGGGGTGGTGCCCCGCTGGTGGGAGGTACCTGCTTGAGAAAAGCCCGCAAGCCGACCTATAACCCGGCGCCGGATCTCGCCTTCAGCGATGGAAGGCGTTATCACCCCCTCCCGCGATAAAATCACGCACTACACGTACAGAACCAATGACAAGTTGACGCTCCCGGAATCACTAATCAATCCTGGGAGCGAAGTCCTGGAGAAAAATCCTGGGAGCGAAGTCCTAGAGAAAAATCCTGGGAGTGCCTCTGAGTACATATCAATGTAATGATACAAAACCGAGATGAGCATAAATCCCTTCTCAGCGTGACGTTAAGGAATCCAACTCTTCTCTGGAAATGTCTCCAAAGGAACTGTACCCCCAAAAGTACCAGGGGAGATCCTGGTAAATTCCGCATTGACAGAAAGGCAGTCGGGAAAGGGATGGGTCGAAACCGAAATGGAAGCTCGGGCTCGAAAACAAGGGAACTAGTACAAGAAAATGTGTGCCATTTTGTAACACCACTAGTTACATGAATATTGGTAAAAATAAATATATGTTTGGTTGTTTAATTTAGTGAAAATAAACGTCTGAAATCCAGCCTTCTAATTATAATAGACATTTTAACAAGTTGATGGATTGCTCACATCCTTTTCTTCTCCAGTTATCAGAAAAACTGCCCAGCTGGAGAAATCTCTAAAGCTCGCGACACGTGTGGTGGTGTAGAGCCTGTAAGTGTGTGTAAAAGGGGGATTAGAACAAGGAAGAGAGAGGAAAGATCGCGCACTGTCCTTGGCCAGTTTCTTACGTTACTGCTTCAGCATGTTCCTGGCATTGGCCGGAGAAACCACGAAAAACTACCAATGAGAGCGGCCGGCCGCTAGATCCCACAACCCACTGTGGGCGCGTGCCCGCTCCAAGCGCCCACCGCTGCACCGGCGACCCAGCCACGTCACGTAGCACGTAGCCAGCGGAAAGATGCGCGGCAGCTGTGGCTCTTGGCACCGGCTTCGAATTTTTGGGGGACGATTACTTGCGGCGGATTTCATTCACTGCTTTTTTGCTTTTAACGACTAGGTTACTAAGATCGCACCGCGGGAGTTTTTATGATTTGGGAGGTTCTTGGTTTGTGGATGCATCAAATCGTTCGTGAATTGCACTAGTGGCACAACTCAAAAAATACGAATTTTGAGTTCATGCATTCTCCAGAAGTGAAAATTGGTGTACTTTCCAACAGCATATCTTGCCATACTATATTCCACTCACAAATGGTAGAAGTGTGAATGCAAGAATGACGCATTTCAATGCAAAGTGGAAACTTCAAACCCATTTTTCTCAGCATCTGAGTTTTTGAGTTGTGGCACTATTGCATTCCACTAACGACATGTGCATGTTTTCAAAGTACGATAATGTTTTTAAGCTTTGGAACGAGAACAACTAGATGGAATACATTTACCCTTACGCCCTTCATAAGTTTGAGAATAATTTATTATTGAGTTTTAATCTGTTAACCATTCAAAAATAATAACGAAAATTTCTAACATTAATACTATCTCAATCAAATAATGTTCTCATATTCGTACTTTCTTATTGTACATAATGGTTTCGAATAACATAGCAGAATGTGGAAATTGACACAAGAAATTTTCTTTATCAATTGTTCAGAGAATTCAATTTAAAAGTCAAAAATTTATGTATTATTTGATGTAGATATTTTAGGAGAGATATTTTATGGAAATCACAACGTACAATGAATGAGGTTGATGTTTGTATGTATTATTTTTCACTGCTTTCTTTCCTTGACTTTTGGGTCCGTTAATTTTCAAGTGGATTTTACACAAAACATGAAATATTTTTTAAAATTTAGAACATTTTGGAAATTTCTGGATTCACTCTTATCCAAAATCCATATTCTCAATTCGCTCATATTTTCTTAATCCGCTATCTTGACTTAGAATGTTTGACAAATTTTACTCTCCTCAGTCGATTACAGAGATAACCAATGTCCCTGTTTTCACCAACTTCCACTCTCTTCTTACTAGGCTCCAGTCCAGTGCATCCCACACAGTTCCGTAGCTCTTCGATCAAAGTTAAAATCCTTTTAATAGTACCTGCTTAAGGTTTAAAAAGATGTGTTACCATTTATTAAAAATATTTTGAAATGCTACTACGACATCTTAAACTCAATAAATATACAATGCCACAATCTTATCAGAACATTAAAATTAGTATCGATTGTTGTTTTTGTCCATTTGGAAAACTTTTATACCTATGCGGCTGTCATGTCTTATTGAAAAGAATTCTTAGTGATAACTTGCTATTGTTTAGTCTTTGTATTTTTTTACTACGCACAAATTGTTACAAGTATTGATAGTTGTTGGATTTTTATAATAATATATTTTTGCACACGTACAATATAAAAAGAAACATCGTTCCCATTACCAGGTCATATGAAAAGCAGTGCCGTAGACCATGTAGTACATTCTCAATTAAAACACACAATATCTAGTTTAGTATTAAATACAGGCCTTACGAGGCATTTATGTTTTTCAGTAATTGAAAAAGTCTTATATTTTGTTGTAACTTACATTACTTACATAAGTTACATTACTGTAGTACCAATAACCACCCAAAGAAAGAAGAGGGGAGAAAAAATTAAAAACAAAAATAATTTATGTGTAGAAAAGATGTTCTACAAAGACTGTCAAAAATAACAAGTGAACAGAAAGTATTCATTTCAATTTTGCTCATTTGTTCATTTTCCCTCATTATTTTCAACCTTATTTTCTTTAATAAGTAAATAATAATATTCCTTTAAATGTCAATTTTCATTGAGACAATATTTTATAAGTGTTTGGTTTATTATTTTTATAAACAAAAACTATTTAATAAGAATTAGATCCATAAATTGTAAAATTGCGAAGATAAACATTAAATAACATCTAATAAATCAATCAAAAGATATATGGAATCAATTAATCAATAAAGTATAAAAGTATTGTAAAACGTCTACTGTTTCCCTCTCTATATCTGTTGTCATGATGGCGAAACAGTAATTTCTCGAAGATTTAAGTTCACTTGGATGTCAAATAAAGCGACTACCTTTGTAAACAGCGAATAAATGTAACAGTGCAAGTATGCTTTTCAGCAGGAATGGAACACAGAACGTTAGTTACTCTATTATCTAAGCACTTTTTCTAGAGCTGCAAAAACCCACTGCCTTTCATATACAACCATAGTTGCATTCCAATTAAAAAGTAGCAATGACCTTTGTTGACAACACAAGTAATTTTCTGTCCCACTTAAAACAAACTATTCAAACAAGTGACGAAGCACAGATATGATTTTGATAGTACTGCCGAAGAAATAACTGAGGAGCAACTAATCAAAACGCATATTGGTGGAAAAAAATTGATTTTGATATGAAATCGTGTAGTTTTTAATACGCTCTACACGCTCCAGCTTTCATATTTATTCAAAACGCATTTAATTTAATGTGTTGAAATGCGTTTTGAAGAAATCTAAAAGCAGGAACGTGTAGAGCGTATTAAAAACTATTCGATTTCCTAGCAAATTCAATTTTTCCCAGCAGTGGGCAATATGCGTTTGGATTATTTGCTCCTCAACTATTACCCCCCTTACCTTTTCATCTAGTAAAATAGAAAACGGGAGTGGATAATACCATTTTCCATTGTTAAATTTTGTTTCTTTTTAATTATTTTTATTCCTTTATTACTCACGTAGATCATTATGGCTCATCATTAATATTGCCTCTGGGACGAACAAGACACATTTTAAAGAAACTATTCGAGTGTGTTGTTTGAACTGTCAGGGTTGTCACCTCCGTGACCAAAAATCTAAAAAAAAAAAAAAGAAAAAGAAAAATTCAATTCTAAGCATCTGATTTTAAATTAAAATCCATGTAAAAAAGTATTATTAAAGAGTACGCCATCTAATTGTAAAGATTCTACGCGAGATTATTCTAGTCTGAGAAATAAAATTGCTACGTGGATGAAATTTATTTGTTCTGTTTTTGGCATGGAAAGGAACAAAGACACAAAAACATTGCAATAGACAGAGTGCATCTAGAACTTTGCAGCATGACGGTGAATTTGCATAAGTGTCATATGATTGTCGTTCGTCATCTCTGCCCCAGTGACAGGTGGTCATAACCGAACTGCAGCCAAGGGAAACTCATAACCCGCACCGTTTAGCGCGAGATACGAATCTCCCTGAGTGGGGGGGAGAGGGGGGCGCAGCGAGAGCGGAGGCAGTGAGGCGTGGCCGCATCCGAGAAATATCCTTCCACCGCTATCTCAAAAGCCCTCCTTCTTCTTCCCCTCATCCTCCTGCTCCCCGTCGATAAGAGGGTGCACGAGAACAGTTGGCAGGCGCGAGAGGCGCGTTGACAGGCCGGAGGGTGCCAGCCGCGTGGGAAGGCGATTCCAATCCAAAAGTTTCGTAAAAAGAAAATACGTCACACGGCCATATCCTGAATAATCCGGCTATTAATAGACTCCAGCCGTTTGAAAATCAACTGTTCGGCGCGATGGCGGCGGCGGCGGCGGGCAAGCCGGTAGGGTGGGGGTGAGCGGACGCTGGCCGGACCGGGGGGTGGGGAGGATCTCGTGAGAGAGAGGAGCGAGAGAGAGGGAGGGGGGGGGAGCGGGGGGGGGGGGGGGAAGGGCGGCCGCCCCCGGCCGGGGCGGGGGCGAGGGCGAGGGCGAGGGGAGGGCGAGGCGAGGGCGAAGGCGCGGGGGGGGCGGCCCGCCCATCAGTGTGCAAGTCGCGCAAAACGAAGCGAGTCCGCAGCGGAGGCAACCGCCGCCCTTGCAGACGCCGAGCAACCCTTCCCCGCTGAGCAGCCATGTCTCTTGAGCGAGAAGTTAGGGCCAAGGTGAGTACGCGACCGCCCGCTCACAAAGCGACCGCTCGCGGGTGTTGAAACGTCAGCCACCCGACTGGGGCGTTAAATATAGTTTTTTGTTATCATTCTCGAGTTGCAGTGAGGATGATTGAGCAAAAACCTCGCATCCCCCCTACTCCGCGCGGGCGTCTTTCAACAGAGGGCCGGGACAACTGGACGCGGGCCGGATTGGAAAGCCATCGTGCGACGGGGTTGACGAGGGGCGGGGGCGGGACGCGCTAATGAGCCCGAAGAATGCCGCGTGGGTGAAGGCGGGGCGTATATAGGTGGTCGGAAAGCGAGCCGCGTGCATTAGTGTGCAAGTCGCGAGAACAAAGCGAGTCAGCAGCGGAGGCGCCGACCACCCTTGCAGGCACACCCGAGCACCCCTTCCCGCGCAGCAGCCATGTCTCTCGAACGCGCAGTTAGGACCAAGGTGAGTGCATGCTTGCCCAGGACGCGGAGCCACCGAGGCCATCTGTGGGAAGGACACAGTGTCAGGCGTTAGTTCGGTCCGACATTACATGCCCGTTTGTGTTCGCTTGCCAATTTAAATGAAAGAGATTCTCAAAGAAAACAAAGACCTCTAATTTAAATTACTATGTTAACATCAAATACAGAAGGCGTAAAAACTACATCATATCCATTGAAACGACCTGTTCTAATGCTAATTCAACCGAATTAAAATCTGGTGAATTAAATCGACCGTGCAGAGTGTAAAAAATTATACATATAAATCAATTAAAATCATGTTCGCTTTGCAAGATAATTTGAATGTAAATGATCGCCCTAAATGAAAATTTTGATGAATTCACCATCACAACCATTGATTCAAACAAGCCATTGGTTCATTCAAACACAAACAGATTCGTTCTTGGAGTGCGGCCTCGGAACAAATGGAACCAAAAGAGATTCGTTCTGCTTGCGCGTTCATTCATGTATTCTTAATGTTAAATCGTCGCTTGTTTTCCGATTTCAATCATTTTTATAATGCAATTATAATATGTTCATGATCTCATTGCACGTGCACATACAACTTGCCTAAACAAATTCAATGGATGAACTGTCTCGACTCCTATTTTATGAAATATTATTCATTTAAGATATTGAATATTGCAGTCAATGAAAAACGTATTGATGAATGCCATTAACACAATATTGCAGATTTAAGAGTTTAAGACCTAAATTTTAATATTTAAGCGAGAAACTTTAAAATTGAGAATACTTTCGTGTAAATTGTGCCACCCACTATTATTTCATTTTTTCTAGTTGCTCCCACTTATAAATGAGGATATCATTAAGTCTGAATATACTTCTCTTTATTTTTCTCATAAGAAATGCTAAGAAAAAATCGTACCCCCAAAGCGCGCATGTAGTCAAGAGTATGACATTCGTCAGAAAAAATAACCGTCTCACAAGTGAATACGCTACATCAGAATTATATAGCGTGAATGATTGAATGAATATGAATATTGTAATAAAATATCCACAAGGGAGGGCAATTTAGGTGCAAGAAATTATCTCTTGATTTTTCAAGAATATTATAACACATTTCAATAATGTGAATTTATTACGAAAATATTTCTTTCAAGAACTTATTTCGCTCAAGTCGTAAAAATGTATTGTTCTCCGACTAAATAAAATAAACGTTTTTATGTAAATGAGGAATTTTTAAATTTCAAAACGTATAAAAAATCCAAGGTAAAATAACAACGATATTTTCAAACTGACACAAAAACTAATAATAACAACCAACATTACATCAAACATTTCTTAGACATCCGAATTTAAAAAGAAGCCTTTTCGTTCGAAATATATTATGTTATGCTCTTAGTTATAGATATTTGATGCTTAATGCAAAACTGTCTAGTCATAACTTTTACAAAATAAACTGTCCCACAACTATGAATGTAATGCACGGGAATCTTAGCAGATGCGTGCTCCCTTTTTTATCTGTTGCACCTCCAAGTGGACAGCTAATTTGGCTAATATCAGTTTTTCAATTTCTGAATTGTTGTACACTACATGAAGAACATTTAACTTTAAGCCCAATTTTAAAATTACATAGTATATTATTATCAGTATGGTTTGTGAAAATAAAATGGTCGATCATCATGTTTTTCTAACATGCGTTAATTCTTTGTGTGAACATTTTCAAAATTGAACACCCAGTATTGTCTTCATTAACAATCAATTCAATGTATATTTTAATTTTTTAAATCTAATGTACTGATAATGCTCTTATTTAATCTTAAAGTATTGATATCAAATTCTGGAAATCAAAACTTTGTGTGTCGAAAGTTACACTACTCACCTAAGAGATATACATTTTCATTTCAAATCGTAATTGGCACATTTTTCATTTATTTCGTTTATTATAGTTTATTTTCAAGAATTCCAAATAGGATAACCTAGCATGACGTCCACGGGGAAAAAATTAAATGAGAATACATTATTGTGACAATTTTTGCTGCGCATCAAGTTCGAAAACCAAATCAATGTCTGAATTGTACGAGATTTAAAATGGGAAGGAATAAAATTAACACAATGTGAAACTTTCATTCAGAATGCATTTTATGATGATCTTATTTATTTCTCTACTTCGATTTTAAAAATATATTAATAAATTACATACACAATCACTATATTTTGAAAACAATTTTCTCAAAAATTGATTTGTAATTGGTGACAATATTGCAGATAATATTCTGAGATAGATTCTAGAAATGTTTAATTCTTCAATACGATTCCTTTTCTAGTTAATGTGTTACTATAAAAAAGAACCATCAATTTAAAACTATTCTCAGAAAATAACGGAATAGTAAACAATGAGGGAAGATCTAAAGGTGACAGCAGTAGGTGAAAAAGCAAAAGTCCTCGAATTCTGTCAGATTAAGTGTTTTAGCTTACACGCTTCTACTGTGGACCTTCGTTTCTCATTACTTCCGTATTGTATTTGAAATCTTGAAAAACTGGTATGCTCCAAAAGAACACTCAATTATTTCTAAATATGTATTATTGTTGGCATGACTTGATTGTGGGGAAATTAGCATAGGCGGCTGTTCGGCAGCTACGTTTCTCGAATCCGCTACTAAATAGCACTTTCCAAACAGCGAGATGAGTACGAGAGTAATGAAAATGTCGAGATAATGGTGAAACAAGATGACGATAGGGGACATGATGGAAAGGATAGGGAAGACCCCCAAGGAAACATGCCACAGAGCCATTTTGCTCCTCACAAATTGCACGTGGAAAGGCCATGTTTCCAACCTGGTACTCGGAGTACAAAGGTTGATTAATTTATTGATTAATTGATTAGTGATTCTGGGCTCTTCGACCACTAGGGTCATTTGTCGCGTATGTAGAGTGCATGTGTCTTATTGCTGGAGACGGCGGTGATCTTCCCTCGCTGAGTAGTGAAATCCGGCGCCGCCCTCCCCGTCAGCTTACAGGATTTTCCCAACCAGGAATATTCCCAGGCCACCGCTTCAGCTGAGACAAGCTCTAAGCTCCCGACTGGTCTCCTGGAATGTGTGGAACTATAGTGCATGCAAATGAGAGTGTGTGTAAGTAAGAAGGGAGGAGAGGAAAAAGAAGGGGAAGGAAAAATCGCGCGCGGTCCGTTTCTTGGGGTAGTTTTCTAGCAGGCACCTGGTGTCGGTCGGAGAAACCACAGAAAACTACCGATCAGAGCAGCCGCCCGCTGGAATTCCCCTCCAAACAGCGACTGAATTCGACCTACCTATGTAGCTAGTGCCGAAAACTCTGCCTCCGTCGGGACTCGAACCCCACGGGAGGACAAAGGTGACTGGTCTCATCCCCAAACATGGTTGGTTAGTTAGTGATTCCAGTCGCGTCAACAGCTTAGGTCATTAGTCCCGCAAATGTAGTGCATGTTTTCCTCGGGAGATAGCGATTATCTTACTCCGCTGGATGGCGAGATTCGGCGCCTACCTACTGTCGGCTAGCGGTGTTTCCCCCTAACCAGGACTTTCCCATCAGCGGGACATCTCCCTAGCCGGGACAAGCTCTTAGCTCCCGACCGGTCTCCCGGAATATTTGGTAATGTAGTGCATGTTAGTGTGTGTGTGAGTAATGAGAGAGGATAGGACCAAGAAGAGGAAGGAAAGATCGCACGCGGTCCGTGGCTCGTTTGTTAGGATACTGCTCCGGCATTTGCCTGGTGATCGTCGGAGAAACCACGGAAAACTACCGATCAGGCCAGCCGGCTGCTAGAATTCTCCTCCAGACAACGACTGAAAAGCTAGCTTCCCCAAGCTCCTGAAATTCCCCCCTAATTCTCCTCCAGCCTAGTTGAAAAGCTAGTGTCGAAAATCATGCCACCTTCGGAACTCGAACCTAGGATCTCCCGGTCAGAGGCGCTGCAGTGACATCAGTTGATGCACTGAGCCACCGCTCCCGTTCTTGAATTCGCCCTATGTAGCTAGTGCCGAAATCCCTGCCCCCGTCGGGACTCGAACCCTAGAAGAAGACAAAGGTGACTGGTCTCATCCGCAAACCATGGTTCACCGCATTCCGAGGACGAGTCCATTTCTCGAGGGGAGGGGAAGCGGGCGGGCGCGGCGTCTGGAATCCAGGGCGGCGGGTCAGCGCGATCTGAAGCAACGCGTGCCCCAAATCTCCAGAGGGGGCGCTGGCAGGCAGGGGCCTGGCGCGCAACGCCGGGGCTGCCCGAAATAGCGCATATTCCGCGGCGAGCGGGCGCGGCCGGGGCGCGGAGGCTGCGTTATGAAGCGCGCTCTGGCGCCGCGCCACCCTCTGGACCCGTTTCGCGCGAAGCGACGCGCTCGCTATATTTAGCGGGCACCGAAGCCCGGTCTCCGTCATCCGCCCCGGCCCCACTCTCCCCCTCCACGGTTTTCTCTCTCCTGAAATCTGCGGACCACCCTTCCCCCCACCACGTCTCTCTCCTCCCTCCCTCCCTTTCGCTCACTCTCTGTAATTTCCTGTCTACCTGTACCTGCCCCCTCTCGTTTTGTGGCTTTTACATGTGTTTGTTCCTTTCGCGGGGCCTCCCTTGATTTGTATCGCACTGACTTTGGCCGCGTCTGGGACCACTCAAACTTCATGCACTTTGTATCTTCGCTCTCTTCGTTTCTTAGCCGAAGATTATTACATTTTATTTCACTCCGTGGTCCTTTTTCCTTCTATCTATATTCATAACACAAGTGTCATGCTCTTCTGGTTTTAACTTAAAGATTTACCCAATCAAAACCTAAATAACTTAACCAATTCGTACCTCTGAACGCCTGAACTCCTGATTCTCTATTCTCATCCTTTATCTCCCAAACTCATCCCTTCTAGATGTTCTTTCATTTATTATTATTATTATTATTATTATTATTATTATTATTACTCTATCACTCACGATTTAAAAGAGTCGGTTAAGTTACAACGCCTTTCGGAATTCGAGAGTTTCCCTTCTCTAAGAACAATAATCACTAACTTGTGAAAAAATTCGAGGAAAGTTAAAAATAGCGGGAACTAAAGCGCGAACTGTAAAACGCCTGTTCGTTCCCAGCTCCCGGCAGTATGTAGCGTGCCTTGACAGCCGATCTTGCGCAGCAAAGAAGTGTCCGACGAAAGTGATAAACATCGCGAGCGTTCCCAGAAGAAGCCCTGGGCGAAGCTGGTCATGCACGTAATGCCGTGGACGGATGGACGATAAACACTCGCTTAGCGACAAGAATCCTTTCTTCGCGAAAATTGGCAAGAGTCCAGTTCTTTCATGATTTCTTGAATAATTTGCTTTCTGACAAACATCTTTGAGAAAATACTTGAGTGATTCTGAGCTTTTATGAGCATATCCTACGTATAACCCGTCTCCTATCACGCGAAAAATAGTATGAATGATCCGAGGCCTAAACGAATATACCGGAATGTGTCTTTAGTTCAGGACTTAAACTCTTAAGTAACGAACTTACAGTTTTACTTCACTGAGGATTTGTACATAATAATTAATCATTTCATAAAAAGTTAAATTTATTAGAATACTGGCATTTCTTATTAATTTTTTTAGTTGTATAAAATCTTACTGTTTTTAGAGGTAATCGTTTTTTTTTTTTTTTGTTCCGTATTCTCATAAACGATAAACCAAAATGACAGTCACTCCCCTTCAAACTCGTATGACAAAGCACTTCTCAGAGCGAACAAACAGAACAAATTGCGTCGAGTTAATTACTTTCGTAACACCTTGACATGTCTAGGTTATTGGGGAAGATATTTATCATCGTCCTTTCGGCGCGTAAAGTCATTTTCGTCCCGGGGGATTCCCCGCTTCATTAGTCCCCTCTCCCTCGCCCTGCGCCGCCAACCAGAGCCACGTGGCTTCTTGGCAACGGACTACATGCGCGGGGGCGGGCTGCAGGCGGCGGCGAGTGACAAGTCGACCGACGCGCGTTGGAACTAACGAACCGAAAGAGGCCGACGGCTACCGAATTGGTTCGGCTCCCAATTCCCTTAGCTCAAAAAGTGTGGTAACGTATTTTTGGAAACATAAACTTGGCCAAAAAGTAATATAGTGGACATTCTTTGCAATAACGCTCAAGAGGTCTAGTTCCATCTTCTGCTTTAGTTATATGGAGTGTAATTTATGGTTTAGAAAGGAAAATAACTGAACTCTAGTAATGGTGACTTTATAAGAAGTTTTGCGTCATATAGAAATTCGTTATCTAAGTTGCACTATATTTTTCAAAATAATGAACTAATGAATAATGAACTAATTTCAGAATAATTTTTCAGAATAATGGTGCTACAGAATGGCACAGACTTTCTCGTAATAGTTAGTTTTCTAATTTCTTTGGCCTAGACTAGACTTTCGGTCTTGCCCCATCCTCTTGTAACTGGCATCTGAAGCCACGAGTACTTAATTTCTTTAAATTGACATCCGACTTAACGTTTTTCTGTTAAGAATCCACGAGGACGATCGGGTTTGAATCCCCGTATTTGGGTATAACAATCCGAAGTGCTTAACCGTTACTCCGCCGAAACCACAATCTTTTGTAGTTTAAATTCAGAGAGGATCTGGTACAATATCGAAATGTAGATAAGTCGTTCAGGTATTGTTGTTCATGTTATCTATTCTGTTCAATGACTCAGCTATTTCATTGACTAGTTTTGTCGATACGTACACCTCTTTTGGAAACATACAGCTGTTTGATTTGAATGCATGGTCTTCCTCTTGTCTCATTTCGCTTTTCTACTCCCCAACCACCAGAATTCCACATAACTCCACGGACAATATCCACTACACACTTATATAGACTGATTGTGCTACGTATCTACCTTACTCCGCCCAAGGGATCAGAGGAGGTTGAGGATCCGGAGACGACACCAACTATTGCACGTTCTCAATTTCCATTGAGAATCCCATCCCTGAGACTTTCATCTGGATGAACCTGATCTACTGATATCACGGCAAGAACATGGGTGTGTTCTTACCCAGCTAGAAACTTTCATTTTTTATGTTCATCGAGAGAAAAGATATATCAACCATTCCGCGGGAGATCGATACACACTCGATTTCCCTTGTGTGGGGAACCCTTACCCACATGGATTCTGATCTCTTCCGAACCACCCGGATTGTACGAGGCCTCCCCCTGCCTTCCCTCGTACCCTCACTCCACCCCTTTCTGCACTAACAACGTATCACTGGGGACCGGGCGGACTTCTCACATCTTTTTGTAAATGGGATTCCAATCAGGCCCGCGAACACGGTACACGGTTCTTCATTCATCATCAGTACCTCGACTTATTCGGCCACGGGTAATGCGCATCGAATAATGATGGAACAATGGCGGAATTAGAGGCAGAGGTGACGGGAGAACCCGGAGAAAACCCGCTGCGATCCCACATCAATCACAACAAATTCCTCACGGCACGATCAGGATTTGATCCCCGCCCACCAGAGGCGGAAGGCGCGCTACGGGGTTTCGCTCCTACCGTATAAGGCTCGCTCCGTAGTCCTTGGTTCGGTCCCCGAGTTGCCAGGCAACGCACGCGGCGGCGCGCTAATTTTAACCGGGCGGGCGCCCCGATGACGTCGGCCGGCGTCGAATTCCAGCCGCGTGCGCTGGGCGCGCACTGGGCTTCCGCCGCCGCCGCCCCCGGCCGGTTTACTGCCGCCGGAAACTTCCAGAACGACCGGCGCGAAACGCTCAGCTGCACGTGGGCCGCCGCCGCCACCGTGCAAACAAACGACGGAGCAGGCGCTCGGGTGGTTTACGGCTTTCTTCGACGTTTTCGCAAACACCCCGGGCGCAGCGCAAACGGACGATCGTCTGTGTAGAGCAAGATGGCGTAACGCTCCCTCTCCCTTACGTAGGAATTTAATATATATATTTAGACACTGAGCCTCTGATTCATTCATTCATTTTTTTCGTGTTTCCTGGCGCGTCAACTGCTTTGGTCATTAGTCCCGTTGGTGTAGTGCATGTTTTTTCTCGGGAGATGGCGGTGATCTTCCCCCGCCGAATGGGGAGATCCGGCGCCGAACTTCCGTCGGCTAGTGGGGTTTCCCCGTAACCAGGACTCTCCCACCAGCGGGGCACCGCCCCAGTCGGGACAAGCTCTAAGCTCCCGACCGGTCTCCTGGAATATGTGGTAGTGTAAGTGTGTGCGTGTGTAAGAGGAGAGGATAGGACAGGACAAGGAACAGGACGGAAAGATCGAGCGCGGTCTGTGGCCCGTTTGGTAGGGTACTGCTCCGGCATTTGCCTGGTGTTGATCGGAGAAACCATGGAAAACTACCAATCAGAGCAGCCGGCCGCTAGAATTCTCCTTCAGACAGCGACTGAATTCGACCTAGCTGAAAAGCTAGTGTCGAAAATCCTGCCGCCCTCAGGACTCGAACCAGGGACCTCACGGTCAGAGGCGCTGCAGTGACATCAGTTGATGTACTGAGCTACCGCTACCGGTTTGGTCCTCTGGGATGGCTCATGGGTAGTGTACTAGCTTCCCATGCTGTGGTTCCCGGGTTCGGTTCCCGGTCGAGGCAAAAATAAGTAGCTCTCCTTTCCAATCGTCTCAGTTTCTGTAGCTGTGTGACGAAGAAAAGCTCAAGCAGGCGGATTTTGCTATTTACGGCGAAGAGAGTACGTAATGTTCGCCTCAAGTTGCTCTTACTCCCAAGCACGGGAATTTAACTAGGTCCGCAACCAGTAGCTGACCGGCGAAGTCGCACTACCGACCCAAAACGCCAAATCCATACGTATTTAGACATTTCATTCCGCGTATATACAAATTTACATTATAAAAAATTTCCTTTTTTCTGTATTTTGAGAAGAAATTTAATAGTAATTAAGCGAAAAACAATTTTATTAAGCTGAGCTAATAACATTCATTAATAAATTGGTGAACTTCAGTTCAGTATTATAAAACGTAAACGTATAGTGTTCAGCGTTACTGTGAATATGCCGTGCCTATAAATCATCTCTGAATTATAATTTGTTCTATACTTTATTTAATTAGAAATTAAACAGTTTCATGCCTAAAATAATTAGTCATAATACTTAATTACTCACAAAACAATGAGTATTTTCCGTTCATTATACATTATGGTGCATGGTACTCTAATTTCAAAATATAAAACTGACCCAAAAAGCTACAAAATAATATATTTATATAAATATATTATATCTATAAGCTATACATGAGATACAATTTGTGAGCAATACAGATTATTAAGAAGTTAATTTCATACAAGCATTGCAACTTAATTGCAATACAAGCATACTTCTTATTGGTTTTCGAACATTTTTATTAAAAATAAGAAATAAAGAATTTAAATTAATATTTTATAAAACTAAATTTTAAATTTTTATAAAAAAAACTCCCAAATCCCCCTCCCAATAAAAGATCCAAACTCCCGCGTCTGCTAGTCTGCCCTTATCTCGCCACTAGGATGTGGATTTGAAATGATAGTCGAACAGTCTAACATCAAACCGAGTTGCCTTAGGCCCTAAGGCAAAACGAGGAGAGTACTGGAGATCTTAAAGTAAAAACGTTCTTGTATAATTTTGTCAGCGCCCATTTCAAAATTGCTCACTTTGACTAAATTCTATATTTAAAAAAAACTTTTTATGTTTACTAACAAAAATATCATAAAGCTGCTTCACAACATAGTCGGTATCAAAAGTAAAACTTTTTGTGTTTGGAAGCAACATAAACGGACCGACTCAAAATAAAACCTTCTAGTAAAATGGCAGTTTTTTAGATGTTTCACTATTATTTTGTACCGAAGTCAAATACGCTTAAAACTCCATTATTAATGATTAATCGTGCTTAAAACATACAGGCTCATTCGGCAATTTAGAAAATGTACTATGGTTCCAAAAGTGGTATAAAAATCCTTAAGGAATAGCAAAAAATACCCAAATACTGTTTGAGGGGTAAATATTAAGATATGAAACCAAAAGATAAATGTGTTATGTTTTGAGTGTACTCTCTGGTATTCGCTGACATAAAGACACAGTTTTATGTTTGCACTAACATAAATATGTCTGGTGCAATATAAACTTGTCAGGTGAACTCAAAGAAACTTTTAGCCATTCCGAAATATTTTGAGGTGAATGGAGAAAGACTGAAAACGATATTGCAACACAAAGTTAAAAGGAGTTGGGAATTAATAGGTAATATAAAATACGAAAAGTAAGTTACAGTGTTCTAATGTATGTTTGGAAAACATTTGCGACTAAATTTAAACTAGATGTAACGAGTCTGACAGCATGCAAACATGTTCTCCAAGCAAACACTCGAGAACTGCTTTGAACAGCATACTTTCGGGCCAATGCTAGTTTGCGTTGGCAGAAGACCCCGCACCCGCGAAGTAGAGCGACCGACGGACAATTTCGACATCGGCATCCAAAATAAACATTATCGATAGTCCACTTCTGACATACTTACTTTTGCATAATCGAAGACTTCTCATTCCTCTGGCTTCCATTAATTTCGAATAACAATAGATTTTTTAAAAACATTCGTTGAATGCAGGCTTTAATGAGAGCGGGAAATCAAATTTGAATGCTCTTAACTGAATCAATACTCAAAACCATTATTATTCTATAGCCTATCTTTGTGAAAAAAAATTCATTAACAGCTCCTCCAAAGTAGTTGGATATTTGTATTGAAGGACGTGCGTACATATAAAGGAAGCTAGTCGTTTCATAAATGGGTATTCATGAAGAGTAGTAACGTAATAATATTACTTGTTTACACATGTCACTGATTATCTTCATAGTGTATAATACTAAAATATTGAAAATTAGAATTTAACTAATTTAATTTATCGTATTCGTTATACCCATCTAACTAAGAAGTGATAACAATTTCCATTAATTAACATTTGCTAAAGTTCTTGAAAATTCCTTTTGGTTAATTTATGCCAAAGCATTTAACGAAACATTTACAATAATTACAATGGCTAGATACAGTTTGGTTTAAATAGGTTAAACAAAATTTATAAGAAACAAGCGATTCACAAGCCGAAATGCTGCTATTTAACAATATTACCGGATGTTGATGCCGAGGGAAAACATATTTTCTGTCACATTTGTTCAACATGGACGACAATTCTTGCTTCATTTCTTATATTTACGAACAAATGGAAGATCCTACATGGAGTTTATGTGTGTAAATACGATAGCTACGAATATTAATTTCTCGTGACATCTTAGTGCTATCTTGATAGGATAATTCTTGAGATAACATTTTTGAACAAATGCGCAATAAATTTGTGGTGTCAGAAGTAAATCTTCAGGAGTGATAACAGTATAAGTCAGGGGTTCCCAATACGGTCGGTGAAACGGTGAAAAATTTTGAAACGGACCAAGAGGATGATAGGCAAATTCACCCAGGCGACTGATACGTATAATCAAGATTAGATTCTATTGATTTCAGAATATAGTAGTGAAGTTGTTAATTGTTCTTTTATTTCAAAATATTTAACAATGAAGTAGAAATTCCTTCCCTTGGAATTTTACATGATTTTTTATTGATAAAATTTTAAATACGTGATTTTAAAAAGATGTTTATAATCGTTAAAGTTATAAAATAATAGTTGAAAAATAAGACACATTAATGCATTAAACGTGTTTATAAAATTATTGTTAAAATTCCTTGCTCAAATGGTATTTTTATGGTGCAATTATTTGTTTTATGAATTTGTATGCGGCATATTAAAGAAAGAAGTGAAATGGATTGCTGAACCAAAGCAGTTTTTAAAAAAGGGAACAATGCAACGAAATATTTGAGATTCCCTGAAGTAGATTACGCTAAATACATTTACAATTAGTAGTGAAATGAAAAAAGTCCTCATAAAATCTTAGTAAAAGCACAAAATCTTAACTTTTTTCAAATAAAAATTGTTGAATCATTGAATCTGACAATCTCATGAACCACCACACAAACAGTAGGCCAAGAAATCTGCCACTAGCAGCGGGCCACTGGCAGCTCGCGAAAATAAGCTCCTCCCAAAAGGGGAATTTCAAATTTACGCTACTATAGAATGTCTCACAGGCAACAGAAACTCTTATTTTGCTTACGTTTAAGTACGACACTGGGAATATTTATTTATGTATTTATTTTACGTCAAAAAAACAGTTAAAACAGCATATGACGTGGTATGGGGAAAAGTGAATTGTGTGCACATTTTCAAAATTCTGTGATCCCTAGTTATATACTACTTAAATTTTGAATTTTGAAAGGGAGGAAAAAAACGAGAAAAAAATCTCCCATGTAATAAAATCTATTTTCAAGGATAAAAAGGCAATAAATTTTGGCTCTTGTCCATGTTGTCCTTCAAAATAATACTTCCTGGCGCGACAACATGGAAACGATAATTTGAATAATTGTATTTCCCACTGAATTCTAGAAGACGTGCACAGAAAATGAAGTTACATTTATGTCCAGAAGCAAAACAAGGGGCCATCTCAACATTTGCTCAATAGATCAGGGAAACTGGACGAAAAACCTGATCGAGATGTTTTTTTTTTTTATATTTATTTATTTTACGTCAAAAATACTTCATTCTATCACTTATGTTAGTGTTTACGTCTATGTGCGATGCTTATGTTTGTGCTTCTGCGGGCTGTTGCAGTTGGCCGGCAAGCGCAACCCGGACCAGGAGCGCGAGGCGCAGGAATGGCTGGAGGCCGTGCTGGGCCGCAAGTTCCCCGCTGGAGTGCTGTACGAGGACTACATTCGCGACGGCCAGGTGCTGTGCGAAGTCATGAATAAGCTGCAGCCTGGCATCGTCCCCAAGATCAACTCTTCCGGCGGCCAGTTCAAGATGATGGAGAACATCAACCAGTGAGTGGCTGGCCCTCGCTTTCCCTCCCCTCATTCCCCTCACCCAAGGGCTCTATTCGTTAAATGAGAGCTAGCTCACGATTTCTAGGTACAGAAAAATGTGGGTGTATCTAGTTAGGACAGCGTCGTTTTAGTGCGTTGGTATATCTGCTTAGTACAATTGGAATTGTCTTCCGTAAGTGCTCTTCAAACGAACATTCGAAATCAAACTGATAGAGACCTATTCACGTATTATTTTCCAATACTCCTTTAGTAATTTGACACATTTTTCACTCTACAAAGTGTGAAAGCTCAGGATTCAATTGTTTTCGTCATGTAATAGATTGAAAATATGAATTAAGTTTATAATAATAATAATAATAATAATAATAATAATAATAATAATAAATATATTTGATAGGTTTATTTTTTATTTAGAAAAATACTTTAGCCTGTAGACCGATGCTTCAGCCCTGGCTATGTGCTCAATACAGCAGATTATCGTGTAATCTCTACATCTCAATAATCAGGTAGAAATCTCTACATCGCAATAATCCTTTGGAAAAACAAATTTTACGGGATATATCCATTTATTATTTATTTCAACCTAACTTTTCAGTAGAAATGGTTCAGTGTTATTGATTGTGTGGTTACATACAACAAAATGGCAAACAAATGAAACGTAATGTCGTTTTTTAATAGACCTCGTTCCATGCAACATTCCCTAAAAAAGCAAATCAATGTTTACAGTCAGTTTTGTGGCATTTTTTTAAAATTTGCTCATACACAGTACTGCACATTTAGTTCTTTTATTCTTTAACAAATTAACTAATATCAACACATGAGTCAATAAAATTGAAATATATAAATATGAAATATAGCGTATTAAATAAGAATTCTAAAATATGCTCGAATTTCATCAATGCGGATAAAGCAGTACATAAAGTAACCGTATAAAGTAAACATGATGATTAAGGGTGTAAATAAATAATTATATACAACAAAACACTCAAACGGGTAATTTAATGTAGATCGATATTTTAGTTTCCCTTCCAAAACCCCGCGAAATATATTATCGGCTATAAAAAATAAGCTTTAAACACAGTTTCCTCCATTATCGATTTTTAATCGTTTCGGTTGTCAGTGCAAAAAAAAACATGCATCGGCCGGGAATCGAACCCGGGCCGCCCGCGTGGCAGGCGAGCATTCTACCACTGAACCACCGATGCTACGATAATGAGGTGGAATCTCCTTTATTGAGACGCTCGTCCAGATTAAGCTGCCTTTCACCTGCCGGCTCTTCCTCCTGGCGGCCAGAGCGCGCGACAGTCGCTTGGAGCCACGTCACGTTCAGTGCTTTCTCTTCCGAGTAGCACGCCGCTTGCCCGCGCACCGGCCGGCTGCCTGGAGAATCGATTGTCTCCGTTTGCCTTGATGGCTGAGAGCGACCCTGCTTCACATTGATTGTGTGATACATTATGATGCATTATGCGGTACATATTAGTTTCCTTAATTACGATGTAAATCTATATATCGCCATACAGCAGAAATTGTAAAGAAACTCGGAATTGCGAGGAAAATGGTATTCGAAAATTGAGTATATGCGAATAAGCTTGCAGTTGCTACTATGTGACCAGTATAATGCATAGTAAATACGTCGTAGTGAATAATAACGTTTTTTTTAGAAATGACCGATTACGATAAATTCATAACTATAATGATAATCGTCGTCAAATTTTAATTAATATTTTCATTTGATACAACATTATATTTAAAATTAATGTCCTGTCCATTTCGAATAAAATCTTAAATCCTCCATTTTCAATGTTAAGAATTTATATTTTTTAAAATTAATTTTAAATTTGTTCAACATTAAAAAAAAATTATTAGATTGCATGGATTGCATTTGTATTTATTCATAGGAGAGTGATAATTGCGCAGGAAATTATCAAGTTTTTCCATCTCCTAGAATTTCAAGTTGAAACTCTTTTCATATCATAGCGAAGTGGGGTATAATCGAAGAAGAAAAGCAGTTTATTTCGATATTCCTCCTGACAGGTACTTAATTGCAATATTTCCATGAAATGCAAGTATTTTTAACTCTTGGATTTACATTTCTAGCACAAAGAGACTGCTTCGTCACAATTTGGCCGCTCCTCTTATTTGCATGAGCAATCTTTCACGAGATCTCGAAATATTTCTCGCACCTCGCCAAGAGGAGTTCCAAACACAAACATGCGTGTGGACTATTCTTATTGGTTCGAACGCTGCGTTCTATTCGTGGAACTACTACGCTCTATTTCGAGAACAAACGCTGCATAAATTGGTTTCGCCGCGTCACACATCATGCGGGCAGATTGCACGTGTCACTAGGACAGAGGGACGGAGGGAGGGGGGAGAAGGCGGAGGCGAAGGCGGAGGCGGAGGAGGCGGGGCACTTGGCAGAAGAGGCTATGAATGGACAGCTCGAAAGGAGGCGTTGCCCTACTGCGCCCTCAGAGATGTTCTTAAGGGTTCAGAATGGGCACCAAGAAACGGTATTCCGAGGGGGGACGGGAAGACGACAATGGAGAAACAAGGGCTCTTTGAAGCATTAAATACGAATTGAGACGAAAATTAAGGATCCTATTTCTTCTCAAACAGCTCAGTTGCGAAATACATGTAAGTTAACACTGTGCATTTGTTAACTTTCCTCTTATGGAGTAAAACGGTGTTGTAATGCTTTTTGGGGCATTCATTTCCCGTTCCCTCTCTTTCTCAGACTCAATGAGTAGTAAACTTTGAAGGATTTCTCTTTAAATTTTCAACGAAGGTTGGAGAAATATTAATAAGTATTTTTTAAAAATAATTTAACACAAACTAAAAGCATTTTGGTGAATGCGAGTGTATTCAGAATACCCCTCCACCCCTACTCTTAACAATTATTTCTCAATTAATGACAATATAACAAGTGAAAGCAAACTTAGTGTTTATATTCTGAGATCTGCAAAGATACAACGCTTCTCTGTTACTGTGGTATATTTTTTTAAAATAAATATTTAAGAGTAACGGAATACGTGGAAACATAACATATTACTAGAAAAAATTATGATTTTGCGAAATTATGATTGTAACACAGCAGGTATTTCCTGACCACAAGTGTCACACGACAAATATTGTTCAAATTAAAATATAAATTCTATATGTTTCATACAACAATTTCACATGTGCACCAAGGCCCATACACATATTTTTAAAATTCTTCAAAATGAAGAAATGATTTTTTTGTTTCATTTCATAATTCTGAAGAATAGTATTAACAATTAATGAGTTTATTATTTACTGAACGTTATTGCTTGTTATTTCCTTCAGTACTCTATATACTCGAACTCGATATCCACAGCAAAACTTTCCTGGATCGAGGTTACGAGGGAAATAAAACAGTTGAATGGTGCTGTATGTCCTCTAATGGAGGGAATTATGAAAAATAATTATGTAGGGAAGTACAAAAAGACTAAACATCTCAAGTTAATATCTAGTTCATTAGTAAACAGGTAAATGTGAATCATTAAAATTGGGTAAAAAATGAACTCTTGTTTATATCGCGGGCGATAACTGGTTCTAATATTCGAGCGGCGATAAAAAGCCCGAGAGCTAATGACCAAAGACCCTCGGGCCTTTGGTCACCGCTCGACCACCAGCAACCTGACAACGACCTTGGTGTATAAACAACTCTTTTAATGGTTAATATCATGATTAGGCATTCTTGCAATTAATATTAAAAACCGGCCGTTTTCTGAGGAAGTGGAATTCTTGTGTGGCAGGTTCCAGCAGGCTCTGAAGGCGTACGGCGTCCCGGACGTTGACGTGTTCCAGACCATCGACCTTTGGGAGAAGAAGGACATCGCCCAGGTCACCACCACCCTCTTCGCTCTGGGCCGAACGGTACGTCTCGCCCTCCGCCCTTGCAATTAGGCAGAAATGGCTCGCTTGTTAGCCTTTCACCACACCACCTTCGATTCTCATCGATTCCCGTCGAATCTCATGTGAAATTTGTTCCAACAAAACGAGTTTGGCTGCTTTACAAGGGTTAGTCCAACCCCTGTGAAGTGTCCTAAATCCTACCCCATTCCTCATTCCTTCCCATTTCTGGCCGTTGGGTAATGACGTAGCAGGTGCGTACGCGGAGATTCTACCTGGCGGTCCTCTTGACAACCGACACACGAGACGAGACATACGTAAAATACGCTACGTGAATGGAGGATTACTCCGCGCTCAACGCTCGACATGGGGCGAAGAGACGCGGCGCGTCGATAAATCATATAAGATTAAGAACGCAACAAATTTTTGAAAAAGAAGTAATTAGTTGTTCTATGAAGTTGTGTCACGAAGTACTGGCAAAAACCAATTTTTTTCTTGAACTGCACAAATAGTTTTAAAAAATGGGTTACGCCCAACGACAATAAATGTTTGACAATTTATGATTTTTGTTTAAATTTTGAAATTTCCGATCAATTTCTCGATGGATAATTTGAAAGCATTATGCAAGAGAAGAATTTATCGTAACCGCAATTTTTATTAAATTATTTCTACTTAACGTCTGTATTCTGTAGTATTATTTTATATTTGTGCGAAAGGAAAGAGTGTACATACATGCAAGTGAGTGAAATCACAATTGAGTTCTTCGCAGAGACTCTTAATAATATCGACAAAATAATGGTACTTATATTTTCCGTCAGTTTATAGAATACTTGTTCAAATACAAAGAAACCAGTTTTACTGGCTAAATTAGTTGAGCGTTTACATAATATCTAACAGAATAGTGTACTCGCGGATAATTTTACGATCATTGCTGGCAACATGCATAGGACAGACTATTTTTACATCTGTTACATAAGTTGCCTTTTTGTAAACGCAATTTACTATAATGTATTTCTGGAAAGCAAGCAGGACATGCTTAAGACAAGGAAAGCATTCGAAGGTTCAATGAACCCAGGTGAATTAACAGTTTCCTGAAATGTAAACATTTGGGTTCTTGTTGTGCAACGCAGGAAAGACGGTCGACATCCTATTTTTGCCGCCATATAATCGAACGAAGGGTGGTGAGAGATCGCGTTCTGGCACTTGCCTCTTACCTTTGGCACCGTGCCTCCCCATCTTGGCATGAAAACTGTGCTCTTGATAAACAATGTATGACAGAATTACGAAGCCATTAAGTACATGGACACGAGCAGGCGTCTTTCCCGCAATGTTATAACTTCTAGAACATTGCCCGTAGTTTTATGTTAGTTTATCGACTAAAAATGTTAGAAGCTTGTTAACGGAAAGGCTGAATTATAATGTACTGAAAGTAGTAAGAGTATGATCTGAAACATACTAGACATTTAGGAATCCACACAGCTTACTTAACATAAAAAAAAAAAAAAAAAAAGTCCATGACAAAAAGTTCAGGAATAGATTGTCAATGACAACCATGTATCTACAGTAGTCTCAGATTAATTTGCGAGGTTGATGGCGTACTTAATACTTAATAGAAGAAACAAATAAAATTTAAATATGATAAAATTAATTGAAAATGGTATTTAAACAGTCATGCACTTTTCCAAATGAGCTTTCCAAAACTAAAGTTGAAATGTAAGCGAAACTGATACAGAACATGAGAGTTCTATCGTGGAATATATACAAATTAAAAATATAAAATATTTAAATATCTGCGAACGCCAAGAAATTTTATTCATCACATCCTGTAAAGAACAGTTACGAATAACATTCAGATTTGACTAAATTTGAATTACATTACATACTCTATCCATTTTAAATTGGATAAAACTTGCAAAATTAATTATATCTTTCATGAATTGTGTTTTAAGCAAGACCTGTGTGTAGGAAGTACCTAGTTTATTGTAGAAATACCTACCATGTTTCAAATTATGAATTCAAATGGATTCTGTGGAAATCAAAAGTTACATATCAGTTTTATCATAAGTTTTATATATGCCAATAATTTATTGTATTTTTCGACCTTATTCTAACCGATCCTTATCGCGCCGATCCCCTTACATTTCGACTCCCTTTCTTACCGACCCCTTCTCTGACTACCCCTTTCTTACCGACCCCCTTTCATACCACCCCCTTTCATACCCACCCCTTTCATACCCACCCCTTTCATACCCACCCCCTTTCATACCCACCCCCTTTCATACCCACCCCCTTTCATACCCACCCCTTTCATACCCACCCCTTTCATACCCACCCCCTTTCACCACCCCTTTCATACCCACCCTTTCATACCACCCCCCTTTCATACCCACCCATTTATACCCACCCTTTCATACCTATACCTTTCATACCACCCATTTCCTGCAGATCCCCTAAACATCGCTTGACACGGCCCGGCATTTGTTGACTGGCACGTGGTGTTGCTTGCAGACGTACCGGCACGCCGACTGGAAGGGCCCCTGGCTGGGCCCGCGCCCGGCCGAGGAGCACAAGCGCGACTTCACGGAGGAGCAGCGCGCGCCGGCGAGGGCATCATCGGCCGGCCAGAACGAGGGCGCCACGCAGGCGGGCCAGAACATCGGCGCCGGCCGCAAGATCCTCCTGGGCAAGTGAACGCCCCGCCCCTCGCCCTCACCCTCGCCCACGCCTACCCCCGCACGCTGGCAGCCTCGCCCCGCCCCGCCCCGCCCACCCCGTCTCTCCCCTACCACACCACCCCCTCCGCTCTCACCCCCTCCCTCTCTCTCTCTCTTCTCTTCAGTCGTATTGGCCCCCTCCGCTGCCCTCTCTCTGTCGTCGCAGTCTTTTTGTACATAAAATTAAAACTACAACAAAAATATAGGAAAACACTTTTTATTATACTATGTTAATTTGCACACGAAGCTAACATCTTACTCGAGTTGGTTCTTATAGTTCTGCCATCTTTATTAAGAATTTCAGTGTAAGTACGATCGACCCTCTAAACAGGAGGATGAGTTGCATGGTATTATCACACACCGTAGTCCACAACTGGTGTCAATCTTACCCATTAATGAAAACAATATGTTGAGAGAACATGTGTAATAATTATGGAATAATGTAATATGCACTCTATAATTTAGTCCTCTTAAGTGCCCATAATAATGTAATATGTAACGTAATCAATATTGTGGTAAATCTTCGAAGATATACTTACTATGATATATTTATCATTAGTTTAAGAATATGTGTTTTGTGGCATTTTATACACTATTTTTGTGTGAGAACCAATAAATTCAAGTGTTTTGGGTGTACAAGATTTGTGTTTTTATTTCTAACCTTTCCGAGTCTAGTCTGCTAAAACGTTCCTAAGGAATAGAAAAGTCGACTTCATGACAGATTTTTATTACAAGTGGATCTGTCTCATAACTGTTTTCGTTACAACGTAAAATAGAAAAAGTAATGGCCAGATAGCGCATAATGATGTTCTGCCCAAGGACAACATGCTTTTCTTTCATGTGTGCTTTTGCTGCGCGAGGCATCAATAATATACTCGAAATTGAAGTAGTTTACCCTTGAATCATAGTATCTTTCTAAAATGTATCTAGCTTACCAGGAAAATATTCTCTGGGTGAGTACGAGATCAGATTTGAAATATTTACTGATGGTATATTTTAAACGTTCTGCATTTAGACATGTCTGAAACATTGGCTGCGATCTTCCCAGTTGATATCATTATCACCCCACAACTAGACTGAGCTAGTGAAATATAACTGGGAAATGAGGTCTATATCTCTATTTGAAATTTATGGAAGGCGACACGAAACGTCGGTACACATGTACATATTTCGTCTACACGATGTAAACTATAAAAGTATACAATGAACTGACACTCAAATATCTCGGCAACCTTTTTGTTATTAAAATATTTATTGAACAACAGAGAAGTTTCTGCATTATTCCAAAGACAGTTTAGAATGCAGAAACCGTTGAGCTGTGTTCTCACTCATTTTCCAGCGTTCGCGTATACGTGAGTTTTCGTAACGTGGCGGATGACATCAGGTCATTTTTACACCTCCTGCTTTATAAAATGAATCTTTATAACAGTGATAAGCATATGTTCGAGGCCATGAGCCCCGTTGAGAATGACGTTCGCGAATTAATTGAAAAGATTCATTTTATAAGGAGGGAGGTGTAAAAATGACCTAATGTCATCCTCCATGTCACGAAAACCCAAGTATAGTTCCCGCAATGACCGCGTGGAGCGCTGCATGGCGGCGCGTGGGCGGCGGCTATTCAGAGCGCCCTCTGCCGGCGCCGCCGTGCGCTCATAAAAGGCGCATAATGCTCGGGCGTCGCGTTTCAAGGCGAACACGCAAATAACTCGGCCCGCGATCCACCACGCGGCGCAGCCCGAGGAGACGGCCGACCGGGAGACGAACCGTGCAGCCGTACATGACTAGTGATGGCAGGGTTTTTTTTTTTTTTTTTTTTTTTTTTTCTAAAACGTCGTACATCGATATTTCTCAACACTGCTCAATTTGCCGATGACACTGCACTCTACATCTCAGGCAACTCTTTAACAACTCTTCAAACACAGCTTCAAAATCATTTAAATTTACTTGCAAATTGGACTAATATCTGGAAAATAAAGTTAAACCCTACAAAATCTGTATCAAAAATATTCACATTAAAACCATTCACACACCCTCTTCCACTTTCCATAAATAACGATACCATTAATCGGACACCAACAAACAAAACAATAAAATACTTGGGCTTAAACTTCGATACTCGACTCAACTGGAAGCAACACGTACAGGTAAAATCTCAGCAGGCCAAAACTAAACTAATTCAACTACGATCCTTACTGAATCAACAGAGCCACCTCTTCACATCTAATGCACTATTACTCTACAAATCAATAATCCGGCCGACTCTACTTTATGCTCGCCCCATCTGGACCAACGCTGCTAATACAAATCTAAACAAAATGCAAGTGATCCAAAATAAAATATTAAGATTAATCACAAAAGCACCTTGGTTCATCAGTAACAACCAACTACATAATGATTTAAATATAAACACAATAAAAAATCAAATACCTATCTTGCAAACACTTCTACACAAACCTTCCCCAAATACAAGCATCATCCTTCTATAAACAGGGCAAAAACCCCAATTATCCAACAAGAATTAAAAACAGATATCCACTTCACTCATTCTATAAAATGTTCGCAAACCTGAAATAATACTTATCTGAGGTGCTTCCTGCTTCCTCTCCCGCTTTATATTTAAAAAAAAAGTAACATGGATATTTCGATCCATTAACAAAAGATTTTCGATGTCAATGAAAACATCGATGTTTTAAATACGATGAAACATACGAAGTAAAACGTCGTGGTTCTAATGTCAGTATTACTTTAATGAATATTCTGCCTTAAAATCGACTGTCATCTTAATTTTCAAATCAATGTTCAATGTAGTCAAGGTTCAAAATGCAATTCAACGATATTACCACGTAAAAATAAAAAAGGTAATAACACTGGAGAAAGGTTCGAATGGTAAACCGTTGCGTACCGCCTGGGTATCGACAACAGTGACATTGTGAATGGCTGTTGATTGCGAGCAATAAAAAATAATTTAAAAAAATAAAAAAATAAAAAATAATTTTATTTATATCGTGCAATTTTTTTTGGAAAACATCCATGTTTCTGAACAAATACATCGATCTGTAGAAGATATCGAAAGTAAAACATCGAAGTTATAATATCGATGTTTCTGCTCGACAATATCGATATTTTAAATACATCGATTTTTTGCCATCCCTTAACATGACGCGTTACTACACCGCCCATAGGCATGCGCAGAATTGGGCGTGGGGGCCGTGCCCGCTTCACATTTACAAAGAGATCTCATACCCGTACGTGAGAAAATGTTTTATTTCCGTAAATATTTTCTATCCCTGGTTTTCCTAATTTAACCTGGCAATAATGGACTTTTAAAATTTTATTTAATTGAGAATTGCTTTAGAAACAGCTGTGGTCGTTATCAATCTCTATTATTGTGTGCATAAATAAAAACTATTTCAAAATTATAATAATATATTAATTAAGAACAGTTAATTTTGCACAATAATTTAATTTGTCAAACTCAGAAAATTAGGGAATTCTTTATACGACATTTGGGGAATAGGTTTCCCTCGTGTGGCAGCCTCGTAAATAATTCAGCATCAAAGCATGTGTATTTATTAATAGTAATGATTAAGTCACAATTTAATTCTCTTTGTAGTATATATTACTTATTTATTAGCAAAATATGTCATACGTAAGTATAAAGAAGTTAAATGAACAAGGGACCCTGAAGTGAAGATGAGGCATGAGATCGTATACTCACCCAGCATATTTCCTGTGACTTCGAAGAATGTACTTCAATATGTTTCTTTATAATATGCACAAATACAATTTCAGCTCGTGTAAATAATGTTTACAATGTAAAATACATGAAGAGAGGTATAAGAAAGAAGAGAGTAGTAGTGAGAAAATTTCAAGTATAGGCCAGCAAGAAAAAAATGTAAAATCTGTCGTCTCATATAGTACTTAACTGATTAAAATTGAAGAAAAACTTGGTACCAAATCTGTTCGTTTCAAACACCATTGTCAAGGCTTCTGTTTATTTTTTCAACAATTCCTTTTTTACTACAAACTAGTAGGATGCGGCACCAAAAACAGCGCCTTGCATATTTTGTATCATTCCCAGTCTGACATTTCAAAAATCTTTTTAACATAATACGAAGCCACAATTAAAACAACAGAAAACTAACAACCCTTATACTCTTCGTGTCTATTTCAGAAATAACTATCCAGTTTATTAACCGATAATTTATTCATTGCACCTGAGTACGCAATTACACCTGAATCGTGCATGGTATATTTTCAGCGATTTTTGAGCACTATTTGATTTGATAAAATTGGTAAAATTTTCAACCTATTTGAATAAAATAACACAATTTTTGTCCACAATTCGTGACAAGACATTAGAAAAAACGAAAGGATTAGTAGGAACTATTTTTCACTCGAAAATAATGTGTTTTTTTTTTAATATTAAACTGTTCCCTGTTTAATATTACAAGTTCGCAAAGCTTAACTCCACAAAACCGGTTCATGTTATATTTTTGCAATACCAATAATAAAATGTTTTCAACTTAATCGTTTGATAAAAAGTACGGGAAAATAAAGAATATTCATTCTTCTCTTCACTACTAAAAGGTATGAGCTCCTCGTTTTAAACGTTTAAAGCAAGTGGGAAACCCCCATCCCTACTTTTCAAACTTTGTGTTTGAAGTGGCCACTACCGAGGCGGTGGTCTTCTGGTGTCTTTACTTTAATACACATAATGGGAATTTCTTTTTATTTGAAAAAATTCATTGAACTTTTCTATAGACGTCCAATGAAGTATTGGTCGCACTGGTACACGTAAAGACTATATAACACCACATGAAACAAGTGACTAAAATTACATTGGAGTTCGTTAGACTAAAGTGAACGTGCGTCAAAGAACAAATTGTATGTAGTATTAAAAGTTGGATGTAGTAGAGTTACACAGGGTGATTGTTTATATAATAATCACTTTTGGAGATTTGGGAAATTCATTTCATTTCTATTTAAATTGATATTCATGAAAAATATTGTTCCATTAAAAATATTGATCCAGATAATTGCAGTTCTGTTGCATTGCATATCTAGAATAGCGGGCACACATCAGACAATTTTTAAATAATCATTCTTCATCTATATAATATTCCTTAGTGCTAAGATTTTTCACAAAAATTGAAAGAAAATAGAACGAAATTAATGTATATCAGACGAGGTTCAATGTGTTCAAAGGATTTTTTACAAGTTAATCTCTGGTAAAAGGTTAATATTTATCACCTATTGTTAAAATTACAGGAATCACACGATACTTCTTGACGCTTTTTCAAGATAATACGGCCAATTTTTTATTCCACGCGTCTCGTTAAATCGACTGCCAGGGCTATCAGTTTATAGCCAATGCACTGACTTATTATTCACTATTGACTTTCATTTATTATCCTCTATGACAGTCTTAAACCACGACTTCCCTTTTTTCGAGATGTTACTGTTACGATGCACCGACGTTCGAACTAAGGCCATAGAATAAATACATTTTGGAGGCTTGCAACGCGTCTGCTGATCATTATAGAAAATAATTATGATTAGCAATAAAAGTATTATTTGCCACATAAATGTATGATCGATGAAGTACCCGCAACATTTTAGAATTGCAAAGAATATTCAAAATAAAATATAATGAAATGTTCATAACCCTAATGATTTGAATATTCCAATTTCATGCCTTTATCATTGGTACTTTATGGAGATGATAATTGTATATTCTTTGCCTTCACAAACATAGCAGCGCCAGCGATTGCAGAAAAAGAAAATCTCCCTAATATCGTGAGTGAGAACTCTGCGAAATCACTAACTTTACCAACGTGATTATGACGTAGCACCGACAAAATCGCAGTCGTGAGTGCTACGCAAGTCACTACAAATACTATCATGTGTCCTTCCTAGACACAAAAAATATTGCAATGACATCATATGTTTCGATCGACGTCATTTTTGTTTGCCGGTCAGAATGGGGAGGTCGGTTGCGGCAGTGTACCTGCAGAGGGTAGAAGTTTCCCCGCAAGGCAAGCACGTTTTGACACGTTTTGTGATTGTACAATGCAGAAAGTAAATGCAAACAACCAAGTTTTCATTTATTTCTCTGTCTCATAATAGTCACATCTAATCTCCGAGTAAGAGTTCTTTAGTAAATATCGGAATACAGTGTATTTGTAGACGTTGACGAAAAGATTGAAACAGCGTTACAGCGTTAAATTATACAAAAAATTAAAGTATACAAAAAGTTTGTAGCGAAGAATTGTAAGTGAAAACAAGACAGGTACTGAGATATGAAGTTTAAAAATACAATAGAATAATACTCATAGGACTTCATTTTCTCAGAACTTGAAAATTGTCCCCATCTCCCTTGGCCTCTCTATTGTATTAACATTGTTATTAAAATTTCTTGTTTGAATTAAAAATAATATAACAGCAATATGTTTCTAACATATGGAACATAAATCGTGTAAAATACTAAGTTGTCTTTTCATCTTGCACATTATCACGAGGAGGATGTGAGATTGACGTCAATGCGGTCGATTGTGGTAACAGTTGTTCATCCGGTGGGAAATATTTATAGAACGTGATACCGCTTTCAAGATATTTCAATGTTATTTTGCCTTATTTCTGAATTATATACAAGTAGCAAACACAAATCGACAAAATTAAAATGAAAAATGATGGAAGCCTTTCAATTTATGAGCTGAAGCATTCCTAATCCAGTTTTTCGCTGCCAACTGAAATCTGAGCATATGTAGCGCTTTGAATAAGAAAAACTTTCGTTACTTCTCCTGTGAATCCAACAGTCACAATACAAATTGACTTTTTATAACATCGCGCCAAGTATTCTAAAGTTAGAATACATTTTTATATATTTCACATTTCACGGATCACACGACTTACACTCCTGTGATTATCAATTGTAAGTTGTGCGTATAGTAGAATATCATACACTAATTGTGTAATGTATGTGATTTGTCTACGAGTAACTATCAAAGTGGTATTTTTAGCATTTATATATGATGAATTAGTTTTCATCAGATTATTCAGTCACCTTAGGAATCTCACAATACATTTTGAAACCTGCAACATGAGGCGCTGAAGTTGTGTTTAATCTTCAAAACGATTCGAAGTATCGGGATGCAGTTGGCGATACGTTGTTGTTGCATACGGGGGGAATAATATATTTCGTTTTCTTCTTTCTAACATTCCTAGTTTTGAGCATATTGACCACATCTTTGAATTTTTAAACGCAAGAATATATGATATGAATGAAATCAAACAACTTTATGTATAAACAAAAATATGTTCACAGTAATGCTCCATTCCAATCATTTGAAATGGAACGAAACAAAATGTTGAATTTGTTCTTAGAAAGTTTTTTTTAATTACTACAGAACCCAGTAGACGCCATGCTTTCTCTCTCTCTCTTCTCTCTCTCTCTCTTTCTCTCTCTTTCTCTCTCTCTTTTCCTCTCTCTCTTCTTTTTTCCCGCCTCTCTCACTTCTTCCCTCTCTCACTTCTTCCCTCTCTCACTTCTTCCCTCTCTCACTTCTTCCCTCTCTCATATACCTTCTCTCTCTCTTGTCCCATATCTCTCTTGTTTCCTCTCTCTCGCCTCTCCCTCCCGCGCCGAGCGCTCTCATGTCCTCCTCGGCCTCGCCCCGCGTCACATCGCAACGCTCCGTAACAATGAAGACCAAGTGGATTGGGCATTGAATTTAACTGATGCGCTCTCTTGTACTGCCGCGCCATCTTGTGACATTACAACAAAATGAACAGCATAAAAACATTCTGCACGAAAAAGCACATAATATGCCAACTTACATGAAGATCGGTCAAACACTGTCGCAGTTCATCGATCTGGATCATACCAATTCCAGTTTTATTCATAGATTTCTTCTCCCTTAACTCTGGAGGATTTCTCTTGCTCTCACTTTCGTGTCTTAACATGTTTAATTGTTGCATTAAACTGAAACCTGCGTTGGAACAATAAAAACGCATACAATTATAGGAGCATAGGAAGCACAGTATGTTCTAATATTGTGCACTCAAACACAACAGTTTGACCTCTACATGCCTATGGAGATGTGCCAGAAACAACTCAACGCTGATTCTTAGCATTCTAAAAACAAATTGAGTAAACGCGCTCATTGCTCTTTCTGAAACAGTGAATCTTGAGAATAAATTGACCACAACAAACATGACAGAAGTTTAAAATATCTGAAACGCAACTTATTTTTAAGATGTGGGCAGGTCATTTGAATTTTGATTAAATACATTCGTCAATTTTAACAAAACCTCTATCTTTGATGGTCAAAACAAAGTTGCAAAATTTGCTACTGAAGTACAATGCACTTTCTTCGTGCATGCATAGCTCGCATTCGTGCAGTATACGCTTAATTTTATAAATAATTATTTATTAATAATGATTTACAAACTATTATTAGATTCAATGGGAGTTGTTCCATAGTATTCTGTACGTGCATTAGCATTGAGCTTACATTGGAGGATAGGGTCATTGATAATAGTAGTGAGCAAAGATGGGTTTACAGTTTGGTCACACGTGTTTAAGGTTTTGGATGGGGTATGCAGGTCTGAAGTGTAAGATTTTGGATTTGTGATGTGTAAGGAAGATCCCAAATTTAAAGTCTCAAATCCCTTCCAAAAAAATGTATGCCCAAACTGCACAAACAAATCCTTGTCACCACTAATATCAATGACTCCTAATCCCAAAGTTTCATAAGTTCAATACAAATGCACACACAGAATTTATAGAACAACTTCAATCAACCTCTAATAACGTCTAATTAATCTAATAAGTCTTTATCATTTATGTTAAATAACTCAAAAATATTTGACATTCATAAACTTAAACATTTAAACCTCCTTGCAACAACCATCACCTTTAGGCATCCACCAAGTAAATACACTGAGGTGACAAACGTTCCGGGATTGCAACGTGCAAAGATAAATTATAGTAGTAGTTTCGCAAAGAAGGGGTATAAAAGGTCAGTGCATTGGCAGAGCAACGCTGGAAAATTATGGCAATGCTTCATGTCACCGAGCTCCAATTGTTCGCGGTTAGTTTGAAGAACATTCTGCACGATTCGAGCGAATAATTTGGCCACCCAGATCTTCAGACATGAATCCCATCGAACGTTAGTGGGACATAATTGAGAAGTCAATTCTACCACAAAATCCTGCACCGGCAGGACCTTCGCAAGAACGGCTACAGAGGCAGCATGGCTCAATATTTCTGCACTTGTTGAGTCCATGCCACGTCGAATTGATGCACTTCGCCGGGCTAAAGGAGGATCGACACGATATTAGAACGTATCTCATGACTTTCGTCACCTCAGTGTAATTTCATCTCACCCGCTTCAATCCCATTCTCGCAGGACAACAAATGGATCATACCGCAATATTTTTTCTGAAGGTCGTTGTAACTGATCCACGAGAACCACACTTGTAAAACCAAAGGCTGATCAGTGAAATAAACAAAACAAAAACCAAAACAAAAAAACAGTTTTAGACGAATACCCGAGCGGAGTTGACAGACTTGAGTGTACATATTACCCACGCAACTTTTCTTGTCTGATTGCCTACTTTCCCCCTCCCTGGCACAATGAACAGTTGCAGGTAAACGCTCGCAGAGAGCTCAGATGAAAAATTCCAAACACTTTTTCATTGGTGCGTAATAAAAAATATTTGCTCTTGAAGACGAGAACTCGTTTGTATTGTTTGTTTGTTTTTGTCTCTTTTTTGTTTAGAAAAATGAAAGAAATGCCCGAAGCTGGTCCAGATCCATCTGAAGAGATACCTTGATGGTATAGATGGCTAGATTGGCTAGATTTTGAAGTCATCAGTTATGCGCTATTTTTCAAGAACTTTCGGATAGAACATTTGCTTGTTTCAATAACAGAACTATTGTTCCGAGTTTTTCTTGACCATTCGAAACATATGGTCTGTTTCTGAGACATAAAATGACGTATAATACATCTGAATATAAAACAACGGCATATAATTTTTAAAATTTTTGAAGTCATACAACTTTCCTTAATTTTCTTATTGATACAATTGTACTTCTTACAACAAATTTATTAAAATTAAATGAGAATCTAAATTAAGTCATACTAAATTTCTTACTTGAAAATACTTGAATATACTTGCGATCGTAATCGAAATATAATTATAAAATAATTATGAAAGACAATGAAAGAAAATGAAACACCTCAGTAAAATGTACAATTCTCTCAACTCCAGCGCTTTATCAATATAATAAGGCTTATCACCATACGTGCTGCGGTGTCCGAGTGGTTAAGGAGTTGGACTCGAAATCCAATGGGCTTTGCCCGCACAGGTTCGAATCCTGTCCGCAGCGAAAATTTTAATGGGGTCTCAACAATAATCCCAATCGTAATATGACTAAATTAAGCACACTAAAGCTGTTCCAATACAATAAATTACGTTGTACCATAGAAAATAGAGCACTTGTACTATTTATAGGACTGTGAAAAGAATTTACTGTCGCAAAGAATCCATCTTTTGATGTTCACACCACCTTATACAGATTTATATTGTATTTCTTGGTATTCATTTCATAGTTCCATTGTATTTTAATTAACTATTGGACTATTCTAATAAAATATAATGTCTGTGATATGATTTGCTAAATGCATTGCTATTCCAAGACCATCTGTACTCATAACAAACACATTCATCTTACTACACAAACAAAAATTAATTGTACAGCTGTATACTGTTATTTCGAAATAAGAAATTCCGAAAAAATCAAGGTCTAACTCACTTTCTTCAATGCATTTCACCCATGCAAAGGAGAGCAGATTTCCCATTAGGCAGCAAATATGCTGTTGGATTGTGAATAGGCCCTTCTGTTGGATTCTTTTCTTTGTAGTGTTTTGGGTGTAATAGGTCGTAATCAGAAATTATCAATATGAAATTAATATTTCCTTGTCATTTTTAGACAACCGAAAGCGCTTTTGAACTGACTACGTCAGTATCGAGCTGATAAATCAAGTGCATGAACGCTCATTTAGTTCCAAAGTTATGAGTCATTATTTGAATGTGCGTCACTTAAGTACTTTTATCTTTCCTTGCCTCAGAAAGATTGTATATCGACAACCTAAGACTGATGATGATTAGGACTATGTAAACAGTTTACAAACACGAAATAAATTATTTAAAATATGGATTTCTTTTTTCACTAAAACCATTCTCTTAAAAATAGTAAAGCACATGTGGAGTATTAACCAAATTTCGGCGCGGTATGTACTAATCACGTGAGCAAACTTTGAACTTTTGAAGGTTCATTGACGTTGCCTTCTGGCGCCAACGAAATAAATCTTGCAAAAGTAAATCCCAACAAGTGGGGGCAGTAGAAACGACTCAGTGATTGGTGAGTGTATGCGAGAATATACACGGATATTGCATTATTTTCTAAAAATAAAGCACGTCTTGAGTTCTGAGTCAATTTGTTTTCCAAAACATCATTGTTCATTATAAAAACATTTTACTAAAAACTTCATTCATCCACATCACTACGAGTTCAAACAATTGTAATCAATTTATTGAAAGTAACTGTATATGAATGACTATTGAATGAATATCCCAGGTACCTTCGTAAAGCCAGTTGGATATCTGCATTGGGTAGAAAGCAAATAAAAGTTCAAGTATTAATCCAGGTCTATGAGACACTTAAAATGGGTATTTTATCCTTAACGATTCTGTTCAAGGTTTTGTAATTTCGCGACTGATCTTTCGTGGTACAGGATGTGTGTTGTTTTTCGTGCACTGAGAATTGACGAATGTATTTCAATAAAGCATTCCTTAAAGTTCGGTTTTATTTATTAATTTATGGCCCTAAATAATATATAGTCGACTCCGCTTATAGTGAACTTCGAGGGAATATCATGTTTGGTTCACTATATCCGAGGTTCACTATATCCGATGATGCCAAAAGTAAATAAATTTTTTCCACGTTGATTGATTTTATTAATATAGAGAGAACGCAAAATCCATTATCAAAATGAACTGAAAATTTCAATGTCTTTATTAGTCCTTATAAAAGCCATTATTTACAATTTTTTGCTTCGTACATTTTTAATTAAGAATTTCTCTAGTTCTCTTCTCCAGAGTTCGTGCTCTTACCGTGTTTGATTCTGCTTTGTCTTTGGTCTCTAAGTATCGCAATGCAGTCTTGACATCTTTCAATGCCACTTGCACTGTTGGAACAACGCCCTACTCATCTTTTACTGACCTAATATCGTACGAGATCGAATTAATTTTCAGGGCTTATTTGCGACGTTCACTACAGCCGAGGTTCAGCTTCACTATAACTGAATCTTCTAATGCGTATTTGTATTATTAGTGAAACGGAACCAGTGACTGAAGTTCACTATAAGGGACTATATCCGAGTTCACTATAATCGGAGTCAACTGTATAAGTTGTCAAATTAATATTTAGGAGTAGTAGTTAAATAAAACCATGAAATAATTTCAGCATTTTATCAATGGATCTTGGAAAACGGAACAAAAATCGTGGCCGCGACAGGGGTAATTTACCCTGGATATTGAATTCAATAGTTTCTGTGCATTCTTCTAAAATCATACATTTTAAAAATTAACTATTGTATTTGTATTGATATAAAATAGATGTTTTAACCCAATATAGTCCCTAATGGGAGAAAAACAGGTATGCAAGTGGAAGAATTTGATCAGACATTGAAAATTGTGTAAATCGATTTAATAAGTGTAACAATATCTTGAAAAACGTAGTAAAATAACGTGCAAGAAACGTATGTTTAACATAGCTTGTGGAGCTATACTTAATGTGGAGTTTTTAGTGGGCTGTTGATATTGGCATCTGTTGAAGACGATCCTCATGTCGAATAGTTACCCATATGAATGAAAGTAGATAAATGTTTTCGAATAACAGTTTTCACAGGTTTGGGGCGTAATGCATTATACTTTACTTGGGTTTTTCTAACGAGGCATCTGACGGATGTATCTCCAAGATGGAATATGGCACAGCTTTTCGCGTCTTGCAGCTAGAGTCGCTTGATCCGCAGCTCTGCTTTATACGGTAGCGCTCATGTTACATCTTGCGGCAAGAACGAGAAAGACGCATAAAGTCGTGCCATATTCCATCTCGGAGAATCTACCCTCCAAGTTTCAATTAATATTTATATAAATAATAATAAATAATAATAATAATAATAATAATAATAATAATAACCTTCAGACACAAAGTCGACAAATGGGAAGTTATGTCAGAGCAACCTAAGCAAAAACAGTACAGACCAAAATGGTCAGAAGAACGTAAAAGAGCCTTCTCGGAAACAATGAAAGCCTATTGGATCAAGAAGAAGAACTCAAAGAAAAATTGATCGAGTTACTTGCTTAACGTCTTCCATTTCTGGGGAGAATTCGCCAATAATAATAATAATAATAATAATAATAATAATAATAATAATAATAATAAAAGTAGAAGAAGAAATAGAAGAAGAAGAAGAAGAAGAAGAAGAAGAAGAAGAAGAAGAAGCCATCTAAGAATTTACACTCGTACGACTCGTGGCGCCAACGACGCGCTAGCAAGTTACGTAACGACCAACAGGTAGCGCACGCGCCTGCACAGCTGTGAGAATGCCCAGCCGACACAGAAACGCAGACGAAAACACTTCAGCACGCGTACGCCAGGCTGACTCTCTTTCGTCAGTTACTTCGCAGTAGCAGCTGCATTTTGTGAATCGCGATGAGCTACGGCGATGGTTTGCTTATGGAAATATTTTTGTTTACTTGTAAATAAAAAAGTCAGTACGTCTTGGATTAATGAAGGAAAGTTGAGGTAGTAAGGGAAAGATGGTTTAAACGCATAAATTAATCAAATATTGTCTCAAAAATTGCAAAAACATTACTTTTTTATTAAAAATCTTTCATTCCTTACATTGACTACATGGTTTTCTTTGTTATGTACAAAGAACATTATTTTAACAGCCTAAAAATAAATGTTTGAAAAGATAATTATCACCTAATTATTAGATAATTATTACATTCAATTCAGTTCTTTGTAATCAATATTTCACAGTCTTTTATATAATTTTCTTATCATTATATACATTTTTATTCACTCTCGGTTTACCATTTTAATTACTATTAAACTTGAATTGAAATGAAATTGAATTAAACTTGAAAAATGAATTAAACAATAAAAATTAATAGATATTAAGATTTAAGTGTATTCGCTACTGAAAACAAGACGTGGTCAATCTCTGAGGAAATGGTCCAATTACTTTTGAGGATTTCTGCATTCGGATGAATAGTTGATTTTCTAAGGGGAGAGACACCACAACGAACCTCGAGTACAATACAAAGCGAAGAGGGTGAACTGTGAGGGTTCTCTGAATAGGTATGCCCATTAATAAGTAACCGGTTGCTCTGAAACAGGAATCACACAGGACCGAGCTGAACCTCCGACAAGGGGAGCATCTAAAAGAGAAAAAAACGCACGCTTTTGTTGGAGTCAACAACCTTCGGTTACCTATAAAATTCGCTAATATTTCCACCAGTCTATTTATTTCATTGCAAATTTGTTAAAGTTACCATCATCATCAGACCAACATTTTTCTCAAATCTTATTCGGTGAAACCTGGCTAGAAACATTAGATTGGTTGAAATGGTGGTTAGTAATATTAGATTTCATTCCTGCAACTAATGCAGAAACGTTCTTGATATTGGATTTCATTTTAACATAGCAAATGTTATCTATAATCTACATCCTACAACACTATCATACATTTTACCTTTTCCTTTCTATATATCGTCTATTCATCATTACCGCATTTTCTTTTGATTTTGTGAACAGAAATAAGATTTTTATCATTATTCTCTTGAAATCTCTATTGTCTTTTAGATTCTAGTTGCCGTTTGCATAGGCCGTTCGGCAAAATTAGCCAATTTTACTCTTTCACATACTATTTTCAAAGTACGGAGGAAATTATGTAATGATGCAGAAAAATGGGAATTTCTTGGACAGAAAAATTCATACTGCAGGTCTCTGATACCAAACTAGTGATGCTACAACAGCACATACTTTCGCGCATTATTTCTACCTTTTTACAATTTTTGTACATTCAGAGCATTCAACTAAAATGAGACCTGCGCCATTCTCTTAAGCGTCCCTTGTTCTACTCGTAGAAAAAATTAAAGAACTAGTGGTGCTATAACAGCACATACGTTCCCGCTACTACTTGTTGGAAATAGTTACCTAATATTTATGTATATATATATATATATATATATATATATATATATATATATATTTACCTATACATAATTGTTTTAGTATGGCAGAAATTGTACTTTCTGCCATGCTAAACACCCATTGATAACTTACTGCCAAAAAAAAATTAATCAGTAATTTGCAACTGACGTGTCGACATTTTACGAACTGACAGCGCTTCAAACGAAGCGTGGGAAATTCAAATTTAGTATTCGATTTTTTTAATTTTCGTAAATGCAGAGTGCACCAAAAATGGAACCAGCACTACGTTCCTTACCATTCTTTGCTACATAAATGGAAAAACATCACGCCTAATTACGCAAAAAGTATTCGTATTTTAGAAAAATTGAATTTAAAATTTTTTGGGGGGGGGGTTCTTTAATGAAACCCTTGGGACATTTTCCAAATTTTCAAAACAATAGCTCCATCGTTTTCGATTAAATGTTGTTGTTGGATAGTGTGAAGAATTGTGCAAGTTTAATATTTTCAAAGATTTCAATAAGAGAAAAAGTATCTTGTTATTGTAGTTGTAGGAAGACGCTGCAAATTTCTGAATTTTGATATTCTGAAAATAAGACATGCACCACCCTCTTAGGTATCTATGCAAACAGAGGTCAAAATTTAATGAAAATATTTTATGTAGTTTTTTAGAAAAAAAATAATTAAAAATTCAGAATTGCTATGTTTCACGCAAAATTCCCCAAAACTACTGTTTTTCGAAAAATTGAACATTAAAAATAATTTATATCTCCAATATTTTAGTTGAATGAAGACACCACACAGACCTGCATCATTCTCTTAAACGTCCTTTACGTTATCAGACAACCAAAAAATTTCGTATTTGTGGCGAATTTTCGACAGAAAAACTTATTGCCGGGCTCTATTAACAAAAAAGTGGACAAATCTCGTCCCTCTGTATAGTAAATTACTTTCTCCAACACGTTTCTTAGTCAGAATCCATGTTTTGTGGATTATTATTACCGAAAAATCTATTGGCGGGAAAACTGTCCATTGTCCGTCCCTCTGTTCGTCAGTCTGCGAACATCGCTAACGGCTTACTCGAAAGCAGGATTTTAGCGAAATTTATATTCCACAATCGATCTGATTGGTATCGCCGCTTCTTGAATTTGAAACCGATATTTTGATTTTGGGGTGTACTTTACGAGAAGCTCCTGCGACTTTTTCAAAAAACTTAATTTTTTTAACGAAATGTGGTGAAGAACCAGGTCTTTTAGTAAGGTCATGTTTAATTTTTCGAAGATATGAGTATTATTGGGTAATTTTGCATGAAACATCGGCAATTTTTCAATTTTAAACAATTTATTATCTAAAAAAGTCTCCATTTTAAAAGAATGTTTCCACGTAGTATCAAAGAACGGTAAAGAAAGGGTGCTGGTCCCCTTTCCGTCTCAGGTATTATTATATTTTTCAAAAATTGAAAACTTATACACTTCTTTTACTTTAAGAAATTTTGATCGCTGATTATAGTATTAAAAAATTGTTAGCTCACTGCGATGTAATCAAGGCAAGCTTGTGTGAAATTATTCTTCCTTTTTTCTGTGTAATGTGCTGCGTAACTATAACAGTAAAATATGTTCTTTTGTTTCTTTCGATGTAAAAATTACTAATGTTGGACTATCGAAATAAATGCAGATATGCACCACAAGACTTTATTTCAATTAGTTGAATTGGATTTTAAAGTTACATATGCGTTGTTAGTAGGGCAGAAATGGCAATATTACAAAATTATATAACTGTTTCCAGTAATGCTAGGAAGTGTGTGCTGTTGAAGCACCTCCAGTTGGATATTGTATTTAACTTTTAATTTTAAATCTTGCTTTGCTTTTGGAGTTTTATTTCTTGTTTCATGTTTCAAAATTGTATTAGTAAAGGAAGAAGAAGGATAGTTTGACGAAGGGGAAGGCGAAGAAGAAGAAGAAGGTTGAATGATTCAAACAGTAAAATCTTCTATTTAATGACGATAGTCCTAGAGTACATATTAACTTTGTATATAATCCGTCATTTTGAACCCGATAATGATAAAATTAATTATCATCATTGTGTGAAAAATGATCTGAAAATGTGAAGATAGGTAAACTTCCTTAATGCGGTGATATATATCTATTATTTACATGTACTATATTTCAACACATTTATAAAATATGTACTACTGCGAATGGACGAATAAGGAACTTGTAATTAATATAACTGCTTAATTTCAACTGAATTTTTTTGGGGCAAATGATGATAATAAAATAAGTCTGTTTACAAATATATGAGTAGATTTCCTTTAAATATCCTGAGGATACCTCTTTCCTACAAAAACATATTGTCTAGATAGACAATCATTTATTGTTTTTTTTACTTTCGAAATGTATCAAGTATCGATGAATATGTTTTAATGTCATAGCATTCACATAATATTTAAAGTTGCAGATGAACTTCCCTGTCATTTCTGTGTCACGTAGAGCGGCTTTCTACCTGCTTTCTATTAGGTAATAGAGAGACATTCTGATAGTCGAAGTTATAATCACAATAACCAAGGGTCACAAGAAAATTGTTTTGTATTGTAATCATCAATTTATATTTATTTATTTATTTATTTATTTATTTATTTTACGTCAAAAAAACAGTTAAAAACTGCGTATGACGTGCTATGGGGAAAAGTGAATTGTATATTCTCGGCATTTTAAATGAAATGTATAATACTCGATATCTAATTTTCCAGTAGGCATAATGATTAAATGTGCATTATTCTGATCGTTTTGCTTGAGTGATTTCGGTGATAGAATGCAACAGTGAACCTGATATTTCTCTACTACTACCGTGAATTTTCGTAATTACTGAAAAGTTCATTACAAGTCAATTTCATAAAAAATTGTGTGATACACAGCATTGAATCTGTAATAACTTCAGCTCTTGAATGGTTGTCTGAATCATTTAATATAGTGTCTTTATTTCCTGCATCATAATTTACCCGAATCAAATGGCCTAGACGAAAGGAATATTCGTTCATTAAAATAGGTGAACATATATTTGCTCGTCAGAGTGAAATACAGCTTGGACGATAGAAATTTATGCTTCAGAGATGTTATAAATGGAATGTGTGTCCTACAGCGCAAATATTTCACAAACGCTTACTCATATACATATGTCACCTCCTCTGAAATACATTTTATAACAGTCGTTTGGAAATTCACCCAAGACATTGAGCATTTAATACGACTGTAAATGAAACACATTAACAAACATTACATTTCCTAAAATATAATTGTTGATCACCCGAATTTAATTTTAATAATAATAAAATCGCATTACAATGTTACCGCTAATGTAAATCATTCATGTTTTCTTTAACTTGATATTCTTAGCATAAATGTTAATTAATCAACAAGAAGACACAAGCGTTTTGTCTTACAAAGCTCTTGCTTAACAGGAAATGCAATATTTTATGAACATGACTCATCCAGTACCGTTTTTATCCTTTGTAGCAACGATTGTCCTTTCATCCGGTTCAGGCTCCGAATCTTCTCCAGCTGCCTCTTCATTGGAGCGCTTGGCTTTCTCGGAAAGGCTGTGGGACGGAGAGACCCGTCCCACAAGTTGCGAGTCTCTCTGCTACAATTAACGGCTGTGTCGAAGATGTGCGCAAGGTCTTTAAGTAAGGAGAAGGTCAAGAAGAGGTCATTAAGAGCCATTAACTTCAAACTCAATTTTCAGGCATTATAAAATTCGAACCCAACGTTGCCTCTTCGCTTTGTGAAACGTAAAAGTATTCATATGATTTAATGTATCATTATTCTACAAGAATGAATGTCTGTAACAAATATTGTTACTTAGGGTTACGGAGCTAATTGTAAATGGTTTTCATATTAAATATTGGTATATTTCTTGGCGTTTTTAAATCGTTTGATAAAGTTTGGTATCAAGGTCTTCTCTAGAAGCTACAAGATATTGGCACCCCGTTATATCTATTCTACATATTAAAAAACTTTCTCACTCACGGCCTTTTTGCTGTTAAAATTTATACATCTCTTTCTTCACAACGACCTACAGAATCAGGGATACCTCAAGGATCCACGCTCTCTCCTCTGCTTTTTAACATTTATACGTCTGACATTCCTTCTTTGCCTTTTACTGCACTCGCCCTTTATGCTCATGATACTGCTTCATTCTCAACTCGCAAAAACATTCTAATTGCTAGAAATACTTTACGAACTGCAATACAAAATATGTAAAATGGACACAAATTGGAGAATTGTAGTAACCCTTCTGAAATCCAAGCCAAAACTTACACTTTATAGACAATAAATTCCCTTCCTTAATAATAAATAGTACAAATGAACCCTGGATGGAAAATAACCTTCCAGTTAAATATTTTGGTTGATATGTATAGATAAAAGTTTGACACGGAAACGCCATACCCAAAACATATCCAATTCCACTTATCACAAAATTTCTAAATTATATCCTTTATTAAATCATCACTCTAAATTGCGCGTTGACTGCTGCTTGTTATTATATAAATTCGTCCATCCCTAACAGATGCATGCTCCTTTTGGTGCAATGCTTGTACAACACAAATAAAATACAAACAATACAAAACATTTTTTTACGAAAATTACTTAAATCTGAATGGTTTATTTCTAACAAAAAATACACCGTGAACTTCAAATAGCCAAAATAAAAAACTATATCAATATTCAAACCGATAAATTTTTTAAAACTTTACCTTCTTCTCCCGCATCTCAACACTACGAACTATGTTTAAATTATAATTCTTCGCGCATTAAATCATGTTTTCCGAAAGATATTTTACACTTCCTTAGATTCAAACAATAACACACACATGCCCATACATATATTCCAAATATTTTCAAATGTATCTTGTTTCTGCACTATCGTATATTTTCACATGTATCTTATTTTTCAAGATATTATTTAATTAAAAAAAATAATATATAGAAAATCAATTATTCAATTATAGGTTAAAAATGTCATACCTAATATGTAAATCGCTGGCATCTTGCCAAAAAGTTATGTAATATATCTTTCATTCAAAACCCTGAAAAATTGTAAAAATTGAACAGGTAAAAATAGTAAAAAACAACGAATATTGTACTTCAACGTCTGGCTCAATGACCATATCTCCAGTTTCCCTTGAACAATATAATATTAAGACCACCCCTTGTTTTGCTTCGGGTCCGTGAATGTAACTTCACTATGCGCACGTGATGTTTGGGCATCACGTTCCGGGAGAAGTAGGATCGTGGGCCGGGCTATTGTTTGGTCAGGGACTCTATAAAATCAACTCCGTGGTTTGTATGTCGATGACAATACTATTCCGTTTCCTACTACAAGGGAGTGATGGCGGCCCGGTGGCCGAGATCGCTAAGGCAGTAGTGTCGTAGTGATCTCCGACCGAAGTGTCGCGGGTTCGAGTCCCGCCTCGGGCAGGGTTGTATTTGAGTTCGTCCTTACACCCCTTATCACCACACCGTTAACACCAATAGTGGTCGCTAATGACCTAGATGTTCATGCTACCTTAAATAACCAATTAAAAGAAAAAGGGAGTGATAATTTATAATTTTTAAATGTTGCCAACTATTCTTGTTTTTAGTAAAAGGGTGAAGCAGGGATTTGGGAGCTTAAGAAAACGATTACTTACAGATTTATTTTGCATTTTTTTACAATAAATAAATAATATTGTGGAAGATGTTGAAAATTCAATATACAGAAAGATCTTAATTATCAACACCATGGGATTCTTTCATATGATATTTATGTATTTACACATTTACATAATACAAAATATAAGAGATTAATAAAAAAACATTGTAATTGAGGGGCAAGAAGATTCTAGATGGTAGGCCTACAAGTTAGTTTTGACCATAATTTAAATACGTAAATATATGTTTTAGTACTGATGAAAATTTAAGGCACGTGTTAAGTAGATGTTTTTTTAAATTTTTGTTTCACGTATTTTTTGTTTTCATCGACAGACACTAACGAGGTCTGCAAATCAGCAGGCCAAATGTACGTTTTTATTTACTCCCCCCCCTTCTTGTTCAAAAATGGCATCCGAATTAAAACCTTTAAATAAGTAAGTGACTCTACTTCTACTCCTAGTATAATTACTACTACCACTACCACCACTACCACCACCACTACTACCATTACCACCACCACCACCACCTCCACCACTACCACTACCACTACCACTACCATTGCCAACACCGTCACTACAACCACTACTACTACCACTACCACCACTCTACTACTATTATATGAACCAGTACCACAACCCCTTTTACCACTACCATTACCACCACCATTACCACCATCACCACTATCACCACCACCACCCCCCACCACCACTATTTCTACCACCTGCCACTAACTGCCACTACAACAATAACAACTACCGCTACCACTATCACTACTACTATTTATAGAAAACATTTTTCAGTCAATTAAAAACCTGTAAAAGATAAATTCGACCTGTTTATGGACGTAAATGCATGCGAGATCATAGAACAGAAATAGCTAAGTGAAAGAGAATGTGCAAGTTTCGATAAATGCACCAAATGTTGATGCAAAATTTAAAAATGAATAATGTGTAATGAATAGGGAACGGATTTCCATGTAATTACATAATTTTACAGGAACTAGATACTTGGATTCAATAATATTTTTGGGGGTTTACAACACATTCTGAATGAATTAGAACTATTTTTATTTTACATATTTTTACATATTTTTGTATAATTACATATTTTTATGTATTTGACCTATTTCGTTATATTGTGTATTCGTATATTGTGTTTTTAATGTATTTATATGTCGAACTGGAACATTTCAGAAGCTCGTTTGCAATATAGGTCACGGAATCATCTTTCTAGCAAATCAAATGTAATGCTGCCGCGCTTCTATACACCATAACGTCGCCATGAATTGTCAAACTTACTGTGTACTCTGAGTCAACGATGAACGGATTTTTGTGAACAAATGTAATTTCCACCAATTGCTGCTCATGTTTCAGACAGTATATTCGTTACTCGATCGAAACCTAACAAATAGTTTTTACAGAAAATTGTCTTGGTTTGTGTTTGTCTGATTTCGGAGGGGGGTATTCCCTTTAATCCCCTCCCGCGGGGTTCATCACTGGCTGAACGGTACTACTATTCACTTGAGCACCGGCTCCTCGTAACCATCATAATAAATACTATGAACGTATTTTATATTTCGCATAAAATTTTTATGTGTGCTGGGGTGTGGTGAAGACTAGAGTACAATACTTTTGGAGAGGTAGAACTTACTGTCAGCACTCCGAATCCTTTTTAAGAACTGACTGGCGACGCTCTATGCTCCGTAAATGCTTGTAGAGAACAATTTTAAACATATTAATGAATTTTTATTTTACATATTTTCTATTTTTTCTAACATGTTTTGGAAAAATAAGTACATATATATGTACATATTTTCATTTTTTTAAATAAATTCGTTCCCTAGTAATGAATAATACTGTAATAATAAATATTACTGGAAAAATAATTTTGGTTTAATTTGCAAACCACACGAAGACAACGAAAAAGTGGCAACACTGCCTTCTTCGCTCAGCACCTCACGGAAAATTGTAATGCAAGTCTTGTGAGGAGAGTCAACTGGTGCCAGAGGACAGAACAAGACGCCTCCAGTCCGCATACGTCTACCATCTTATTGAGACGGCTTTAAAGGTGATACATTGAAGTTTGAATGATCGATGCAGGAAACCAAGGACTACGCAGATAGGTGAGTCGATGTTCTGAATTCATACATAGAATGTTTAAAAGTAGGCACTCTTGTAGGGTTGTAGGGTGCAGAGGAAAAGCACAGGTGGTTAGCAGATCTTTATGAAAGTTTTACTAGTGCATGTTAATAATATTG